>OX346247.1:102695396-103899146 GCA_947049315.1 Epistrophella euchroma | reverse complement strand
ATCTCCCACAATTCCCATAAACGATTTTTCTGATTCAAACACATTCCGCTTTAATGTCGGGTGATAAGTGTCAAATTAATTACTGGATTTACTACGATTTGAGAAATGCATTGCATTATTGCCGCCCAAGTGGGACTTTTTAGGGTTTTTTCATAGATGATGTAGCATCCCGACAGCAAAACCTCGCATAATATTTTCCACACAAACAAAACAATCCCGATGGCAGCTATTTCAAATCCTGCAGTCAATTGATTTTACCAAAGGGCGAAGCTACCAGTCGGCAACACAAACTTAAATCCAACTTTCCATCCTTGATAATGAGGAACTTCGAGTGGAAACAGGATGGAAACACGTTTCAATTCGATTGTGAGGCAATTCCTGCCTTTTCGCATAATGGCCCTAAGCCCGATAGTGATTGTGTGTCGATGACGAGAGAGAACAACAATGCAGGTCGGTAACGTTTATATTAAAACAATTGGCACGAAATTTTGTGACAATTCTGTTTTGTTTGATTGCACGTGCTCGGACTTCGACTTTAGGGCATTGCTCTCTTATGTGTTGTTTTCTGTCTTTGTACAGCGCTACTTAAATTATACGAAAGACCCTTTATACTTCGATAATAATCAGAAGGAATTTGCATATTGCGGCAGTTTCATTCCCCAGCCATGACGAAGCTTGCAACATATCCCAATCCAATCCTTTGCATTGTTTAAAAGACTATGTGCGTAAATTTAGACATCCGTGTTTTGTATGTTACATCAGGATGTAAAACGCATTTCATTGTTGCTCGCTTATCGCTTGTTTTGCTACCGAATTCTCTCTCATTCTCATTGCTATTGACAGTGAGTGTTAGTGTTACCAAATTAATTTTAATAGTATTTCAGGAAATTTTCTGTGTTCATGTTTCTGTTTCTAAATTTAGTTGAACATATAACAGGGTGTTTAATGTACAACAAAGCAAACTAAACGGATTACAATGCAATGGCGGAAAACCCGGGTAAACTCAAGAAATCAGATATTTTTTATCTCCACCAGAAACCAGTGGTCTTATTAATAAACATTGTCTAACTTTAGACAGCCGTCCAAGTTTTTAAAAAACCTTTCTAATTTTTGCTAAAGTAATCTATCTTTTTATCTTGCTTTAGACAACGTAATCTATTGTCTAAACCTAGAGAAATGCAATTTTTTTTTTTTTATTAAAAAAGCATATTTCCGACTGTTTCAAAATACTTAGACTTAGTTTAAACAGCCAAAAATCTAATTAATAAGACCACAGCTGTCCGAATTTGCATGGGAATTTTTTCTTCAGGGCTGATAGATTTACTTCATCTTTTTACAGACAAATATTGTCCGTTTGAAGTTTTTTTTTTACTGTTTTAGAAGTGTTTGGGTTCGTTCACTATATAAATCGTGGTATATAACACATTATCGATCACGTATGACAGTTTTGCTCACAACTGACAGTGTGTACGACGTACGTACACTCTCTTTGATAGTTTCTATGGCAACTCATGCTTTTTGATATTGACTGACAGTCAGCTGACTGTCATACGTAATCGATAATGTGTACCCCGCTGAATGGTTTGGAATTCCGGAACACAAACCGTTTTTTAACTGATAAAAGCCGAAAAAAAAACCGAATACTTGTCGAATGAAACTGAATAAGTGTGAACCAAGTCGAATATGAATTTTATTCGCATAAAAGTGTAGGTGTGTGAACGAATGATGAATAAATGTTAGGAGGGGTTTGGAATACCTTTAGAGAGGATAAGTTGGTCACTTCTACCTGGTGGCATCCCAAGTTTTTGTATCTTTGGTGAATAAGTGCCTAGTATGTCTGAATCTGAATACGGGACTTCTTTCTAGGCAAAGAATACTTAAATGTCTTCTTACAATTAGTTTACAGTGGCCCGTGAGGAGACCCGTTACTATTCTTAGGTTGTTCCAACTGAAGCTGATACAGGTCGTGAAATGATCTTGGTTGTAGTTCCCAAGTAGTTGTTTAGCATGCCTTAGCTTGATGAGTACTGTGTGAATGAGCCTAAATTAGAAACGAACTTTGTATATTTACTCTTTTAAATGAATAGTTTTAGTTTTAGTTTTAATTGACTTTTATTTTCCATAAATAATGTACAAAGATTGAATAATCTTAGCCTAATTGGTTTGGCCTAAGGCCGTCTACCAGGTTGACAATCAATATAATACATTTTTTTTTTTAACTAATTATTATTATAATTTAAAAATCTCCCTCAACAATATATTTTCTGTAACGAAGTGCAGCTACCGTGTAGTTGTATAAGACATCCCATCCTATTTCTCCGTTTAAAATGTTAAGTGTTTCAACTTCGTCTAAGGTGTTTTTCCCAAAAAATGTTACGCGGAATTCTTTTAGGATTGGACAGATCGATATAAAATGGTAAATATCTTCTCTAGTTTTCATATTACAAAGGTCGCAGAGTGTCGGAAGGTCGGGTCGGTGGGGAATGAAGTTAAGACTAACTAATTCACCTCTGATTTTAAATATCGTGCTGATTTTTTCGACAGAGTTACAATTCAGAAAATATGTTTTTTCGTTTAGATAGTGATTCAGTTTTCTATAATAATTTCTAAATAGTGATGATCCCGCATCTTCAACGTATCTGTCATATAAGACTCTGCCCAAGTTCTCTAATATTGTATTGAATTTCTGTCTGAGAGTGGAAGGTTGGTCGTCCATCCTAATTATTAGGTCTACTCCACAATCTGATGCTATTTCTCGCCAAGCATTGCAAATATTTCCGTCGGATCTGATTACATTTTTGAGAACTAAACTTGGTATTCTCGAATCATCCATCTCGTATACCTTTAAAATATAATTGAAGTGCATTTGAAGTGTATGCAAAAACATAGGTGGATTCCCGGTCTCAATATACATCATATAGTTTGGCGTATTTTTTGGTAATCGGAAAATTCTCTTTAGGAAATAACGAAGAAATTTTTCAACGTTTTCATAGGCTCTATATCCCCATACTTGGGCTCCGTATAGCATGATTGAGGCTGCGGTTGAATGAAACAGCGTTTGTTTTGCACTATGCGCTATGTACCTGTTTTGTATACAGCGCTCCCAGATCGATGAAATCGCTCGTTTGGCGTCGGACAATTTTTCCTCCAGATGTATGTTTATATTAAGATTTGCTGATATCAACATTCCAAGATATTTGTATTTCCGCACTATCTCTATTTCTTCTCCGCATAACTTCCACTTTTCCAAGCGAGAGAAGCGACCACCACCATCTCTAAATATCATCATTTTTGATTTGTCTAGGTTAATAGATAAATTCCAACATTTACAATATACGCTCAGCCTGTTTATCATCAGTTGCATACCTTCCACGGTGTCACATAGAAAGACGATATCGTCCGCATACATCAATGCTGGAATCGGTACTCCACCGAACTTTATTCCACCCTTTACTTCATCCGTTATATCGTTAACATACAAGATAAAAAGTAACGCGCTTAGTATGCACCCCTGTTTTACACCCATGGAAGTTTGGAATTCTTCGGAAATTTGATCACCATCCCATACAAAAGCAACATTATTTTCGTACAACGCTCTCAGGATACGAATAATCTTGTTTGATACTCCAATTTTTGTAAGCTTGTAAAAGAGTGCTTCCCGAGGTATTGTGTCAAAAGCCGCACGAAAATCCACGAAAAATGCGTATAGCTTTTTTTGTTTACTTTTATATGCTGCTGCAATATTAGTGAGCGCAAATATTTGGTCGACAGTGGAGTAACCTTTTCTGAATCCAGCTTGAAATTCTGTAAGGATGTTCTTTTCTTGAACCCATTGATTAAGCCTTTTGTATATCAGTGCGGCAAACAGCTTGGCTGAAGTATTTAAAAATGAAATTCCTCGATAATTTGTTGGGTCCTTGTAGTCACCTTTTTTGTGGAGAGGGAATATAATCGATTTTTTGAAATTTTCGGGCACCTCAGCAGTATCGAAGATTCGATTGAATTCCACTGTTAACAAATTCATAAACTCGTTTGTAGCATTTTTATAAAATTCAAAGGGAATACGATCATATCCCGGGGCTTTATTTAGTTTTGCATTGGTTATAGTTTCCTGAACTTCTTGCAATGTAAATGGGGCATCCAATTTTTCATCAAGAAACAGGGGGGCTGTATATTGAAATAAGGGTGAGATTAATGGCATGTTAAGCACACTATTAAAGTGTATTTTCAACTGAGGAGCTTTTAATGTCAGTGCTATATTGTTGGTGCGACCATTAACATATTTAACGGCTTTCCAAAACTCAGCTGAAGATCTTGTATTATTAATTACAGCAATATTTTGATGTTCAAAAGCTGCCTTTTTACTAAAACAAATCTGTTTAAACTCTTTGTTAGCCTCACTATAGAGTACTTTAAAAATATTTGCATTGTTTGACCTCAAAACCCGTAAAAACTTAAATGCTTTATCTCTAGCTTTCAAGCACTCTGCATCAAACCACTTTTGTTTAAGAACAGGTTTACCTCTTGTCGAATTACTTGATGTAACAGCTGTCTTGATGATTTCCGTTAACGTTTCTATATTAGCTACGAGATTTTGTGCTTCCAGATCTTCAAGTTTCACATTCAAGTTATGCTGATAAGTATCCCGCATTCTATCGTTCCAAATAAGTTTTGGTAAAAGACCTAATTGTTTCGTGTTATCCTCGTTTTCAGTTGCAGTCACAGAAAAAGTAACTTCCAATGGCATATGATCCGAAAAAATTTGCGTTCCAACTCTAAAGTCGACCAAAAGCTGATGCCAATTTCCTGACACAAAACAATAGTCTATGACTGAGGAAGATGATCCTCGAATAAAGGTTAGTTCACCGTCAGAGTCACCATGACAATTTCCATTTAGTACACTAAGGTCGTAAGCATCTGCAAGTTGTAATATTTTGGTCCCTTTATTATCACGAACAGAATCCTTGGATTTGCGGGTTTTGCAAAAATAATCATGGTTATGTCCAGCAGTCACAAAATTATTTTGAGAAAACCCTATCCGACCATTAAAATCACCAACCAGCATAATATCACTTATTTTCAATGATTGAAGCGCATCACATAAGTTGTCGTAATCACGTCTCCAGTTGTTGCAGTTTAAATAAATTGGTATTAACACGACATTGTATCTACTTGTTTTAATATTTAAAGTATGCAACTCTCCTGTTCTTTCAAAATTAATATTCACATTATCAAGATTTTTCCGGAAACCAAATAAAGTCCCGCCACTTCCTCTTCCAAATATCGAGGTTTTTACCGCAGGAGCCCATTTAAGTTCAAAATTTAAAAATATATGCTTAAATCTATTTTCATCATTTTCCAAAAGATGAGTTTCGAAAAGTACAAAGATATCAAAATTCTTAAGATAGTTAAAAAAATTCACAAAATTTAATTTATTTTTTAACCCTGATACGTTATAGCTCAATATTTTTATTTTCTTATCTACTAAAAAGTTATTGGGTCTACTCTGATAGACTGGCACACATCATGCCTCGTACAAAACCGCATTAGAGCTTGTGGGGCCACCCAAAAGATTTTCTTCAGTTCCTACCATTTTTTGAATTCTGGCATCACTAATAGGTTTGACATTTGTTGTCAAATTTGACGTTTTGTGAAATGTGTTTTTTCTTCCGGTTGTTGTATTTTCAATTTCATTCATAAATAATTTCTGATTTAATGAAATATCTCCAAAAAGTGCCTTAATAATTTCACCTCCATTTTTTTGACCACATCGCAACCCTTGCGCAAAGTCCCAAGTAAACACTTTTCCGGCAATTAAGAGTTTATCATCCCTCAAAGAGATTTTTATACTTGGGTCTTTAAGACGAAGTTCCTTCATAATTGGAATCATTTTTGCCCGTCGTTGTCGAATATTGAAGGGCAGATCTCTATGAATGCTTATATTTGTCCCCTTAAGCTTGTTAGCATTCTTCAATACATCCCACGCTGATTCCTTAGATCTCATTTTCACAATGACCGTGGCATTGTTTGGATCTCGGCAATGTACACCATACGCAGACTCGACGACTTGATTTGGGCTAACACCTATCAAACCAGCGCAGATGGATTTCGCTTTTTCACCAACGTCTGATTGTTTCTCGGCAGGTAGGTGTATAACTAGGTTAGATTCCGTACTTTTTTGCAAAACTCTGTCCAATTGATCTTCAAGTTGTTTGTTGCGTTGTTCTAAATAACAAACTTTTTGCGATATTTCCTCGTGACGCACATTCAATTCCGAAATCTGATTGTAAAGCACCTGTAAGTCTGATTTTGAAACTAATTGTTCGACGAGCTTCTTGTTGTTTTCAACCAGAATTTCTTGCATTCTTTCATCAGTTATGCCGGAAGCAGATCCCATTGCGAGTGTTGTTTGCGTTTTACTCAAGCTTGGGTGTCGTTTCTCGTTCCCTGGGTGTTCTGGAGAAGTTTGAGATATTCCTCTTTTTACCATTTAGAGGTTAGCTTTTCAGAAATTTTTTTTTTCTTTGCTTACAAGCGACTTAGAAGTTAAAACTTACTCAGCAGATATACTCTTTTGAAAGATTTTTTTCTTATTTACTGTTTGGAAAGGTTTCGTAACTACTAATATGCACTTTTTCACACTTTTTTATTATTTTTATTGGGAGCTCAGATTTTCGCTTTTACTTTGACAGATGACAGATTGCCAACCTTTTTTTTTACTTCTTTACTTTACTTTACTTTTTTTAAATGAATATAATACTGCGTTTTCATTAGAGCAAATGGGGTGATTTCGTTCAAAATTTCCAAATGCAATTCAAAATCATCTCATTTCCCATACAAATTCAAATTTCTAAATTAGGTAATTTACACTAAATTTGTACGAAATTCGGTAGGAAATTACGTAAAACTTCTATGAACACACCCAAATGGATTGCATTTAAAGTGGATCCCTTTTAAAATGACAAACAACAAAACGATTGACAATCTGGGCGTTCAAACAAAATTAAGCTATGCGCAAACCTAAGCGATGGCGGTGGCGATCACGATAGCCTTTATCGCCCGATAAAGGCGCGATCAAAAACCAGCTCACATCAGCACGATATTGCAATACATTTAGTGACGCGCAAATTGTCAAATAAACATTAAAAAACTGAGACAAAATCAGTAGCAGATAAATCTAGGCATAGGGACGGCAATTTTATCCGTTCATTTTTTGCTTTTTGTGTTTTGTATTTTTTGCGCAAAAAATTTTAGAAAAATATAGATTTTTTTAAATTTTATTAATCTGCTGTTATATTCTAATTCATTGTTCATTTGAATTTTGTTAATATTTTCACAAAACAATTCAAATATTGTGTGATACTGCGATCAAAATGGTGCTTGCTGCGTTCAGTAAAAGTCGCTTAGTTGAACGCAGCAGTGGAACGTGATCTCGATCCACATATCGCATAGATGTGAGCCTTCCTATTGATTCACATGAGCGGCATCCACATTGTTATCGCGATCGCCACCGCCATCGCTTAGGTTTGCGCATTGCTTTAGGAAATTTGAAATATGAACACTTTTTTTTTTAATTTGTCAAAGTACCTCATTTTAGCTCTAATGAAAACGCAGTATTAAGGAACAAATATTTAATGAGCTTCACAAAAAAATAGCATAGTCTTTGAAAAAAACTTAGGCTAGAAACGCACTTGCTGTTTTCAATTATATTGCGATTAAAAAATCGCGATCGAAACAAATTATTTCTATGCACGCACTTGTACTGGCTAAATTTTGTAATAGCAAACAAACGCGACATACATCTTTTAATAAGAATACACGCACTTCTGTCACAGTGCTGATTTCGGAGAGGTGGTCTTTATTTTAAAATATCTTAAGCACTCCATCGATTTTTATTAAAACATTCCAATTTGAATAAAAAAAATGCCGTACAAAATCCTTACAATTTATTTTCCTTAAGTTGTTCTTAGAAAATTTTACTTGCGGTACTTTTTTTTAAATTTATTTCTTCTTCGTTTCGAGTTGCAGTCTTAAATTTACAAAATCTGAACGAATCAGCAGTTGTTGACGAACTTTTAAGGCATGGCCTGTTTTCGTTCTAAACATTTTATTACTAAAATGTCAAATTCCTTTTACCAAAAAAAATCGATTTTTGTTCTAAGCAGAAACCAATTTTTTTCTTTCAATACAAGGAATTTGGCCAGAAAAATCGATTTTTTCTTCTAAACAAATCGATTTTTATTATTAAAAGGAATTCGACATAAGATAGCTCCTTTGAAATCAGAAAATCGAATGATAATGTTGAAAAAGTTTTTATTTTCGACACTCTTGTTGCATAGTCAGTAGCAATTTCAAAATAGCACGTGGAATATTGTGTCGTATTTAATTTAATATTTTCATTCCTCAAAGCACCCTGTTATCGATTTTAAACTGTTGAACTCCGAAAATGTGTTTCTTGTTTAATGCAACGATAAAGTTTTGTCAGATGATGGTTTTGAAATGTTAACTGGTACCATACTGAAGACTAGTCGACGCATATAGTTTTGAAACTAAATTCTATACGATAATTAACTCTTCGGCATTGAAAATTCCAATTTATCGGTTTACCAGAGTTTTGGCCAGATTTGGTGGAAGTGGTAGCTGATGCATACGCAGGACGCTGCGTTGCCTCCCCTTGATCTTTGGGATGAGAGTTTGGAGTTTTGAGACCTAGAGGTGAAGCCAGTGTATATGTTCTGTACCTACATGGTATATTTATATTGCATATCCGGCTGAATTGCGTTGAACACTATTTGTGTCTGGCTAAAAGTTTTTGTTTTTGTTTGCAATGCAATTCAGCGTTTTGGCAAATATTATATTAGCGGACGGGCCTGATGGGTGGGTGCGAAGACACAAATGTTTTTGGCGCTAACATTTGTAAATCATTTCATTTTCAGTTTGAACTGATTTACTGGCGAACAGATTTGCATTAACTCGGAACTTGATAAATTTGAAAACTTGATTGCGATGCATTATGTTGTGGTGAGTTGCTATGATGTTTATACCCACGGGTGTATTGCGTATAAAAGTTTGTATTGTTCAATGGTTTGCTCATAATATATGTTGTTATTGTTTTTGACATGTTTCAATTTTCGTATAAAACTTAAATTAAATATATTTAAATACATATTATGTACTTGTATGTGTGTATTCACTAATGTTTCAATTTCTGTTTTCAATTTTTTTATGTGGTTTATATTATAGTCCATATGTACTGGTTTCAAAGAATTATTTTGCAAAAACTTCTATGAAAGATATGGAAGACATATTTTTATTTTAAATAGGTACGCGTTTTACACTTAATTTTAAGAAAGCGTGATCTGTGTCAATGGATTTGTTGACGTAAAAATGTTGGAAGCACCCACCATTCAAATAATTTCTTATGGTTTACATGACTTATTTACGGGTAGTTTGTGTTAAATTTTAGGATGTTCATAAGTCATTTGGGAATAAAAAAGTCCACCTTTTTTTTGAAGAATAATCTTGTTAAGAAAAAGTACATAGCAGCCGAGATTATAAACAATAATATTTTTACCGACCTCAACCGTAACTTGAGCCAGATGGCTATAGGGACTGAGAGCTGGCTGGAGGGGATTGAGACCGTATATTCCATATCCTGGACTGTAAGCAACATCTAAGAAAAGTAAAGTCAACTGAAGTAATGTGCACAAACAAAAATGGATGATTTTTTTTCATTCAATTAAATGAAAAAAAAATTACGTATACGCCCAAGTGTACCATTATTTTATCGTTTCTTTTAAAGGGAATAAACCACCACACATTTTTTAAATAATTTTAGGCTCAGAAAAATATATGAAAAAAATTTGGACTTTTAACTAAATTAGCACCATGCGACCAGCGTTTTTGATAAATTGAAATCACAGCGTTCATTGGTTTACTTTAATGAATCTAAACTGTATACATATGAGGCCATGAAAATTAGAATGACCTTACTGATGTTTTACCTTACTTTTAAAAAGACGAAATTTAATATTTGTTTTAGTAAAAAATTACATTTTTTAAAACAATTATGTATATCTATAAATTGATGAAGCACATAAATGTTTAAAAATAGGTTACGGTCACATTTATTTGATTTTTGGTTATTTGAAAAGTAAATTAGTATATTAATAGTGGAAAAAATGCTTTATTTAATGAAAAAAAAGAGGCTGGATGTGACCCCCATACTGTCCCATTGATTCCTTTTGACATCCGATGTTATTTTTTATAAGAAAGTTACCAATTAAAAATCTTCGAAAACCTTACCACTTGTGCAGTCAAGAGAAAACTGAAGTTGGGCTGTTTGCTTTGTTTGGCCTAGAAAAAAAAAATAATTACATACTAACTATGGCATTGTCTGTAGAATAAAATTATCCCGGAGTTGATATCATTGTTTGTTTTGTTAAGCCGAAAAATATTGTTCAACAATTTCAATTGTTTCTTGCAGTTTTTTTACAAACTCTACCGCCTATTAACCTGAAGCTAATTTCTTTGTGTGTTCTCAGGATAATCGATATTTTTTAAATATTTTAATGGTTTTTTTAAATTAAAAAAAAAACTGTGGGCTGATTTTTTTTAAGTCTTACCATTTTTCACTACGCCATTAGGCATAGAATGAAACCAAGCCAAAGTCTATAGAAATATTTGTTCTCGTCTTTTTACAACTTTTTTTTAAATTACTGTAATAAGTAAACACTTATTAATTTTTTCTAAAAAACAATTCAGCGTAAAATCAGAACTGCCATATCTCACGCAAGTCTGATGTATATACATATAGTACATGTATAGTTACAGATGGATTATAGTTATATATTTTTATATATAAAATTACACTTAAAATAAAAAAATACACAAAATTTAAGAAATTTTTGCTCCGATTTCTTATTTGTAAAAATAAAAACAACTTACACTCGGCATCAGTATGACTATGTTCACTTTAAAAGCAGTTGAATTTGCAGCAATAAATTTAACATTGGCATATTTTCTGTTCAAATATGTATCATATCAAAAAAACACCAACAGTTTATCAACAACTACTACGAGACTACTGCACGCCTGATTTAACTAATAAACTGTAATCCAAACAATTCATACAATTTAATTGCTTCAATAATGACCATTAACACTTAAATTATTATTATTATTTACTGAATTGAATTGTAATTAATACCCTCGTGAATTCGAATGTTTTTCAATTTCCATGATTTTCCTGCGATGACACATGCCATCCGTTGTCATTCGTTACCGCCTTTCCTTCCCTATCGAACGAGAACCACGTTGTCCATAAGTACGTCCAAGAGTTGAATTCTTCGTTGAGTCTCGCTCTCGTCATCGGAAATGTCAACAGTGAACCTTTTCATATTATTGGCTTGGTCAGGAAATTTAATATTCGGCCAAACTGTGCGTCAACGGTGTCAATCTCTATATTCGAGAATATAAATGTATCTGTGGCAACTGAGGGACTGGGAGTCTGGAAAAATAAAATGTGTGTTGAAAAATCACATATACAATACCAAAGTAATTGAATGAGATATAATTTGGCGATACATTTTATTTATTTTCAATACTGAAGCTTGAGGGTAGCCATACTGACCGACAATAAGCAGAATTGACAGGTATCACTGGAATGGGGTAGAGTCGATAAGGTATACAATACACGCTCACGCACTTTTTGAAAGTTTATGTCAATTGAATTCGCACTTATTATATAGCTATAAATAATTTTTTCTGTTCGGCTAAGGACGTGGTCTGATGTCTGGTTACCTGAATTCACAATGAGGCAGATTTAAGTCAATCAATGGCTTTATTCTGCTTCATTTAATTAATCGAGAACAAATGAACTCATAATTATTTTATTAAACTTATTTGCAAGTCGAATAAACAATCAATAATTATCTGAAAATGAAAATAAACACAAATGTAAATAAGGATTAACAAGTTTTTGACATGATTTATAGCTCACCTGCGATGGTTGTTAAATTAACACATAAGATAGCTTTTAATAGAGGACTTTGTAACACTTCAGTAGAAAATGTTTTTTTACTTGCGATATATAGGTACTACAGTGAAAGATCCGCCTGCGGACAGCTTCAATAAGCGGACAATTCCCTTTAACGGACACTTTTTTGGAAACCAAACTTTTATTTAAAATATCTCATACAAAAAGCATTCCCATAAACGGACACTCTCTTAAACGGACACGGACATTTGTTTCCTATATTTTTTCTCATCTATAACTTTCTCATAAACGGACACATTCAAAACAAATTTCACTTAAATCTTCGTTTCTATTAATGCAGAAGCAAATTCGTGGAAAATCTCCAATAACCGGACGCGATGCTCTAATAAATGGACAGAACATTTTTTTTTTGTAAGCTTAGAATGGTATTCCCCAGTTCCTTAGCTTATTAAGGCCTGGCCAAACAAAGCGCGGGCCGACGCGATGGGACAATACTTTACTGAAAAACAAAGAACGCGGCGGTCAAATTTTGTTTATAAGTTTTTACAAAGACCGCCGGATCGCACTCGTCCGGTTTTGAGTTTTCTTAGCCTGCTATGTGCTGAAATGTAGGTACCTATTAATTATTATGTCGGTAAGATTTTCTTTCACGGTCATTCATTGTCACAAACTACGCCAGTTAACAATTTTGAAAGTAGATTACTGTTTATTTAAATATGTACATACATATTTCCTTCTTTTAATTTTTTGATTATGTAATAAAAAACATTAGAAAATTAAAAAAAAAAATTAACTTTCTCTTAACCGGACAGCTCCCACAATCGGACAAAAAATCGGGGGCCATGAGTGTCCGCTTATGGGAGATTTCACTGTATATGGTAAGTTTTGGATTCGTAAAAAAATTGAACTCGAGATAACAATCAAACTTGACATTACGATGATAGGGAAGACGAAAAAAGTAGGTCTCGCAATTCTGTCCGTCTGTCTGTCTGTCTGTCTGCCTGTGGACTCGCCTACAGCCCAAACCCATAGGCCGATTTTAATTAAACTTGGTATAAAGTGTTTTCAGGACATTACCCCGACACATTTTTTTCTTTTTATTTTTAGGACCAAAAATAACGGTACCTGCCATATAATTTTTTTAGTATTTTCGGAAAATCTTATTTTTCTCAAAAATGGCTCGACCGATTTTTCTAAAAAAAAAATCAATACAATTTATTAGGTATATGCTACCTTTTTCTAAAAATTAAATTTCCAAAAAATGATTTTAAATGGTTCCTCCCATAGAACCATTTTTTTTTATTTTCGTTTTTCTAGAAAATGAATAAACTGATTTTGATAATTTTTTTACGGAGAATCTTCTGAAAATTTTTAATAGTTTTGTATACCAAAGTTTTCCAAAAACTTTTTTTTTGGATTTTCAAAAAATGTTTCAAATTTTTTTTTGGAAAATCAAATATTTCGAAAACCATTTGGTTGATTTTGATGAAACTTGGCACCAAGCGGTTTTTTAACATTATCTAAAATATTTTATACAAAATTTTTTCTTATAGTCAAAACTAACGGCACCTCCCATATAAATGTTAAAAAAAAGTTACAGAACATATAAATTTTCTCGAAAACGACTCCTACGATTTTGATTAAAATTATTGTGAATACTAATATTAGTATGTTCTACGATCTGCCGAAAACAAAATTTACAGTTAGCCATTATTAACGCTACCTCTCATAGAACCATTTTTTTTATTTTGGACTATCTCATTATGTGTGTGACCGATTTGAATTAAATTTTGCATACAAAAGCTTCTCAAAAGTTGAAATCATACTTCATATCAAAATTTTCAAAAAAACATATTTTGGGTTTTAAAAAAAAAATTTCAATTTTTTTTTTGAAAATTCGATATTTCCAAAACGGGTAGATGTTTTTTTTCGAAATTTAATTTTTAAGTCGACATAAATGAATACTAAGAAAATTATTTACCAATTTTTTCTCTCAAAAATGTTTACAAAATTTTATATATAAAAAACTAATTTAAAAAAAAATTTCTTTTTTTAGCTCTCAATTTAAGAAGATTTTTCGAATTATGTTGATTTTTAATAATTTTTCAATTTAAAATCTAAGTTACATGTCCTGCTAAGCTGACGTCGACCCATTTTCTCGCAAACTAAAACAGAGATTATTTTTTTTTGTGCGTAAGTAATTAGCAATTAAGTAGTTTTTAACACATATCCAAAACCAGATTAATTTACCTTTGATTTTGAGAAGTTGACCTGCTAAATTGACTTCAACTTATAGCGAAATAGGTTCTCAAAAATTGTATACAATCCTCCAATATTATAAAACATAAATAAACCCCTTTCGGCTGTATATTGAATCGATATTATATTTCCAACCCCGGCTGCTTTTATCTAAAGCAAACAAATTAATAGCCCTCCAGTTATCGATTTATTAAAAACAAGAAAACTTTCTCAAAAACAATTTAATTAAACTCACCATCTTCGGAAACATTTTACTACAACAAAACATTAAAACAATGAAACAGAAAAACGAATTGCAAAAACTAACTTATTCGCTTTGATGTTATTGAAATTTTAAGATCCCTTAAGCCCTAACCAATCAACCGACGGACGCACGACCAACCAACGATCTAAGCACATTCCTGTCAAAATTATTAATTGTTTCGTGGTTTTTCTGGTCATTATCCTGAGGCATAATATCTTCAATCTTGAAACTCTTTCTTCTTTCATTTTGGATCATTGAACTAAATTTCTTTGGCCATTATTCGGTCTGAAGCATCTGGTTAAGAAGTGGTTAACTGGAAGAGGAAGAGGCACACTACTAAACCTACTTTCAATATTTCTTAACGAACCGAAAGGCAAAATTCCTTAGCCGCTTTCAGCACCATAGCATCACTACTTTAATAATATAATAGGAAAAACTGTTACAACTATGGACGATGGAGCCGATAAGGTTGGAAGTTTGCAAATACATGGTCTGCATGAAAATGGCATGAATTTATAATATTAAGGAGCCACATGTTCAGAATATAGGCTTTCATATGACCATTAGGACAAAAGGCAAGCAGTCTTGGAGATTATCAGTTTTTTTTTTTTGTGTTTGATTCATATCGATTTGCAATCATCCTGATTTATTAATAAAATTCCTTTAAGAAGCTAAAAAGGATTCAGATCAAAATTTATGGATTTCCTTAATTTACAGACTTTACAGCTCCTGGAAATAATGATAGAATTTTCTCGAGAGAGAGAGAGAGAGAGACTAATTAAGAGTTGGTCTGTATGCATATAAGTTTCTTTACCATAATTGCAATTTTCCTCAAAAAAGGATGGCATTCCTTTGTTCATAGTTTTGTTTGCAAAAGCAGAACGAAATCTAATTCGCTCTTTCTCAGTTTCTCTTTCATGAAACTCAAATTGCAGAGTGCATCATTTTAATCCTTTTAAAGTGAAAATAATTATTATTCCAGTGTATACTCGTATTTATGTATGTATGAATGCAAGTTAGTTACATTTGTATACATTTTGTTGTCCTTTATATGCACAACACTATAAGATTCCGTTGAGGTTTCCTTTTTCGGTTATATCCCTGCCACATGGTATTCGAATTAAAATTTGCTAAAATGTGAAAAAAGGGAGAAACGCAGAGAGAAATTCTAGTGGCGCTGGCGGCAGCGTGGGAAACCTCTTGTATAGAAATTAATTTTAAGTGAATTCTTAAAATTTAACCGTAAAAAAAGATTACCCATAAGAGAGCAACTTTGTTTCCTAGAAATAGAAATTTACAACTCTTATTCACACATTCGAGCATAGAGTTTCTTATATGTTTATATGTTTTGTTAAATAAATAAATGAATATAAGAAATTAAAAAAAAATAAGTTATTAGTATTTTAAGAAAATTTTTTTTCAACTTGAATTAGTTCCTAAAAAGTCATTCTCCATTTAAAAAATCTTCTAAAAATAAAATGCACTACTACCTGCTCTTGGCTTAAAATGCTTGGAATTTTTAAGATTGTAGGTATATTATTAATATTATAGTACAGTTATACATATATCAAAATTCATAATATTAATTATAATAATAACTATATTCACATTACAAATTATAGAGTCTGAAAAAAAGCTTAGGAAAAACGTTTTTTAAATTGCTAAAATAAGTACTTAAAATGTTTTAATCTGAAAATAAAGAACGCCACACTGCACCGTGGTTTAAAATGACTTTTTTCGTTGCAAAAATCATAACTTTAGAACGCATAAAGATATTGCTGTAATTTTTCTTTCTTCTTAAAGGAAATTTCCAAGGCTATAAAAATAGTTATTTTAAAGAAAATTACTCTACAGGGTGTTTCTAAATCATTGGATATAGTAAGATTTTCTTGGAATTAATCTTAAAACCGTTAAAATTTTGCGAAATTTGTTAAAAAAAAGTCTGTTGCTATTAAACTGTTCACAGAGTGTTAAAAAAATAATTGTTCACAACAGTGGATGTAATAACGAAATTTTTTATGTATGTATTAAAACAATATTTTTTTTCATTTTGTGTCATCGTCATATCGTATAAACTATTTAAGTGACCAATTTTATGTGAGACAGTGTAGGAAAAAAGTTAACGGATCAACATTTTTATAAGATTTTTTTTTTATAAAATACAAAAATATGTATTTTTTAAATTAATTATAGAATTTAATATTCAGCAAAAAAAATCATTGGAACCATTACCATTCTCGATATTTAATAGTTCTGGGCAATATATTTTTTTTTTAGCTCTTTTTGAGATCTCACGTGCCTTAAAGATGAAATTACCTGTTTTTTTGGAACATAAAATAATAATCCATAGTTAAATATTTCTTTCAACTCCTCTCTCCTTCTTTCACCTTTTTGGTATTGATAAAACAATAAAAAAATGAATCTCCTACTTTTATCAGGCTATAAAAAAAAAAACAAAAAAGGACTAAGGGTTATAATTTTCTTTCTTGTCAAACTATTTACCTATTTTATTTTCAAAAACTTTTTTAGTTTACGAGGTATTTTTTAAAAAGGGGCGTGGAAGTGGGTGGATTACAAAATTTTAATGTTTAATATAAAAATCAGTAGCTTTGCTTACAAGATTGTAAGTAAATTTTTTTTTTTTAATTTCCATTTAAAAAAAGAAATAAGAAGAAAATTTCTCGTTCTCAGCTCTTTTGATAAACGAAATAACTCAAACATTCCGCAAAAGTAAATTTGCTTTACATTATCTCAAAATTATGTAAAATGTTGCAGCTGCAATTTTGCATATGGCTTAACAAATAGTTAAGCCTAGTATGCTGCTGATGCGAAACGAAAAATTCCATACAAAAATGACACAACGAAATCATAAACGAAAAATTTCGTTCTGCGGTACGCTGTTCGATGAACGAAATCGATAATTGTAGCAGATTATTTGGAGAGATCTCCCCTCTGTTTTCGTACATAATTAATTGCCTATACCATTAATTGTGTGCGGATTTTGTCATTTTTTTTACTCTAGAACAAAATTGCCTACCTTTGAAAAGCTTAAGAAACCTGTGTGCTGTTAGAAATAAAAAAAAAAAACAATGAAAAAAAAAAAACATCGGATTTTGTATTTTTGCACCGTCTTTTGGCAGTGCGCCACGCCGCCGCCGCCGTACGAATTCTTGAAAAAAATATGCAGACAAAATTTCAAAAATCCTTAGAGCGGCTTTCTTAAGAAATAATTTTAAAATTTTGTATACAAAAAATTGGTATGTATGTATGTATTTTTAAGGATTTAATAATTTACACCAAAAACCATAATTTCAAAATATGTCATTAAAAAAGGAAAATCTTTTAGATCCAAAAAATATTTTTAAATGAAAATTGTATACAGTGTTATTCTGATTTAAAAGGACTTCCAGAAGAATTTTTTTTTAACAAAATCGGTTAAGCCATCAACGAGAAAGTGGAAAATAAGAAAAAAAAGCGGTTACATAGTAAATACCGTTAATAACAGTTTTTAGTCTTTTTTTTTTAACTAAAATAAATCTGATCAAGATATTTTACAAGCGAATGGTTAAACTCTGTTTAGCATTTCCAGGATGTTGGATGGGATGGATAACTGTAGCATGATATTCCTTGAAAGTATAGAATTGAGGAACATTCGGTCTCTTTTGGGAACGTGCCGAAAAAAATGCTGTTTTCCAGAAGCCAGTCGATTGGTGTATAAATGAACCCGAACAAATAAATGAGTCGCCCTGACCTCGAAAGTGAAAACTCCAACACCTACACACCAAAAAAAAAAAATAAAATATATTGAAAGTTATCATTTTGAAAAATCAAATTACACATCCATAGCCCCGCAGAGAGACATTAATTTCAGTTTGATTGCGTTTTGTGTCAGAATCAAAGAGGAAATTTATTTGTGAGTTTCCTTGACACACATCATGCTTCCAATCATTCAAACATACATACATATAAATTCTATATGTTCTTATGTGGGTATCTGCTATAACATCTCCCAAAACAATCTTCAAAAGATGGGCATATCCTTCAATAACCAAACGCATATATCCTGTGTTATCTTATTGTGCCCAAAGGCTTCTTTCTTATTCAGCTTCCCGTTCCGCCTAACCAACTTTCCACATCCACTTTTGCTTTCTGCCAAAAAAACACAAATAAATTGCTAACGAGAAAACTTCATTTTGTCATCACACAGTTGGAACGGAGAGAGTGGGGAGGGGGACATCTTTTCTGCCAACCGTTTCCGTGCCCCAAAATATCGGGTGAACAAAAAAAAAATGAAATTAATTTACGTTCGATTGGCAACTGAAAGGCAGACACACACAGAAGGTCGGGAAACTTTGCCGTATGGTGGCGTTCTTCTTTTGGTCGCACATTTAAAAAGTGTCAAAAAGAAAATGACTGGTATCATTTTGGTGGGAACCTCAAAGTTAGCACCAGCTCCGATGGCGGAATGTTGGCTGAGCTATGGTGGTATGGCAGCAGGAACTAACAGCCATAGAGAGCATCGCTTCAAGTGAGTAAATGTTTGCTTTGAAGGCGAAAACTTTTCGAATTTTCCGAAATGTTATCAAGGGCGTTGATGTTTTGATTGTGTAAATATATGTATATACGTATAGACAGTTGCAAAATTCCATTTAATATCGCACATACCCTTAAGTTCGATACCGAACGACGCACATACATATACATTCTTGAATTATTTCGATATAGTCAATCGCATCAAAGAAAATTTATTGCCTTCGTTGCTCTGCCCTCCTCCTTGTCCAATAGTAGTTGGCATTGGCATCATCAAACACTCGTCTGCTTTGTTGATCTTGGTCCTAAGGCACTTATAAAAAAAATAAGAGACTGAGTAAAAAAAATCCGAAGAAAACGAAGAAATCAGAAATCATTCAGAGACCATATAGTGCGGACTCGCATATAATGAAAAATAAAGAAATTGGTTCGACTTGAAAATCGAAATGTGTCCCAAAAGGCTTGATGACGTTGAAATGCTTTTTATACCTAAGGTTTTTTTTTCCTATTCGTCAATATATCAATTCTACATAACTATGTGATTTTCACTATCGAGCTAATGTTGAAAATTCCTTTTCCGTAAATTTCGTGAATGTAGTGATTTTAAAGTCCAGAGTAAGTATCTTAAACAAAATTGATTGAGCCGTTAACGAAGAATTCGAAATAATAAAAAAAAAATAACTCTTCTATGGTAGTTACCGTTAAAAACCGTTTTTAGTAATTTTTTTCACCAAAGTGCAGACCACACCAGCATTTACACTCAAAAATTTTTATCAAAATCGTTAAAGCCGTTTTTGAGATAAATAATCTTTTTCAAAATGGTTCTATGGCAGGTACCGTTATTTTTGAAGCTAAAAAAATCGATATACCGGTAAGTTCCAAATTTGAAGAAAATCACTTCAGTGGCTTAGGCTGTAGGTCGAGGTACAGACCGACAGACGGAATTGCGGGACCCACTTTTTTCGTGTTCTCTGTCATCGTAAAAATAAGTTTTCTTTTAAAGAGTATTGTGTCTAGTTTAGGCAAACTTTTTTCGTATGCGTTTATATCCGGATTTTGTCTTTGTCTTAACTTTCTGAAAAAAGAGTGCGGAAAAGACAGAGGACATCTTAGTAAAGGCCTTAAAAATTGCTCTGGAAAAACAGGAGACATAGAGAAAAACTGAATTGGATCGAAGTGCAGAAAGTGGGGCAGAGGATTACCGGCAAGGATCACCGGGAAACAGCATAATGATGTAAACCCCGCCTCCTGGCGTGCAGACTGATTCCGATGGTCTCATACTACCGAAGAAAATAATGAATCCTTGTTTGGAATCGTCCAATCGAAAGAATCTCCACAGAGAATTAATGTTCGATAATAAAGTTGGTAAAAGTGTCCTCAACCAAAAGTCCGAACTACAAATAGTGCTTGAAAAGAAACTTGAACGTCAAATCCTGCTTCAATATCAACAATCCGGACTCAAAGGTGAACTCATTCGTGTTAAAATTAGTCCAAATTTTATAAACAACAGCCATGTAGTTTTTTAAATACTGAAAGTAAAAACAAGTTGAAACAATATCCGTTAAAACCGTGTTTTTTTTTTTTTGGGAAAATAGCATTTTATGATTGCTATCTTTGAGATAATAATTTTACTGGGTGCATTAGATGCAACAAAAAGCTATTGGCATGTTAGTTGGATTGATACAAGAAAAAAAGGAAATCTATTCCCCCATGTTTGGGTGGGAGGGGTAATGTTCTAATATGTAAATCGACTTGAAATTAAAAAAAACAGGTTGGGTACGATATCCCGGTTTTTATAATCCTGTTTTTTAAGATCCCGCTTTTTTATAATCCTATTTCTCAAAATCCCGTTTTTTGTAATCCCGCTTCTTACTATCCCGCTTTTGCAACCAAAACTAGTTGCTTTATTTTAAAAAATCGCGCGATTTTTTAATAGATTTTAAAAAATTAATTTGTCAAACTCAAAATTTTGACAAAAAAATGTGTTGAGTTTGATTTTGTTTAAAATTTTAAGTTATCAAGAAGTATTTCTGTTTTGTAGTATTCGAATCTCCTTTCAAGTTTTATTCAAACACAAAAATTAAAGCCTTAACAAATGTCTTCTTATATAGTTTTGCTGTTGAAGGCTTTATTGAGGAAATAATATTTTTATATTTAAGCAAAAACTTTTGCCTAAAGGAAGATCAATTTTGGGCATTAAAAATTTGAATTTTGACACCCTTAATTGAATTAACTTTGTGGAAATTTTAAAATATTTTTTTTTTGAACGGCAATTACACAATTTGACCAAATTAAGGTAAACAGTTACATTGGAGAAATGTGAAAAGATGAGTCTTGATGTGAAATATGTTAAATATGAGCACAACTTTTGACACTTTTGAGTCTCCGGGTTTTATGAGTGACTATTTAACCAAATACATATGTATGTAGGTTCACCCTTGCTGAAACGAGTTAATAATTTATTTGGTTTACAAAGAACCAAGACCCAGAATAGAGTCCGAATTGTCTCCTCTTATTGCTATCTGTTTTTAAGCTTAATTTTGTCGACAATTTTGTGGTTTTGTCAAAAAACAATGAAATTGAGGATAATGAAAAAAATCCTCTCTTCATCACTGCAGCTTATTCAATTAGAAGTATCAAAAAATGTGTTCTTGATTAAAACATGACCCAAATTAAAAATTTCTGTGTTCCATGACCTGTATTTATATAAAAATGAGAATGACTGAAAACTGACTTCTCATCACATTTAATTTTTTCATACTTCCTAAAACTATCAAACAGTTCAATTTGGTTTTGAAAATAAGTCACACTTTGTTTTTTTTTTTTTTTTAAGTTTCGTGTCAAGAGATATCAAATATTTTATTTTTTAATCATTCTTTCCAGGTTACAGATTTTTAATTTTAAGTATAGCCCAGCCATAGTCAGCTCTAGCTGTTTGCCCGAGTTCTCATTAAAAAATACTAAAATGTCAATTTCTTCTTCGAATTTTGAGTTCCATTTATTTTTTTTAAGGAAAACAACTCCCCCACATCTTCTCCTTCTTCAATTTTACATTGTTCCCTTTATGACAACTGTGGTTATATGTCAACAAACTCATATTCAGACATAGAGTCAAACTTAGGATAACAAAAAAAAAAAAAAAAAAAAAAACTGGATACCTAGCACAAAAAGGCATAATTTTAATCCCTGTGCTGCTATTCATTTCGTATTTATGTTCTTCTATTATTTTTTTTGTTTGTTGATTTGCTCCTTTTCTTTATATTATATTTTATTGTTATATTCATTTCGTCCTTTTTGTTCTATTATTACTTTTGGTACCTATATCCTTGGGGGTATCTATCATCATCATCTCATCATCGCAGTCGTCAGTTTTAACTGTCATTTGCTTTTAAAGACATGCTCTGACGGTTAGTGGGGGCATTGTGGTGGTGCCGGTGGAGGATGATGATTCTTATGGCCATGATAGTTAAAGAGTATGAAACTCATGGCTCATACTGTTCCATCAACCTAAACAATAAATAGAAATTCATTTGGCAAAGAACATAAAAGGCCAGGCAGAGAATGTTACAAAAGGGGTGATGTATAGAAATGGGAGGGGAGGGGGGGAGCAAAAACAGCAGCAGCCACAACAGCAGCAGCAGCAGAACCAGTAGCATATAATGCCAAAGTGGAAAGTGGAGTCAACTGCAATAGCAAAAAGGGAAATGGGAAGCCACAATTATTTTTTCCACAAACATACTGCACCAACTATACTCTCGTCCTGATGCCATTGTAGCAATTCGTGTCTCTTGGTCCAACAAACAAACAAGCACATTCAAATCATCCAGGGCTGAATCTGAGGCCTAAAAATTTGATCCATTAACAAAGCTGTACCTAGAATTGGCCGTATTGATAACATCCACCGATATTTTTGCAAGAAATTCAAATATACTTAGTTTGATTATTATAAAGAAAAAATATTTTATTTATTTAATTGTTTTAACGGGATTGTAGCTTTTGCAATGTTTATATATAAAATGACCGACTGGGGTTTCAATCTTTCTCTTTGGGAATGTTTTTGGAGCAACAAATTAGAGGGGGAGAAGTGTTTCTTCTCTTTTTATCCATGTGGCACCAGAATAATTCCTCAGATGGAATCAACCATAGGATCTACGATTTCTGTGCGTTACAGTTTGTGTATTGCTTATAGAAAACACATTTTATTATCGGCCGCTATATGTGGCATATTCTATAAGGAGCGGTCCAAACGGCTCCCCATCCTTGATGTTTTGCTAAGGAACTGATGGTTCTCAGGGTAGGAAGCCGTACCGTGGCATTCGAGTTACTTCCCGGCCGCGTGATTTGAATGCCCCAGCTAGATAGAGAAGACATCTTTGGTGAGTTCGAAAAATAAACATAGTTTGTACGCTACGCAGAGAAAGATTGTGGTAGTTAGTTCAGATTAATCAACCGTCAACCGAATTGACCTCATTGTCATTGATCAACGCAAGAAATTCCTAGATGTCGAAACGTTGCTAGAGATGAACATTGAATAATACAGCTAATTTGTTATAACTATGATAAGCTTGCAGATATCCCGACCACGTCAAAAACAGGGCTAGACGACTGTAATAGCAGAAGATCGCTAGGCCCCTTGCTTTTGTCATCGAGCATATCGTCAAGAATTGAGAACCAGTAGCAACATTGGAAAGAAGCCATCAGATTTGCCGCCTCTGACGTGAAAGTTTACAATTGAGCACGAGAAATTAGTCTAATGACGTAACACAAAACGATATTGTTTTGACAATATACCTATCCCTATCACATATAAAGAGAAAGATAGGGACATATATTAAACGTGCGATCGTGTTCATTTAATTTCATTGGGACCCTGTGCCTACGTTCTGTAACTCTCACATCGAAAAAATCAGTCGAGAAACGCTGAAAAATGGAACAAAACTCATGCATTTTGTTTCAGTTTTCATCGTTTCTCGACCAATTTTATGCATGTGAGAGTTACAGAACGTAGGCACTGGTTTCCCGGCAAGCACATGCAGCAAACTGCACACAACTTAGCACTAGAAGTGAAGTATGCCATACCTACACTTGAGTGAAGTAAAGCTGCTGGAAATAACAGCTTTTGGCCGGAGGGAAACATATGGAATATCAGCATTGTTTGCCTGATTTTCAAAAAAGAAGACCATCTCTTAACTGCGGGAATAACACGGGGATCAGTCAGCTTAAAATCTCTACAAGATTTTTGCTGCTATATTAGGTTTGTTCGCGTACTTTCCGGACAAAAAATACCAAATTTTCAAATTTTGAGGAGTGGGAATGAAATCCTCTCAAAGAGAATGGAAACAGTCCAAAAGTACACAAACGCTTTGAACCAAAAATGTCTGCCAGATTTTAAACGTCACCAAAGTAAACAAAAGAAAAAGCAAACGAAACCACAACATTGGAATACATTTATTGAAAGTCTTAGTTAAAATTGAAGTAAACAAAATAAATTGAACTTAATACATTTCCTTTCAATTTTTTTCAGTGGTTTATCATAAAATATAAGATGAAAACAAAGAAAAATTCACTTCTAACAAAAAACAAACAAACTAAAAGTAAACAAACAGCAGCCATTTTGTATTTCATTTGTTGTTTTTTTGCTTCAAGCTTTTTGACAGAACACCGAATTTACCATTTTCTGCCGTTAGAAATTTCTCAGGTAAAATCTGTCAAGAAGGGGAAATAATTTACTCTCTCGCGAGCCCTCTCTTCTACCCAAAACTACACGAAATGTGAATACGCGAACAGGTCTGGTAGAAAATGGTAGTTTTGGGTATTTTCGAACCTGTACGCGAACGCACCTAATAAGAACGCCTGAAGGCATTTGTCAACAAACTGATAGGTCCATACCATGTAACATTTATTGTTCCGTTACTGCAAAATTCAAATAGATAATCGACAGTGAACTGCATGCTTGAGAATGTGACAAAAATCTATCGATAGTTCAGTAAAATAATACCAAAAATTTTAACGGAGAGTGGAAAGCTTTATTTTTATGGCTTAAGTATTTTTCAAAAAATGCCTTAAAGTTTTTATACGAGACCTGAAAGAGGGTGAAGTTCGCTTCCAATAGACTTAAAGAGCTCGTTAACCGCCATATTATTCACTCGATACATCCAGATTTAAACTTAAATCCAGATGAATTTACATTGAATTTGTATGATTTACATCCAGATTTAAGTTTTAATCTAGATGTATTGAGTGAATAATATGGCCGTAATACTTTATTTTTACAGATTAAAAAAAAATTACAGTTTTAGAGAAGTTTGCAAAAACAAACTAAGGTTTAACCACTTTACCAAGCGTAAAATCTTAAGCCCCGTTCCAAAAAAATGACGAAGACACAAAAATAAAGCTCATCTTGAAAATAATAAGCTTTGCAGGAATTTTTGCGATATCTCTCTGACCGAGTAAAGCGCCTATTTTACCGAATAGTATATAAATACAGCCTCGAAAGACTCCATTAAAAACAAAATGTGAAAGAGCATGGAGCAAGGGGCCAGTACAAAACAATCAGATGCGGAATACTTGGAGGCCTTTCAGGATATTGCATTCAATTGTATTTTGACTTTATTTTTGTTCTGCAAATAATATCCTTGAGGCATACCATTTGCATTGTTTAGATGCCTCATTCATCCCTCTCGCTCTCATTCCCTCTCTCACTTATCACCACGCACCGCATAAAAAAACAAAACAAAAAAAACTGTTTCATTCTGTGTGCAGTGTGCTCCACGCTTGACTTTGGATTCCCGAACTGGAGTTGGGTGTTATCATCATCTCAGTACTCATTTCTATATGCATACAAGGAATAGGCTGGGCTGGGCGCTCGATGCTAGGAGCGCTATACTCGAAAACAATTTTGCAGATGACAAATAGGTTTTTTTTATTTCAAGCTGCCACTGGTTTAGTTTATTTTTTGTTTTTTAAATAAATTGTTTTTGTTATTGTTGTATTCATTCGCTTGACTTTAAGTCGAACAAAAGCCGAATAGAACTGTCTTTTGTTATGATTTGTTTTGAAAGCATAGCAGTTGAGTATATTTTAGACTTTCCGGGAACTTCCCGTATTTTTTTTTTTCGTTTTGATTTTTAATTTTATTTTTGTTGACTTGATGCGGTGCAGTAGACAGTTTTAATTACTATTTTATCGAAATGCCTGAAAGGGATTAGCCTTGAGGCTGCTTTGGTTTTTGGCTTATAGAATCACAAGCTGCCGATGAAGTAGCTTGAAGGGTAAGTATCTGGAAAATAGCGTAGTCAATTTGTTTGAATTGGATTATTGAACAATTAAGAGAACAGAAGAACGCTTAAGGAAATATATGCGAAAGTAATAGATAGGAAAAGAGGGATTGGGAACTGTTCAAAAAGATTTGCTATCGTATTTGGTTTTGGTGTTGCTTTGTCATTGTCGCCTCCGTTTTGTCGCTATCGCTACTGCTTTGTAGCTTTCATTTTGTCGCTATCGTTTAATCGCTGGCATTTTCTCTCTATTGCTTTGTCACTATCGCTTTGTCACCATCTATTTGTTGCTGTTGCCTTGGCACTGTCACTATCTGTCGCTATCGGTTGGTCGTTTTCGTTTTGACAGTAACGCTTTGTCGCTGTCACTATCATTTTGTCACTGTCGCTTTATCGCTGACGCCTTACCGGTTGTCACTTGATCATAAAATAAAATTAATTTGATGGTATAACAACAACATGAACAAGTAGGACCAAGTGACTTACAACTCTTAACCATTCCTGTGTGCGTATTT
Organism: Epistrophella euchroma; assembly: GCA_947049315.1. Taxonomy (NCBI): domain Eukaryota; kingdom Metazoa; phylum Arthropoda; class Insecta; order Diptera; family Syrphidae; genus Epistrophella; species Epistrophella euchroma. Next base: position 103,872,323 of record OX346247.1, on the reverse strand, counting down.
GCAGGAATGGAGGGGGCCTGCAATTTATTGCCAAATCTGAACGGCTAAGGTGAGCGGCACTTTACTGTGATAGGAGATACTCTTGAAGGATTTGTCAATACCTCGCAAGAGACAGTAGCCTTGAAAAATATTTTTAGGTGACAGCGGTTGTCACTTGATCGCTTCTGATTTTTCGCTTTTGCTTTGTCACTGTCGCTTTATTCCTATCGCTCTGACGCTATCGCTTTCTACCGCTATTTCTTTGTCGCTATGGCATTGTCGCTGTCACTTTATCGCTATCGCTTTATCGTTGTCACTTTATCGCTTTCGCTTTGTCTTCGTCGCTGCATTGTAGTTTTGCACCTGCAGCAGTCGCTTTGTCCCAATCGATGAAATCCAGCACTTCTTTGGGGCTATCTCCAAATTTTACTATTTTTGCGATTCAATTTTCCGCTTCCCTAGTTCTAAACCACTTTTTACCAAAAAAAAAAAAAAAAAACAGCACCACAAAACCCAAAGCAAATAAATTGTCAATTAAATTTGAAACCAACAAAAATACAATCTCTCAATCCCCTATATTAAAATCCTCCTAGTTCCTAATCCAAAAACCACCTTAAGGCATTGCTGATTTTCACAAGAACCAAAAAATTCTTCTCGAAAAGCATTCCTCTCAAAACAAAACGCTCAAAGATATCTTTCTACTACTCTCAATACCCGAGAAACAAATATTTACATACAAATGTAATTACATTCTGACATCGATGCCTTGAAAAGAATTTATGTTCAAGTAAAACCAATATACCTACTTTAACTCTAAACGTGGACCACTAACAAATATACAAAATACCGCTATTCTTCGAAATTATTCCGCTGCGCCGCGCCGTCAAAGTGAAAAGACTTTTACCCAAACCAGGATAACTATATATGTTTGCGTAGTGTAGTCTGTAGTGTACGACTTGGCGTTGTAAGACATCAAAAAGAAAATAAATTACTCCTCCTTCATTTGCAAAAAAGAGTCCTTGTGCTGTTCGTTTTCGTTCGTGCCACAAACCCTTTCAACGTACCTATACATAAATATGTACCCACACAGCGAATTAAAATTGAAAATATAAATGAGCAGCAAAGAGGTATTTGTATCTGTCAAAGAGAGCTTGCTTTACTGCTGTTTCTCCCATCTTCACCATCTAATCAACAACTCAACCACCCACCCACTGGCTGGAATACTTTCTCGGTTCGGTGGCACAGTTTTCGAAATGGAACCCTTTATCCTGATGAGAGCGAGTGCCAGCCAGACAAGAAACTCTTCTTCGTCTGTTCGGCTGTTTCTAATGAACCCGAAAAGACACTTCTCCATCTGCCATGGCTTTGAATTTCCTGAATTCCGAATGTTATATGTTTTCTTTGGCGTTTTGACGAAATTAATTACCACTCACACTCTTTTGGGGTTTAAGGACTCCCTTTATATGCGCACTCCAGCCGATCCCTAAGACAATTGAATGACCTACATAACACTAAATAATGAATCATCTAGCATCCTTCAAACACTTAATTTAAACCCTTTTATTTCTAAGGATGACAAGTGGTGGGGAAAGGGGGGTTTTGGAACATTAAAAACCTGCACACGCTAATTGAAAATTAAGGACGAACAACGATGGAGGGTTGTATGCGCATACAAAGTAAAAAATAAGCCTTGACGATTTTTTTTGTTTTTTAAGTAAAAGGAAAGGGTAGTTTGACTTGTGCTTGCCTGCCACTCTACCACTAATTCTGCCTTGGGGATGTACGGTATATGCTTCGACCATGATCACACATCACAGACATCACATCGCGATTCTCTAAGAGTTTTCAATGTGCACAGCGGCTTGAAACCGGATGTGACATGCTTTTAAAGTCGGAAGTACTTACTGTTGAGGTTTGAAATCAGGGGCTCCCCAAATTGCAGCCGACGACTTCGTGCAAAGGATTTCTCTGTGCTTGTCTCTCAACGTGTCTTTCCTTTATTCTCGTTTAGGGAATAACTTACATACTCCTAACATAATATACCTCCACAAAAGAGATGAACCAAAACTTTGCAAATCAAGCGAAAAAATATTTATTCCATTTCGACATGCGATTGCTGTGTAAATCTCATCGTCCTTAATTCGTTCTGTCTCTCTATATCTGAGTACACACCAGTCTGTTTAAGGATCATTAGCTTGAGGGTATATGGATGGGAGGTGGTGGAATAATGAAACGTTTTGATACCTGCTGCACGAATATCCTTAATCATGGCTTGCTACGTTGTTGTATCCTTCTGCCTATAACTCGATACTTAACATAAACGGATTTGGAATGAGAAAATATAAACCGACCATTTCACTATATTCATTCTATATTATGCCCCTATCATCTCATTTAGTCCAGTAGCAGTAGCAAACCCAAGAAACCAATTTACCAATTCAAATGAAAGGATTGAGATATCTCCAAAACTGAATCAGTTGAAATGCGTTGAATTTCAAACAGTTTCAGAGTTGACGAGTTTAGCCCGAAATGGAAAACTGAGCCATAGTTCGACTAAGCCAAGTGGTCATTTATAGGAACGTTGATGCAGAATATAGAGCATACTGTAGGTGTATAGGTATATGTACTCATAGTGCGGGGGAGAATATCTCACTTTTCTTGGAAACCCTGGAATGCCTGAATCCAATTCAATTCAATAAACCCAAACAATAATCACTGTCATTTCAAATCATTGCCATATATTCGTCCTTGTTTGGAATTGCAGCATTGCCATAAAGCTATGTAAATCTTTAGAAATTATTGAAACTAAGTTTTTCATAATTATTTTACTTATCTGTTTCGGGACCTTTGTCTGTGAGTGTGGTGTGCTTGTGGTGAAATAATTCCAGTGGAATCTGCTTTTATTTGAAAATTATTCCACTTTTAGGAAAATGTGGAATTTAATTTTAAACGGGTCTGTTTAAAGCAGACGAAAATATGTCGGCCTTAAACAGATTACAAACCCGTTTAAGATTAAAATGAGACGTAATGTCCAAATGGACAAATCAATGTCAGTTACAAACAAAAAAAAAAAAAAAAAAAGGGTAATACTGTCCAACCTGCGATAATAAATGTGTATCAACTAAGCAGGTCACTTCTTCGGTTGCGGATTAAAAAGTATATAGTAATTAGCTGCTACTTAATTTCTAATTAGTTACGCAAAAAAACATTTAATTGCTCTGTTAGTTTGTGAAAAAATAGGTGTCCTATTAGGTTGACGTCAATTTAGCAGGTCAACTTGCTAAAAACTATAAATAAACAGTCTGGGAGTAAATTGAGAACTACTTAATTGCTAATTAGTGACGCAAAAAAAAATTAATCGCTCTATTGGCTTGCGAGAAAATAGGTGTCCTGCTAATTTGACGTCAACATATTGGCTGAACAGAATAGAATGACGGAACTGAAGCCGCAGACGGAACTGGAAGAGCTGTCAAAAAGTGTCGTGCGTTATTTTTTTTACATGTCCACAATGGAGCTGTACAGCTTTGAAAGTATTTTGAAGAAAAACAAAAGAATATTATTGTGTACAAGCTCAGAATTCACATTTTTTGTTTCAAATGATTTTCCTTTTAATAAATAATTTTTTTCTCGATACAAATAACCACAATATTTTTTTCTGACCCAAAAAGTTGTTTTTTTTCTTCATACAAATTGAAACGTCAAAAGTGCCGTACGTGAAAAGTTAAAAGTAGGTGAACTCTTCCGTCTGCGTCTGCAGCTCCGTATGCGTCTACGTTCCGTTGTGTTCTCAACATTGAATTTGCGTGTATTTAGTATTTTGACAGCTATTCCGGCTCCGTCTCCGGTTCCGTCTGCGTCACCATTCTGTTCAGCCAGTTAGCAGGTCAACTTTCTCAAAAATAGAGATAAACGGTCCAGGAGTGGATATATATTGAAAACTACTTAATTGCTAATTAGTTACGCAAAAAAAATGAATTGCTGTTTTGATTTGCGAGAAAATGGGTGTCCTAATATGATGACGTCATCCCTTTTTATTCGAAAACGAAGAAAGTGATTAATTTTTTTTTGCGTAACTAATTAGTAATTAAATAGTTTTCAATACATACACCTCCGGACCGTTTATCTACAGTTTTGAAAAAGTTGACCTGCTAAATTGACGTCAACTTAGCAGGACACCTATTTTCTCGCAAACCAACAGAGCAATTAATTTTGTTTGCGTATCTTTTCAGCAATTAAGTATTTTTCAACATATATTCAAAACCGGATCGATATATCTTTGATTTTGAAAAGTTGACCCCAAGCAGGACATCGATTTTTTCACAAACCAACAGAGAAATTAATTTTTATTTTTTGCGTAACTAATTAGCAATTACGTACAGTGAAAGCTCCTATTGCAGGCAGCTCCCTTAAGCGGACAATCCCCTTAGGCGGACAAATTCTCACGACCGTGGATCTTGAATCTCTATTCCATACATTTTATGATCCTTTAAGGGGAAACTCACTTACCCGGACGCGAACAATAATATTAGCCGTGATTTGTTAAATTTAATTCTCTTAGGCTGACATAATCTTATTTTTAGTATGAACATTTCAACCCTTATTTTCGGAAATACTTTTCCATATATTTTTTTTTGCATTAAAAACGTTCCCCCTGATTCACAACGACAATAGATGTGATGTCAACAAATCACTGTCTGTGATCAAATGCATAGCGAATTTTATTTCTGCAGTGTAGTCTGTTTTTGTATCTTGTTTCTTGTATCTTCATATTCATTTTTAGTTTGAATGAATTTCATGGCTTGTAGGTACAAAAATTTTTCATGAAGCCACTATATACTATGCATCTCCTTATATATCTTTTTTTTTTGCCCTTGGACGGAAAACTCCCTTAATAGGACAAAAGTGTTGCGACCGTCACTGTTTGTCTAAGGGAGCTTTCACTGTACCAACTAATTAATATATACTTTTAATTCTGCAACGGAAAAAGTGACCTGCTAAGTTGATACACATACTTAAAGAATTTAGTCAAGTTAAAATAAAGCCTTCTCATAGCCGGCGATGGCCAATATGTCATCCCACATATGAATAGACCTTTCCAAAACTTGCAGCTCAATGGATGAAGTGTTCATGCAAAATTTAAAACCTCTTTTCGGAAGGTAGAGATACCTATAAATATTAATGATAAAAAAATAAATTTCTTGACATCTGGCATTGCTGTTCTACAAAGCCTCGTATTTCAGAATCGAAAGTGCAGAAACTTTTCATCGTTGTCGTCTCGTCACTCGCTCCCCCCTCTTCCCACCCCACATTTTGAATTGGTAAAAAAGAGAAAATGACGAACAGAGAGCACACAGGAAAAAAAAAAAACAAAGTAGAAAAAAAATTCAATTTCACATTATCAGGACGAGTGCCAGGATATGACACATCCTCATTGGTATTCAATTCATAGCACAAGTCTCGATAAGGATATTGTCATCTTAGGAAATCACGTTTCATGTGGATTATGGGTGTATGTGCCTTTCGGGTTAGCACTAGAACTGCTCTGTGCTATATCACAACCTGGTGAGAGTCCTTGCCATTGTACCTCTATATCGCAGAACCGAGTAGGTTATAGTATAGGCCCTCCTGAAAGATTGTATGTGATTCAGATTCAGTTTTCTTCTTTTTTTTACTTCTTCTTTTATTATTATTGTTATTACACATACTCACATTCAACCAAACGCACATGTTTTCTCTTCGGTGAATAAAGAGTACATATTCATTTATAGGTACATATTCGAATATTGAAAGAAAAAATGCCGGTGACAGAATCCAGGACGTCGATGTCGTTGTATTCGATGTTGTCGTCGTCAACTTTTTAGGATGCCGACGATGAAACATGAAAATTGATTCGTTTCCGATGAACCAAAAGCTAAAGGGTACAATCGATACTCTGGCGGAATAATGATAAGCCAATGGTTTAAGAAGCCAAATTCGCGTCGGGAAGTTGTTACAGCTTAGTGTTATAAGGACACTCGTACAGAGAGAGACTTTTATCTATACAATTGAAGGAAATCGATAAATGCGGTACTTGTTTTTGAATTTGTTTCAAAAGTCCTCTGGGAGAAAAAGATAAGCATAAATAAATAAACCAAAACCTTAGACATTGAGTTATGACTTTTGAGCTAGAGTTTTGCTAAGGTTATTTTGAGTTCTTAAGTGTGTATTAGAGTGTATTAGAGATCAGAAAAATACATAAAAAGAAACATACATGTCGATTATGGAATCCGCAGTACATTGTTCTCTTTTCTTTAAACTTTAAATTGATCAAGAGAAAAGAGAACACTACACTGCGAATCACTGCAGATGCAGTTTTGTGGATTCCGTTATCGGCATGATAGACTGGGTTTTAAAATTCTAACTTTTTTTTTGAATGTTTAGTAAAATCTACAAAATTTAGTTGGTTCTAGTGGCATGGCTAAGAAATTTTCCTCTCTATTTCAAAAAGGATAAAAATCACCCTTCTTAACCAGCTCTGTGATCTAAGCAACTTAAATGTTGGATACTCGCAAAAAAAAGTGTGGCATCTAAAAGGTTAGTATTGGTCAAAAAAAAGGTCAATTAATTTATTAATAACGCTAAATCAATGCTTGGATGTATTAAAATAAAAATAAAAATAAAAATAAAGGTAAAGACTAAAGGTGTTGAATATTTTTTAAACTGTTAAGGAAAGTCTTATTTTTATGAAAAATTGTTTGACATATATTTTAATTTAATAGGCTACCGTTGGTACCTGCAACTGAACCACTTTTTGTATTTACACTTTTCACGAAAAGAATGTTTTGAATAATTTTAATAATATACATACCAAAATGTCTGCCAAAAAATGTCAACGCCTACGCCAACAGCCTCTTACGAGAAATTGCAAGTCATCTAAGAGTTATAAATAGCGCCACCCAATTAATTTGTTTTACATATAATTTACTATACTAAAATATTTTTTTTTTAATTTTTAATAAAATTTTAATTTTTTTACTACTTAATGTTTTGAAAACACTAGAAACTAACCTACGCCATATTCATTTCCATAGGTCAATAGCTGCGCTAAAGTATCAGTAATATTTCAGGCATTCCAAATTCAGTTTAATTTAAATAGGCATATGTAGTTTTGTACAATTTTTCAAGCAAAATTAGTTGAAGATATTAAGGAGCACAGGATTGGAAAATTATAACAAAATAATACAAAAAAAAAAAAAAAAAAAATAGGGATTTTTTTAAATAACGTCAAAACCCGTTATATTAATTTTAAGTAAGAACACTAAAGAAAATGTACGTGTATACAGGGTGATTCATATTAGGTGTGACAAAAAGCTAGAGAATGTTAAGTTGAGTCGAGACAAGAAAAAAATCGTTTTTTTTTTTTTTTTTTTTTTTTTTAATATTCGATGCTCCTTTCAATTTATAGTCAAATGCTGAAAACCGGATTTTGAGAATATTTAAAATAACGAAATCTACTTTACTACTTTATTGGTAGAAAAAGTATCTTTGGAGCAACAAAATAATGGATGGAAGTCGAATTTAAGGAGAACTTTCTTTTGTTATTTTCAATTTTTTTCGAAAACTAGATAACTATTTGGCATCTGGTTTTTTAGTATTTAACTAAAAATTAATGGTAACATTGAATATTCAACATAAAATACTACTCAATAACTTACTATTTTGAACAAAATCATTTTGAACACTATTTATTTTTTTTTTTCAAAATTTAAGTTTGAAATATAATTTTTGAAAAAAATTTCACTAAAACAGCATAATTTAAAAAGAAAACAAAAGAAGAAATACCAGATTTCTGGCTTTATAAAAAGGTATAGCATGTCATTATAACAGTTTTTTTAATATTTTTTTCTCTTTTAAGTCAATTTTTATAGTAAATTGCTCCTCCCATTATTTTTAATTTTCTGAAAACTAAAAATTAAGCCGGAACCACATATATCTCGTGTGGTGTGTTGTGGAGTCGTCAAAAGCTATCGTTCCAATATATTTCATATGCGTAGAGCCATACTTGTCTCGAGCAATGTGTTGTGGAGTGGTGTGCTGTGTCGAAATCGGTTTCTTTACGATTGCACCATACCACGCAATGACGCAGACATTTTTTTTAGTGCCCAGGAAAGAGAAAATAATGCTCTTGAGAACAGAATAATAAGAAATATAAAACATCAGTTTGTAAGACAGCACGCTTGATTAGTGTACTCAGTCCACAACACACCACACGAGACATGTGTGGCTCCGGCTTTACCTGACCATCTACTCTTTAGCGTTGGACTAGACAGTGATAGAAACATCAAATATTAAAAACAAAAACACACATATTAAATTATATTAATATGAAAAACAAGAACACAATTTTTTTTCCTAATTTTTTTTTAAATTTTGAGTTTGAAAATTAATTTTTATTATTATTATTATTATTATTTCCTCAAATAATCTATATTACATATATAAAAATGAATCACTTTTTGTGTTCGTACGCGCATAACTCGGCTAAACATTATCCGGTCGGAGATTTTTTTTGTATTTGTATTGAACTAGATTAAAACACAACGGAGCCGAAATTTTGGAAATTTGACAGGAAATTAGAAAATTCGAACGCCTAAATCAGAAAATAGTAAAATGATCTTGAAATTCCAAACTTTCTTAATAATAGCATAACATCATCCAAATTGGATTTTTTTTCTTGGATGTAGGTATATTAAACCAGATAAACACACAACGAAGATAAAAATTGGAAAATTAGGCCGGAAATGTCTGAAAGTCGTGATAACAATAAATTGCATACTTTCTGACTCTCACAATAAGGCCAGTAGTGCGCAAATTATTGCACATTTTTGTTCAATTTTAACACGACAAAAGTATTTTGAATTGAATATTAATTTTTTATCAAATTTACATGGGGATCTGTTTTTTTTGGATTTGTTTTGTATTAACAGGTAAATACACTAAGAAGCCGAATGTTGTAAAATTTGACGGAGAAGCCGGTAAATCATGAAATTTCTGAATTGGGTTTTTGTTTATACGTGCATAATTCGGCTGAACATCAACCGATTTGCACTTATTTTGGCTTAAGAGATTTTTTTTTTCTCAATATATCCAGTTATATAAAATGAACCGTAAAGCTGTGATTTACAGATTTTTAAGTCAAACTAATATATGCTAATAAAAAAGTACGCATACGCCACAGTGACCACATTAATGCTTATTTTGTATTATTTATTTTAAAGGATCTGTAATGTTATACATACGAATTAAAAACAGACAAAGAATAATAAAGATGATTTTTTTTCACCTCTCTCTCTTCTTATATCCACACATAATAGATTACAAGATCCCAAATGTAAATATAAAAATAAGTGTGTAACAGATTTGGCTATATATATTTTTTTAAGGGTCACAACATTTGGTTATTTCCTTCTTCTCCTGATGGTAAATCCTCTAGAAGTAGATACTCATTTTTTTATTATATATTCCAGTTCGAATTCATAGCTGAGACAGGACAACGTCTGTCGGGTCAGCTAGTTTGAACTAAAAACATAGAAAAGAACGGATTTCTGGCTTTAAAAAAAGTATAACCAGACAACTTAGGACAATTGTAGGTGTTTCCATTGTTTTTAATGATATTTTTTGTATTTTAAGTCATTTTTTTAGAAAATTGACCCCCCCCCCCCACGCCTAAACTGGGGGAAATAAAACCCCCCTTTCATACGATATTTTTCTTGTCTCGACTCAGCCTACACGCTCTAGCTTTTTGTCATACCTTAGGTGAATCACCCTGTATCAAAGTAAAAAAAGTACGTATACGCCACAGTGTACCCTTTCACCAATAATTCTAAATATTTGTTTTATTCGTACTCATTGTGATTTTTTTGATCTGTGACTGCATTTGATACGAAGTTTAAAACAAATCTGGCTTAAGGTGTTTTATTTGCATATAAATGATAAAACGTTTTTTTTTTTCATGACATTAAATATTCTAAAAATTGAAATGAAAGCTTGTATGTAGTTTTTTTTTTTTAATTTTTAATAATTTGTATATGAAGCAATTGTCTAGTATACAAGCGTCCTTAAAATTTTGTATGTGAATTTCATTTCTGTGCGAAAGCATAAGTTTTAACAATAATTTTATATATTTTTTTTTTATAAAAGAAAATTATGTAATCCAAATAATCGAATAATTTTTGTTCAGTGTCGCAGACAACACCTTATTTGTCGCTGTTGGATTATGAGTAAAGTGACATTTTGACGTTACGTTAGGCCGATTCAAGCCAATTTGATTTCCCGACCCTATCGTTATTTCCATTGAATTAACTTACCCTAATAAATTTTAGTTAAACTTCCACTATATCAACTGGTGGATTTCAATGAATGAAAGAGTCAAAAGTTTCTTGTATAAGGAAAACTTCACAACCACGATCTACCGTTTCATCATTCCAAATGACTGACTGTCACCGCAAATAGTTCAAAGAGGATAGATGGGTTCGTTAAGGCGGAGGAGGTGCCAACGCAACGTTGAGTTAGCCTAAGCGCACAGAACACTGAAGAGTCCTTTTACAAAATGTATATTGGAATTGTGAAAACCCATTTTCTCACACTCAAAGCCAAGAAGAAAATAACTTGGTTAGACCACATTAATTTCAAATAAAATGGGCTAAGAAAACGTTTTCTAGCCGCCCTACCGTCCCGTTCTGATGGTTCCTGGTTGTGGTCAAAATGGATGTGGAAAATATTGTTCTTTGGAGTATTTGGTTGTCCTTCGGAAGTGTTTTGTGTTTGAGTATTTTTTGGTTTTTGTTTTGTTTTGCTTTGGTTGTTGGTTTCGTTGTCGGTGAATTTTATTAGTTTCCTTAAAGGGGTTCGTCGAAATGAATGGCTCTTGACGGAGGCCCGACGACAACATACCTACCTATACACAAGGCGAAGGAGAGGTATAATGTTTATTTAGTGGAATTCCATTTGACACACATGAAGTGGAAAAAGAAAGTGCCATGATTATTACTTTCCGTGGGATAATTTATTGAGTATGAAATTAAAATAGACAAACGTGTATATATGTATAAATAAGTATACCTTGTGTATATATCCTTTCTTTCCCGGAGTATTTTAAGATACATATATGTTCTTAGGTCACATTTAGCTAAAGATGATTTTAACTGACTTTTTGGAAGTCTGGAAGATGCTCATTTAAACAATTTTTTACTTGCGATATATAGGTAGGTACTATATGGCAAGTTTGGGATTCGTAAAATAAACTGAACTCGAGATTTTGATCAAACTTGACATTACGATGATAAGGAAGACGAAAAAAGTGGGTCTGGCAATTCCTTCCGTCTGTCTGCTTATCTGTGTACCTGCCTACAGCCTAAGCCCATGGGCCGATTTTAATTAAACTTGGTATAAAGTGTTTTTGGGACACTACCCCGACATGTTTTTTTTCATTTTCGTTTTAGGACAAACATAACGGTAGGTGCCATATAACTTTTTTTTAGCATTTTTGAAAAGTCTTAATTTTCTCAAAAATGGCTCAAAACATTTTTCTACAAAAAAAATCAATAATCTTTATTAGGTATATATGTATATGTGAAAATTAAATTTCCAAAAAATGGTTTTAAATGGTACCCTCCATAGAACCATTTTGATAATTTTTTTTGTAGAGAATCTTCTAAAAAATTTAAATAGGATTGTATACCAAAATTTGCTTGGTTAATTTTTAGACCAAATAAAAAGTAATTTATATGAGTGATTTATAGTTTGATGAATAATGTAACTTTTTGAGGTAATAGTGGATTCTAGATCGAAAAAGCATTTGATTGATCGAGTTCGTAAAAGTAAAACTTCGGCAAGACTGCCACATTTAAGTCACATTTCTGCATCTGCAGTCAAATGAAGTCCGTTTGAAATTGTGTTCACTGTTTGCTCTCAGCATTAAAATCAAATTTTGCCCAAAATGTACATAACTACTACCATTTTTTTTGCAATTGTTTTTAGTAGTGATTTAGCATGTTTACTTTTACGAACTCGGGGATTACTTCATAGTGATTTCCATCTATCTCGTCCTTGACTTTATGTACATATATCCGGGTCAGAGGTGTAAATTCAATACTTTTTCCAAAAAGTGAGACACAGAAACTTGAACTAGAGTGAGAGCGTACAAAATTGTGTTTGATCCTTTATTTCAGATTAATTTGACAAATTAACACAATTTTATCGCACACACGTATGTACCTGTAGGGCATGTTCTTCTTTTTCATTTTTTTTCTACTTTTTTTTGCATAAGGTCTTTAATGCAATTAAGCCTTAACTTGCGCAATAACAAACATGAATTTTAATTTATTTTTTTTTTTTATATTTATTCATTATTTTTTGACTTTTTTTAAAAATGTTTTTTTTTATACAAACTGAAATAATTATTTCTTGGTGAATTTTTTCAATTTCTCGGAAATTACTTAATTGATTTAGATGAATTCTTCAGAATTTATTCTTTTGATCAGCAAAAAAAAAAAAAAAAATATCAAAAATAGTTAAAGTAAAATCCGACCACAGCAACGCCTACTTTTGAAAATCTTTGGTTTATCGGAAGAGTCTGTTATTTTGAGCAAGAAAAAATATAAAAATTGTTTTAGTACCATCTGCCTTCTGCTCACACTCAATTTATTATATTTTTCCTTTTCTCGAAAACCACTCTAACAATTTAAATTAAATTTTTAGACTTATTTATCCACTGACAATCGGATAAATAATTTAAAACTCAAAGCAAAGAGTCACAATATAAAATCTGTGATATTAGTTGGTAGTTTTTTTGTTTCTTTGCTTTGAGTTTTAAATTATTTATCCGATTGCCCAGTGTTGTTTATAGTTTAAAATTTAAGTGCACTATAAGTGTTTAACAAAATTGCAATAATTTCAAAACAATTATGTAAAAAACTGTAAAAATAGTCCAATAAATTAATAACCCTTGAAAAAGTTGGAAAATAACCAACGAAACGTCGGGTAACATTAAAAATTATGGATTAATTCTTTTAATTGCATATAAAAATAATGATCAAAAAGCCCAATTAAACAACTTCATCATATAAGTAATAAAAAATTAATCAATTCATTACAATTTAAAAATTTATTTTTTTTTCAAGATCGTAGAGATTTTTAGCACCTCATTTGTGGAATTTACAAAAAATAATTATGCCATCTGAAAGTTTACTGCATCCTCATAAAAGGTCAGCAGAAATTGGTCAGACATAGATTATTTTTAATAATTTTTATTAAAAAAAATTCAAGGCAAAGGTCAATGACCTTTCTTTTTTTGTTAAGCTTATAACTCAAAATCTACAGCTGACCAATTTCTGAAACTGCCTGACCTTTACAAGGAATAAGTAACCTTTTAGATGGTGTATACTTTTTTCGAATATCTCATAAATAAGGTGCTAAAAGTTCATGTGACATGAAAAAACTTTAAACAATTAAAAAAAAACTATTACTATTACTAAAACCAATTACCGAAACTACCTGACGTCCAGTGCGGCTTTTTTGCGAATATGCCATAAATGAGGTGACCTTGAAAAACTTGAACCCTGGATTTAAAGTTTTCTAAGTCTGACCAATTTCTGAAACTATATGACCTTTTATGACCAATTACTGACCTTTTAGACTGCATTCTTTTTTTTTGCGAAAATCCCATATATGGGGTGCTAAGATCTCACAGCCAGTGATTTTTGTATTATATCTGCCTACTTCCACGCCAAATTTCCTTATTTTCTGATTTTTCGGAAAAGGTTTTAAAATTCTCAGATGTTATGAATGAAGTTTTCAGTTAATTTTAATGGACAAGAAAAAGTTAAGATATAACGCCCACTATTATAACGAATTTTTTAATAGTTTCATTTTTTTGGCAACGTCTCTAATGAATTGGATAAAATTTTCAGTATTTTTTCCTATGAACCGCTACTCCGTTTTTTACATAAAGTTAACAGGACACTTTTTCTTATGGAAATAAAAATTGAATCTCCATGGCTCGGTGAAGAATAGGTGTCCTACTAACTTTAAAAATATTACATTTAGTGTCCATGTTGGTTAGAAACTGTTAATTCTCCTATGATTTAACTCTCCAGTTTTATTCTAAAAATAATTTTTTGATTCTAACCTCTCAACATCATAATTATCTCGGCATTTCACTTTAAAAAAAAATTAAAATTAAATTTTATTTCCAAAAAATAAATGCTTATAAATTTCTTACGTATCAACGTTTTCTTTTCTTTTGTGTTTTAAAAATGTATTTTAGATCGTTTATAAAATAAATTTTTAAAACACATTTTCTCGCCGTTTTAAAAGCCTATGTGAAAGCCTTAAATACCTACTTAACCTTCAACCGAAACACTAAAAAAAGAGCAACTCAACCAATACTTGAGAAACAAGAAAAATTGTCGTTTAAAAGTTTACTAGCTATTATAAACCATAAATCACACAGCAGGCAGGTTACTTATATGTACCTCTCTACCTTCATATCGAGCGTAACAAAAAGCTTAACAACTTGACGATTTGCATAAACTAAGTCAACTCGTTTGTTGTTTTTTTTTTTATCCTTGAAAACAAGAAATCCAATCGCACTCTAGGCGACAGAATTTTCACCACATGAAGAACTATACTTATAAGCAAGGGGTGCCATAGCGAGTTTCTCAGAAAATGGTATATGAACTTAACCTAGTACAAGGTAACATTTTCAGCGACCTTTCTCCAAGGCAACCGTCAAGATCTAGCTTTATGGATATGAATGAAATAAAAAAAAATAAAAATAAGGACCAAAGAGCAAAAAAAAAAAAGGATTTCATGGACAATAATGGTGTTTACCTTGCAAGGAACTCGAACTTATAATATAGGTACCCACCAGCCAACCTTCTTATTGCTTCCTTGGCCTCTTGGTCCGTGTCGGAGTCAAATCACATTTTTTTTTATACATATAAAATGAAAGCAAGAATGCTGACTTGTGTTTATCCTTTCGCAGAGCCTGTTATCGTAGACAAACACATAAAGTAAGCATTACGGAATGCGAAACCTCCTCACCCATCTACTTAACGACAACGACCGACGACAATGACGACGACGCGAAGAAAACGACTAGCGCGTTTTTAAAGAAGATTTTTTTTTCCAAGAAGTTGAAGCTTTTGTAGAAAAAAAAATGTTTACGGTAAACATGCATTGAAATATTATAAGAAATATCAAGAAGAACCCTTTATCCAGGGGCGGTTAAAAGTTTACGAAGACCTTAAGTAGTAGGTAAGTTATGAATGGAACTTATTTGATCGAACTACATCACTAGCTGGGGGTTTATATTTTGATCCAATAAATTTATTGTTCATTATGTTATGTTGTATACGCCCTTATATTTAAAAGTGACAAACCTGAAATAAAAGTACTAAACTGTCAGCTGTCTGTGAGAATATTTTTTAAATTTGACGTTTCCTAAAGTGAAGGAATATTTGTAATAACTCTACTTCTATAAACTATGAATCTTCTCTCTCTCCCTCTAATTCTATTAACTATGAAATCCTCTTTCCCATTCCCATAGTAAAAATTTTGTGTACGAATCCGGCACTACAACTTTATATCCATTCGTCCTTGTTATCCTTTATTTCCTTGACTTGCTGCCTTTTTGCTGTATACACAATGAAGCCTTGGAAGAAACAAATGTTTCCTGGGAAGGTTGTCACCTCGTGCTCGTGCTTGGTGGGTGGCCATGCTCCGCTCCGCATATACGCCGCCGACAACTCGTAATCGTACTAGTATATCGGGCTGTGTGTGGTGTGAAAAATTGCCGGATGGATAAATTCTAACTATGTCCTGGGTTATATCCTCGGGGAGAATTAAAGCTATTAAATCGTTTGCATTTAAGTATAGTCGGAGTGTGCCGGCAATTTATATGGTCAATGGGTGGATTATAATTTATTGTTTGGTGAAGATAGACAAAGTGTCTGCCTTTAGCGAATAACATAATCGAAGCTATGATTAAGTGTTAGGAACCAGCATGTCCTGTACCTTAAGTTTGCTTTGGGATGTTAGAAAAGATTAAAATTAAGTTGAAAGTCTCTATTGTAATGTTAATTTAGAAATAAACTTTACATCAAATTAAAAGTTTAAATTACAAATTAATTTAAAAATTGTAACGAAGCGTTACACTTTTGCCCTCACCTACCATAATATTATAGAGAAACTCACCGACAACCGCAATTTATTCACGATGAACCAGCACCCTACGTCAGCAAAAACACCAAACACCAGCACCCTACTACCATCCAACGAACAAAGCACCAAACGATCATTCAAATCAAGCACTCATCATTACCGCAACAACAAACACCAGCCACCCACCACCCACTACCCACTGAATCATCATCAAAGTCATCATGCAGAATAAAAATATTTCATTTGTGAGTTTTAGAATTCACACTTCCTCTTGCCACGGATCATGACAAGAGGACGTATGAAAAGCCGAATAATTGGAAGCTTATTTAAGTCGTTGTAGTTCCTAATTTAAAAAATAAAATAAATTTGATGGCACAACAGCTCATGAAGAACTAGGGCCTAGTGACTTACAACTCTCAACCATTCGTGTGTGCGTGTCTGCAGGAATGGAGGGGACCTACAGCCGAATCCGAACGGCTAACGAGCGTAGCCGTTATTTCTTTTAAATAAATAGGTGGCGAGGTTGGGGATCGAACCTTAGACCTCCGGCATGACAGCCCATCGCACTAACCATCACGCCACGGCTACTACAGTTCCTAATTTACGATTTAGAAATACTGAGGCATAAGGTTTCGGCGAAAATTAGTTTGTAGCAACTCTTGGTATTTTTGGAATCAAAAAGCTTAGTAATAGATTATCCCTCGGATTAGCGCTAGGCTGAGACCAGATTCCTAGTATTTATACCGTTGTTCTCCCCGCTTGCTCCTTCTGTTCTGAGTGAGATCGTGGGCTAAAGTAATTTTCCCTTGGGTTATTCGGTTTCGGTTGTTTGTCGGTGAGTTCTTTTCAAAATATTCCGGTAGGTGAGGGCGAACGCTTCGTTACAAAATTCACCTAGAAATTTTTTTAGATCATTTTATGTAATACCACTGTCAAATGGATTGGATAGCGCAACTCTCCTATTCTTGGTTTACGCTTCCTTTTTACAGAATAATCATACTATTTTAAAAACCTGATGTTACGATTGAGTTTAATCAAACACAACTTACCATCAACATCAAATTATTTTCTTTCTCAAATTATGATAGCTGCGCAAAACACTAAGGTTGAGGGAAAATATGCCATACGCCATCCATCAACCTACCATCCATTCAGTGTACCAGTTGTCCTATACTCCTATGATGTAAAAAAAAAAAACAAACATATTGTGTTTGAGCGATTTTCTATTACGAATGGAACAGTAGAAGTTTTTCAAATCAAACAAAGCTTTCAAGAACTATTTTAATGCATACATGACGAATGGTCTTATGTGAATTGTACTCTTACTTAGATCCGTCAAGCTGGGTCCGCCACAATCGAAATTTGAAATTTCAATGATGCACCGATCCAAAAACCGCTAGGCTACAAGATTCTAGAATAAATTTTTTCTCTAAAATGAAACGTTTTTGAGATAATTGCAAAAAACCATTTTTATGATCTTAACCCCTTGTAACTGACGTAGCGGTCATCGGATCGGTGAGGATCTATAGAGAGTCCCAATACCAATATTCATGCCGAATTTCAGCCTCTTACTAATTTTTTTCTTATAAAAGTCTATTTTTCATAGACTATTAGGTACTCGCACTTCCAGTGTTGCCAACCACTTTGGGCAAAATAATGTCTCACTTGAGAAAAAAAAGATGCCTTTTTCAATAAAAAAAAAATCCTCACCTAATTTTTTTTAGTTAAACAAACAAAATCTTTTAAATAAAAAAACACTCCTTTATTAAAAAAAAACTTATATAAATCACATCTTATTAAATAATATTAGTTAATTCAGTCATTTAAATTACAAAGGTACTTATCGTCCTGTTCCTTGAAATCATACATATTTTATATATTTAATAAATAATGACATGGAGGAAAATGCAGTGTAAGCGGTATTATCGACTGCTTCTTAACGAGTTCTGAAAGCTCTAAAATCGCCATCCTCCCAAATATATCTCTTCTAACACCAAAATTTTTTTTTTTACTATCATTGAAAAATTGTGAATAGTTTGAAGGTGGATACAAATTATTTTAGAAAATAGTAATTTATAGATAAGAATTATTTTTTGGCCAAGATTTTTTCAGAATGTTTGAAACAATAAATTAATAAATAAATTATATGAAGAAGAACAAATATATGTAAAAAAAATTAAGTTTGTATCAAACGAAAAAAAAAAGCTTTTTTGAAAAAATAAGCCTCAAAGCCTAAAAGGCATAATAAAGCCTCAGTTGTTATCGCTGCGCACTTCTATCTTCCGTAAATATTTTAGGCTGACTAAAAGTATGCTTAGACAAAATTTTTTGTAGGTTTCAATTCTTTTTGATTTTTCTCAAAAAGTTAGTTAAAAAGAGGTCTGATCTCGGCCATTAAGATGGGGCAAGTATTAGAAAGGTATCTATTTATGTACATAAAAGCACGCTGATTCTGTATACATTTTTGGAAGTTTTCTGAGGAAACGTTGGTTTCGCAAGCAATGTTTAAGAAAACGATTAGTTGATTCTTTTTTTTTTTACAGTTACATAACTTGAAAACCAGTTTTTCAGAGAATTCATGTGAATCGAACAACAAAATTCGAAGGATAAAACATTAAAAGCATCTGTTCATTAAATCCAAATACATTTTGGAAATGTGATGATTTTAGCAAATTTGATCAGTCGGAGAGATTTAAAAAAATGATTAGGTCATCCATCGGAATATAATGTTAAAAATTTTTTTAAGGGACCCACCTACCCTTAAAAAAAGTTCGAGTATACACAACCACTTTTCGAGAAAAGCCAAAATTTAAGCACCAAATTGAAATCGGTGATTCGGCAATTATCAGATTACATAATCGGAATGACCTCTTGTGGGCTTAAGGTCTTTTTTGATTTAACATAAATAGCGTTTGGGGCGTAACTACAACCTTCTTCAGACCTAAGAAACATTTAATAAATATTATATGTATTTAATTTCATATAGCTTCATAAATATAGCAAATTATATATACATACCTATAACTTCTTCGAGAATCAAGAAATTAGAGTTCTAATAAATTTGGTTTAAGCTTAAGGTTTTCACTTTTCACCCTATGCTCCAATTCGCTTCAAAAATTACTTCCAATATCACTTTTCCCACAATACATTCTATCATGTCATCACATCACCCTAAGGCCTACGCATCTCACAAAATCTTTGGATTTAATTGATTCTCGAGTTCAATTTCTTGTTCAACTTTATTCCGCGTATAAAAAGACAACATCTGGATGTTGCTAATAAAAGACAATTCCAAATCCATACTCATTAATCTTTTCTTGTCTTTGTCTATACAGAAACAACATAACTGAAAGTCATATCAGCTACCGAAACAAATTGCTACCAAGTCGTTACATTTAACCACCCACTTCTCTCACCGATTTACACTTTGGATTGGAGCTTGCATGTGTTCTGGATGAGAGACTAAAATGAGAAAAAAAATAAAACAAAACAATCCTAAATTCCTCCCGAAAATTCATTTTATTTCACATGGGTTCGTTTCATTTAACTTTGTGCTGCTGAAGCTATCATTCCTCTCTTCCCTTCCCCTCTCTTTCCTAGCCTCATCTGTTGGCATAACAAAGAACAAACAAACGAACATGAAGCGCCCCCCTCCGGAACATTAAATAACATTTCTCTCCATAAAATTTCAATTTGCAGCCCATTCATCAGAATAATTGAACAACTCTGACAGCAGAGCGGAGCGTAGCGCGCTTTCACTGTTTTAAGTGTTCCACAGGCAATTCACTTAAAAAAAAAAAAAAAAAACAAACACCCTCAACCGCCATCCACTGTGCTGTGCTCCTTTAATTTCAGCAAACACCCTCCCCACCTTTCGTCCTTGCACAATTCTCTTGTCATCGTTGGTTGGGGGAGGAGCATAAACCGAAAAATATGGCACAGTGCAAACATTTATCCCGGATCATCCGCATCGGGACTCCAGATGGAGTCGTAGGTGGTTTCTGTCGTCTGTTGGCAGCTGGCAGTTGTTGCCACCAAAGGGCAACATGTGAAATCCATCCGACAACGACGACGACGACAACGCAAGATACTCAACTCGTATATATGCGGCTGGCTGACACCGACATCAAGGAATCCTGGATACGCATCAAGCACTGAATTATTTACAAGGACCTCCATTTGCCAGCATATGAAATCAGATCAAGCTAAAAAGAAGGGTTCCTATAAAATTACCTTCAAAGAATATACTGAAACATCAGGGCCCGAGGTATTAAATGAGGATAAAATATTGTATGACATTTTAAAAGTCTTCACAGAAGCACAGCATTACGTTGGTCTTCCTCGTCGTCGAATTGCCAGTTCGGCCAGCAATTGCGATAGTATAATGGCAGTAGTTTCATTTTACGCTTATGCTTTCGCCCAAAACTCCCGAGGATAAGATATTTTATTCCCTGTTTCTCTGGAATATGACTCGAATTTAAGATGATGCCACTATAAGAAGATTGCCGAATCACAGGAAAAACTCGTCGTCGGTCGGTTACATCATACATCCAAGATCCAAGTGGAGAAGTAAAATCGAAAGACGGGAAGTGATTTTATACCCTCGTAAATTTCAACCCAATAAACATTATATAAGAAGAAGTCCTGTTCCTTGGTCCGTTTGCGTAGCTGGCTGCCCCCCAAAGGCCTGCTTCATTCTTCTTCTTCTTCGCTACGTTTGAATTTGGTTTTATTGAAAATTAAAAATCTTTAACAAATAATTTTTATTTGAGGTTTTAATAAGTTTATCTTAAGTTGCAAATGAAAATGAGAGAAAGAGATAGAAATAGTCGCACATTACATAGATTATTTTTGTTGGTGATGGATAAAGAAGATGAAGTTGGTATTTTGGAGGGATAATTGTTGTGTCTTCAATAAAGAAGAGATACTTATACCTACCGTTGCGAATTGGTTATTAAGGAATTATTTAATTGAGTTAATTTATGGCATTGCTGATGATTTATAGATAATAGGGTAAGAAAATTTCCAAGAAATTAAAATGTGCGACTGGATCTCGAGAGCTTGCTTTGGTGGTTTAAAGCTATAGCGTAACTTAAAATTAAAGATTTAACGGTAATGACTCAATGATGTCATTGATCGATGATAAAAATATGTGTACAAAGTTTAGCTTAGATTCAATAATACATTAATTTAATATGTTGAAAGAACTTTATTTTTTATTTATTAGATTATCTACCTACAGATAATTCAACTACCATCAGGTTAGGTTAGGTTAGGTTGGGAGGGGCGTGCCTAGCTCAAAGGCTGCTGCATACACGGGGGCCTAATGTTCCATTGTGATCCCCAAAAACAGAGATGCTAACTTAACAATTATTGAGATAGATTGGTTCATTAGCAAACTAGCCTATGCTATCAATGTATTTTTTCATGTTTACCATTAAGACTCGTTCTAGATCGTCCAGTTCTCCAACAAACCTAGTTCCAAAATAGCGAAGGCGGTTTGTTTGGAGGTTTGGACAATCACAGAGCATGTGCTTAATGGTTTCAATTTCTTCGACATACTGACAGCTCCTACAGAAGTCGAATACACCCAATCTATTGGCCATTGTGCCAAAGGCACAATGTCCCGTTAGTACACCTATCAGGGTCTTTATATTCTTTTTACTCAGCGCTAATATATACCCTCTTTCTTTTTCATTAATTCTAGGCCATAAACTTCTAGAGATAACGCAGTCGTTCCTGGTAGTCCAGGAGTTGTTGATTTGCTCTTTCGTTATAAGGTATATCTTCCTTTTAATAACACCAATTGGGACACTTGGTCCCGTATCAGATTGGCTTCTACTGTTTGTATTTGATAATGACCCCATCCCTGCCAATTCATCCGCTATATCATTCCCTTCTATATTGCTATGTCCAGGAACCCAGCAGAGCTTGACTTGGTTGGTGTTGCAAATATTACTCAGTAACTGGCTGAACAGAATAGAATGACGGAACTGAACCCGCAGACGGAACTGGAAGAGCTGTCAAAAAGTGTCGTACGTTATTTTTGTTACATGTCCACAATGGAGCTGTACAGCTTTGAAAGTATTTTGAAGAAAAACAAAAGAACATTCTTGTGTACAAGCTCAGAATTCACATTTTTTGTTTCCAATAATTTTCCTTTTGATAAAAAATTTTTTTCGCGATACAAATAACCACAACATTTTTTTCCGACCCAAAAAGTTGTTTTTATTCTCCATACAATTTGAAACGTCAAAAGTGCCGTACGTGAAAAGTTAAAAGTTGGTGAACTCTTCCGTCTGCGTTTGCAGTTCCGTATGCGTCTACGTTCCGCAACATTGAATTTGCGTGTATTCAATATTTTGACAGCTATTCCAGCTCCGGCTCCGTCTCCGTCTGCGTCACCATACTGTTCAGCCAGTAAGCCTTTGCATTTTGCAACTGCTTTCGATCTTACTGTCTCACTGGCTATTGCTTTGATAGCAGCTTGAGTGTCCACGAAAAATGTGATCTCCGACGAGGTCAGTTTTTTCTTGTGAACCATTTCGGCTACTTTTTTAATAGCGAAGATATCAGCCTGAAAGACACTACATTCATCTGGGAGTTTATATGATTCTCTTGTATTAAGACTTTTACAAAACACCCCAGCTCCTGTTCCTTCTTCCATTTTTGACCCATCTGTGTAGAATTGGATACCCTGTTCACCAATTAGCGAGTTGGGTTCCCATCCTTGCCTTTCGGGTATTAAGATGGAGAAGTTTCTGTTGAAATCTATAATAGGTGGTGCGTAGTCCGTAGTCACATCAAGATCGGTATACTTTTTCAAGATAGACCCATGACCGAAGATGCTGTGCTTCCAAAAGCCTATTTCCTTAAGACGAAACGCACTTTTGGCTGCTGTGCATCTTATGTACTCGTCCAAAACTGGAAGATTGAGAATGATTTCCAGTCCTGCTTGTGGTGTGTAGACCTTAGTGTCCCTGTTATACCTATACAGGCTAATCTCCGTAACTTGTTCAGGTTTTTGAGGTAGCTATCTTTTCAACTGCCTTCCACCATACAATCGATCCATAGGTAAGTATGGGAAAAACGTGTACATCCACTGGATGACCTGCGGTCGCATGCCCCACCGTATACCGAAGGTTTTTTTTGCATGTGTAGAAGGCACAAAGTGCTCTTTTTGTTATTTCCTCTGTGTTCCGTTTCCAGGTTAGCTTTGAATCAAGGATTACTCCAAGATATTTGGCTTCATTGGATAGTTTCAGAGGTATTTCATTTAGCTTGGGAGAATTAAAGTCCTCTAGTTTTCTTTTCTTCGTAAACAGAAGAAGTTCAGTTTTTGCAGGGTTAACCCCGAGACCGTTTTGTTTTGCCCATGAGCATAGTTCACTAAGTGCAGATTCCATAATATCCTTGATAGTGGTAAGAAACTTACCTTATATGTATCAAAATTACTATGTCATCTGCATAGGCCACTGCTTTGATGCCTTTATTTCTAAAACTTGTAAGAATTTTATTAACAACGAGGACCCAGAGGAGAGGTGAGACTACCCCTCCCTGTGGTGTGCCTCTTGTAACTGTTTTCTCAACAATAGTGTCTCCAAGTTGCGAGCTAAAGATTCTGCCATTGAGCATGGAATAAGTCCAGTCCACAAAGGCAGAATCAACCCCAACCTCTTCCAAAGCAAATTTAATGGACTCCGTTTTTACGTTGTTAAACGCTCCTTCGATGTCTAAAAATGCTGCCAGCGTATGTTCTTTGTGCTCGAGACTTTTCTCAATTTGGTAAATGCAACGCTGTCTCCACTGACTTACCTTTAAGGTAAGCGTGTTGGTAGTTGCACAAATTATTTGGATTGAGAAGGTCCCTAATATGCATATCAATAATCCTCTCCAGTGTTTTGAGGAGAAACGAAGAGAGGCTAATCGGTCTATAATCTTTTGCGGTCGAGTGTATCGGTTTTCCAGCTTTTGGAATAAAGACAACTTTAAACTTCCTCCAGCTGATAGGGACCATTAGTTTGTAAATAAGCTAAAAGTATGACATAAGCAAATTTACCCCCAAACCAACTGTCAACTTATACTTTAATACCTAATTCGCGTATAGATATTTTAATATCTTTTTTCGAAACAAAATTTTTTACTCTGACTCTCTTAATTAAATCCCTTGATTAATAATAATACCGAATGGAGGCGTTACACACCACATTAGGGGTTGAATGATAGCAGTAATTATACACAATACATATAAATATACATCCCCCATATGATATGCTTGTTTGACACATACAATCTAAATCCCCACCATCAAAATGTCATGTCCTTATTATGTTCATGTGTCGAAGCAATTATGTTTCAAGCATAATTATGATACGAGGTGTTTATTAGATGTCGTGTTGTTATACACATCCGATCCCCTGGAAAGCGTTTCGAAGGAGAATGGAAAAAAAAAGAGAACGATATTATACACTCGTATGAAGAAGATGCTAAAATGTTTTTTCTTCTTCATATAAACAGAAAACAACTCCCATTTAATTTAGCTTTTTCAGCTTTTGTGAATGTTGAAACGATTAGCAGGTTATACACACACTATATGAGGAAAATAAAGAGTCTTGGTATGCAATAATGCCTTCTGGAAGTCAAACAGTTTATAAATTATATTATCTAAGTAAGTGTTAGGTATATAAATCTTAGTATGTTTGCTCAACAAACTTACATAGTTTTAATTTTTTACTATCTCATCTTTTCCAATATTTAGGTTCGAATATCATCAAGTCGAATTTTAAAAAGTTCAAATATTTGTACTTTTCACCTTTTATTTTGTTTTCTCTGAAACTAAACAAGTTATTATAATTTTGTTTTTTCATTTTTATAAAAAAATAATGCTCTTAATAAAAGAAAATCAAAAATTCTGAAAAATAAAAACTTATAATTTATTTTATTTTTTTTAAATTATTAAATATTTTAGTTACTTTCCCGTTTTTTAAGTTTTATATTTGTTTTCTTCAACTACGGCAATTATTTTATTTTTTTTTTTATTGATTTTTGCATATTAGTTTTTAAAAATAAAATTCAAAAATCTATGTAAACATTTTTTTTATTTATTTCGATTAAAAAAAAAATATTATAACAAGGGGCCAGCAAAAAAATTCTTGTGTACCCCTCATTTTAGTCTAGCTAGCCTCTGAATGAAATATGAAATTAAAAAAAAAAGTATTTTAATCAAGTGGTAATTATAAATCCAAAAATCCCAAGACTACAAAACAATCACTTACCTACAAAAAAAACTATGGCCCTCGTATTTTTTTTTATAAATCTATTTGTATTTCCAGTAAGTTTTGTATCTTTAAAATATGAATTTGGATGATGTAGCAAACTCAAAAAAAAGAATTAAAAATCTTCAAGTATTAAAAAAGGTAAAAAGCAAAAATATGATATTTTTAAAAAAATCGAAATAAATAAAAACAAATTTTCGCATACATTTTTTAACGTGTTTTTTTTTTTTAAGAACTATTAATATGCAGAAATTAATAAGAAGAATTAAAATAACTGCCGTAGTTGAAGAAAAAAAATATATTAAACTTTAAAAACGGGAATAAATTGAAATATTTAATAATTTAAAAAATTAAAATAAATTATAAGTTTCTATTTTAAAAAATGTTTGAATTTTTTTTTAAGAGCATTATTATTCTATAAAAATAAAAAAACGAAATTAGAATAGCTTGTTTAGTTTTAGAAAAAAAAAAAATAAACGGTGGAAAAGGTGAAAAGTACAAATATGTGAACTTTTTAAAATTTGAAATAAATTATAAATTTTTCTTTTTACACAAATTTTTGGATGTGGTTTTTTAAAGAAATAGTTAGAAAACAATAATCAGAAAACAAATTGAGAATAGCTATATTAGGTTGAGAGAAAAAAAAAGTAAAAGGTAAAAAGTGCAAAATCTCCATACAAATTTGTATGGGAAATGTATGGCACGGGGTAATGACCTCGGACAAAATTTTTTTTGTCAACAAATTTTTCATAGCGCATAAACTTTCGATTAAGCGGGTGGCTGATCTAAAAAGAGTTTGGGAAATAACGGACACCCTAATATACATACATATAGGTAAACTAAGTAAGGGAATCAATGATAACAAATTGAATTTAACCAAAAAGCCTGTATTTTTTTAAAACCTTGATTTCTTTAAAAATATTAAGCTTTTAAACTTAATTAAACTATATAAATTGTCAACTCTATGAAAGAACCTTACATGAACATATAAATAGATACATAATGCCAGGAGCTCTTCAATCTGATCAACTCAATTAAATTCAATTTCATAGAGACGATACATTCACACCGCATATGGAGTGCATCACCGCACCACATATGGAAATCAAGTGGGCATCACAGACCGTTCTAAAAGCCGATCCAAGAGGTATCTCTCTCTGTCATAATTGTGTGAGTGTGCTTGTGCTCCTGTGCCTGCTGCTGCTCTACCATCAATCGAACCACATTCTGACCAACTTGCCAAATGGGAACTGACACAAGCTCCCTCTGTGTGCGTAATATGATGAAGCTCCTCCACGCAATTGATGTTAGCACAGCACAGGGCAGGTACAGACTCCCAGTATAATTTGATCAAATTCGAAGCTATTAAACGGCTTTTATCTGGTGAGTGCTTGGCAAATTGCAAAAACCGCACAAAAGTAAAAGAGCTTTTAATTTATTATGACCGCAACGCGACCAATTTAATT
Source organism: Epistrophella euchroma (assembly GCA_947049315.1). Classification (NCBI taxonomy): domain Eukaryota; kingdom Metazoa; phylum Arthropoda; class Insecta; order Diptera; family Syrphidae; genus Epistrophella; species Epistrophella euchroma. The sequence goes on along the minus strand of OX346247.1, from coordinate 103,845,400 downwards.
TATTTTATATTTTGATTTTAATTCAGGTAGTCAGAGAACCTTTACTCCTATTTCGAGGTTCTGATGATGCGTAGGGACAACACCGTTGGTGCGTTCCTACAGGATCGGATAATTAATTTTGTGCATATTTCTGTATCTTTTGTGCACGATAAATAAATGAATTTTAGTTATAGAAACCCTCAGAGTCAGAACCCTGGTGTTTTGTGTATCAAAAGTAGATTTTAGTTTTAAGTGCAATCTCAAGCGGAAGTCCTTTTTTGCTTGTATTAGTTCCATCATCGGTGGTTAATTAAAATAATTAATCAACTTTTCGGCGTGAAGATGCGAAGAGGAGGAATAAACTCAAATGAAATCGAAGAACCCACACAAGAACACCAAATAACTCAAAGATGTCGAGGAGAACCGACAACGACGACGATGAGGACGGATATAAAAATCCTTTGGATTGGGTGCAAATCCTGTGTGACATCATCGGGTGACTTCAATGATGAGGAAGATGGAAGAAGGTGAGTGGGGGTAGCTGAGTGGCTGAATGGCGTGGTAAAATGAAAAGTTGCGGGATTAATTTCAGTCGATTTTGATTTTTTGAATTTTCGTTTATTTCAAAAGAATATGGTTTGAGTGGGGGTGGGGATGGAGAGGTAAAAGGATGGGTTAGGGGTAGCGCTTACCCAATTGTACCTACATGTTCCCGAGTTAAACCCCTTTTACTCTATGCTCGCCTGTCATCTATGTTTATATAGCTAACTTTTAGCTGATGGTATTCCTATACTCCCCGGCATGTTCAGCGTTCATGTCCTTTAATCTCCTTACGAATGTTCTTGACATCGGAATTAAAATGACAATGGAGTTATTTGAAAATCTGCTTTGCTGCCACTAGGAATGGGCTTGGGCTCGGGGTTGGGGTTGAGTTTTGAGGGATGTAAGTGGTGAAGGGAAGGAGCGAGTGGAAACAGATTATGGCTTGCGGAATTCTCGATGGGTGTCGAAGAGGAGCTTCGAAAGAGAGCTTGCTCCTTCACAAACTGGCTGACGCATTCCGAAATGAAAAAATTCCTCTTCCTCAAAAACCATTCCAACCAAACCAATCCGATACCAAGAGGAGGACTGATGTTGTAGAGTCAATTGGAAAATTGTTGTCGAGAGTTCGATTTTTTTTTTCTTTCTGATTTTTCTTTTCGATTTTTCCCATTTTCTATTTTGTATACCATCCTCATAGTCATCGTTGGTCCTTTCGTTTGTTTAGTAGATATTTGAGGGAATGGGTGTGCATGTATGTGTTATTTTTCGATTAAATTCTTTTCTTTGGCAATATCTGTCTGGGGTTGCTGTTTAGATCGGTTATGCTGTTGGGGAGCAATTTTAAGTCATATGTAAGGAATTTCCAGAGATGCAATTGGAGTATTTTTTTTTTTTAATTCATAAAGGATTCTAAAAGTGTGGTGCTTAAAACTTGATGTGATCCATGGAGATTTGGGTAATTTGTGATTTATTAAATGTCCTGTGGGTTTTCATTTTGGTGTCTTTTGTGCCGTCCAACAAAAATTCAGAGCAAAGACAAGAATTTATGCAAAACGACTACACTTGCGAGCAAAAAAACGGAATTACTCTTTTTCTTCATGTAAAGACAACTATTGCTCTCAATGTAATTGATACGCATGAATGATTGTGGTATCGTTAGAAAGCTGCAACCATTAGCTTTAAATCAAGGTTGCAAACATAACAATCACTTTGGGATTCTAAGAGATAATCGACATAGTTGAAGCAAGTAAGGAAAAATAAAGTGAAATTAAAACAGGTAGTAGCTCGAAAATTTTAGATTTTAAACAAAAGTAAGCGTGATTTATTGTTTTGAGTGTCTTGAATCGCCCCTTCTAAACGATTTATCATTAACCTGGATGCGTTTCTTGTCTGTCTCTTGCGGTATTCTTTCCCATTCGTCTACCAGTGCTGCTTTCAGTTAATTCATTCTTTCAGGTATACTAAATTTCTGGCTCTAACCCTTCACTCTTAAGCTCGTCTAATAAATGCTTGTTAAATTTTAGGTCTGGGCTTAGCGCCAGCTAGTCCATCGTGGCATTACCAACTTTCCTAAGGAATCCAACTGTTTCCCGCGCAGTGTTGCATCGAGCGTTATCATGCATTAGTACGAAATCCCTGGCCATTTACTAGCAATTCTTCTTCGTACTATTTCAAGCTGTTGTTGGACGTCAAGGCCGGTAAATGACGATTTTGGAGAAAAGTCAATTGCTATGAATCTTTCATATCTTATTGGTACACCGGTGACATCCAGATTTTGGCATTCGCACAAACTCTCCAGTTTACCTGAACGTGCTGTAGATCTTTGATGCACATACCATTGGCTTAGATGGAGCTGACGGGCCACAGCACGTTGGCTTATTCCTTGTTGCATCAGTATTTTAACAAATTGAGCAACATCTGCAAGTGTGGTATCGATTAATTTCCAAGATTATAAGGCCTATTAAATCGAGAATAATTCTGTCTTAAGAGCACACCGATGAACAAAATCTAATACTGGGCTCGAATATTAAGTATCAATGTTACCTACTCGATAGCGCGAAAACTATGGAATGGGTTTTTATGATTTTACCTCCAATTTAAAGCTTGAAGTTCAAGCTTTAAAACGTGAACATTATAACATTTAAGCATTAATATTATTGTAACCACAGATATTCTTGCTTTTAAAATGCGAAAGTGAGTGATTCCCCTTTTTTTGCTCGCAAGTGTATAATAAGCGAATTCAGATTAAGTGAAGTTTTATTCAAAGAAATGAGTCGTAAATAGAAGAAAGAGAAGAAGGCGATACGCGATACCTACAAAAAAAACTAATGGGATTTAATATCTATATTTATTGGCAGAAAACTGTGTTTTTGTCGATTTTCATACAGCCTATAGGGTCAATTTCATTTGAAAAGTTAATACAAATTGGGTTCATAGAGTTCTTAATTCGGTTTCATACGAGTTAATCATAAATGGTACAAATATTTATTTTTTTTTTTTTTAATTTTAAATATCCAGCTATAAAACATGCGAAAAATAGATTTTATTATTATGCTTGATAAAAATATCATGCGAGTAGAACGAGCATAATTTAATATCCAATTTCACAAAGTTGAAAAAAATAGACATATAGAGGAAGTGGGGGAAAGACCGCACCTTTAGTATTTGACTGCCTTAAAATTCATGAAATAACGTCTTTTAATAAAAATAAAGTTTTTATTCACTTAGGCTAAAATTTCTTCTGGGACTTTTACTTGTTATAATAAATAAATAAATAACTCAAAAAAATATAATACACTTTTGGGAATCATTGTCAAAAAAACGGTCTTGCCCCTATCAAAAATTATTGGGGAACACGGTGTTTTTCCTTTAAAATGCAACCTATTCCACAGATTTATGTGACTTCTTCATCTGCACATGGTGCATTTAATCTACCCATTAGTTAGATTCGATTTGAATAAACCTCCAAACAGAAGATGCAACTGCCATCTGGAACACTCTTGTGTACTTATCTTCACTTTCAACGAAATTGCTTGGAGCCTGTCATTTACCTTCTTTGCCGGCTTGTACGTTGACTTACTTTTTTTTTCTTTGTCAGGAACCGGAGCCCATGTGCGGTTTTGCCCCTTCCAGATCTTACCCGAAGTTCATTGAGTTTTTATGTTTTTTTTTGTTTCTTTATGTCTCCTTTATTTCGCAATAAATAATTTTCAATATGCACTTTCTAATAACAACTAAAAAGAAAAAGTTAATAATTTTAAGGATTTTACTGTTAAGAACACAACTTACGTTTCACCCGAACGATAACGTCTTTCCGAAAAATCACGAAAACTGTAACTTCTTGACACGTCTCAACCGAACTACCTCATACTGGAAGACATGATCGATCATACCAAAAGCCACATGTTTTTGATTGTAAGTGTTGACATTTCTATTTTGTTTTCATACAACATAGTACAAAAACGGTCTTGCCCCCATGTGCGATATTGCCCCCACTTCCCGTACAGACATTTAGCGTGCTCATGGAAAATGAGATCTCTGAGATTTCTTATCTTCAAAAAGTGAGCAAGCGAATCAAAAATTTTTTTCAGATTTTTGACAGCAAAACTGAGAAATTTTGCTGAGGAATCTCATCTCTGGAGATCTCATTTTCCTGTTCAAAAAAAAATCAAGTTCCGAGTTCGAAAGCTATATATATATATGACATCTAATTCAAAATATTCATATATATTTTGACATATTTGACATTATTTGACATTAATTGTTTTTAAAAAACTTAAAACTCCTATAGAACTAGTTTTTTGAAAAACTAGTTCTATAGAAGACAGTCAATAATATGGCCGTAAAATTATTAATAATACACACAAAATAAAAGAATGGTTGTAAAACAAAGTCAAAAATTTTGTTTTTAATGATATTTTTTGTTTCTGTTTTAAGTTGATTTTTTGGAATTGCCCCTCCCGCGTAAGCAGGCAAAAAAAGACCTCTACTATTCGATTTTTTTCTTTTCTGAGCCCGATTTATGCCTTAGTTTGTGTCATATCTTATTTAAAACACCCTGTATGGTGAAATTAGCATAAAACAAGATAATTCCATAAACATGAAGCCGAATTTCATATGCATATGTAAAGCACTGAAAACAGCACTTGACGAAGGCATTTATATACAAGTAACCACTAAATGAATTGCCGCTTAGTAAATGGCCAGCTGCCGCTTAAACTTGTCGCTCTGCTGCTTTGACGCTTTGCAGCTTGCCGCTCATTGCGTGGCCGAGAACTGAGAGACGTAATCAGGAAAAGATGGCATTAAAACCAAAAATAAAAAAATTTGGTGGCCTACAGCTCATGAAGAACCGAGGGCCTAGTGACTTACAACTCTCAAGAATTCTTGTGTGCGTGTCTGCAGGAATGGATGAGACCTACAATTTATTGCCGAATCCGAACGGCTAAGAAGATTCTTGGAAGATTTGTCATTTCCTCCTTCCAAGGGGCAGTAGCCCTGAAAAATATTTTTCCGTTTTTAGGTGGCAGAGGGTGCGAATCGAACCCAGACCTCTAGCGAGACAGTCCAATGCCACTAATCATTACGCCGCACCGCGGGCTACTAAGAAGGCTTTTTTTACTTAAAAAAATTACCTTAAATTAAAGAACTTCGCTTTAAATCCATAGATCGATTTTATTTTTGAAAGACAACCACTTTGTTCCACTAGAATTGTGCAATCACTATATGGAATGAAAATCTAATAATATCCCTTCTTGAACAATCGAATAAAAGTCAAACCTTAAATAGAATACCCTCAGCACATCTCTTATGTGCAAGTTTTCTTTTATAGCCATCAAACCCCCCCCCCGCAGTTCAATAGTCCCCCCATCCATTATAACAACTCACTCTTAACCTTTCACTGAATTCCACTGTGTATACACAGTAAGTTGTTCCGCCATTTGACCGCTGCTGCTGGCGTTAAACAATAAATTGACGTATGTTCGTACAACATTGTTGGACAATATGTTTCATTCGTCCCTATTCCTTAACCCCGGTTAGCCCCTACAGCCATACAGGACTTAAATCAGTGTTTCTGTTATACGAGTACAATATTCTTTCTTCTTCGTTTTTTTTTTGTCTTTTGGTGATGGTTTTTTTTATTGCCATTGGTGGCGATACTGCGGCAAAAACTTTGAAACGTCCTTATAGCGGTGCGGCGATGGCGTTGGTGGTCAGTTCAGGATAGTTCGGCTAAGGGCTGTTCATTTACCATGGATTTTTATTGGCTATATAAAGGGGGAGAGGTAAATGTTGGATGATTTCGTGTAATCAAAAAAGTTTTCGCATTTTAACAATTTATCTTGACCATGTGACACTGTTTGCCTTGGCGTAGTTGTTGTTGTTGTTGTTGCTGATTGTTGACTGCTGCATCGTCTGCTGCCGGACCGTTTATCGTAATGATTTTCGACCACAGGGCCGAAAAATGGAATTCGCATAATAATATTTATAAAGCCACCTAGGGGTGTGAAGTTGGCAACAAGCTTCGCTTTAATAGCCTAACTAACAGCCAAGCCGTAAAAGAATAAAAACGCGAGAATATCTTCTTAAGGGTTGTTCAACGATAACGGTGTTTGAAAGGTTAACCCTGAGCCATCAGTCTTTGAGTACCGCACCGCGCTTTTAGTTATTTAATTTCGGTATCGTGCGAGAATTTGTGTTGTCGGCGGGTGTTCTACAACAAAAAAAAAATAAAAATAAAGTAGGTCTGTATACCTACAACAACGAACAAGCTCACCTCAAGGAGCCTTTTTATCTCGATGCCATTTATTGGCGGTCGACTTCGGTAGGGCTTGTTTTTTTTTTTTTTTTGTATCAGGGGAGGACTCGTGCAGTGCACGTTCCGCAATGAGCACGATAAATGTTGCGATAAAATTCCACTCTAATGACTTAATGACTTCATAATTGAATAATGGAATGGAATGGAAATCGAAATTGGCAGAGGAAAGCGTGATAGAAATACAAAATACTGCCAGTTGCTTATAGGAAGATAGGGATTCTTACTATACCCACTTCATAGGCATGGAGGAGGTGGCACGAACGAGTGGATTGGAATTGTGACTCCTTCGGGATATTGGGGCTTGGGTTGGGGTGAAAGAAGTTCGCGACATTGGAGCTGATTAATAGCCAATTTGAGGGCGATATTTTACTTATTTCGCGAATAAATGTAATTGACGGAGGCTGTTTTGTTGGATGGAGAAATGATAACGGATGATATCATTGATGGAGTGTTTTCGATTTGGAATTTTTTTTTTGTAAATCGATTTTTGTTTATTTGCGGTGGCCTGCTGGTTAAGTATAGGTTCTGTAGATTCAATAAGATTTTAGAATTTTTGCTGAAAAATCGTAATGGGAAACATATATTAGGTAGTCGATAAGAAATTGGCGCTAGTTTGTTAGTTCAGTTTTTTGTCCACATATATCGTAACTTTTCAACAAAAATTTTGTTTTAGCAGTTTTTAGCAAAAGTTGCACGCGTATTATAATTTTACATAATTTTTAAAGACTTTTCGGAACTTCCTATTTCAAAGAAATTTCGCAATAAATTCTAACGACGACAGCTCATGAAGGACCAAGGCCAAGTAACCTACAACCTCTCAACGATTCTTGTGTGTTATTCGAAGAAATGGAGGGGACCTACAGTTTATTGCCGAATCCGAGCGGTTAAGGCGAGCTGCACTTTTCTATGCCGGGAGATACTCTTGGACGATTTTCAACTTCCTCGCAAGAGGCAGCAGCCCAGAAAAATATTCATTGTTTTTAGGTGGCGGAGGCTAGGAATCGAACCCAGACCTCTGGCGTCACGGTCCAAGGCAAGGGAAGTGAGCGATGATAAATTTATTGGGGCCATCAGGCATTGGTTGTATGATGGCAAATGCGTTTTGAAATTCTATGGGAGATAGTGAAGGGCATACAGAGGAAATAGTTTTTGTACAGATTTTAGGTGATTCATGATAGTTTGGTAGCTTGGACTCCAAGCATTGGTACTTCCGTTGATTTTAAATAATTATTTCCATTTGACGCTAATGCTTTAGAAAATAGTCCCTCCCTTATAAACGGAGGGAAATAGACCCCCCTCTCCCAAACTATTTTTTTCCTAGAACATATCTAAAAATTATTTTATAAAGTAATGGTCAGTAACTTGGAAAAATCCAGTATATACTTCTTGCCTTTGAAGGAACAGTATTTTTCATTATATGAATGCAAACACTAGCAAATAAATTAAATTAGGAAATTCTAATCCTCGCAACCTGTTTTAACCCCCTAAACTTTTAACCAACTCATCAATGGAATAATTATGAATACATATACACTTACTTTTTCTGTTATTTCTGTGTAAAATTGATCAATTAACACTAAATTTTTAAAGCTAATGACCAATTTTCTAGATTTCTTGACATTTATCCACCTCGCATCTTCCTTACTGTTGCTCACAGCGAAAATATAAAGAAAACATTTTTTTGTAGGAAATTTAATTTACTTTAATTCTCTAGTAACGACTTTTCCACCAGGCCCTTAACCCCCTCTCCTGGCTTAAGCTCGCGGCCCTGGGCTGGAGACTTTTAGTACTACTACCGCTTAAAAAAATTAACCCAGACTTTATAATTTTTTTCTTTTGGTTTTCCTTTATTGACTTGAAAAGCAGATGTGATGGGTGAAAGATTTTCAAAAAAATTTACGCTTTTTTATACTTTATAATTTTCAAATCTGCAGTTGTTTTAAAACTGCTGAGCCGATTTTTATTTAACTGCTAGACTGCCATCCGCTAAATAGCCATATCCTTGGCCAAACGTCACCTTTCAAAAACCAACTAATTTTTGAGTATCGGACACAATTTTATCGCGTTTACCTGTACCTTTCTTGAAAAAACCGGACAGTGGGTGTCTGAGAAATTCAAGCGCTGCTGCAACTTACTGGCAAACACACAGGACTTCCAATTAGAAATTAGCAGAAAAATCGGAGCGTATATTCTGCACCTGGTTCTCACACTGCTGGACCGAAAAAAATATACAGACACTCGCACTTCCAAAATGAATGAAATTGGTAAAGTCGTTCCCAAGTTATGGCGTTAGCAAGAGAAATAGGGATTCATTTTATAGTGCATTCAGGTATAGAAAATTAACAAAAACAAAAGGAAAAAAAATATATATGGAAAAACTTAGGAAGCACACCGCAGATGTGTATCTTCTTCTAGAAGATTAACCATCAAGTGAAAAATGAAATAACGAGCTGTTATGATCCATAACTAAACTCTAGCCGAACGTTTTACACACTGATAAATTTTTATATTTCCATTTTTTTTGGCGTTATATTATGATCTATCACATGTTGATATAAGAAGAGAGAGAGGTGAAAAATCTTTTTTAATTAATCATTGCCTGTTTTTATTATACATATAAACAATACAGACCCTTTAAAATAAATAATACAAAATAAGCATTAACAGAGTCACTGTGGCGTATACGTACTTTTTTATCAGCAAATTTTAGTTAGTTTTAAAAATCTGTACATCACAACTTTACAATTCAATTTGTATGCATAATAATAATTGGTATATGAGATAGATTTTTAATAGCAAACCCGCTCTTAAGTCAAAATAAGTCTTTATGTTAGTTAAGTCAGAGTTTGTTGTTTAAAAAACAAAATCAAAATCGATTGTAAATTTTACTTCGTTCGGCACAAATATTTTTTGTCTTTTGATGATATTGTAGAGTGGTGTGAAGTTTAGTGAGTTAGTGTTAACGTTACCGCAGTGCCATCTCAAAGTCAGCTTGATCTCTTCGTCAAATTCGTAGTACAATTTTTAGATATCGTCGGTTCGGAAGAAAAACGATTAAAGTGAAATTGCACTTCACTTTAATAAGAACTTGAAGATTTTTCCGTAAGCACTACTGTTAAATACCTACCTAAAATAAAATGTGTATTAAAAAAAAAACCAAAGTACTGCCTATCCCGTCGCCGATCCCGTGGAAACGTTTGTAGGGTATCGTGCCGCGGGATATCGTGCTGCGGGATTGCAACCAAAAAAGTACTTTTCAAATCGGCGGGAAAACGTTACACGAGCAACTGATATTCGGGAAAATATAATGTTCCCCGATTCAATAGTCCCGATTCATTTTGAACCATTTTCAAATGTCAGCGTATTGATGGATGCTCCAAAGACATTCATGGGTACTAGCAAAAAAAAAACGGTTCTGTTCATATTTACATAAATAAAAAATAATTCTTAAATTACCTTGGACTCGAACTATAAGAGCAAGTACGTGTGAGCCAGTCGTGAAAATTCTAGATATCAGCTAACGGATGGGAGGGTGTAACGTGTTTACAGAATCAAGTATTTTTGGTTTTATTAATACAATTTAAACAATTTCGTAACAAAAACAATATTTTTGTTGATGTTCTTTTAAAATTAAAAAAAAAAATACTTCCTTAACAAATTTCATAAGATGTATGTAAACCTTATGATCTACCAGTAAACAGCCTTTAATAAAACATCTTATTTAAAACCCATAATCGCATACCTTTTCATCCGTTAAGCAACCATAAACTTTAATATTAACCCATTTTAAACACTCTTCCTCCAGTACCTCTCATATCCCAAATATTTAGGTATACATCAATTCTCAGTTAGTCTAACTTGGTTTTTAAGTCTATTAATTTATATTGGGGTATCATCTCAAAGTCACTGGTAAATTGCACAATTTATCTCTTCAACCATACGACGACACATAAACTTGCTATTAACCCTCCGCATGTGAAAACCCAATTTGAAAAACACCTACACCCCTGTCCCCCGCCCAAAACTTACCACACTGCGTATATGAAACAACTCTTTTCGTATACCTACCTTTCAACATCGGTATCAGTCTTCTTCACATCACCACATCCCATCGCAGGATATTTCTTTACACCTTAAACGAAAAATGAACTTCAATAAATTTTCCAAGATGATTTTCTTCAGGCGCCTTCAAAATACCGGCCTAAAATAAAAACCCAAAGCAAAGGTTAAACGAAGACACATCGTATAGTCTGTTGTATCAAGGAAGAGGTACCTAACTGTTGGCAAAATAAATATTAGAAAAAAAAAAAAAAAACAAATAACATCGTCGTATCAATTTCAGAAAACAGCTCTCAATTTTCCTCGAATGTAAACATTAACTCGAGAAATATTTTATACACTTAACACCCTATAACCCTTTTGCATGAGAAGTAAAGATGCTCCTTGAAGTCCTCGAAGCCGATGAGAAGACGAGCAATCGAGCACCCACTTCCTTAGTCGATCTGCTCCAAGAAGAACAGAAAGAGAGAGACAGTATATCTTTTCTAAAAGAGTTGAACTAAATACCACGTCACCTTCAATGTTGACGGCAACAGTAATAAACACCTCGTTTTGTGCCATTTCATTAAAATTCCAAAAATAAATTGAAGGAAAATTGTTAACACTAGCACTTTATGGATGTCGAGGGAGATCTAAGGAATCGGTCTTCGTTTCGTGCGGGAAGAAGCCTATATAGGAAAGGTACCTACTGTATATTGGGTTCGGGTTCGAATGGGATGTTGTTCAGATGATGGGGGCGTTGAAGGAGATGGTGTAAGACGATGTGCACTTGAAGTAAGCACACACAGACCCTCATACTCGAGGAGCATTCAATCGTCTTCATGCCTTTTTGTGATGAAAACCACTTAAAAGGCGGAGAGCTTAAAATTGCTTGCGGTAAGTTTGCATAGCACAAACGAAAGTTGAGTGCGCCTAACCAAAAGCAAAAATATAGGAAGGTAGTCATGAACTTGAATTTTACAGTGACTGCGAAGAATAAACTTCAAAAAATTAAATTCACGACTGGGTCATACTAAGTTACTCTTAGTGACAGTTGTACAATCGTGGGTTAAATGTTGATCTGTGGTTCAGGATTTTTAATTCACCGATTTCGGCCTTGAACCATCGTTAAACCTCACTTAATCCGCCGATATCAGGAAGTTAAATTTTGCTGAACCATACGGGTTAAATATTCAACCAGATTTGTACAACAAGGCCTAACTGGCCGATTTCGACGGATTAACTAACACACCGATGAGTAAACTTTTAAGCAATCAGAATTGCTCCATCTATTTGCGATAATAATTCTGAGAAAGTAGGCGGATACCATGCCCCCTAGATGAAGAAACCTAAAATTTTCAATTATTTCCTGTATACAAATACAGGAAATACTTAATTGAAAATAGTAAAGGGAAGTGCTTCATAATTTTAATGATCTGTCAGTGTAGTCAGTCAATTACGTTTTTCGTGATTTTTGACGTCTTCATGAGTCACTTATGCTAAAGAGTTAAAAATAAAAAAAAAAACATTTTAGTATTTTTTTATTTGTTTACATTTTTTCGTGAATTTATGATTTATTACATTACATTAGCCCGTGGCTTATGCGATGGACTGTTCCAGAGGTCTGGGTTCAATACCAGCCGCTTCTACCTTAATTTTTCCGTTTCGGGCTACTGCCTCTTGCGAGGAAGTGACAAATCCTCCAAGAGTATCTCTTGTCATAGAAAAGTGCCGCTCACCTTCGCCGTTTGGCGACGCCACTTTGATGAGCGCGTCTTCTTTTGTCTACAATGCCACCTGCCACCTAGTCACCACGCCACTACCATTCCACTCCGTCGCCACCTCGGTGAGCGCCTGTCCCTAGGTATTTAAATCGAGTTCAATAGTACATAAATGATGTGTATGGTAGTTTTTAAAACTTATAAACTAATTATACCTATAATTTGATTCCGTTTGAAAACCCAGTGATTCGCAGTGTAGCGCTCTCTTTTCTCTTCATCGATTTAACGTGGAAAGAAAAGAGTACTGTGAATCACCGAGGAGAGGATCCACTATTGCATATTCCATAATCGACATGATTGAGCTGAAATAATATTTTGTTTATGAATTGAAGTATTTTTATGTTTAAAATTATTCGATAGATGGCGCTGAACATGTTTATTTTTTGCGCAAGATTATTTTTGCAGATTGATTTTGCCGTGGGAATGTGAAAGCTAAATTTACTTTCAAAATAGTTACATAGTCCAAGAAAAAAAATTAGTTAGAGGCTAAAATTTGGCATGGACGTTGGCAACTCTTTAAAAACTGAGAGAGTTCCTCATCCATCCGATGACCGCTAGGTCAGTTAAGGCTAATTTCCAATGGCGCGTTCGCGTTAGAGACGCTTACGTTACGTTTACAAGCTTTACGAACGCGTCGACATGACAGACGACTTGAAAAGAATTAGCTGAATAAAAACAACTGAAGTGTCATTCTGAAAATCAAAATGAACCTATAGAACTGTAATGTAGAATTCCTTTCATCAAACAATTCGATTTTTTTTTTCTAAACAAAATCGATTTTTTTCTTTAGATAGGAGGAATTTGTCTAGAAAAATCGATTTTTTTCTTCTAAACAAATCGATTTTTTTGTTGAAAGGAATTTGACATGAGTTGAGTTGTCAAAACGCGCGCTGAAGTTGAATTTTTTCAACTTCAACGTTGAGGTAGCTTATGTTACGTTGGTTTGTGTACATGCTAATAGGTGCCAAATCATAACATTACTGGCCAACGCGTCATTGTAAACACTTTGCATAAATTGCTATGTGTGAACTTTCGCGTTGACAGAAAAATCTGTCAAAGCGACGCCCAACGCGCCATTGGAAATCAGCTTTTATAAGAATCCAAGGGTCTAAAAATGAGTTATTTGTAAATATCTCAAAAACGGTTTGTGCTAGAGAAAAATTTTATTTCTCAATCTTATACCTGAGGCAATTTCCCACAAAAACTGTCTCATTGGTTTTTTCGTAGCATTAACCATTAAAAAGTTACAGCAAATGAAATGTTAAAAAATCTCTCAAAAGGGGCCAAATGTCATGAAAGTGGAAGTTTTTGGCAGATATCTAAAAAATAGTTTGTGTTAGAGAAAAATTGAGAGATTTTTTAACATTTTATTTGCTGTAACTTTTTAACGGTTAATGCTACAAAAAAACCAAGGAGATAATTTTTGTGGGAAATGGTCTCAGATAGAAAATTGGGCAATGAAATTTTTCTCTATCTCTAACCGTTTTTGAGATATTTGCAAAAAATTCATTTTTAGACCCTTGGACCCCTTGTAACTGACCAAGCGGTCATCGGACCGATGAGGAACTCTCTCAGTTTTTAAACAGTCACATTGCCAGCAAACATGCCAAATTTTAGCCCCTAACGATTATTTCCTTTTTTTGGCATTTTTTCGTCTATTCTGTCTGGACTTTATTTAAAAATAACAGCCTGGCACTTTCTAACACCACTGTGAACCACAAAAAATGATAAGAGAAGCATTCTTCTCCTGAGTGTGAATCTTAATATTTGACACCAAAAAGACTGTGATGACGCTATCTTTTAACCCTTGCTCGCTCGAAAACTTCACTTAGTTCCGTCGGGGGGAGGGGAATTGTTAAAAGTAAAGGAAGAAGTAAGCAACCTTTATTGTACCCACTCTATATCGAGGGTAAATTGAAAATTGGTTAAGGGTCATAGGGTACAAGAAATCTGATTAAAACCACTTGACACTATTGCACGCATCATGTTTGAGAGCATGTTTTTGTATAAGGAGTGGCAGGAAGGATTCTTGAGTGATGACAAAAAGTGTATTGATGTCCTTCCTCATCTCCATTCTCCATCGGTGACTCATTCAAGCTAACCAATCACTCTTTCCTATAGTCATCAGAGATGAGAATCTTATTTTTGGTCAAACAAACCCCTGGAATAGGGTTATATATGCTGTAAATACGTTGTAAGTTGTAAATACGTGTACCTACTGCGTGTCCTTGGGTTTTATATCAGAAGGAAAAATTGCTTGGTTAACTTGTTTCGATGGTGGTTATGTATAGCACTTTCGAGAAGATAACAAATTTTATTTAATTTCTTTTCCGACTTTTTGGGTTTATCGGAGGGTTTTGTCAAAAAGGTCGAAATCGATTTCTGAACAATTCCGTTATAAACGGCGCCATGTTGTAAAGGATATCATCAAAATCAGCAAAGGGGTGATTTCTGATGGGAAAGCTTCGCATGAAGCAAAACTGCTATGCATATCTAAATACAATTTAATTTTAACTTTCATTACAATTTCTAACTTGTTTGAACTGTGAAAATGGGAAAATAGCCTCGAGCTTGATTATGTTTTGTGGTTCTTCCATCACATAGAGTCTCTGCCATGGAATGAGTTGCCAAAGTGTTATTGGCTTCGAAAAAGGATAGGAATGAGGAGGAGGGTGTCTTCCTCAAAGAATGGGTTAACAATATTGTGATAAGATAAATAGGAAATAAAAGTTCGTTTGTTGTGTTTGCTTGTTTGTTTGTAGGAACTGGTGTAAGTTTTTTGTTCAGAGAGAGAGAGGTTGGAGAAGAGTTGTTTGGTATTGGCTTCATTATATTGAGGATGAATTTAGAGAATATCATTTTTGGTTTTGTGATTAAATGAGTATTGTAAATCAAAGAGAAATAAACTATGTAGATTTGATGATGGCATTAATGTGATATCTCTTCGCACCAAATTATAATCCTTCTTTTTGATGGGATTGGATTTAAGGGTTTGTTTATTAAGAAAAGTTTGGTGATATTTTGAAAATGATTGTAAATAGAGGAGTTATATCTAAGAGATAAGCCAGCTATTATTGTGGTTAGATTTACAATTCACAAATAATTCGGGTGTAAGGTACAATATTAAAACTTTGAAGCTTAAGCGGAGAGTAAGGTACAAAGAAACGAAAATGAAGAAGTATTAAACAAGGTATGTATATCTCAATTCCCAAGGTTTATAGGTAGGTTTTTGCTATTTTTAAAACTATCCCAGTCTTTTACAATGAGACTGATTTATAAATTAAATTGTCTTTGATTTTCAATGACACTAGTATTTTAGTTAGGGTTTAGTGAAATAAAAAGCTTGGTAAAATTTCAGCCATTCAGATCAATATTTAGAGGTATGTAGATATGTACCTCTCTAGATATGTACTTATGCGGCCATGGGAACCGTAGCTAGTGGCCCAACGAATTGTTTGACTTATTACTTTTAAAATTGCAAAAACTAATAATTATCATAACAGTTATTTGCTTCATTGATCTATAGCCGTTTCAAAAGAGACAGTTTTTTACTAAAACAAATATATGTCTTCATTAAAAAAAAAGTGCTAAAATCAGTTAGGCCACTTTGCTTCTCATGGCCTCATATATGGTGTCAAAATCGAGCTTTTAATCGCTATATTTTTCCGATGTGCAAAATAGGAGGAAATTATTTTTATTTCGAGCTTCATGCCCAAATTAGTGAATAATGCTTAGTATTCTACTTGGCTGATTATTTCAGTACACTTGTCAAAAAAAATTAAGGGAACAAAAAAAATTTCACGTCTTTTTAGTGTTTTTTTGAAGCGCTGTATCTCTGTGGAAAGTGATACTATTGAGATGAAACAAAAAGCATTATAAAGCTTTGTTTTGAAAAATTTTAGCAAGTGATTTTGTGCCGTTATTCCACAATCTTAAGAAACAGCACGAGTAAATTCTTTTTTTTTTCTTTTGAACCAGACGTATTGATTTGATAACTTGTTTATTTAGTTTATAAGTAGAACCTATATTTAAAAAATCTTTATATTAAAACAATACCGGGTCCTGACCAAACAAAAATCCAGCTTATTAAATTAAGAATTTTAATTCTGGTGGAGCTTACATTTGATTTTTGTCACAAAATTCATATAATTTGAACCGAACATAACAAAAATTACATATCCGCAGGGTCCTTTATAGTCAACTGAAGAGTCTAAGTGATTATTGTCGAGATGAAACGCTTAAAAAATACCTAATTTTGCGCCTGTTATTGGTAAGAATGGAGGGCACCTTCAGTTCAGTGCCGAACCCACAAAGCTAAGGTGAGAAATACTTATTCCTGACAAAAATTACTCATGGAAAATTTGTCAATTCCTCGCAAGAAGCGCAGTAGCTGTGAAAAAACCTCTTTTTTTTTTTTAAGGTGGAAGAGGTTTGGAATCGATCCCAGTCCTCCCGCATGCTAGTCTTAAGGCTGTTTCACAATGCGACGAGAAAACGAGACGTGAACGTGACGAGAACTCGTCGTAGCTGTCAAACCAATTTCAAGCAATGAGAATATACCAGAGTATTCATAATAAAGCGTTCCTCGTCGTCCCGTCACGCCATGATTTCGAAAAATTGAAAAAAAGACGCGACGAGACGACGATTTTAATTTTGAAAATTGAGAAGAGGACACCGAGCGAATCTGTATTTGTATTTATATTTATTAATTGTGTCGATAAATAAATAAAATACCGAAAATGGCGAGCAAATATGTGTTTTTATTTTGCGACTAATTAATTTTGTCTTCATTAACATTCCCACCGTCTTCTTCTGCTCACTTGTGGTCCTTTCTTGCCTTTTGCTTTTTTTGTAAATAAACACTCCCAAAAGTACTAAAAGCAATTTTTTTAACATTTTCCTTTTTTTCAAATTGTGTATTTTATTTCCCAAATTCACTGACAAACACGAATAATTTTACGCTGTCTCTGTGAATAACTCGCTGCATTGTGAATTAAGGAACGATTTTATAACGAGAAAAATATGAAAGCGTTTCTCGTCACGCTGACGTCTCATTTTCTCGTTGCATTGTGAAACAGCCTTTACGCATTAACCATTATGCTACGGCAACTACAGAATGAAAGGCTACTGTCATAATATTAAATAAAACATTTAACTTTTGACGTTTCAAATAATATGAAGAACAAAAAAACAACCGTACTGGCAAAAAATTATTGATGCTCTCATTCTTAGGAAGGCTTAAAAATTTTATACTTAAAACATGACAAGTTTATAATTGCCCCCAACCTTCTCTATAATATGATATCAACATGCTGGGTATAAAAGCTTTTAACTTGAGTTATAATTACTGATAACAATTACAGGCATACAGATTATATCATACAATTATATAAGAACCTATACAATACATATGTATGTACATACAATATAAAACTAGATAATGATAAATTTTGTCGGTTGACTGTTTATGCAACCGACACAAATTTATTATGAAGTAGGTAGGTACTACCTATGTGAATAAAGAAACGTAGGTACAAGCGACTGGATTGTGTAGCTGAGATTGAATTCAATATCCAGGAAATTGCTTGAATTCAAATCCGTGACTTTCATCCTTTAACATGCTTTCTTCTAATCCTTGTTATTCCACCGCCTCAATATCCGTCAACATCCAATGACACTTAGTCGTTAAAGTACCTTCAAAAACCACACATCATCGTTGCCAATCCAAGTATGACAAAACACCACTTATGCACAAGCATTTTGCGTATAAGTAATAGTCTGGCAGGTGGCGTTGTAAATTATCCCAGTGGATAAAAAAATATATTTTCATAAAAAACAGCTTAAATATTATACTATTATTATATTATTATTTTAACATTGTAGACTGCACATCAAAGATGGCGGTTTATATGGTGAGTATGTAACTTTTATACGGCATGATTTGAAATTGGAAGTTAGAGGCTCAATAATGTCTGCAAAAACCACAAAATGGTGGAAAGGATTTCCTATATTTTAGGAAATTTTTGAAAGTAACTATGGACTGTTTGGCAGGCTAATGCAAGTTACAAAGCACAAAGTCGAAGAATACTTGGGTTTGCACTTTCACAGCCAAATTTTAGACACGTAGGGACAGTTGTTTAAACGTGGTCCAATATTTAATCCGTGGTTCAGCAATTTTAACTCACCGATTTCTGCGGATTAACTGAGGAACAACGATGGTTTAGACATGTTATTGGCTATTATCACATACACGAACCTTGAAACATCGTTGAACCTCAATTGATCCTCTGAAATCAGTGAGTTAAAATTACTGAACAACGCATTAAATTTTAAACAATATTTGTGTAACTGTTTTTTATTGATTTATCCGCCATGTTTATAAACATCTAGGAAAACGTGCAAGGGATGGCTTTTAAGTTCAATGCATCGCACTTCACAGCCTAATCTTGGTCCACCCTGTTTTTCTAAAAAAAAAAAACAAGATTAAGATAATCACCAGTGTAAAGCTTGCGGTTAGATTTTAAATAAAATATCAGACGTATGTAAGGTGTTCTAATATCCCCCGGACTAAACCGTTTTTTGAGTACCTACATATTTGCGATAAGCAACACTATCTCCCTGACTATATCATAAGGGATATAAAATCAAGAAAAAAAAAAACATAAAATATGTATATCTGAATACGCGCGTACTCTTTTGTCAATGTAATCCAAAGTCAGATCATCCAACAACAACAACAACAACAAACGATAACAGCAATAAATTCCGATGTGTGTTAAATTGAAAAATTCCAGAATATTGAGGGTGTATCAGTTCATGACGTGGATACAAATTGTTGCCTGATGATTTGCATAATTTCAATTTAAAGAGAAATTCTCTGCTTTTGCTTTGAGTTTGTTGTTGTTTTTTTTCCTGTTTTTTTTTGCTTTGATTTTGCAATGGTATTTTTGGCGTTTTTTTTTAAGAATGGAATCTGTTTGGTATTTATCTTATATTATGTTTTCTTTTTAAAAAGCCTAAGATGAGAGATCAATAAGTTTTAGATTTTTGCAACGTTTTTTAAATTATTTTTGCTTAAGGTCAAAATTATTTAAAATCAACATTTTTTTCTGGAATGTTTAAATTCTTTTTTTATTAAAAATTTTAATACATTTTTATTTTGAATTAAGTACGTATTTGAATTTTGATTTGATAAAAAAATAATTAAGCTATGAGTGAAAAAGTGGTTGATATTATATTCCTTAAAACTTTTTTGTTTTTCAAAAAGGTGAATTTAACACAGGATGATAATGTATAATATTGCCACAGGCTAAAAATGTAAAAAATAATTAAAGCTAAAAATAATGAAATCGCATTTTTAAATTATGTATATAGAACTGAATTTTTCAATATTAATATTTTGCAGCATCCAATTTAAATTGTTGTTTATCATTTCTTTTGTAAAATTGAAAAAAAAAAAAAAAGAAAATTATGATGATACCTTGTTGAGGTTGCACCCACATATGCATGCACACAGGGCCGGACCAACCATATGTGCAAGATGTGCAAATGCACAGGGCGCAAAGTTCAGGGGGCGCATTACCAGGAGGAAGAAAATGTAATCTGGTCTTGTGCAAACAAATATGTACTGCCATTTGCATTTTAAAATAAATTGTATCTTGTGTTTCCGTTTTTCCGATATTGACAAAAAAAAGTCTACCTCTTGGGTTAAGTTGGAAAGGCTTATGCATGTGTATCATTGTACGTATGTATGTATGTGTGTAAATATAAAAAGGGGCGCTTTATACAAATCTTGCACAGGGCGCTAGTTTGGCTTGGGCCGACCTTGCATGCACAGAATTAATTATTTAATTCGGTGCAGTTGTTAAGGCTTATTTCACTTACCAAAAAAGTGAATTTTAACAAAATTAGCTTGAAAAATTTTCTGTTTTATAAAATATCTATAAATATTACAAAATTGTATCTGTTGTTTACACATGGAAATTTGTGGGAATATAATTATTTATTTTCATTCATCACAGTAAACAAACACAATTTTATTTTACAGATAATAAAAAATCAATTAGCGAATTTCTTATAACAGTAATTAAATAAAAGTTGTAAAATGTCTGACGTCTCGACTTGAATATCTAAAGAACAAAAAAAAATCAACTGACAGATCTTTTTAAATATAAAAAACTGCTAAAAATGTTAAAAAGAATAATTTTCGTCTCGAATATTTCAAAACAGTTATCTACTCGAGACTCCGGAATATTTTTAGTCATAACTCACATTAAAAAAAAAAAAAACTAAATTTTTTTTTCAGGGCTACAAATTCTTCAAGAGTATCTCTTGCTATGAATAAGTGTCTCTCACCTTAGCCTATAACACTTAAAAATTGATAATATATTTTCCTTGGGTTCAAATCTTCACTTAGGTATGCGTCTTGGAATTTAAGTATGGTATGTTTCGCCAGAATTAACGTTTCGCAGTGGTTAATTTCTTTTTCGTTTCGAATTTTTTTGTTCATTATTTTGTTATTTGGCATTTTACGTTTTGCAAATTATATTAAGTTTTTTGAACGATTTGATAAATAAATCATCTCGCATTTTTCATTTCGCAATGTTTACCTAATTTTTGTATTTGATTGTTTTTTTTTTTGACGTTAGGCAATTTTTGTTTGGAATTTTGTTATTTTGCTGTGCTTTATGGCATGAATTTTAATGTAAACCAAAAAATTGCGAAACAATTGAATGCCAAATAAAAATAATAAAATTTAATATTTTTTTTTGAAGGGAAATATACCTAAATAATACAATATGGATGTATTTTGTAAAAAGATTTCTTCTGAAAAATACATAATTTTTAATTAATTGAGCAACAGCTCAGAAAAAAAGTGAAATCTAATAGAAACCGATGCTATCTAATAAAAGCTGAAAACATCTTAACGGCAAAATGACCTATGCCTATCTGCGAGATAATAAAACGGCTTGGCGATGTTTTGCGAAATAATAAAACCGCGAAACATAATTTTGCAAAACAATAAGCTTGTGAAATGATTGAAAATATTTTTAACAAAAAGCGAAATATAAAAATGCTGAATGTTGATTGCATAACGACTGAAAAACATAATGAATCAAAGAAAACGTAAATTTCTAATTAAGGATTGCCAATTAAATAAAATATTTAACGACTAAGGCGAAACAAAAAACTGCCAAATGAAATTTGCCAGGCAATGGTGATACTTGGGATTTTTCATTATTTAAAATCGAATTGGAGCTTATACCATCAGCTCATGAACCTTGTTTCTATGGCGTATTAGATCTCTGAATATTTCCTTGTACATTTAAAATTTCTCTATTACAAACTCTTCCAAATCTAAAAGCTATATTCACACTAATTTTACATTTCTCGATACTTACAAAAAAAAAAATTAAAAAATTCAATCCAATAAGTCATCGTTGCAGCAAACCAATAGCCACTGCAAGCAGGGCTGCCAATGTACTTCATATGTAGAAGATCTACTTCATTTATTTTTTTGTATGCTAGCAGAAGCTAGTAGTAACTTATTTCTACTTCGTTTGATTCATTTGGAGTAACTGACAAAAACTTAGAATTGTTAGAACTTTTGGATATCTTATCCATCGTCACAAAGTCTAAAGTGGTAACTCGGGGTTAGTGACGATAAACAAAACAACATAATCCCAAAAAAACAATCTCCACAAACAAAATCCCCAAGAAAAAACCGAGCAAAGACAAAATCCCAAAAAAAAATCTCTTAAAAATATATCCCCAGGAGAAAATCCCAAAAAGAGAAGGCGTGAAAGCAGTGAATCAAGCAATAAATTCGCGCGCTCGATTTAATTGCTTGATTCACTGCTTTCACACACACAGGAAAAAAGTATAATTTACAATAGTAAGCCACAAACGACAGATGGTCGGCAATTGATACCTGTCGGGTCTCGAGGAATCTATGACCAGAAATCTCTAGGAAAAAAAACCGATAGCTTTCGCAAGCTAAGCAGACCATAGCTATCACTCTTGGTGGGAATCCTAACGGGTCAAAACTCAATGGGAACCCACATGAGTAGAATGGGTATCACCACTTCTGATTTATGGAGGGTGTCAGGATGAAGAGCCGAAAGAGGACTCCTAATCACTTTCTTTGTGAATGCCCCAGCCTAGCAAGAGCCAGAAAGACAGCCCTCGGAGAATACTTTTTTGACGAATTGGGCGATATCTCGTGTTTGCCACTAAGAAACATTTTGAAATTAGTTCAGAACTCAAAATGGTTCAGGGAGACTCCCATATACGTACACCTAACCCCTAAGCTCCACTAACTCTTCTCCTCACCCGTCATTAAGCCTACCTTACCTATATCCTGGGGAGCACAATGGATCCACTGAGATCCGAGTGAGATATCGCGGCTTGTCGTATTATCACCCCTCTAAACCTAACCTAACCTAGAACTTTCGGATCCAAAAAAATACAAACTAAAAAATAACCGACTATCCTTCCACTTATTAATAGTTTTCCTTATTATGATCCCAGAAAAACTTCTTGGATGAAGATATGTTTAAAGTGTTGTCTGACTATATGCGTACACTAAGTTAATCTAACGCATACCAGTGTAGCAGCCGAAAGACGATTTTCAGATTTTAACAACGTAAAAACAAAATATCGCAAGTAAAAAAAAATGGAATAATATTGGTACATATAAGTTACGCTTCTTCCCTTTTAGTTAACAGATTTTTTAGTTGGAAGATTTTGTACAATAAATACGATCATTTTGTAAATTAAAATATGTTTCGGAGGGTGATGTCTTTAAAAACTGAATAAATCTTAATCACAATTTTTAAAGTAGGTATTATTGTATTAATATTTTAATTTTTATTAATATTGTGTGAATTTGTGTTATTTATCCTTTAGAGGAGAATCCGTTATTATTTAAAAGTTATTAAACGAAAAACAAGTCAATAATATGTTTCCGTTCTGAATGATTTTGGGCGATTTGCTACACTTTCTGGGCTTAGCATTGGCAGCCCTGACTGCAAGTCAATTAAATTCTTTTAGTACACGAGTATCATCAAACAGGTGTCATGGTTCAATTACCACCTCAAACCATTTTTAACTTTGAATATATACAACACGTAAAGTACTTCTGATAAAGGAATTATTTAATGACAGAGCAATTAAATTGGACACCACCTCACGTCCAAAGTTCTTGTCAAATGCAAAGTGTTCTTAACTTAAATTCCTTCAAAATCCAACTGAATGGTCTAACCAACTTCCTACATACATGAAAATGAAAATACAGCTCTAAAATTTTCAAAACATTCAAAAAATATACCATTCAACGTCGTAAAACGAACTCTCTTGAAATTCTCCGCCAAATGAAATCCACAGCACGGCGCAATCTCATATCCTGCTGCTGCTCCTGCATCAACAAATTCAAACTTCAACTCAATTTTGTATCCTTGTGGATGGCATTTAACATCCACAACATTGTTGTGCATCAACACTCGATGGCAGCAGTCTGCGTTTATACCAGTCGTCGAACCGTTATATCCTGCGAATATCGTAGAAATCAGAAAACGGTTAGTCCTCGTGCAACCACTTGACGTGAAGGCATTACAAATCCTTGGCTCTCGGAAATTCGGTTTTTTACTTTAACCTCATTCAAGATATCCTATCTCAAGGAAGACCGTTAACTATTTTGAAATTAAATAACTATAAAAATAAAAAAACTTAATGAATTTATTACAAACATAAATGTATATCAATCGCAAGTTATAAGAATACAAAACTAAGATAATTAATTCGATTTAAAAGTATAAATCGATTAATTAGGATGGAAAGTTTCTTCTAGCTGTCAGAATTTTTTTCCTCGTTAAACATAACCAACCAGGTCCGGTGCATCATCGATATTCACATAGAAAGAAGGTGGGCTGGTGTATAATTTCAAAGTGTGTTCCGTTATGATGGCATGATGGGGATGTATCCTTTTGCGCTTAAAGGATATTCAAAGCTGTGCACTGTCTGCTTGTCGTAATTTTCTGTGTGAAGTTCCGCAGTGGAGAGTGATTTATGTGTTATTAATATAAAAAGTGATTTATTACACTTCTCTCGCGGCTTCAGCCGGGAGACGTTTCAAGAAATTTTCTCCCTCGCCTATTCCGTTCGGTATATTTTTTTTCTTAATGTAGTTTAAATATAAAAAAAAAAAAAAGTTTGAAAAAAAAAGATTTCGCGGTATAAATTAAGTGAAACAACGGTGCAACAGTAGAAAAAAGTGTTCGCAAAGTTTGAAAAAAAAAAAAAAAAGTAAATATATATTTTTTGAGGGATTACCTTCGTAGAGTGACATAAATTCCTTTGCCATATCAACTTTTCAAACTCAACCGCTGACGCTGCTGGAGACGATAATCGAACTTTATTTGTTTGGTTTGTCGCTGTTGCTCCATTCATGGGTAAATTTATTGAATTTTTTTCTCATATTTTAGTTAAAAAATTGTGTTTTTTTTTGTCAAAGGTATCTATACAAATTAATTTGAAACACTACCTGATTGATGTTTTGACGTTTATATGTTTACGCTGTTAGTAAAACTGTATTTTGGGTTATATGAGTTTGCACACGGAGGCGATTAAACCGGGGGAAAATGAAGGCGAGAAAATGGATTTGAATAAAACGCGGGGGTACCCTCTGTTTACATTGGAGTGCCTATCACATTTTTCAATTTTAAAGTGTTGTTTATCCTGTATGCGATTGAAGCAAAAGTTACTCTGGGGTTAGTCTGATTGAAAATTAATTGACTGGGTAATGATCCAATAATGCTACACAAAAACAAAAAGACTAACGAACTTCAACATCGGCAAAATGGTTTTAGAATCTTAAACCAGCCTAAACGTATTTAAACTTGGTATAGGTATAAAGTGTTTTTTGAACATTCCCCCGACACGTTTTTTTTTAAATTTTTTTTTAGGACCGAAAATAACGGTAGGTACTTGCCATATATTTTTTTTAGCATTTTTGGAAAATCCTATTTTTCTCAAAAATCACTCGACAGATTTTTCTCAAAAAAATAGAAAAATTTTAATTAACTATGGTCTACCTTTTGGTGAAAATAAAATTTCCAAAAAATGGTTTTAAATGGTACCTTCCATTACCATTTTTTTTATTTTCGTTTTTCTCGAAAAGAAATAAGCTAGTTTTGATATTTTTTTTATGGAGAATCTTCTGAAAAATTAAAATAGTATTGTATACCAAAATTTTCAAAAAAAAAAAAAATTTTTTGGATTTTGAAAAAAAGCATCAAAATTTTTTTTTTTTTAAATCAAATATTTCGAAAACGACTCCATTGATTTTTACAAATCTTGGTACTTTGCACAAAAATTTTTCTTATAGTCAATATTGACAGTACTTTCCATATAAATGTTAAAAAACCGTCACAGAAAATCTAAATTTTCTCGAAAAGGACTCCTACGATTTTGATTAAAATAGTTTTGAATACTTATATTACAAAATTTACAGTTAGCCATTATTAACAGTACCAATTATCATAGAACCATTTTTTTTTAATTTTGCATTATCTGCATAACCGATTTAAATTAAATTTTTTATACAATAGCTTCTTAAAAGTTGAAATCATACTGCGTATTAGAATTTTTAAAAAATAAATAAATTAATAAATTTCAAATTTTTTTTTTTTTTTGAAAATTCGATATCTCAAAAACGGATAGATGATTTTTTTTTCCAAATTTAATTTTTTATTTAACATTAATAAACACTAAAAAATAGTGCACCAATTTTTTGTTCTTAAAAATGTTTACAAAATTTCATATATAAAAAATTAATTTAAAAAAAAACCGCTAAGATAAGTTAAAGAAATCAGGTGGTGAACTTTTTTTAGCTCTCAATAATAATTGGACTTACTGTAGCATTCAATGAGAACAATTTGTCACACAATTGAATCGAAGAATGGTCAAGAAGATGGTGATTTTTTATTTCACTCAAAAACTTACTTTGGAGGTTAATGAGCCCTTTCCGCCAAATTATCGTAAGTGCCAAAATTAAAAAGTATCATCGTAAGCTTCTAATTGTCTTTTGTTTACTCAGCAACAAAACAAATTAGGCCAAACTTCAGCATTGAAAAATATGTTTAATTCTGCGACTTGAAGCTGACAAAAAGTCCAATCGCTTTTAATGCACAATTAGTTTAATGAAAAATTTGAATTTTGTCGCTTACGATGATAATTTGGCAGAAAGAGGTCAATATTTTATAGTCTTTTGTGTAAATACAAATAAATTGTCAAACTGTTATTGACAAAACAGGTATAGGGGAATATTGTTGAGAAGTGTATATAAAGATAGGCTAGATGTACTTTTAGCCCGGTCGATATGGATTTTTCCTTCCTAATTGAGAGTCCGAAGGAGATTACAGTCTTCGGCATTCTAGCAAAATCTGTGTGTGCTGCCCGCAATCTTAAATTTTAGTTTATAAAAATAAACATCGAACCAGAATCGAACCAATAAAGCGATTTTCTTCAAACTTGAAGCATACGATTTTTGGGTGATTAACTGGTGGGAAAATCGAGATTTTCTCTTTAGCTCAAAAAATAACGTTACTTGTCATACAACCTTTTTGAAAAAGTTATTTATCTCAAAAACTGCTTTAACAATTTTTTTTTTAATTTGTTGTGTGTACTAATGGTGGTATGTACTATATTTTGGTGAAAAAAAAACATTACCAAAAACCGTTATTAACGGTACCTGCCATAGAACCGTTTTTTTTTTAATTTTCGACTTCCTCATTAACCGCATAACCGATTTTAATAAAAAATTTTAATTGGGAGGTCCTATCAAGTTTATAAAATACTCCATACCTACATACATATATTTTCAATAAAAAATATTTTTTGGATTTTTTTAAAAAAAAGTTCAAAATTGTTTTTTGAAAAATCATTTTTTTGAAAACGGGCTGATGATTTTTTTGATATTCTGGTTTTAGGTGTATATTATTATGTTCTTAAAAAATGGAATGTCAAATTTTCAAGAAATTTTATATATACAAAATTATTTTTTAAGAAAACCACTCCAGTGATTTTTAGAATTTTTTCTGCATAAATTCATGTTTTTTAAAGACTTGAGATGACATTCTTCATTCTGAGATTAAAACATTTTATCAATTTAAAGACCGTGTTTCATGTTTTTTTTTTTCTATATTAAAATTTCCATTCTTCAATCTATTAAATGGATAAATTGCATATATAATTATTAATTATGTGTTTTATATTACACTTAATCTTTAAAATTCAAAGAAACTTTTACTACAAGAGCAAGTTCGTGCGACCCAGTCGTGCATTTTATTTGAATAAGATTGTATTCATCAATTAATCAATTAATTTGTGTTCTTAATGTGCTTTGAATAGCTTTTTAACTGGTATAGGTTTTCTACAAAAATCACGACAAAAAATTTCCAGAGAGACATAAATATTCATAAGTTACACAATTGTTATTTTTTTAAGAATGCATTAATTTCTAAACCATTTTGACTCTTAAGTACATGACACACAGCTTTGCACTTCATTGCATTGAACTTTATTTCAAAGCCTATAAAGCAAGATTTGGACTTGTTAAAAAATTTAACTCCGGGATTTTAATCAAACATTTCATCACAACAGACTTAACCGATTTTTGTAAAAAAAAAAAAAAAAAAACAAATACAGTTACTGTTTTAGGTATGGTCTTCAGTTTCGTAGAAGCAAAAACTCACCAAAAACTCTTATTACCGGTGCCTGTCATAAATTGTTTATTATTTTACTTTATCGTTACCAATTACTTAAATTATTTTTATCAAAATCAACGGCATCAAACCATATTTTTTGAATTAACAAAAAAAAATCTTAAATTACAATAGGTATTTTGTTGTTTCACTAAATGTTTTGATTTGTTACATTTTGGTAGGTAGTCAACATTTTTAAAATAATCATACATTTTGTATTCAAAGTTAAAATATGCCTACAGTTAAAATAAATATTTATCAAACCCAAACACAAAAGTTCCATAGCTTGGAATTTATTTTGTGTCAGTCATTTAACTGTCTTTCCACTTAAATTCAATTTTATAAATTTGATATATTTCAAGGATTATTTATGTATCTTTTAATTAAAATGCAAAAAATTCTTTAAATGTTTTTAAATGGCTACTATTTAGACTTTATACATATATCTAAGGCAAATCAATATTCAAATTAATGCAGTTTTCCCATATAGTCAAAATAAATAAATTTATGTTTTCGTGTTTGTGATAAAACAGCTCTTAAGTTTCACCACGGATTATGTTGTTCAATAGGCAATATAACCCGACCAGACAATAATAAAAGATCCCTCAGCAAATGGCAAATAACCAGGATATAAACGATTCAAGTGGCTTAATTGCATACCAACACGCACTCGAAGAGCATACAAACAATTTTGCTTATACATCACCATATCACTCTAATAATAATCCACGTTCCGCAGATCCACAACAAATGTGTACTTACTTAAACTAAAAAAAAAAAAAATATTACGTATACGCCATGTACAACTTATACATTATTTCGTCTCCATAATAATAAATAGGTACATGATGGTAGAATTAATGTTGTTTATTTTGTAACTATGACAATAGCGATTCACTCTTTTCTCTTTCTTTGTTGATTGAGAAAATCTAGCCATTGAATTTAAATCCGTTGCTGTATTAAAAGGACATCATCATAAGGATAAGGATTTTTTTTTTCTTTTTGTCTGCCAAACAAGCCCTTCTCTATAAATTTGAAACGATATTTTATTACCTTTTCTATGACGAAATTTAGATTTTATCACACTCACATCTTGACTCGTACTCGTTTTGTTCTTTTATTGTAGACGAAAAAGGGTTTAATAATAAATTAGCCAAAGAGGACGTAATAAAAACGAACATATTGCTTCAAATGCCCTATTTTTGATATTCATATATACGAGAGAGAGATATAAAGCTTTGGTTTATTTTTATCGTGATTTTACCTTCCCTTCTTCTCATTCACACCTTGAAGAAATTGAAGTTAAGGCTTCTATGTGTGAGCATTATTGTGCATATTGTATAACCAGGAGAATCTAACACTGTGGGTTCGGTAATTTAACCAGAACCCACTCGTATCTTCTATCTTGATCTCTGTCAGTTTCAATGACTTTGGGATAAACTTTGTGGTTTATTAAGCTCTATTTTAAGGTAGTTAAATTTAAACCTTCAGTTAAGAGATAAATATTTTTGCGGAACTTAAAGTAAGAGAAAAAAGGTTTCAGAGTTTTTTTGAGACTTTTTTGTTCAAATGAAAAAAATATCATTATAGTATTTGAATTACATGTTTCTTAACTGTAATTAATTACAAAAGCTAAAAGATTAATATAAATAAAATATAAATATATCTTGGTTAATGTACTGTTCATTATGTATAGTTTAAGAATTGATATATTTAAATACGTTATTTTTTATAAAAGAATACACAAAACAAATCAAAGTGATAACAAAAACCTGCACGCAAGCTCACTTTATACTCGTAAATATCTCAATAGCTCGTTTTATGCTCATAAATATCGCAATAAATATTAAATACAAGCTGACCCAACAGACGTTGTCCTGTGCTGTCTTAGCTATGAATATTCAATTCGAACTGGAATAAATAAAAATAAAAAATATTTTAAAAAACATGGTGCTTTGGAAAACTTATATAAATGATGCAGAAAGCTTAAATTTTGGTTTAAAAATAAAATGTGTATATTCTTTTTCACAAAACAACTGCGCTAGCTGGAAAACAATATTTTTACTTTTGTAATTTTGCAAAAAGTGGCTTATGTAGTTAAGGCTTAAGAAAGAATGATTTTTTGATACACAAAATTGTTAGTTTTCTTCTCTGGTGCATAAATAAATAATTTTGATGTTTTTCCGACACGAGAACAGGTGACATTCAATTATCCATGTTAAAATTAAAAGAAAAGGTAAATGATTTTTCACGATTCTCTGACTTTTTCGATCAAATTTTTCAATTTTTGGGTCGTTACAGTGTTTACCTGGTACAATAAGAACCCAATTAAAAGATCCCCATGCTAATCAGCAGAGTTATACTCAAAATTACAAAAAAGGACTAATTAGTAATTATTTTTAAGGGGTGTTCAGGATTTTCAACTTTTTCGGTCAAATTTTTTCAATGATCCAAAAAAATATTCACCTAAATCATCTTTATCAATAAGAAATAAGATTTTCCTGAACAGTTTTTGAACAGGTGTACCTGTGAGAGATACCGTAATTTTCGAGTAAAAGAATATTTTTGTTTAAAATCTTCTAAGTAATAATAATAAAAAAAAATAAAACCACCTAAATCGTTTTCGAAAAATAGATTTTCCGAAAAAAGAAATTGATATTTTCTTTACCGTATAGGGTTATTATTGGTTTCATGAAAAATGAAATGCAAAAACTTGCTTTTATTGCTAAAACCGCTTGGAATTTTTAAAATTGTGTATTGTACGTACATTTATAATACATAAATTGGAGAATATGGAAAAATAAAATGCATGACTGGGTCGCACGAACTTGCTCTTGTATTAAAAGTTTCTTCGAATTTTAAAGATTGAGTGTAATATACATAAGTACACTACATATATTAATTATATGTATGTATTTATCAATTTAATACATTAAAGAATGGAAATTTGAATATTGAAAAAAAGCATGAAATACGTTCTTTAAATTGATAAAACAAGTACATACTTGAAATGTTTTAATCTCAGAATGAAGAACGCAATCTCAATTCTTGAAAAAATGTAAATTTATGCAGAAAAAAAACTTTAAAATCGTTGGAGCCGTTTTCTTAAAAAAAATAATTTTTTTATATATAAAATTTGTTGAAATTTTTTAGAAAAAAAAAATTGGTATGCAATTTTTAAGAATATAATAATATGCAACTAAAACCAAAACTTAAAAAAAAAAAATGTACTTCAAATACTAAAAACTTTAAAAAGAAAATTATCAACTTTTTTTTTTAAATCCAAAATATATTTTTTTGAAAGCATATGTATGCAGTATTATTCTAACTTGATGGAACCTCCTAAGGAAAATTTTGGTCAAAATCGATTGAGCGGCTAACAAGAAAATCGAAAACAAAAAAAAAACAGTTCTATGGCAGGTACTGTTAATAACGGTTTTTTGTAATTTTTTTCATCAGTTAGAGCCGTTTTTGAGATAAACAACTTTTTTTAAAATGATCATATGTCAAGTACCGTTAGTTTTTGAGCTAAAAAAAGTTTGATTTCCCCTCTAGCTAGCGAATCACCCACAACTCTTATGCTCCAAGTTTGAAGAAAATCTCTTTAGTGGTTTAGGCTGGATGCCGAGATGCAGACATACATATAGACATACAGACATACAGACATACAGACATACAGACATACAGACATACAGACATACAGACATACAGACATACAGACATACAGACATACAGACATACAGACATACAGACATACAGACATACAGACAGACAGACGGAATTGCGGGATCCACTTTTTTCATTCTCTCTATCGTCGTAATGTCATGTTTGATTGTTATCCCGAGTTCGATTTTTTGTTTACGAATCCAAAACTTGCCCTATAGTACCTATATCGCAAGTAAAAATAATGGAACACGCTCTTTAAATTGGCAAATCAAGTACTTAAAATGTTTAGATCTCAAAATGCGTGATGGTTAGTGTGATGCACTGTAATGCCGGAGGTCTAGGTTCAATTCCCAGCCTTGACACCTAATAATTTAAATACAAAAAAACGGCAACTGCCTCTTGCGAGGAAGTGAAAAATCCTCCAAGAGTATCTCTTATCGTAGAAAAGTGCCGTTCGGATCCGGCAGTAAACTGTAGGTCCCCTCCATTCCTGCAGACACGCACACAGGAATGGTCGAGAGTTGTAATTCGCATTTACGAATTTTCAAAATATTTTTTTTAATGGTTTTTATTTTTTTTTTGTTCAAACGGAAAAAAATATCATTTTTTAATACTTTTGCTTCATTTTCCGTTAAAGATAATAAAACATTGCTACACCATTAACATACATACTTTTCTCTTAAAAGGTTAACAATTTTTTATAATTATATATTTAAAATATGCAAACAAATTTATGAAATTTGTATTAAAAGTGCCTTTGTACATTTGTTCTACATCATTTGTCTCAAAACAATTCCATTGATTTTTCTTCAATTAGTTTTCCTTCTTCAAAGCCAAGGTTTTCAAAGTGGTGGTGCTACATAAAATATCGAATCTTCAAAAACAATTTAAAACGACGACTATATGACGACTACATAGGTACTCAGTTTGAATTCATATCAAAGCGTTCTGGATTCTGACCCCATTTATGTTTATTTTCTTTGACTCTTGGTATACACATTCAAAAATGCTTTTACCAGAATGTAAGGTCATTCATTACGCTTTCCAATGAATAGAAGTCAAGAGCAACCCACTTGCCTTCAGCATCAGCTCCTCATTCAGAACTGAACATAGAATTGAAAGGTTCTGTCAAAAGTCTTAATTTTTCTAATAAAAAATAAAAAGAAATAATCATCAACAAAAACAAAAAAGTACAAGTAGAGAGGTAATTTCATGGAATGTCAAGTCTCTATTAGAAACTTGACACAAACAACTTTATATTTCTATAATGAATCAAGAAGTCCTTGGTCCTTTTTGTGTGGAAGCAGCATCGGTAATCTATTTACAAAATCAAATCGTCATCGAATAATAAAATGAACCCTTTTCGGGTGACAGCACGCGAAAAGTATGTATAGGTACTTCAGATAAAAGGACCTTTTCTGTTATCCTTTACACTTAGTGTCTTTGTAACTTGATGAGTCCTTTTTTGTGGCTAGATCTTAAATGGAAAAATGATGATGACAACTTTCATTTTTATCATAAAGTGAACCCGCAAAACAAGCGAATAAACATTTATTGCATATTTTGAAGCTGAAACTGAAACACACAGAATAAGAAAAAGGATAAAATGGTATATCAAAGTTTTGAAGAACTTTAATCCTGTTTCTAAGAACTTTCTTTAAGTATATTTTGCTGGTTCTTCTTAAATCATGTTGAAACAACAACAACAACAAAAAAACTGAGCTGTAACAAAGCACATTTTTCTATAGCTTCTCTGAGTAAGTAATACGGCGGTGGCAACGGAACACAAGGAAGAAAAAAGCAAAACACAAAAAATAAGGATAACAACAGTGAATCGCTTGCAGAGAAAAAGTTCTCCGGTTAAATTCTCCATGAGATTCAAAACAGGATTTTCTTTCGCACGAGCTGGCAAGGATTGAATCCTTTTTTCTTAAGTTTTTTTTTTTTTTTTTTACTGTAAAGTACTTCTAACATACCGGTTGCCTCGCATTGCAAACGGTAATTTCTCAGGGTTTCACATTTTGTATGACTTTCGAGAAAAGGAAAAATAAATATTATACTCGAAGAAGTAGATTTTTGGAAAATGGACCAAAAAATTGGTTTGCTGAAAACATTGAACTCTTTTTGTACCCGCATCACGACGGTTTTTCTTGTTACTTTTCAGTTTTCAACGTGAAAGGAGTGTGTGAAAAAAAAGTATAAATCAGTTAAAGAACAGCGCATATAAAACAAAGCAAATTATTTGTGGGATAATGGAAGTGTTAACAGTAGGTTCATCAATACAGTTTTTTTTTTTTAATATCGATTAATTATATGGGAAAATATAAGATTTACCTAAGGAAATAAAGAAGTTAATTTATCTTTAAGGACCAGTTTCTCAGTGAGAGATCAACGTAGTTTAAGGGTTTAAAACTGAGCTAACCGCCTGGAACATATTTTTCAAACAATTTAGATCCCGAGTTAAGTCTGGATTAAT
Organism: Epistrophella euchroma; assembly: GCA_947049315.1. NCBI lineage: Eukaryota > Metazoa > Arthropoda > Insecta > Diptera > Syrphidae > Epistrophella > Epistrophella euchroma. Next base: position 103,811,338 of record OX346247.1, on the reverse strand, counting down.
TAAATAGGTACATATTTCTGTAAATAATATATCGAGGTGGAGTTAAAAAAAACTATAGCGTAACGTCGAAAGTAAAGGATAATGATGCACTGAAAAAATTGCTTCTAAGTTAAGTCGATTCAATTATATCTGCAGGAATAACAAAATTTCGTTTATCTCGTCAGAGTTAAGCCCAGCCATTAAAAACTAGTCTTAAAAGCGTTGCGAACGAAATAGCACTTTTTAACAATAATTGCGTTCGATAAAGATCATTTTGCACTAAAAATTTAATCACTCGCTGGTTTTATTAATTAGCAGGATATCTACGGGTTTTAAAACTATACCAAAATTGGGAAAATAATTAGTTTTTTTAAATTCTACAAAATTAAAAGCCTCTTTTGCGTAAATTTTCAGAAAAAACATGAAATAATATATTGAAATTTTGATATCTTAGCAAACAAAATATTTTTATAGAACAATATAATTTTTCATTAAGATACATTTTTAAAAATATGTATTTTTGGTAAAGAAGTTAGGAAGTGTTTCTTTTTACAAATTTCTGTGTATAAATTGGAATTACAGTACAATACAGATATAAGAAACTATGAAAATCCAAGAAGCGTTTTTCTTATATCCAAGTTTTTCTTACAACGGATACGAGAAAAAAAATTTGTTATAAAAGCAATAAATATAAAACATGCAAGCACAACTAACATTTTCATAAAATGTACAAATGGGTACAGTAGGTTTTAACAAGTTTTAATAAAAAACAATAAACTGATTATAAGCAAGTGTTTCTTAAATGAGAGTTAATCATATCCGTATAATACTGTATTATTCATAGTTATTTCATGTACTGTAAAAAATGTTATATTAATTTTAGCAAAACAATTGAATTTATTGAATATAGAAAGTTCACATTTTGAGGTTTAATTGACATAAGTTTAAAAATTAAAATCACTCGCATCTACAAAAAGGTATTTTTTATTGCAACGATTCCCCAAATGATTAAAAATTTATTTTTAAAATAAATTTAACTGAATACAGTAGATGCTCGATATAGTGATAAGTAATTAAAACCAGGCCTGTTCACTATATCGAGATTTTTCACTATTTCGAGAGAGAAGCTGTAAAGGTTTTTTAGAGTAAAATTTGATACGAAATTAACATTTTGTCCGGTTATACATTATAAAAATAGTGCAGCTATTTAAAAAAAAAGTTAAATAAAAAAATCTCGATATAGTGATTTTTTTGTTCACTATTTAGAGAAGTGTGTATAAAATTTTGTGTTCACTATATTAGATAGTTCACTCTACCGAGATTCACTATATCGAGCGTCTACTGTATATCCATAGTACCAGAGAGCTAATATTTCATTCTTTTATCAAGTTGTTTGACCCAACATTTTTGAAAAAATGTAATTTTTTTTAGTTGATTTGCCACTGTTTATTTAAATAAATAAAATTTTTAATGCTCTTGTTAAATACTCAAAACAAGATGTACTTGTACAAATCTTCTTTTGGTTTTGAGAAATACAAAAAAAAAACGCTTATGTTTAATTCATAATTTATTAAAACTCTTTTTTTTTTTTTTTTCTTATTTTGGGGAATTACCTTTCGTTTTTTCTCAAAAACTAAGATAGATTTCTGGTTTTTAGTATTTGACTGAAAATTGTTAAGAGCAATAAATAAATATTAGAAAAAAACGGTAGCACTTTAATACGCAAAATTTTGAAAAAAATCAACTTGAACAATTATATGCGGAACTTAGTTTAATTTTTCAAAAATGTTGACTTGGAAATTTTATTTCTCAAAAACTTGAGCAATTTAATTTGAAAAACAATTCAAAACATGAAAAATAAGCTTTTAAAATAGCTGTAGCACATCATTGGTGTTGCATAGGTATGGGAAGTTAAAATCAACACAACTCGTTTTGGCTTTATTGCACACAAAATTTCATAGGCGGTGTACATATTTCGCGTTTTGTTGATGGACGCACCAAGATTTTAAAATAATTTATGTAATGTTTCACTATGAAAAAATAAATAACACAATCTTAGTTTATCTAATCTATTCCATTTATTAGAATTTAAATAGTCCTCGTTCTTTGCTATTATTTTGTCCCTCTCACTATCTCGGTTCGAATGGAGAAAGTCTATCTTGTGGGTTGTGTTGCATTTTCCTGGGAGCGTGCCTTTTCCAACCTTTTTAAAATCATTTTAACAGACATAATTTTTGAACTAGATGCCTCTATGTCTTCTAGTTTTTTAGGAAATTGAAAATTACAAAACTACATTTTTCAATTACAAAACTTTTCCACGAAAGGCTACTTCAAAATATTCCCTTTTAACAGTATAATTTTATATCTAATTCGGTTCTACAAACTATTTTGAAATATTTATGAACCTGTCTGGCTGGTGTTTGACGTGGGCAAACAATGGGAAATTTTTTATCGACTTTGGACCCACTTTCAAACCACGCTCAATAGCGATGAAACTTATTATGTCATATGAAAGCTTGCCATTAAACTTTGTGGTATGCAACCAACACTCAAGTTATTGCTATTTTATTTAAATCTTCAAAGCTAGAAAATCCTGTTTTTTTTTTGTTTTTTAATTTTTATTATAAAACGTATATTTCTTTTCACACATACTGTTCAATCAGTGAATGAGAAGTAAAACCTCCCACGGTTCAGTGTCGGTGATTACATTTGAATTTCATGATTTGGGAGTTATAGTCTGGTTCAAAGGATAACAATCTGTTTTAAGGCTTTGATCCGATGATGCTAACGAAAGAACAAAAAAACAAAAAAAAAAAAAAAACAACAACGGCAATTGAGTAAATAAAATGAAAATAAAAATTTAGGGTAAGAAACCAGGAAACAAGCAAAAACAAACAAGCCAAATCTTATTGACTTTTAAATTCAAGTCAACAATGAGGGTGCATAGGGGCTTTTCTCCCTTTTTTTTTGTGAGTGAAATTTATGTTTACATAGACTCTTCCCAAAAACCCTCCATCACGGAGTTTTGAAGAAAATTGAAATCTTCCCAACAAAAATGAAAACAAACAGGTTCTCAAGACGTTTCCTTTAAAACAAAAAAAAAATAAAGTACATATTTCGATTTAATTCGACTTTCTATGAAAAAAAATTAAGAAAAACTTAAGGCTCTCAATTTCCTGAGTGCAACATTTCTGCATTTCATCCTTTCATTCTGAGGAATGGCATTTAAAAGTATTTGCATTTGTATATCCGGTATGCACTTGGCAAATTTGACAGATCCTCTATCATGCCGAAGGAAAAGGAAGGAGAAAAACTTGTAATCGGTTTCGGAAAATCAAATAATATTTCGACAAACAACGGACAAGTTGTTCATCTGTTGAACATAATATTCAAGGAAAGGGGAGGAAGTTCTGTTTGTAGAAAGTTACTTACAAGATTCATGCTGTAATGCAACGCACACACAACCATAATACAGCTATCTTGGTATATCTATATACTTTATAAGTTTTAAGGTATGATGGGATTTTGAAATTTATTTTCAGAAAACTATTTTCCCGATGGCTGCAACTTCAAAAAATATTTTTTTTTTAAGCTCACATTTGGGAATTTCGAGTCGGAGGGAGAACCGATTCAGAAAATTGAAGAGAAATATTTGGCAAAAAGTATGTTTACTTGGAAGTTGGAATGCAGTCGAATTTATCGTATTACAGTTATGTGAATAGTTGAAATTGGGTTGGTAGAGGACAAAGTCGTTTAGGGAAACGGAAATGCAAGAAATTACTTTCATAGCATCTACAGCGATTTGACTGGAAGGTATAACCAACAAAAGTTAGGTCAGTAATGAGAACTAGTTTAGTGAGCCAAATCGGAAGGATGATAATATTTTTGAATTTGGCAAAATAAATAAAGCGAATGAAACAATTTTGTTGTTAAAAAGGATATTTTATAGTTTTTTTTTTCTTTTTTTCTTAGACAGATTAAATAAACTATGTAAGAGAATAATTGTTTTGCTTAAGTAGTTTAAAGTTTTCTCTTTAAACCAAGGATAGAAGTTTATAATTCGGCAAACCAATTCACCTTGTTTGGATATCAATTTATCCATTATTGTGCACACAAGAAAAGACAGGTTAGGGACAGGGACAGAAAGGGAGTAAGACAAGTTGCTGAACCATCCTGAATTTCGAATATCTTTTGTATTTTTATAGTGGCATTAACGAGATATCTTTCAGTTCAACAAAAAGTATTTTCCAAGAGCTTCTTTTCTATTCTAAACAAGGCTTTATAACCCTGCACTCTCTCTACAATACGAGTTTTGATATGTGCATTAACTTAGCAGGTCACTTTTTCGATTGCAGAATAAAAAGTATAAAGTAATTACTTCCTACTTAATTGCTAATTAGTTACGCAAAAAAAATTAAATTAATTGCTGTGAAATTGCGTATTGACAAGGCCCTCACTAGTCAACTGATGAGTCCAAGTGAGATCGCCGGGACGAAACGCCAAAAATTTTCATGGCCGTTAAAAGCTATATTGAATCAATAATTGCTGTGTTGTTGACGACAACTTAGCAGGTCAACTTTCTCAAAGCTATAGATAAACGGTCTGTGAGTTAAATTGCTAATTAGGACCGTTTATCTCTATTTTTTAAAAAATTGACCTGCTAAGTTGACGACGCACGTTGGACTATTAGGCCGTGCGTAAAGGTTGTAACGATGCGTTACATGCTCACTAACTAATAACCAGCAACCCCCAAATACCCAAAAAGGACCCTTAGAATTGACGATTGTACCGACGACGTCAACAGCAACAACACTAACAACAACAACCCACAGCAGCATAGGATGCCAACAGCATATACACAGGATGTATTCATGAATATGATGCCAACTTTCTAACAACAGTAGCAAGGACAAAAACAAGAATCGACAGCAGCAGAAGATGCTAACTATATTTATATGGACTATTTTCATTCACCTCCTTACAATTAACATTCACTTCGTACTGGAAATGTAGCATAAGGAGGTACTCTGGTGATTGAAAATTTAATGTAAAATTAACAAAAACTCACAATGTAAAAAGTTATGCCCCTTTTTTGTGCCAACATATATAAAAAAAAAAACTGAATAAATAATAATAATAATAAATAATCTTGAATGAAAATTACCTTTCGGTTAGTACTCAAGTCAATAGAGTCAAGAAAAGTTGGTTGTATAAATCAGTTTCACTTAATCTGTTGAAGACTGAAGTCGTTTGGGTTATAATTGGCACCAAGGGCCTCGGTACCTGTGAACTGTGATCTTCCACCTAGAGGCGCAAACCTATGATCTTTTGCCACTAGGGGCCGGGCCCTCTACCTACGATCTTGCTACTAGGAGCATAAACCTATGATCTAATGCTACCAGGGGCCTGTACCTATGATCTGTTATTATAATCCTATTATATAAGTAAAATTAAACTCATTCATCAGCCAATTATAAACTGATTTGCGTTATAAAGAAACAGAATACAAATAATATAAATGGTAAAAATGTATTTGTACAAAAAGCACATCACAAGGTGTCAAGCCGAAGGTACTGGGATCGAATCGCAGTCTCTGCCACCTAAAACAGACTTAACTTAGCATTTGGAATTTATTGTAATTGGTCAGATTTTTAGCATTTCTCCAAGTTTCGAGGTCACTAGAATTCCGAATCCATCATTTTTAGAGAGATGTCTGTGTACGTGTAGTGTGTGTACGTATGTATGTATATATGCTCGTACGTTCGTGAGCTTTTTTTCGGCGACCATATCTCGAGATTGAAAAAAGATATCAAATTCAATTATATTTTATTTTACAGATAATAATGTTATAGCTTTGCAGAAAGGATTTTCAAAAGAAAACGAAAATTAAATAAGCTATTTTCATATTACAGAAATTTAGGAAAAGATGTAAAATGTCTTACATACGTCTCGACTTTTTCAAGTACAAATAATATTTTTGTCTTCGGATCAATTTTATTCAAAATTTTTTTTATAACTTTTCATAACTTTTCATAAAGTTTTGGATTAAAAAATTATTTGCATTATTTTTTTTCATATCAAATATTCAAAGTTCCCAATAAAACCTTTTGAAACAGAAAATTCTATGATTTAAAAAAAGCGTCATTTCTTATTTATCTAAAAGAAAATTTAAGATGTAATACCTATGGTATACATAAACAAAAATGAATAATTCTAAAATCTTTAAATATTTGCTCCAAAAAATGTATAAATATTAAGTTCATCCTTAAACTTGAGGAGGGAAAATCCAATTCCTTTTTACCTCTTCTCTTCCTATAAATAGCTTTTCATCTCGCTCTCTCTCTGTCTTTTTATTTATTTTGAAATTCTCAATTCTCATTAATAATTCGAACCCTTTTTATCCAACAAAATATTCCTAACATAGCCTCGTCGTCGTCGGAAAGATACGAGATCGACATCAACGAAGGACGACACAATGGGTAACCAACCATTCCAAAGGGTGCAACCAGCATCTTCTGCCATATGCATATTTTATAGATACCATCTACTTCAAGGATTCAAGGACTGCATTGTGGCACTATACCCATTCTAAAAATATATTGAATTCCACAACAAAACGAATTCTTGCAACAAGATTAATTAATATTAACCTCACACACACACAGAGACAGAACCGGCACGGATACTGAAGCTGTACTGACAGAGTAATGCAGCAACTTCTGGAGACCAAGATATCCTCTTAACCTCGGAATTGAGGTAACGGAGATTCTCAGAACCAAATAATGTCCTTGTCTTTCATTGTCCCACAGTTCACTCACCGACATTAAAGAATAAAAAAAAATCACCAACTGGGAATTTGTAATTTAATAGGTGACCAGGAAAATACCCTTTCACAAACACAGTCATAGGTATAAAGGACAACACAGAAAATTTACTTAATTTGCATGAAACATAGAAAGAGTAAAATATGTAGAAAAAGAAATTCAGACAGGATACCGTCGACATCCTAAACGAACAAAAGAGAACCACACTAAAAAAACTAACTTGCTTTTTTACCAACCACACAGACTACAGAAAGCGACCTCTAGAGACATGCCATCACACCTCTATACCTCTATGCTACCACTATGTCACAGCTTCCAACTGGATATTATCTCATAGTAGTTGTCCATGGTCCGAGTACAAACAACAATAAAAGCCTGTTTTAAGGGACATTTAAACAAGACCAAGCCTGAGGATTGAGGAACGCTCCCAGGTTACACCGATCACTCCGAGAGATATGTATGGCATGCCCTAAACAAATATTGCCTTAGCTCCATTTATTTGGCAATAAGAAAAAAAAGGACGAGACGACAAGGACAACTGACGGTGTATTACTGAATGAAATGAAGTTAGAAATGTGATTAAATAGGTTGCATGTATTTGCTCATGTATACAAAAAATGCTCTTTTAAGTATAAAAGCTGCTCCGGGATCTATGCATCCCATTTGTGGTATTTAAACAAAAGCATGTAGGACGTAGGTATATCATCCAAAAGGTCAGAAAATGGACATAACATCAGGGCAATTTATTAGTTTTAGTAAATTGTTAAGCCATGGAAATTTCTTATTTGGGGATATTTTCAAGGTCATAGGTCAAGATTTTGTGAGAAAATGCGTCATGCGTGTACCTTAAACCTTTAAGATTAAAGATTTATTTATGCTGTAATTTAATATTAAATTTGTCCTTCTAAGGAAGGACATCAACTAGCATTTAACTTACACTAATCCGCCGAACCATGGAACAATATTTGAACGGGTTGGGGTCAAAATACTGTAGGGTCAAAATACTGTTTTTAAAATACTGTATAATTCAAAATTCTGGTTACACAAAAAATTTAAAAAAAATTAAAAAATGACCCCAATTCATAAAATATTACATCAATTTTTTGTTGTTGTCGCTTTTTATATATTTTTTTGGATAAATGTTCGTTTTTTTTTTGTTGGGGCTATTTTTCAATGGGGCCAAATTTCATGTAGCTATTTTGTACCTATAATTTAAAATTTATCATATTAAGATGTCAATGTAAAACCTCAAAATACTCCAATTCTATAATGAATTTCGGACTTGTACCAATATTGCTGAAGATTTCTAAGTTTCATCGTTAAATTCTAAAATTTCCACATATCTAGGTTTAACAGGAATATATTCACGAAAATAAAGTAGAGTCAATAAAATGTTGGTTACAAATAAGTCTTTTACTCGTTTTTAAGGAGATCGTACTTGATTGAATTTTTGTACAAGTAAATGCAAAAAATTCTATTTGGACATAAGCAGCATTTTGGAAAACAGAATTTTACACTTACAGTATTTTTGATGTACAAATATTTGGATATATACACTATTTTTAAATACAGAATTCTGAAATACAGAATTTTGGTCATACAGTATTTTCGAAATAAGCAGGATTTTGGTCATACAGAATTTTGAAACCCAGAATTTTGACCCGCTCCCTATTTGAACCCCGTTTGTATAACTGGCTCTTATAAAATTAAGATTATAATTTTACATAACTTAGATTACGAAGAAGAAGAAAATAACAAAAACAGTAAATATCGTGTTAATTTTTTTTGTTGTTGTTTTAGTGGATTATATTGGGAAAATACGCTGTCTCAAAAAAACAAAATTTCAGTCGGAAAAATTCCCCAAAAAAATGTAAGCCAACATTACTAAATCTCCATGAGGAAAGGCGCCCCAGGGACAAAATCCCCAATAAATATTTTCTTTTTTGCCACTATCTCCAAATTTTCAATAATCTCAATTAATCCCAACCAATATATTTTTTTTTTTTTTTTTTTTAATCCAGACCTCGCGCCTCCACCAAATCCTATAGTGGGCCAATCAGGGGGGTGACAAGGGGCCATCATGCCCCCCATACATACCTCACTGTTTGTACGACGTAATGCTGGGCACTGTATTTATCTAAGATTTACAAGTATATTCCAGAATTTCATTATTTCGGCAAAATGTAAAACGCACCAAAACATATTTTTTGATTTCATTAAATAAGAAGTCCTGGAATGTTTAAAGAAGCTATATAACAGATAAAAGTTTTTTAATAATGCCCAAAGAGAAGCTGTGCAAGTACTGAATCAATCGAGCTTTTTTTTGGGATTTTCTCCTGGCGATTTTTTTTAAGGGTTTGTTTTTGGGGGATTTTATCTTTGCTCGGTTCTTCTTAGAGATTTTGTCTGTGGGAATAACTTTTTGGGATTATGTCGTTTTGTTTATCATCATCACTAACCTGATTATATAAGGTGTTTTTTTATTGGTAATTCATAGCTAGCACAGTAATACAAGTTCAATAAAACGCTATAGCAACTTTTATGTCCACTCTTTATTCAGTAGCTATGTTCACACCCTTTTGTGAGTGAAAACAAAATCAACGTTACCGACATTTAAGGTTCAAGTCCACACTATTTGTCCACTTTTAAATTCACTGATTCACTGGCTTAGGCGCCAGTTATAGCTACCATTGAAATTCATCATTGAAAATTTTAATGATTCATTTTAAGACGATCAGAAGTCGAAACCTTTGATTATTTTGATGCCAAACTAAAGCTTATGACTTAATTAATATATCTGGCCAAAAAAAACTTTCATTTCGGCCTAAACTTTCTCATGAAATTACTTTTTTTATTTCAATGATCATTGATAAGGTAGTGCAATCATTGAAAAAACGAAAGTCAATTTATTTGGAAGGTTGGACCCAATCGACAGTTTTTTTTCGCAATAAATATTAATTGAGTCGTCAGCTTCACATTGACATCAAAATAATTACTGATTTTGCTTTTGAAGTGCCCTAAATCTTAAATTTTTAATGATGAATTTCAATGATAGCTATAACTGGCCTCTTATTTATCGGCACTTTTGGTTTTCTTATGGTTCACCAAGGGAAATGTTACTGCGCTAGCTATAAAATTGCCAAAGCAATTTTAAAGTCGAGGAAGTTTTTGAAGAATATTCAATTTCCTTCAAGAATACGCCTCAATCATTTCCGTACGATAACCGGTTGTTAAGTTATAAAAAGAAGAAGTAAGCAAAAAAAACTTCCCACATAATTTATATGAAAAAAAGAAATTAGCGATGAGCAACCTTTAAATATTTATCTAAACAGGTGAAAACTTACCCAGGCTTATTATTTCACTACTAAAAGCTAAAGGCATTCAAAATCGGAAGCGTTTTAATTTTTTTGAATCAGTCTAGTATAATGCTAATTGAAAGGGATATACTAGGATACTACCATTTGCTTTTGCATTTTTGTAATAGTTAAAAACAAACACAGATGAGTTCAGGAGCTAGTGGCAGCAGTGTCATGTTAGTCTTAATATATGTTGATATATGAATCAGCTGTTATCACCCAGATCTTCGAAAAAAATACACAAAAGTATCAACTTATCTATCTTTTTTGACCAAGCTTTACAATAAATGGTATAGGAGCGATGAATGTAATATACAAGTTTAAATGAATGAATTTTGAACTCTAATACAGGGTGTTCCGGGTCCAGGGTAACACAAAGGCGTTAAATTACGAGAAGTTGCAAGTCAAAGCAGGAAGGTAGCGTACCGAACGTAGATCGTAGCGTACCGAACGTAGATCGTAGCGTACCGTATGTATTGTTGATCTGTCTCACTCTAATTAACGGCAGGCAGTATTTTATTCAAGTGCCTCTGTTTATTTCACATACAGCTAAGCAATACCGGTATTTGAGAACAAAAAAGCATTATTTAAAAGCATTACGAAAAAGTGATATGAAGTGAATTGAGGTCCTTCTGCAAATAAAAAAGCAATCATATTTTTTACGAATAAATAAGTAGCGTGTGTTGTACTTTTTTGAAATTTTGATAAAATGGGCCATTTTCTTATATAACTTTCCAATTTTTTTTTTTAAATATGAAGTGTCAAAGCTAACTTAATAATTTTTTTTGAACCATGACTCAGTCAAAATCTATTTTTATTACGAAACTGACAATATTTATTCTTGGATTAATGATTACGATCAATAGCAAGGTTATTAAGGATTACGTAAAAAATAAAATACCGCAAAATTTGAAAATTTGTGACCACTGTATCTAAAAATGTGAGCTAGGGTATGGATTTTCATTATTTTTCTTAATACTGCAATTATTATACATAACCAAGTGAGATGGACTTTTCTTACATTTTACAGAACGGGTACAACCTCCCCTATCACCCGGTACCCGCTTGACGTTCAGTTTCGGGACACCCTGTATATACATAATTTAGTTTTAGGCATTAATAAAATAATAACCAACCCAATACATGGACATTAATATTTCAGTAGCATAGCGTGAGGTAGGACATGATGAACTACAGTGATAGAAAAATATCAGGCTTTTAAGAAATAAAGAAAGTACATAGAAGCATCAGACTTATAAACCTACGTTAGAGGAATTTCCTTTTTTTTTTTTTTTTTTTTTTAAATTCCAGGAATTTTCGGACAAAGTGTCACAGAGCTCCCAGCAGCGAACGTGTGAGTAAATGTGTAAATTTGAACACACTGATATTCCAATTTTTTAGTCATTGCCACTGTCCATTTTATCTGTGAAGGGAATTCCTTTTGTTTTTGTTCTTCTTTTTTTTTTTTTTTGTGTCTGTACTTTTAATATTGTCTACTCAAAGAACTAAGCGAATCACCACTGTAAACTGGAATTTTTCCTCATGACATTTTTTCTTTATTTCGTTAACAAACAAAAAATAGAGAGTCAGTGTTAGGAATTGGGATAACTTCCTGCAACTGCATCAACAGAAGATAGGTTGTGTGTAGCTGGTAGCCTCACTCAAAGCTTGGCAATTGGTATTTTAATTTAATAGACTACCCTTTCCAGGTTTCAGTGTATCAAAAGTCAGTGAGGAGGTCGCAATTCGGGACATACACAGACGACACCGGGTTTCATTATTACATTTGGTATCCTTGAATGGTCGTGTCGGGTCGCTTCTTCGGTCGATATTTACTGCAAAGCTGACATGATCCTGTGTCCTTTTGGCCCTTTATTTTCTCCAGAGGTCCACTGGACCAAGGATTCTTTAACCTTTTTTTTTTTGCTCAAATTTGTTTATTCATCCTTCTCTCCTGGCAACCCCAACACAACAGTAAGGGCTTTATAGGCACTTGGCCTTTTGTTTTCACAAAGAACAGAGACGCAAGGACTTTGGGATGAAATGAATTTGAATAAATGTTAACTCCCCCCTATTGAGATTAACTTCTACTGTGAAGGAGCTTCTTTCCGGAGACGACGCCGACGACGAGGACAACGGCATAACATCGATGGTGTATAATTGTAACCTGGGGGAATTACATAGTCAGTTTTTAAAGTGAGGGTGAATATACATATACCTACCTTCCTTGCGAAACAATAGAGACAAGATTTTTCAGGGATAACCAGAAACAGGATGTAACAGGGGATCAAGGAGACTTTAATGTTATGGTTATCACCTTAATTCGTTTATTCGGCTAATTTTGTGGCAGTTGTCGCGACGATTTGAACTTATTTTTTTTTTTTTAATTTTTTATTTTTGTATATGAACAATATTTTGGTTCTTAATAAGATTTCAGGTAGAGGTTATTTTTACGAGGGTCGTTTGTTTCTGTATAAAATAAAAATTTGTTATAATTGTGTTATTATTTCTTTTTGCTACTTTTTAAATTGATTTTATTGCATTACTAAATCAAAGAGAGGAGGAAGAGCTGATTATGAAATTCGAAGCTAGTTATAATTTAGTATACAGCGGATCTGACTTCTGATATTATAAATTTTGCATTTTCTTCAAGCCGAGAGCACGTTTGATGCTTTAACGTGTCGGAGACACTTAAAAAGAAGTATTAGAATTGTGTTGAATTGAATATTCGTAATTTGCTGAGCATTACCTACCATGACAGAAGAGTTTCAAAGAATTAACATGCTACACCAACCCACTACAAATTTCAATTTTTAGTAGGTAATCAGATTTTGTATAATTGTTAAATTTTAAAAGTAATGAAACGATTGAGAAATTCAAAAAGTGCGTTCTCCGCAGAGATGTAAAAACTTAAGTCAGTTGATGAGTTAAGTCAATCGACTTAAAAGACTTAATTTGTAAGTCTTTTTACTTTCAAAATGTCTTTAACTTTAAAATTACATTCAGCAGTCATATACAATATTCTGACTTATAACTCAATTAAGGCAGTGAATAACTTTTTGACTAGTTCCAGTCGTTAAGTTTACAACTCTGGTTGTCGGTTAAATACGCACAAAAGCTGAAGTAAATTACACTTGTCTTTACTCGTTAGTTTTTATTCAGAATATTATTAAGAATATTATTAAACCATTTTCTCAAAATTGGAATTTAAATTAGAAAAAAATATTGGGGACCTAAAGCCCAAAAGGTATTAATCAATCATACTAGTATATATCAAAAATACAATTCAGGGAAAATTTGAAAAGCTGGGGCCTATTTCACCAAACACTTTTCACTTTTAACTTTGCAACTTTGCAAAAAAATAATTTCCTGGAAAGTAAAAGTGCGAAGTGTTTCACAAAGTTTGCAAAGTGAAAAGAATTTTCACTTTTCAATTTTTCAAACTATTTTTAAAAAGTGACAAGTAAAAGTGTTTCACCAATTTAAAGCCACATAAAGACCAAGGGCCACAAACCATCATTGTATTTAGAACATGCTTTCCATGCCTGCTGACAAAATGTTCTACATTTTGATTGAGTGAGTTGTATCGTCAACATATCCCGCTACACAAGGAAATCCGAGAGAATCTTTTATCCAGCAAATCGGTTTTTGGGAGAAATTCATCAAAAATTACATTCGACGCTTGATGAACTAAACTGCAGACGAATGCTTTTCTTATTCCGATCATAGATGCAACACCGTGATATTGGGCTCCATTGCCGTTCCCGACCCAATGTTATGCACACAAAAAATGTTGGTAGTGACTTAAACCCATATTCCTTTGTCTAATAACTGTCTAATTGAAGTTTATTTCCAATTTTATAGAAAAAAACAAATCTCTTGTCGAACAATATTATTTCCGATATCAAAGATACTACTCTTTAATCACTATTATTTACTTCTTCGTTCTTAAAACGGTTATTTTTTTTATTATTATTTTCTGACAACTTTCCACAACAAACGCTTATTTGCAAATGAAAATTTCTCTTTGCATATTACTAAAAAACTTTTCAAAATTCTAAATATAATTTGCACCGTAATTTGTTTGGTGAAACGAAATTTACAATATATTTTCAAATTGATAAGCTTTTCACTTTGAAGAAAAGAACTTTTCACTTTGCAAATTTGCGTTTGGTGAAACGTAATTTGCAAAGAGGAAAACTTTTCATTTTTATAATTTCCTCTTTGCAAATTTGCGTTTGGTTAAAACGAAATTTGCAAAATAAAAGTGAAAAGTTGCAAAGTGAAAAGTGTTTGGTGAAATAGGCCCCAGGGCCCTATTCCACAAAACAACTTTTCAACTTTTTTGGGCAAAGTGATAAGTTTTTTTGTTCCACAATATTCCTTGCAAATCTCACTTTGCACCAAGCACTTTGCGCTCTCCTGCAAAGTAAGTTGTGCAAAGTGTTCCACAAAGCATTTAATCATCTTTGCATTAGGGATGCCCATAGAAAAAATACATCGATGTTTTATTAGGTCGCTATAATACATCGAAGTAGTATAGTCTGATGGCCCGCATATCATCATCTTATTAAATGAGTGGTTTCCATGCCGGTCCACATATCCTTCCTCGTGTAATGTAGGCGCATCAATTTTAATGATTGTGCCATCCACACAACCGCACACACAAGGGAATCCACCCATCATAAAAAAAACTTTTCAGCAATACCACTGACGTCATCTGGCCACCGCACTGTGTTTTGAAATAAAACGTCTATTATAACGTCGGCAACTCTATGGACGGTTCTGCAAACTGTTGATTATGCAACACCATGCATAGCGGCAGCTCCATGGTACTGGCAACCATTTCCGAGCCAATGCAAGCAGAGTAACAGTTGATTTTCAGCCAACAAAGCATGGCTGCGATGTGTTTTGTGCTCTAATTTTTCTCCAATTTTATTTAAAAGGAAATCAATTTGAATTCGATTAAAACGAAAACACTCTTTAAAATTAAAGTTTTGTAGTCCTGAAAAATTAATTCTTGTTATAACCGCGTCTTCACTACCGTCGAACAAAAACTCACGTCTTAACATTTTGAAAGCTTCAATATGAATTTGTAAAGTGATCGTTTACCTTGCAAACTTTGGACAAACTTATCAAAATTTGCTTTGCAAAAATAGAATTAACAGTTTTTGTGGAACAAAACAGCATAAAGTTTTGCAAATTGACGAAAAATTTGTTAAGTGCAAAGTGCAAAGTGAAAAGTTGAAAAGTTGTTTGTGAAATAGGGCCCAGGTCTCATATTTATAACAAAGAAGATACATACTATCAAATCAATGTTGCCTCTAAAGTAGCAAGCTTAACATTACCAATACGGGAAATAAAAAAAATTCAAAGTAAAAACATTGTAGGTTCCTATAGAATATCGGATAGTAAGAAATATTTTATCATCGTGTTACACATGTATATTCCATGCAAACAAAAAATTATAAAAGGATATCCTGCATTTGGTGCAGTGAATATGTATCTCTTGGACAAATTTATTCCAGCATAAATGGGGGACTACTCATCTTTCAGTTTTGCAATTTGTAAATCATTCCTTACTATACTCTACATGCCAAAGGACAGAGGACAAATCTTTCCATCTGTTCTCATGTCAGCGTGTCTTAAAAATTGAAAAGACAAAAAAATGACACACTCTACTGTGTGCCAGTGCCACCATTATCCCAACCCTAGGAATGAAAGGATCAATATTGCAGGACATCCAAAGGAAAACATACATACATACCATGCATATATCCAAAATGAACAAAAATTAAAAGAAAAAAAAAAAAAGAAAATTATAAAACACAAATTCCTATGTAATCCTGTTTGAGCAAAAAGGATAATGTTTTTCTCTGATTTAAATAAACTCTTGCAGAGGAGAATTTCATTTGAATGCATTCATTGACTCTGACTCTGATGGTCTGACTCCGAACGTCGTCGCTTGTCGTAAAGTAAATTCTCCCTAGGTCCTAGGATATATGTGCTGGGTCCTTTGATTTTAATTCACTATCCGTTTGTGCTGCGTCCTATGTTCATGGTGCTTAATTGTGTTAGAAAGCTTTAACTTCACAATGGCAATATTTGTAAAATAAAAACAACAAAAAGAAATTAAATATCGTCCTGCTCCCGATCCAATTTTCGTTTGGCAGCTTTAATGTAAGGGAGAGTTTCTGGGTTAACGGGGGTTGTTAGTACCTAAGTTCTTTCAGAAGGAAAAAAGGACATGTTTCCAAATCCCAGCAAAAGGATTCACTCGGGAGACAATCCCCTTTCTTACTTCGATACATAGCTGTAACAAAACATATTCAGCATTTTCACTCTATATATGTAGGTATGTGGGTTTTCTGTGCTCCTGCTTACAATTTCTAACGTGTTTATGGCAAAAGCAAACTTTCTTCACTATATTCTGTGCCTGTGTGTGTTTGGACGTTTGGATTTCTTTTCATAGTTTGTATAATGTCTTGCAATGGCAATAAAGGGAGTGACACTAGTGACACTTTTTCGCCAACATTCTCGTTTAGTATATGTGACCGAATGGGTAACGCGCTTCATTGCCCATTTTCCGGATGGTACTTGTAAAGGTTTCTTTAAGCGCACGCCCCCATCACCCTTAAGCGGATTTTCTTAGACCAGATTCGAACCGCTTCTTCGTCTTACAGTTCCTTGCCATCACGTTTTCATACATTATATATTTATACAAGAGCTGTTGAGAAAATACGTGTCGGAAAGTCTTTCAACGGCTTAAGAAAAAAAAAAATCCGAGGTATGTATGGAATTGTTGCAACATTGAACTGGCTTCACTTCCTCGAGGGGGTCAATTGGGGAGCAGTAAATTGGTGTGTACAAGGAAGATGGCTGGGTTTCTTTTACAATACATATCTCTGATCATGATCAATACAAAAGTATTTTGTCTTCTGGTAAAAATAAGATTTTTGTATTCTTGTTTCGGTATTTTTTTTTTGCGCCAGAATTGGTTGATTTTAAATCTTATTGGATTTCATAAAATGAGGTTCATGCTACGAGGGAAAAACATAATATTGTGCTTTGAAAACGAGAAAACTATTTCATTGTGTTTTTAAGATGCATCACGAAGAAACTTAACCTAAAATTAAAAAAAAAGAACTAAAACTAAATAAAATTTGTATTTGACGTAAAAGTGTGAAAAGTTAAACAATAATAAATTCCTTATTTGAATAAATAATGACTTGACCAATTGTTCGAATGATATTATTCTTTTGCTTTTTATAAAAAATCGGACTTTTTTGGTCATCCACTTTTCATACATTTTCTTTGCGTTTTTTTTTCGGATTTTCTCGACTTCTTCAGGCGTAGTTTTTATTAAATATGAATAATTATGTTACTACATTTAAATAAAAACTTATGACAAAATTTTAATAAATTAATAATTTAAATAAATAATAGATTTTTAGTTGACAAACAAAGAGCACTTCTGAGAAGCAAAATTAAACAAACTTAAAACAAGAATTTATCACAGAGTGACTTGCTATAGCAATGAAATAGCGTTTTATTTGCATAAAAATTGAATGCAATAAATTCCTTACTTGTTTTTATTTTTTGTAGATAAGAAAATGTATTTTTATAATATTTTGAAATTAATTATTGCTCATTATACAGTAAAATTGAAAAAAAAAAAAAAAAAGGATTGACGAAATAAATAACTTTAACATTGGTTCCATTTACAACCATTTTTCGGAAATTTTATTTTCACCAAAAGTTAGCCTTGTACCCAATGAAATTTATTGATTTTATCTTAGAAAAATATGTGGATCCGTTTTAGAGAAAAAAAAGATTTTCCAAAACTGCTAAAAAAATATAATGTACCTACCGTTATTTTAAGTAGGTACCAAAAAAAAATATAAAAAAACGTGTCGGGGAAAGTTCTAAAAAACGTAAGATACCAATAAAAAAATTCGAACCATGCGTTTTGGCTGCAGGCGAATGGACAGACAGAAAGACAGACAGATGGACGGAATTGCGAGATCCACTTTTTTCGTCTTCCCTATCATCAAAAGATGTAAAATGTCATTCGTCTCGAATATCTCATAACTAAAGATGCAATGACGTAATAAAAAATTGATAAGAGTTTAGAAAAATAACCGACAATTTTTATTTTAAATAAAAAAAAAACTGCTAAAATTATTGAAAAACTGTTTTTCGGCTCGAATATCTTTAGAGAAAATGGCACAACTATGATCTTCAATTGATTGCATAACGTTTTCGAAGATCTTTCAGTGGCAGTTTTCTTATAACAAATTTTTTTTTGGGCCTCTAGTGACCAAGGACACCAATGGTAAATTTGGGTCGTACCCAGCTTTTTTTTTTTTTGCTTATTAGCTATGGAATTGCGAATTTTGTCTTTTTTCGTCGTTCTACAGTTTTGTTTGCCGAAGAATATCAATATATTTGTAAAATTTTAAATTGATTAACTCATTAACACAAAGTTAAGGAAAAAATTGTAACATTGTGGAATTTTCATAAAAGTGGGAAAGAAAATAACAATTTTTGCCCACTTTGTTCACAGTTTTGCATTACTAATACATAAACAAGATTGATTTTCAATTTCTTACAAAAATAAACATTTAAAAAAAGTTTTCTTAAACTGAAGAAATGATGTGCCTATTTTTTTCGACCCACTGTCACACCTTCTAGTTCCCCTTGTCTAACCGAATCTAAAAACATGAATTTTTCGTTAATTTGAACGATATGAAACCAGGGCAGTGAATCGGAATCCCGTTTCTCAAGAATCCCGATAAAAAAGTTTAAAAAAACAATCTTCTAAAATACTGTTTTTTTCTTAAATATTGTTTTCTAAAATCTGCCTCATTCAAAATCCCGTCTATTATAATCCCCCATTGAAAAATCCCATATTATCCCACTAAGCTATTTTTTTTTTTTTACAAGATTAACGGCCTGTTTAATTTTTTTAATTTTTTCATATTGGAACTAGAATCAGTTTCTTAGCTTGAGTAAGTGGCACTTCAGTCCCCAACATGCGGTCGACTTAAAAGCCACTCATTTAGATTAGTGTGAACTGAGATATTGAGGCAATTTTTTTCAAATAAGAAACGGGATTATAAAAAGCGGGATTTCTAACACAAACGATGAAAACTGAAACAAAATACATGAGTTTTGTTCCATTTTTCAGCGTTTCTAGACTGATTTTTTCGATGTGAGAGCTACAGAACGTAGGCACAGGTTTTGTGGAGTTTACTAGACCATAAGATACAAAATTGTTGTTTTTTTTTTTTAAATAATTTATTTCAATGATTTGAGTAAATAATAATATTAGAAATAAATAATTTGAAATGAGACATTTTTAACATGACTTGGAAGCGCATTTTAAAAACAGATTCTGGAGTTCGGAAAAAGTTTTTAAGTTTTGAATATTTCATATTACGCATTACCATTTTGCAACACAAAATTCTTTTAAACAAGACGTAACCCTGCCTCGGTTTTTTTTTAATTTTTTTTAATTATTGCAACTCTTTGTTAATATTTTTATTGTTTTGCACTTTTTACACTCATTTTTAACTTTTTTTAAAACTTCCTTTGCCTAAACGCGCTTTTTTTATATTAAATTATGAATAAAGCATTCAAGAAAAACGAAAGTGATTACCTGAGATTCTTTGATTTTTTTTTTTATAATACCCGTTCACATCTTTTATCAAAATCTTAGGTAACATACGCATATTAAAATTCAAAACTTAGACTTTATTGAGGCTATAGAGTTTGTATTGCTTTAAGGAATAAAATTCAAAGTACCTATCGAATCTTTTTCAGTTATAGAATGCGTAAGAGGAAATTTTATGTGTTCAAGTTATTGCAATATTAAAGTTATCGTGTGTTCACGTTAACGAGAGCCTAGTATAATTTAATTTTAAATTAAGGTATGACGTGTTATTTTTTTTTTCTTGTGTGTTGTGTATGTGTAGAGTAGGTTGGCGCTTATTTTGGCAATGTTCGATTACTAATACATATGCTCAATAAAATTTTAATAAGAGATAACAATAAAGAGAAAATCTCTTAATTTTGACTACAGGGGATTGTTCTCTTAATTTTGTTAAAAATCCCAGTCAGAGGAAATAATCCAATGAACTTTATAGTGGAATCCTGTTTTCTGTCTTATATAAATTTTATTGATCATATAAGTAGTATAATATTGATAATTTCCCGAAAAAATATAAAAAAAAAAAAAACATATACCTACCCGCACCATCTTTAATTGGCCACAATATAACGAAAAATGTAAAAAAAACGATAAAATACTTTTCATCGTTATTTTTAAGTTGGTTAAAAAAAAATTTATAAAATGTAAAAATATTGTGCTTTATACTTTACCATGTTTTTAAAACTTTTGCCAAGTCTAATTTTTATTAATCAACAATTACAAATTTGGGGAAATTTTTAGTAAAAGACTAAAAATCTACCTGTAATTTGTATGGGAAATTTCAAGTGTTCGGTGTTAACCTTAACCGATTTCAATGAAATTTTGCACAGAATTTTTTTAAGTCAGCCTCGAAAATTTCCAAAATAAGCGCCACCCTAGTGCATATACAGTATATATGTATGTACATTGATGTATATACATTGATGAGGAAGTATGGAAATTTGTACTTGCAATATCATGGACTTGAACTATTAAGTTCAAAATAGATTTAAGTGGCCTTTAAATAGTGAAATCTTTCTTGATATTTGAGTATTTTCTTATTTATGTAGGGTAAGGATTTTCATGCACATACAAATCTGAAATATAAGCTTGTATTCCCTTATAAATGAAAAATATGCAATTAAAAACTGAAAATATGAACTTAAAACCATTATTTTACCTTATTATTTCCAAGAAATAATAATGAAAAATTTTTTGTACTGAGTTTTTATTAATAAGTCTTTAAATTGAACACTTCCTCGAACCATCAAAACTGAATTCTATCAACCTGCCAGTGATTTAAGTTTTTAATAAATAAACTTTCTGTTTAAGTGACCATAGCAAATATTTTTGTAGTTGGTGAAGGCCAGTTAAATACTTACGAAAAAAAATTAATACAGTCATTAACTGGGCAAGTGAAAATAAAGCTCCTTCAGTTTATCCCTGTATTTTCACTAACACTTCAAAAGAAATAAATAAAATACTGAATTTTGTATGAAATAGTCCAGGTCCCGTATTAAAACTACAATTTCACATTATTCTCATTTAGCTTCAAACTTTGAACTCAAATACAATACGAATATGACCTACAAAAGCTTATTATAGTAGATACTGCCATAATATTTTTCATTCTTAATTTTGATTATTTTAATATCTCACTGAAAAGTAATCAAAAATATTTACAAAGTTCTTAAGTCTTCAAGACTTAGATTTGCCAATAAGTCCCTCATAAAGGTTTACCTTGAGTCCATTCAGGAGGAAAGTCAACAGTAGACATTTTAAAAGGTATTTATTGTATTGCATGAAATAAGTTAGGAAGAGGACTTATCTTCGAACATTCATATCGATTAAAGTTTCTTCAAATACTTAAAATTTCAATAAAACCTGCCTACCTCCTCCTTTTCCGACAATCATCGCCTGTGCATTATAAAATTTTTTATAGTTATATCACCAATATATAAAAGCAAAACCAAAAGTTTAAATAATAATTTCTCTTGGAATTGCTCAACCTAATAATAATTGTGAAATATTCAATACGATAGACTTTTCCTTTATTATTGGATGAAGAGATAATATATAAACACAACACAATCCACCTGGACAGTAGGGAGGTAGGTACTTTATATTCACCTTTATGAAAGGACCTTCAAATCCAAAAAATGAGAATTTTATCAACACACTAACGCCACCTTCTGAGTTCCGAATGCAATCAAAATCGAAAAACGAAGAAATTGAATTTCCTCTCTTTGACGGAAGTAATTACTCCTTCTGAATAGCTGTGCAAATAATGGGATCGTGTACAGGATACGTCATTGACTTAACCCAAATGAAACTCGATTGGCATGGCGTTGGCGTTGGCTCTGCCTCTGCCATTGCTATCATTCTTGTTTTGTCCTTGCAACTGAAACTCCAAGACTTCAACTGGAACTGCAAACTGAAAGTGGAACTAGATTATACTTTGCAATGCCCGTTGCGCAGGATGCATCGTGTTGAATAACTGTGCTCACGTAGTATACACGCCTTATGCTTTTCAAATTCAAAAAGCATCTCCAAATAACGTGAAGTGAAGCTGAGTTGGCTGCTTGGTTGGGGCTTTTGGCACAGAATGTTTCTGCATTTCCGAGCGTATTTCTTTGTTTGTGTAATGTGTAGGTTTTTATGTGTCGGCATGGATATCCTGGCAGAAATAAGGTTAATAAAATATAAAATGCAACACGTTGGGGTATTGTTGTGTTTATTTAGGAAAGTGAATAAGGATATAGTGGGTTGGCACTGGGCAGGTTGTTTCCCTTCGTGGCCGTTGGAGGTATACAATTTATTTCCTGTGAGCGTTGTCATTGTCCCTTGAAAGTAAACACATTTTCAAGGCTCTTGCTGCCTTACAGAATATACATACTTCTTATTGTCTCGTGACGACGACGGCGCGGCGACGGCCAGTGTTGTTTCAACGAAAAGCAACGTGGTGCAAACAAAACCACTCTTAACTTCAGGAATGGAAAGAATCCATAGCACTCTATAAACAAAGAAAACTTTTGAATTACAAGACATTCAATGCTTTAGTCAAAAAATTTTGTGAATTTGTGTCTGTCGCATGACATTGTTCATAATTTATATAAATTAAATAGTTCACGCTAGTTTTAGTAATATTAAAAATTTATTTAAATGGGTTTTTCAAAATTAAAATTTAAGTTTGATATTTCTTTTACAAAAACACCTGAAAAGACCAAAAGCCTTTGACGAGCCCGAAATGACATCAAAATAATAAAATCTGTAAAACTTTATACATCAGACCTTGCGTCAAATTCGTTAGTTCTGATTTTAACTTGTAATATTGGTAATACATATAAGGCATGTTTTGAATTCGTACAAAAAATCAAACTCACAATTTTATTCAAACTTGACATAACGATGATAAAGAACCACAAAGAGGTGGGTTCCGCAATTCCATCTGTCTGTCTGTATATCGTAATACATCCTAAGCAACTGAAGCGATTTTGTTCAAACTTGGAACTTAAGATTATTAGGTGATTTTTTAGAGGCGAAATTGAAATTTTCTTTAGCCATACAACCGTTTTGAAAAAGGTTATTTATCTCGAAAATGGCTTTAATTATTTTGATTAAAATGTTTGTCTCTATTTCTGGTATGTTCTTCATTTTTGTGAAAAAAAAAAACTACCAAAACTGTTATTAAAGGAACTTGCCAGAGAACCGTTTTTTTCTTCCGACTTTCTCGTTAACGGCTTAGCAAAATTTGATCAAAAGTTTTACTCAGTAGGTCCTTTAAAGTCTAAACAATATTGCATACAAAAATTAAAAAAAGGGATTTTTCGGACTAAAAAAAAATCAAAAGTTAATATTAAACCAATAAGCAAAAAGCACGTATACGCCACAGTGCACCATTGTTTCACAGTCACCTCCCTTATAACTATTATTTTTTTTTTTATCAGAAATACTTAAACACAATTATTTTAAAATATTTACTTAATACTCAATATGCGTATTGTATTCTTTGGCTAGATTACATGTATGTACAGTACATATGTGGGATCGTTTTGATATCTTTATTTCTTACCTGGGATACATAAAGGGCACCCCTTATCGTACAGGATGTTTTAGGGAATGATTCCTGGGATCATTCTTAGAAAAATTAAATTGTTTGGGGGAAAAATTCTATCACCCGCCTGAGTTGGGGAAGGGGGCAATTTTTGAAAAGTTGGCTTAAAACGGAAAAATATTATTAAAAATCAACGAAAGCGCATACCTACAAAAATGTGCTATAGCTTAAAGCTAATGTTCTTTTCTTTTGTTTAAATTTAAAATTAAGTTTTTTTTAGTGAATAATTTTTAAGAAAATTATTTTTGAACTTTTGATTATTATCAAATGCATTCGTGTTTACGGCTATGGAAATAATTTTTTTTAACCATAATGAGCATTTATCCGAGTAATACCTCAGATTTTTTTTAGAGTAGGGGTGCAAAATGTTTGTGTTTGATGATAGAACGTCCAAAGTTGACCTTGAGTAAACTGATGGACATTCCTCAGAGCTTAAAGATTATACGATTGGTTTGTTTTTGACAAATTTATTGGTACACTGTTGATAAAAATAGGAATAAAATAATATAATATGCAAGAAGCACTGCGGCGCGATTCGAAATTTAAAAACAATATGCATCTCTATCTCCTATTCAATCAATCAGTATTTTCCTAATGCTTGCAGTATGGTTATGTCACTACTAAAAAAGGAGTTAAAAAGAAAAAAAAACTTTTTTTCTGAAAAAAACTTAAAGAAAAATTGAATAATTCAACTGTAAAAAATTTAATAATTCAATTTTAAAATTTTAGTTGTAAATTTTTAACGTCGAAAAGATTGTTTGTTTCTCTTTAAAATCTTATCGGTATTGTAACTAACGCTAAACTGTGAAAAAAGTGAACAGAAATTGTTCTTTTATCTTTTCCATTTTGAAGACGATTTTACAATGTTTATGAACCATACAATTTGTTCCTTTAATTGGTTTTGATTGCTTTGAAATTTTACAGATATACTGGTGGTCCATACCTCTTTAAAATGCTTTACCAAATTAAGTCCCGCAATTAATATTTTTAAGGCAGTGAAAGATTTAATAGAAGTCTTTAAAAAGTTGTTTTTTTGCCTTTTCTAAATCTTAGGGTGAGGGGCCAAAAAAAAATTGTTATAAAGTTTTAAAAGCATCTTGTAAAAATTATTTCCAGTTTTCAAAACTGCACTTGAATTTTCCGTGTCGGCGTTCCTTGCTAAGATATTGGTAACCAAATTCAAAAAGTTTTTTTTTTTTTCATTCAAAGCCAGATATTCTCTGAAAAAAAAATTGTAGAACGGTCAAAAAAGACGAAATTAAAGCTTAATAAACTTAATTGGCTTTAAAAAAATGTTCACAGAAAATGACACTTTTTAAAAAAAATTAAAAATTTTTGGCTAGTTCTATTTCCTCTGATCGCGCAATAACGATACCTTTAAAAATAATATTTTAAAAATTCTCAACACAAAAAACATAAATCTTTAAAATGTTTTTTTTTTTTTCATCTCCATACGACCTCTTTCCGCTGAGACAAAGCTCTTCAAAAAACACTAAAAACAAGTGCCTTTCTTTTTATTTGTTTCCTTAATTTTTTTAAAAGTATATAATTTTATTTTGAGTAGAAATACATTTAGGAAAAGAAGAATATTGATTGAGAGATATTAACTCTTGAATGAGCTACTCTACATGTCTTATTTCATTTAACTAACTGTTTTTATTGAGCCAATACGTCATCCTTATGACAATTAAAATCTTCAAGACACCAAAAACGAAATTATTACGAAGACGGATGGTCAAATGGAAAGAATAGGTATGTTTTTTATTTAACTAAGACTACACTTCTCCTCACTTACCCTACAATACCTATGTTCAAGTTGATTATACAGTATAATCAATTTTTTGCCGTATTGCCGGGTTTTAAGCACCGCCACGCCACGCCGCATCACTCGGTTGCAGACAGTTTACGATTCTTCGACTTGTTCCTTAACAAACATAAACACCAAAAAAAAAAAGGACTCGTTTTCACCCTTTAATCTCATTCACCGGAGCAAGTAAAAAGCACAACACGTCTTCAAGGATTGGCGAAAGCATGATAAGAAGAACCTCTTTAGGTCCTTGCTTGGCATCTTTGAACAAAACACCATCATGCTTTTCGTCAGTCAAATGATATTGAAGGCACTATAGCTGGATGGCAGAAGGTTTGTGTTAGTTTTTTTTTTTCAGCTTGTTTGCTTGAATATAAAAAGGATGCAATCCCTTAGGACCTTCTTTTAAGAAGCGCACACACAGAAAATAAAGGAACGCGCGAACGTATAGCGAACGTGCCAAAAGGGGCAAACTGTTTGGTTTTATTAGAAACGTGCCGTATCTTGATATTTGAAAACCAATACATTTACACAAAAAATACGAACAACCCCACGGATACATTCCATGATATAATATAAGTACTTAACCTATACAAACTCTGGAGTGCATTATTTGCCAAAGCCCTAAAGAGGTGTGCAAATAAAATGCAGGGATCCACTTCTCTGCATCGCTGATATTTCAAATCGGTGTGGTGGTGATATCATTTCAAATAAGAAAACGGTTATGAGCTCGCGCGCAGGATATGTTGTTCAAATAAAAGGTAATAAGTCGTTTGGCTTTAAGGACTCACTGCAACCAAGTGCATACATATATTGACTGAATGGAGTCGTAATCCTTATGAATTTGCATAACGCACTTTTTGCATGTCCTCTAACGAGTGCAGGACGAAGAGCATACAAAAAAGGACTGACTGCGGCACAGAAATCAGCAGCAAAACGGACAAAATAAAAGGATTTTATGTACTTATCTTGAATTCTGATGGATAAATTGGCTGAAATGGCTTACCCGGGGTGATTAACTGTTCACACAAATAAGAAAATTGTTTATTCGTCTAGGTATTCATGCATTCATGTTCATAAATAAAATTATCCTCTGGCCATACGTGACGAGCTTTTGAATAGGTAATATTGGGGTTCTCGAGACGAGGGTTATTATTATAAAATTTATACGCATACGAGGGACAGACGTGTGCAAATGGATGAATTATTCAGTGCCGAATGTAGGCCTTGAGTTTATATGGCTCGATTTTAATTACTTTAAACAAATTTAATAATGAGTTTCAGTATAAAGAGGATTTCCGAAAAAAAAAAAAAAATCGATAGAAATGATTTAATTGCAACAAATTATATAAAACAAAAGCATATTTTTTGAAAGGATTTTTTTTAATCATCTCGCATTTATATTATTTTTTTTTTTTTTATAGGTCTTAAATTTAATTTGTGCATGAATGACGAACATAGTTTAAAAATTAAACGACTTTCATATATTTAATCTTTACACATATATATGTATTAAGTGTACCTTTATATTCACGATTTATTTACTGTGTGTAGGTTGAGAGGAATTTTTTTTTTGCTCTTTCACATCACTTATTTTTAATGAATTTTTGATTTTCACTTAGAGGGGAAATTTAATACAAATTTTTTAGTTAATGCCTACGAGGGAACCTTCAGAGAACTTTTCGCACCTCTTGTTTGTGATATAGATTCTTTGTGAGCGCATTATGGGAATAAGAAGAAAATGTATTTCAAGACATGCAAATTTGATAACATAAAATCAAATTTACATGTCTCGAAATAAATTTAAAAAAAAAAATAATTGTGGGATTTAATTTAAGAATTATGTCTTATATGTAGACGGGATAATACAAAAAAGAACCCATCATCATCCAAACAACATACACAAGCCGCCAACCATCCACCGCACCCACCACAATTGAAATGTTACAAAATTTTGGCCGAACCTTGCATTTTATACAGGGAAAAATATTTTTTGATGGATCTGTAGACGGGATCAGTGTGCGTTGAAAGCCACCCCCCCCCCCACTCATGTTGCCGACATTTTGGAAAAGCGGGCATTGAAAGTACTTCGCGATATCTTGAGAAATATACATCGCACAAACAAAATTTCAGCATATTGCGTAAAAAATTAAATTCTCTACTATTTATGTTAACGCATGATTTATCGTAAAATTGTAGAGAATTCAGTTCTGTACACAAATGTGCTAAATTTAGTTTGTACGATGTATGGTTCCCAAGATATCGCCAAGAACTTTTTACGTCCCTCTTCCAAAATGGCGGCAGAATAGGGGGGAAGGCGGGGCTTTCAAACCCGAAAACTCGTTTTTACACTTACACTGATCCCTCCTACAGATCAATCAAACTAAATTTTGTCCTGTATAAAATAAAAGGTTAACTTAACATTTCAATGGGCTAGTAGTGCAATGTCAGTACACAAATCTAAGGTAATATATATTGCGCAGGTTGTCAAAATTGAAACTGTTAGAAATTAAAAAATGGTTGCCCCCAAATTTGTGAAATTGAAAATTTTTTGAGGTCTCTAGACATTAAATTGTTTTTAGAGAGATGTCTGTGTACCATGTACGTTCGTAAGTTCGGAAGCTTTATTCGCAGAATGCATAGAGATATCGACTTCAAATAAATTTTATTTTACAGATAATAAGGTCATAACGTGCAGAAATAAATACATTTTGCTTGTGAGTTTTAGAGTTCACATTGTCTGTTGGCAAAAAACATTTCAAAAGAACGTACAAAAAACCGAATAATTCCAAGCTTATCTACTTGTTGTCGTTGTATTCCAGAACTTTTGACGTTTCCATTTGTATAAAGAATAAAGCCGAAAACAGATGTGCAGCTTTAATTTCCCCATGAAGCGAAATTAGAAATAGAGAGATGTCGTGCAGAGAAGGCTGCATGCAGAGTCTGGAATATGTGAACCCTCATTAGAACCTATGTAAATCTATTTTCGCTGCATCGGAAAAAACTGAACATCTGTTTTCCTCTTAAAAACAACTGTTTGCGTCGGAAAAAAATATTGTGGTTATTTGTGTCCTATTAAATAATAGGAAAAATATTGCAAATAAAAAATGTGAATTCTGACCTTGTACAAAAGAATATATTTGTTTTTTTTTTCAAAATACTTTCAAAGCTGAACAGCTGCATTGTGGGCGCTCAAAAAATAGAACGTACGACACTTTTTGACATCTTTTGCAGCTCCGTTTCCAGTTCCAGTTGTAGCATTCTATTGTTCAGGCAGTATGAGTGAGTCTTATGCCAAAAAAAGATGTGCAGCTTTTTCCAACGCAGCGAAAATAAATTTACACAGGTTCTTATGAGAGCTGACATATTCCAGGCTCTGCATGCAGCCTTTGCTGCACGATATATCTATTTCTAATTTTGCTGCATGGGGAAAAAGCTGCATATCTGTTTTCGGCTTTAGTCCGTAGCAACTTTTGGCCGCTTGCTACAGTTTGGCTTACTTGTTACATGCGAGTGCGTACATATAACACTTAAAGTTGACATTTTTGGTATTTAAACTGTGTATTTTAGTTTTCTTTTGGACTAGCCTCGGGCGGAATTAGATTAGATCTTGGGTCAAAGTATAATTTTACCTTGGATTAGCTTTAAGCTGAATAACATTCCTACAGTTTAGTGTCTTAACCTCTTCTAAGTGAGACCTAATGCCACACGAGCGTCCAAATGGACGAACTTCCATTTGGAAGCGCGTCCAGTATAAAACTCTCTTGGATGTCACACGAACTTCTTTTTGGACGCGCGGACGGAATATTTTACTAAGTTAGTTCCTTTTCTTTGGTTGATAAATCAAATTAATTTTAAAAAATGGCCCCTACCGCCTTCCTTGTTGTAATGAGCCCTTCAAAATTCTGAAAACTTTCATCAACTTTTGAATTTAGAACACTTTTTTGTTTATAAACTCATTAAATAACCTCCATTGCCTCTCTTGTTAGGTTTATGACTATAAAATTAATAGAAAAGGATTTTAGGCAAGGGTTCAGGGAATAACTTTGCATAATTAGTTTCTTAAATTTCTAAAATTTTACATCAACTTTTCAATTTAGAATTCCAGGAATCGAATTCAATTGCTCTCCCATTACGTTTTTAGGGTGGAAGGGGGTACCCTTCTCAAAAACTTTTAAACACCATTGTAGCCTGACATTTAATCTTTGTTTTAAGATCTTAACCTTGAAAATCGGATCACTACAACGAAAGATAGAATTTTTTGAAAAAAAGCTTAACTTTGAAAATTTCCACAATTTTGCACCTAACGGGCCTTTCTCCACTGGTAGACTACCGAGAGCAATGAACCAACACACACTTTTTCTATGCAATTTTTCCGATTTTTCGACTAAATTAAAATTAAGATTGTGAGGCTTGTGGTGCACGTAAAATATCAAATGAAGTATCAAAATAATCGTTGTTTTCCTGACATTCAGAATAAAAAAAAACCAAATTAAACCATGCATGCATTGATAAGATATAAGCTCATAGAACAAGGCTTATAATATTGCCGTTATCTCCAGCTCAACGGTACTTTAGGAACTCAATTTTTTTAATTTAATTTTTGATACATTATTTCTTTTATCTGTGAAAATTTCAACAACATCTATTGACCCACTAAAAAGATAAAAATAAAAAACACAAAAAAAAGCCATCTAAAAATTATCTGGAAGCGCGTCCACTTGGACGCTCGTGCCGTTTTACAATCTGCGCGGCATGAGAGTCAAACAGTCGAAAAAGTTGGACGCGCGGACCAAACCAATAAGTGGACGCTCGTGTGTCCATTTCCATAAGTTTTCTTGGTTCTCAGGATGTACTTCCAAATGGACGCGCAGAAAAAGACACTCGTGTGGCATTAGCCTGAATATCATGGGCCTCGTCTACCCCTGTAGCACTGTAGCTCACTAAAAAAGCTTTCCTACTAGGCACTTCCCATAATCAACGATGCAGATGAAAACCATGGATTTCTGTGGTCATTTTAAGTCAAATAACTTAAAGACTTACAACATAACATTCAAAAAGACGCTAGTCCTGCCCTTTCTATATTCTCATAATAGGACTAGTTTTTGTTTTTATTGTACAGAATCGTACTTTATCTTTAGACTTTTAACTGTCCATAATGGATGTTGTCAACTTTATTGGTCGAAAACCTCCAATTAAAACCATACTCATAAGGATATTCAATGTATTGCAAGAAGTGCATTACATTTTTAAAACTTTTAAATTAGGTTAATTGGTATCGCTCAGACATTTTCATTACTCCATATTCCATGATAATTTTGTCTATACCCACCAAGCTGTGGACAGTAAAAACCTAAACCTATTTTAAGCAGCTTTTGCCAATTAACTTAAACGATAAGAAACGGCAACGTTGCTTGCAAACTCTGTTCATTATATGAAGTGTTTTCTGACAAAAATTCTATAAAATTTTACAACTGATCTGAGAATGAGAAAGGCAGACATTCCAAAAACTATAGAAGTGCATAGAGGTATCTTAATCTTTGCTCGAAAGATTCTACCTCAAAATTTAACTTTACTTTCGAATAAAATCCGCGATTGCTTCTGTCTTAATGCATTTTCCGCCTTGGAAATGCAAACTTAAACAAGCGTTATGGAAAATTGTATGCCTTTCCGCTTGAAAAATCCAAAGTCATTATCTGAGCAATTTTTTGTTAAGTCTTCTTCTCAACGCTAAAAAGAAACAGTATCTGCATCTGCTCTGCACTCAGTTACGAACCTGGTACGAACATTATCTCGTTCTGAACTGTTTCTTTTTTGCCTTTTTTTTCTATTCGACCATGTTACAATGTTACATATATTATTTTGTCGTTTTTTTCTTCAAAAAGGACGAAGACGAGGACAAGGACAGGGGTTAAATAGTCAAATAGAACCAAAATTCATGTCACTGGTCTGAAGGGCTTGTTGTGTATCTAGTTGGAGTAAATCTTCCACCACAAAAAAAAATAAAAAAAAAAAAAAAAAACTTAACAACCACATCCACCTTTCAGAGGGAACATGTGGAAAATAGCTCCAAAAAATCAACCAGCTTATCATTCTCTTCCAAACCAAATGAAGTAAAATAGTGGAATTCGGGTCTCTATGGCTCTTGGTGTGTCCTTCTGTTGGCCCCTTTACCTCTTTTTCTATGGAGCATGAATTTTGTTAGTGTGACTCACTAGACCGGTTCGGCTGGGGGATGAAATGCACATGAAAGAGCGATAAGCTGCTGTATACTACTGCAGAGGATTTGATTAAAACAGCAGTGAAAAACTTTTGATTCCAACGTCATCTACACTGTGGTATAGATAGCGGGACTCACAGACTCTATAGGTATAGATACACATATTCCGCCCCAGCACCAATGCCACGTGGAGGATGCAAATTATGCTATGTTAAAGAAGATCCGAGGTTGGAGGTGGTGAAAAGCAAATAGTGGGGCATCTGATCTGAGTAGGAGAATCATAGCAATCCCGGGCGTCCCCTTGAAGAATTTAATTATTAAAATGAACGATTCTGTATAATATAATGCATACTGGGAATTGTGGCTTGGCTTTGCTGGCATCGAATTTGTTTTGCTCTCCTTGTTTTGGATGATTGTTGAATATTTGTTTGTATTTTTTTTAAATGTATGTGCTGTGCAGTGCAAGAACTAAAGCTGTTATATTTTAAAGCTTTCGTATTTTGTATTTAATTTAATAATTTGATTTTTTTAATTATTTCATTTTGATTCAATGAATAGGTTTTTTTTTTGCCATGTATACTCGACTGCATTTCGCCCGCATCAGGTATGACGGTGGGCTTGGGCTGACACAGAAACAAGACTATATACTCTGTCAAAGGTTTCTGATCCTATGATTTCGAATCCTTTAGATAATGTTTTTGAGGTGTTTTGAGCTTCGTGATGTCCTAAAATTACAAAAGTTTTTTTTCACTTTATATTAGGTTCATCTTTAAACCAAAATATATATAGTTAAGAACATTATAATGCATTCCACTCGAAAAAGTAGGTACTTAGTTAAAGCCTAAATGAATTTTATACAGTGGGGTATTATTACGCATAGCTCTATAGGAAAAGATTTAACTAACTAGCTAAAGACATTGTTTAAGTTCAAATGCATTTTTAAGGGGATGGTACATACCTGAAATACATTTATAGTGTAAGCATCTATGTACGTCTAGAAAACCTCACCTAATGGAACATTTCTGAGGTCGAATGAAATTTTGGGCCATGAAAATCAATTCATTTTCAGTTATAGTTCATGTGACAACAATTTTGCTACTTGATACTTTAAAAAAATCTTAATTCTATATCCATTTACAGTAAGACCTCGGTAGTTCGAACACTCGGTAATTCGAACCCTTCACTAATTCGAACAGCTATTTTTATAAATTAAGTATCTTGTAATTCGTACTCTGTAATTCGAATTTGTAGGTCAACAGGTTCTTAAGAGGACGCTGATGAATTCGCAACGCTGATGAATTTGTATTGGCACGTCTTCTAGTCCAAATCAAGCCAGGAAATTAATTTATTGACCAGTTAAGAAACCCGAAACTGGGTGGAGGATAAATCGAATGCAAACCGAGGAAATGAAAATGTTTTAACTGACTCTGATAGCGTAGACAAAATTCTACAAAATCTATCAGTAGCGGAAAGCTCTTTGATATGTTAATAAACTACCGCAATATCTTGTGGAACAAGAATTTTCAACATTTTATATTGTCCAGCTCGATATTTAAAAACATGATAACACAATAAAAACTATTAAAAAAATTAAGCAAACCACAATGCCAAATTTCTTTAAACAACTTTAAGCAACCTTGAACTTTATTTCGTCTTTTGTCAGATTTAAGCAATAAATATTTTCTTTCTTGTTTCGACCAACACGAATTATTTTATTATACTTTAGAATACGTTACTACACTATACTTTCTCAGCTGAAATATTGACTATGAAAAACGTATCCAGTAATTCAAACACCTCCGTGGTTGGAACTGGGTCGGTCTCTAATAGTTCGAATTACCGAGGTCCTACTGTATTCCCAAAATATTTCATTAATTGATTGCTGTAAAAATAAATGAGGAAAAATCAGACTCCAATCTGAATTCTTAAAGTGTTAGAGTGATGTCAATGCATGGTATCTTTTAATTTACTCATTCTTAATTCTTAAATGAAAATTAATATTCAATTCAAAATACTTTCGTTGTGTTAAAATTGAAAAAAATCACCTATAATTTGCGCACTATTGGCCTTATTGTGAGAATAAAACAATCAATACACAGGCTCTGAACTCTTAGCACCCCATACATGGAAAATTCGAAAAAAAAAGTATGTAGTCTAAAAGGTCAGTAATTGGTCATAAAAGGTCAGCTAGTTTAAGAAATTGGTCAGGCTTAGAAAATTTTTAATCCAAGGTTGAAGTTTTTCAAGGTCACCCGCGATTTTTGGCACCTCATTTAGGGAATATTCGAAAAAAAAATATACCACATGAAGGGCCACTGGATAGTAATAAAAGGTCAGATAATTTCAGTAATTGGTCAGGCGTAGGTTTTTTTTTAATTAATTTTCAAAGTTTTTTTCAAGGTCACAGTATAAGACTTTTAGTACCTCATTGGTTGAATTTCCAAAAAAACTGTATGCCATCTGAAAGTTCACTTAATCCTCATAAAAGGTCAGCTAGTTTCAGAAATAGGTCAGGCATTGATTTTTTTTAATGAATTTTTAAAATTTATTATTTTTCAAGGTCATAGAGATTTTTAGCATCTTATTTTATGAATTTTCAAAAAAAAATGTATGCCTGACCAATTTCTGAATCTATCAGACCTTTTATAAGGATTAACTTATCTTTCAGATGGTGAACATTTTTTTTTGGAAAATTCCACAAATGAGGTGCTAAAAATCTCTATGACCGAAAAAATAATAAATCGCCAAAATGTAGAAACACCGTTCGAACAAAAATCAATTAAGAAAGTATGTAATTTATTGTTATCACTACTTTCCAAATTTTCCGGCCTAATTTTCCAAATTGTATCTCCGTAGTGTGTTTATCTGGTTCAATACAAATCAAAGAAAGAAACCTCCATCAAATTTAGATAATCTTTAGCCGCGTACAAAAAAAAAACTTAGTAAGAAAGTTTGAAATTCCAAGATGATTTTACGATTTTCTGATTTAGCCGATCGAATTTTCTAATTTTCGAACAAATTTTCAAATTTTCAGCTCCGTTGTGTATTAATCTGGTTTAATACAAATCCAACAAAATAATCCCCAATCAAATCGGATGATGTCAAACCGAGTTATGCGCGTACAAACACAATTTAATTTCAAGGTGTTTTCACGATTTTCCGAATTATTTGGTCTAATTTTCTGATTTGCGGTCAAATTTTTAAGTTTTTGGCTCCATTGCATATTAATCTGGTTAAATAAAAATTCAACCAAAAAATCCCTAACCAAATCGGATGAAGTTAAGCTGATTTATTGACACAATTTCATTTCAGAAATTTTAAAATTTCAAGGTGTTGTCAGGATTTCCTACCTTTTCGGTCGAATTTTCAAATTTTCGGTCGAATTTTCTAATTTTCGGCTCCCTTGTATTTTAATCTGGTTCAATATAAATACAACAAAAAAAATCCCCCACCAAATCGGATAATGTTTAGCTGAGTTATGCGCGTACGAACAGAAAAAGGGCTTCATTTTTATATATGTACATATGTATGTATGTATATAGAAGATAAAACTTTAAAAGTTTTTCATGTTTTATGTATTTATATGTTCCCAGTATTTCTAGTTCTAAGAATTTTTTTTTATATTTTAGAATTTTTAGACAGTACTCAATGACTGCTAGATTGGCACCTTCAAATTTTGAAAAATATCAAACAAGTATTGTTTTCAAGGAAAAACTTCGAAATAGCTAATTTTTTTTTAATCCTCAAAAAAAAAGAAGAAAAATCACCGTTAAAATAAAGCAATTCCTGTTTGTTTTTGCTTATCTATAATAAAATTTTTGGGTCATTTTTCGCTTTTGATTTGAGTTTTGTTTTCCCTCTTTTGTTGCTTTTCCTTAGTAAGTTTGTGGTCATTTGTCCATTTTGAAATTGGGGCCATTCATTCATTAGAAAATAAGAAAATAAGGAGTCATTTATCATTGAGACCAAAACTCCATGTATGTAGCTCCTTAATAGAAAAAGTGAAATAGAAAAAACTAATTAAAATTGTATGCCATGTTAGCGCAAATATCAAGTAGGTATATACTCTTTCTAAATTGTAAGGTTTTATTGCAAATCTAACTACGATTTGAGCATAATATTCAAAGGATTTCATAAGTTTCCTCTTGTTTTATCTGATTTAAAAAACCATTTATGTAAAGCATCCAATAAAACAACCAACGTTTAGTGTTAAAATTAAAAGCTTGGCTTTTTTATTAATACCTATAGCAAAAAAAAAATATTCTACATATACTATTCTAACAATGTAAAGAATATTTTAAAATCGGATGCCAAAAATAAATCCAATCAAAAATCTGGGACCCGATGTGAATAAAAAAAAAAAAATACTCTTCACAGGCACATCAGACATTTTTACCAAATACATGCACTTTCAAAAATTCCTGGGAAATAAATATCGAAACAATACAATCCATTATCAGCAGCACTTTGTCCTGTGATATATGACCCTAGGGATCTCTCTTAAGAGTGTAATCCTTAGTGTATGTTTGTTTGTGTGCTTGGAAGTGCATGTGCCAGAGGCAATAATAAAACAATCGACACTGTTAAGCCAGTAATAGTCAACAAAAAAATATTATACAAAAAAAAAAATCCCATTCACATCCGAGCTTACACAAAAAACAATAAAATTTTTTCTGGAATAAAAGCCTTCATTCGAGGAAAAAGGATTTAAAAATGAAAAAAACTAAAATGAAATACAATTCACTGACATATAACTGATGATTTTTCACTCATCTCCTTTTTTTGTTTTTGTTTTAACCCTTCGTTGTGTTTGTTTTAACATATTTGACAGATTACAAATGAAAATCGAGGCCAGCAGCAAGGACTTTAGATGATGATCAACAGCAATGGTATTTAAAGGAAATTCAGGATGACGAATTTGCCCTTCAGCTGCAACCGAATGCGAACGTCCTTGGTAAGAGGATTAACTTGGTATTCATTATCTCACATAAGCATAGGATGGAGGCTTCTGATGGGGTTGCTTATATTCAACAGTATTGGTGAGTGCGATGGTAAGGGTCGAACAATTTTAATATAACTATATTTATGTGGTGATGTGAAAGGGTATGCTATAGTCAAACCTCATTTCTTTTTAAATTAAATTAAAGGTGAATAGCTATTTCATAATTTTAAGCTTTTTAAGTTGATTTCAATATGAATCATCTTTAAAAGACTGCATCATACTCCTTTCATTTTATTATAATCTATTAATCAAAATTCGGAACTTTTTAATCAAATATTTTTTGCTCCTGAAATTATTAATATATTCAACAGTAGCAGCATTTGAACCTGACTTTGTTTTTCCATTGGAAAATGTGACTGTGGCACAAGGTCGTGATGCCACATTCACATGCGTCGTCAATAACCTAGGTGGTTATAGGGTGAGTGGGGATGGAGCTCAAGCAAGGGTATGTATCGGTTTTTCTCTTGCCAATCATAACCAAATTAAAATTCAGATAAAAAAAAATTTATATGCCAAAACTTTTTTTTCCAATCCTTTAAAGTGCACCAAAATATCAAATTTAAAAAAAAAAACTATTTAGAAAAATAAAAGTATCTCGCACCAGTATCGCACCAAAAGTATAATATATTGGATTTAAGATGCACCGGAATGTGTGGCACCGCACTAGCACTCTTGCAATATTTTTATCTATTATAGAAGCGCACATTCTATAAAATTTGTACATATATCAACTATAATTATAATTAATATAATATTATAAGAGCACAGCATCAATATTAAAATTTTATTTGTTTTTCTTTTAAATAAATAATCTAGGATAAAAACTATATTGATTTATTTTTTTTATATAAAATTGAATACTGTAGTTGCACCAATAACTTCAAAACTACTTATTTAAAAAATTTTAAAGCACAATATTTTCATTAAAGCACAATTTAAGAGCACATGCACTGTTAAATTTATTGCTATAGAACAAAAAATTCAATAACTTTTGATGATGACTTAAAATGGGAACCTATATTCTATGTACATATATATATTTCGAACACCTTTTATTTTTGAATTTTTGTATATGCTATTTTTCTCAATACTGAAAATTTCATTTTGTCCAATATTATAAATATTTTATTTTCATAAAAGCCATAAAATTGAGTTAAATTTGCAATTTATATAAAAAAAATGTTATTGTATAAAATAAGCAAATAAATATCAAAAGCTAATTCTTTCCGCGCGCACAAAGGGATAATCCTTTATACTCTTAAAATACCTGGACACAGTGCGAGCGTTTAGGAAAAAGGATTTAAAAGGAGAAACCGATGGGCATTGGTTTTGAATGTAACATTCGTGTGTTGCGACTGAAAGAGAATCTTTGTAATTAACCGTATTTCCGAAGTTGAGCTCAAAGGTAAACTGATGAACAGTCCTAGAAGTACATGTATTACGGTTGAATTGTTTAAGGGTATGAATGCAACTGGCAACTGGAATGCAAATAATGAAAGACACCTATTTTTAATTCTATCCAAGGGACTCAAGTGGGGTTATTGGAGGAGCGGCGTTGACGCGCATGCGTATGTGGAACTGAATCTGGAAACAAATATACAAAGCTGAGGGTACTTTCGTCAGTGAAACAGTTAAATGGTTTTAAGTTTTAGACAAACAATCGTTTATGAATATAAGGCCGTATAAAGTTAGCATGACATCTTTCGAAAAAGTTACTTTTGACTGTCTCATAAATTGCCGTATAAATGCCATAAATATGCCGTGAAAAAATTGCCATAGACATGAATATGAGGGTCCAAGACTTCTTAAATGGGGCCTTATGTATGCAAAACGCACTTGAAAATTCATTTTTATAGTGCGTCTTGCAGGCAGAAGGCCCACCTAAGAGGTCTTGGGCCCACATTTGAAATAATCAAGCATAAAAATAGTAACGATAAGATTTCAAAATAAGCACAGTATAAAAAAACCCAATTTTTTTTTAATATAATTTTTTTAATTTTTTTTTAATAGACTCTCGCAATAAGCAATAAGTATCGATACCACTACTCTGAATGACCAACGAAAAATGCTATACGTTAATAGCAGTTTTGACATTATTGCTTATAGACCAGAGCAAAAGCCGCTTCCAAATGGTCTTGGATCCACTGTTCCGAAATCAGGGGAGCAATATCTAGGGGTGGGTGAAAACGAATTTCGGTTCATACAATTATCCCCAAAGTTGGTTTTTGGGGTTTTTCAAATGGTCTGGCAGAGCAAAAACCACTTCCAAATGGTCATGGACCCACCAATCTGTGATCAAGGAAGCATTATCTAGGGGTGGGTTAAAACGAATTTTGGTTCATACAATTATCCCAAGAGTTGATTTTTTTGGGTTTTTACCGTACTACTGCTCACTAACGCCGCGACCAGGGACTGCAAGACTTTCATTTCTGTCGTCAGCTTGACCACTGCTTTCGAATCATATACTTTTTTTTTGGTTCACTTTCACACCCCAAAATTTGCTGTGGGCTCTTAGACTCTAAGACCCAAAACTACCATTTTCATTTATTATATGAACTTTGACAGCACTTTGGACTAAAATTGGCAGTTTTGGGAAGTAAACGGACAGAAGTATATATTCAATTAGGTATCAATTATCTGATCTGATATCTAAGTCACTAAGCCCTAGTTCTTCATGACCTGTTGTGTTGTGCCATAAAATTTATTTATTTATTTAAGAGCAAATAAACACGACCCAGGAGTCTATATTATTTATTATAAAATCCAGCTATATTTTCTGGTTTTGGTATCCACACTGATACCTTCAATTTGCAATAAATCAACTCCATTGTTAAGTTAAATGAAACTAGCATAATTTCTCCATCTACTTTATCCGTCCTTTAATGTTGTACCGTATTTTCTCCAAGCAACTGCATCTCATTAAAAGCACAAAACTTTCTTAAAGCTCAAAAACTCTCGTTAATTTTCTCCTAAAACTGTTATAAAGTTCATTTGAGAAAATATATTATAGGGTATCATAAAACCACCGCATTTTGAATTGGATTCATTATTTGTGCAGCGTTTCGTATTCTGCACATTATACTGCACAGTAAAAGTTTTCTCGATTTTGTTTATTTTCATAAATGACGTTTAAAAAAAAACACATTTACATACATACCTTCACAAAAGTAAAAAAAAATGCGGCTTGTTGTTTAAATAGGCTAACACCTAATTTGTATACATATCCCTTATTTGCTGTAAGGTATGCGACATCAGCATAAACTTTTTTCTGTACTCTAACACTTCCTCTAACTTTATTTTTGAAAACAAAAACAACAACAAAAAGTGCAAAACAATTTTGTATCTACATAATGCCAGAATACAGTGCAATCTATATGTGTCTAAGCTATGAAACCACTTGCAAAACTTCTACGGAAAATGCAGTAAATTTTACATTTAAAAACATCCTAGTGTAAAAGGACATTAGATTGGTTAGTATTTCTAAGGACGTCCAACTATTTTCCAAAATGTGTCACTTTGCTCTACAAACCATAGTCAGCAGAGAGGTTGACAGAATAGAATGAGCAGTCATTTAACAATTGACCAAAACTGCCATTTTCTATTTGTAACGTCGACCGGGTGAATATACAATACCAAAGAGCAATCGAAATTTCAATTTGAGTTTTGGATGTGTGGTGTGTACTTTTTGTCTAAAGCAAGAGCAAGAACATGCACACAGAGTTGCCACTCTGTTACAGAGGCAAAAAGCTCTAATTGAATCCCCAGGCTTGCGGTAAGGTAACCTGTTATAGGCTTTTATTTTTATTTTTATTCAAGTTATTTGAGAGAATAATTTTTCCAAAAATTAATTTTCAAAAAATTTTCAAAATTGTGTTCGCACTAATTTTGTTTAAAATTTTACGTTATTGAGTAGTATTTTTGTTTTTAGTATTCGATGCCTTTTAGTTCATTGCCAACAAAAATGTTTTTTCACTTTTTTCGTAGCATTAACCCTTAAAAAATTACAGCAAATGGAAAAGACAAAAAATCTCTAAAAAAAAATGGAAAACATTCTTGAAAATGTGAGTTTTTGGAAAATATCTCAAAAACGGTTTGTTCTAGAGAAAAATGTTATGCTCCAATCTTGTAGCCCATGTATGGCTATACAAGATTGGCTTTTTACTTTGTTCGTAGCATTTACCGTTAAAAGGTTATAGCATTTCAAACATGGCAATGTCGCAAAATTAACCAAGCTGTGCATTTTGTCCCCACCACCTTAGAGGTGAAGTGCCAGGTGCTTTTTTTTTATGTGGTATCCCCAGTTGGCCTATTTTTGTATAGAATTACATGAGCTACAAGATTAGGAAGTAACGTTTTTCTCTAACACAAACTATTTTTGAAATATTTGCTAAAAACTCCCATTTTCATGACTATAAAATAGCTTACACTTGGGGTAACCCTCTAATAAAACACCTATGCTATCACGGATTTTCAATCAAATGCATTTTATGTTAAAGTACTGCATTGCTGCATGCAGCGGTACATGTATGTTGAGATTAAGTTTGAAGCATTTGTGAGAAGTTCAAGTTGTTGCAGCTGGCCTATCTGTCATTTAGTTTATCTATGGAAATTTTAACCGATTTAAAAAGTGATTACAACGAAAACGTAATGATTTATATTTTAAAGGCAGCAGAATAGGGATGAATGTGTGTATATGAGTTAGTGTATGAGTAAGAGTTAGGTACATATCACATTCGTTTGCCTCTGAAATTAAGGAACATAATCGCTGAATTGCACACTTAATTTAGCTTGGTCAGTTTATATGCCTTATGGAGAGAGTAGTTGTGCAGGAGTTCAGGAATCAGAACTAAGCTAAACCAAACTGTGGCAGATTGCAGGTTGCAGGTGCAGAGGTAGTGTGGTTTGCAACTGTCACGTACTATTTTGGTTGTTGTTCGATTCTAACCACAACACTAATTTCCAGTCCAAGACTCCTCCACCTGATATTGTCAACAGTTATTGGTATACACAGGTGCATACAGCTCCTATGTATGTATGTAGGTACGTGCGTGTACCTGAATGTATGCATCGACTGTATACATCATGGAAAAACGTTTTATAAGGACACACTTCGGCTAAACAAAACTGGATCATATAGGCTGTCGTCGCTAGAGTTGTACAATTTATTCCTCTTTGGCATACACTCGCAGGCGGCAGGACTATCACCAGCAGAACTCAGAACAGGACTCGATAAAACTGTATTCTCGAATATTCAAATAAATTTAAATGCAATCACATTATTGTGATTAAGTGAGCAACGTTCGTTGTGTTCGTCGTACTTCACTCGTCCTTGTCATTGTTGTCGTCATGTTCTAAACGGAATCATGATAAAAATTTTTTTTTCTGTTCTATCCAATCCACCTCACTATTCGACGATAAATGCGAGTTTTGATATCCTTGTGCGTGCTGCTTCTATAACAGTTGAACAGTTGGAGTATGTAGGTGGACGACACAATGGCTGGGGGGTAGATTGTAGAATAACACTGATGCTGAATTTATTTCCGTGAGGAAACTCGATACACAAGTGAATTTATTTTCATTAGTTGAAACTGTTATCTAAACTTAGAGTAAAAAAAATGAGGACGGGAAGGTAGGTGTTCATCCGCCGCCGTTGCCACCGCCGCGGTGCGTCGTCGTTATCCTTTTTGCAAATTATTTCACTGCCAGGAACATTTGCGAACATTTTAATGCGTGTGCGACAAGCGCTAGTTGTTTATTTTATTGCTTGCGGTTGTGGTAGTG
Source organism: Epistrophella euchroma (assembly GCA_947049315.1). Taxonomy (NCBI): domain Eukaryota; kingdom Metazoa; phylum Arthropoda; class Insecta; order Diptera; family Syrphidae; genus Epistrophella; species Epistrophella euchroma. Next base: position 103,768,564 of record OX346247.1, on the reverse strand, counting down.
TTAGCTACGCATTTTACTGTGGTCTTATTCTCGACTTTATGTATGTTCCTCTCTTTGGAGTGTGTATCTACTAACTTTGTTGTTCGATTGATTTTTGTTGTTAGATTTTCAATGTTTGCCTTCTTTATTGTGGAAAAACGATTAATCATTTGATTGGGTGTCGTCCCTTTTCATTAAGTTCGTGGTTTGAATATTCAAATTGTTGCCAGATAAGTCAAATTGAAATACATGCCTCACTGATCCGCAAAAAAAAAAATTAAATTATATTTAAAAGGTATTTCAGAAATAGGTGCCTACCATATATTATATTGAAACCTCTATCTAGCCAATGTCATTAATTAAATTAGGGGAGAAGACCAAAATGGAAAAACGTTAAAGTTTATATCTTTTTTTTTTATGTGCATGTTTAAGAGAGGACTTGGAGGAAAGAGAAACAACTCAAAAAGTATGAATTTAATGTTTTGGAAAACGCAATAATTTGAATAAAGTGAAAAGAGGCATTTGTTAGAATTTTTATATGTAAGTATATGAAACTTTTTTTTTTGGAGAGTGATGATTTTTTGAGTTATGACGTTGTGATTTTTTAGAGCAACTTTTTGACACCGAAAAAGTTAGGCTTGTTTGGGTCAGATAAAACCAACATTTGTCTATTTTCTTAAAACCGTGATAAGTTTAATTTTCTTAAACTATGAACTTTAACGCATAGGAATGTACCAGTTGCGATTCCTCTCAGTTGGCTAGGTTGGCTGCGCCAACCCTAAAATAAATGAAAAATATTCAGCTTAAATGTAGACACCTACCTTTAAATAAAAGGTTTGTAATTATAAAAACTTTATAACATTTATATAAAATTAAATTACAAATATTTTATAATAAATAAGAAACCAGTAGGTACAAAATTAACAAACTTTGTTCTATACAGCAGTTCGAACTGAACCCTATACCTTACGTTTTAATAATTTATTAATCCCAAATTTCTATCATTTCTATCATTCATTTGGGTTGGCTACAAAATTTGCGCCATTCAAATCCTGTACAAATCGCACTTCATCCCCGATGTGCTTTCTCATTCCATCTCAAAGAACATACCGAGAAAATACACAAAAGATTTGGCGCAAAAAAAAATAGCCAACCTGATGCTAAGGCCTTGTCACACAGATCGCGGTCCGGCGGTCTTTGTAAAAAATTACAAACAAAATTGAGGATTGATTTTTGAGTGATTTTTTAATTAAGTTAAATAATTGTATTTAACTATTGTGAAGCTTGTGTAGCATGTGCAATTAAGTATTTACATCATTTTAATTGCTATCTTTTTTACTTGCGTACCTATTAGGGAAAAACTAAATTCATTGATGTACCCATTGAAGAGTAATGTGGAGCGAAAGTAATTCTTAATTATATCAGCTTAGCGATATCAAAAAATTTTAAAATCTATCATGTTTATAATTTTGAGATTTTTGAAACCACTACTTAAAAAATAAAAAAAAGAAAAACTGCAAAAAATTGACCCAAATAAATGTGTTTTTCAAAAAGCAAAGACGATGTGAAAAAAATCGCATCAAAACTTCTTAAAAACATGAATAATTTTTTTTTTATCCTTCCGACATGGTATAAAATTTATTATTTTAACTCCCCATTAATGATGAATTATTTTTCCACCATCTATTTTGTAATTTTTGACTTTCGACTGACTATAAGTGGCTTTATAAATTTTATAGAATTTTTTTTCTTTCTTGTATTTTATCTATTTAGTAAATGGATACAAATAGATAAAATAAAATAAATAGCTATTTTCCAATATATGATCCACCAATTTTTTTGTACTGGAATTCATGTACTGGTTCCACTACAAAAAAGGTACTACGGGTTCATATAAATTAATTTCAGTTGAATTACCTAAAACAGTTATTTCGGCTGACAGATTTTTACTTTTTCATTCATCACGTTGTGTTTATTGAAAACTTTCTACCATTAGTTCTCAGGTAAAACCCTTTGAAGAAATTAAATTAAAAAATATTATTACATCTTGATCCTATCATATGAAGAGATGTTGTAGCCAACCCAAAACTAAGGACCAGGAATCGCATAATAGATATACATAATGTACATTATGTATATCTAAAAAATAAATAAATAATATACACAGGTAAAATTATAAATGAAAAAAATTTTAAATTAAAAAAAAAAAATTCAAATAGTTTAATGGGAAATCGATTTCTCTAAAAAGAAAAATGTTGTTCTTTTTTCTTTGTAAACGAAAAAAAAAAGTTAAAATTGTTTTGAATGATATTTTTTATCGTTTCATTGAATTATTCCTTACATGTATTTTTTTTTTAATTCAAATTTCTGCCTGAAACTTGATTTTTTTCGTGGCGAGTGGATTACAATTTCAGATTGATTTTTTCTCATGTTATTAGTGTATATTCTGATCTGTGAACCAAGTGTCAGTAAACTGATGGCTGCCAATTGAACTGGTGTATATTAGTGTGAGTAAAAAGTAGATCTGCCGAGAAGTCCCAGATCTGCTAAATTGATTTTTTTTATCGAACAAGAATCAATTTTTTTTTTTGGCTATTGGATGGCTATTGGAAGTTGGAAGGCCAGGAAGGCCAAAATTGTCAAAATCGGCGTTTGGACCGATCTGGACCAAAAAAAATTGATTTTTTTAACATTGTAAAACCCCATAAGTAAAGCTTAGATGATCCATTCTGTGGTTCTAATTCTAGAGGGTGCACTCGAGCATTTTAAGGCTTTTGACGAAAGTAATGTTGGCTTTTTATTTCTCAATCATAGCTGGGTTATCCGTGTAAACTTTCGACTTAAAATAACTCAACTTGATCTTCCCATAGTTTCGTGCCTTGGTTCCAATATATTTTTAACATGCCTCCGACCGAAACATCTATTCACTTAAGCCAGAGTTAACTCAACCAAATTTATTGAGTTAACTAGGGATCTAAATTGACTAAAAAAGACATCGATGTTTACACAAGTCTTAACAAGGAGTCGCGGTACCTACTCACATATTTAAGTATTTATATTTTATGTATATCATTACCTAAGATCATTGAATAATTTGTAGTTATTCAACGCTAATATAATAATATTATTTTATTTATTAAAAATATTTATTTTAAAATTTTTCTCTTTATTCATCATCAAAAGTTGTTGAAAAAAAAAATATTCTTTTAGGAATTTCAAAAAAATAAAAATGCTACCAATTCATCCCTGCAATCTGCACAAAGCACATTTTATCTGTAAGTTAGAAAAGCACTGAGTAAAAACCGAAACAAATCTTGCACCAATTAATTTATTAAATTTTATTTTATAAATTTTAATAATTACAAAAATTGCATGTTCAAAAATATGTAAATGTTGTAGTTTAAATTTCAAAAAGGCTTCTTTTATTTCCTTTTGTTTAATTTCTATTAATAAAATATTTTTAATAAATTTTACTTCATTTTCGTAAATGTCATCATCATCAATTTGCTTTAATTTTACTATAAAATCAAATAAATATAACCAAAAATCAAATTTCTAATCAAATGACTTTTTTTTTTCTTCCACCCATTCATTGATCATCACTCAAATAAATAAATTAAAAAAAAAACACGGACTTCCGACGATAAATCTACACTCTACTCCATGATGTCAATTTAATCAATCCGTATGGCTAACGTCATTCGTTTTTGTTGGACTAAATACAACCAACTTCTGACTGGTTCTCCAAAAACTAAAACTCTAAATGATGACACAACCACTGGACTCTGTCATTGATGATGATGATGATGATGACTTTGATGATGATGATGGCGTCCAAATAAAACAATGGCGCCCAATGCGAACCCAAAACCAAACAAAATAAAAAAAATAAAAAAACGATTGATGACACTCTATCGACATCATCGCATCTAAATGCAATTTTATCAACCCAACCACAAACCCTTTCCCATCACATATCAAACCCCAATGTGTCCTGTTCTTATCTTTTTTAATTTTTTTTTCTATTTTTTTTTTGCATCCGATTTGTCTATTTTCCGGTATCTCGCCTCGTATACTGCAACACTCACCGCGTACTGCAATTTAGGTGGCTTGGATAAAAGCAGACGCTAAGGCTATTCTCGCTATCCATGAGCATGTTATAACGAACAATGATCGATTAACTGTCACACATAATGACTTCAATACATGGACACTGGTAATACGAAATGTCAAAATGGAGGACTCTGGCCAGTATATGTGTCAAGTGAACACAGATCCGATGAAAATGCAAGTAATTATCCCCAAACAGCCTTAAACTAAGGACCTTTTTTGTTCATATAGGTATTTTGTTGTTGTTGTTGGGCTTTTCTGTTTGGTTAGCAATTTAAAACGAGAATCAAGTTTTGAAAAGGAATGACGAAGCAGGTTCAAAGTGCATCCCCTTTATTGCATATTTTTACTCAAAAGCCTTATAAGCTAGGTAGTATGTGGTGCGTGGTCGCTGTTGGTCAGTTACTGGTAGGTATAACTGGGTGGTTGGTAAGCAAATAAATTCTGTTTACAATGTAAACTTTGCTTGACCTCTCTAACACGATTGTGATGACCGATAGTTTGAGACAATGGACGACAGTTGTGGTTATGGGTCCTTGCAGAAGGACCCTTTAGCTGCAGGTGTTTCACAAAGTGACACAAGTTAATCGAAATATTAATGGGATTACAGAATGTTCCCACACGACGACGCCGACGGACGTCAGTTTTTGATGGAAATTTGTTCATTTGTTTCGATATTGCAGACAGACTGGGCTGTGATGACTATATGGAAGTATTTATGAGCTGTCACGAAGAGTTAAAGAATCTGGAGGTGTGTTAGTTTTAGTTATGCATATGATCAGATTAGAATAAATTGGTATACAGCTTAAAAGGCTTTGTACAGAGAGATTTGATGGATATCAAAACTTATGATACTACCTACATTTACATACTATAGAATTAAGCTTGGGAGAGTTGTTCCAAATTTGTTTCTTCCTTCCAGCCGCAATATTTGACATTCTGGTGATGGTGAACATCAGGAAAAGTCATGACTTTAATAGAAATTTCATTAAAACTGCTAAATAATCCAAATCCAGAATATTAAGAAAGGAATTTTCATTATGCGTTTAACCTTACGGTATGTATTAACTATTAAAAATAAAGAGTCACCTTTGTTTGGCAAAATTCATTTGGCATTTCTTGTTTCGCCTTAGTCGTTAAATATTTTGTTTAATTCGCAATTCTTAATTGGCAATTTACATTTTCTTTTTTATTCATTACGTTTTTCAATCATTCTGCAATTAACATTCGGCGGTTTTATATTTCGCTTTTTGTTAAAAATATTTTCAATCATTTCGCAAAATTCATTTGGCAAATTATTCTTTAGTTTTTCTTTGTTAAATTGTTTATTATTTGGCCAAGTGTTTTTTCGCAAAATATTGTTTCGCCGTTTCATTATTTTGCGAAATAACGTTTCGCCGTTTAATCATTTCGATAAATATCGTCAAGCCGTTTTATTATTTCGCTAATAGATCATTTCGCTGTTGAGTTGTTTTGATCGTTTGACCAATCATTACCATCGTCTCTTTTCAAGATTAACAGTTTTTTTCTGAGCCGTTGCTTAGTCGTGCTTGCGTTGGTAATATTTTTTTAGTTGTTTTGCAATTTTTGCCGTAATCACTTTCGCGATTTAAGATTTCAGTTTGTTTGCTTAGTTAAGGTAAGTGCATAACAAAAAGAGGATTTTCACATTTTACTCCAAAGAAAAAAGGGTTTTAAGCAATTGGGCAGTTATTTTCGTAGGTGCATTATATTTTTTATATTCTTTATTCAGTGTTTTTTATTTGGCAATTTGATGTGCAGCTTTTTTTATTTGGCATTCGATTGTTTGGCAATGTTTTGGCTTCCATTAAATTACATGCCTTAAAATTTCGCGCGAAATTTTAAGGCATGTAATAAAATAAAAAAAACCGAAATAACAAAATGCTGAATGAAAAATACGAAAAAGAGAATTAACAAAAACAAAAGAAAATTATTTTTGTTATTGTTTTAGTGGACTGTATTGAATTAAATTCAAATGGAAGATTTTTTTGCGACCTTTAGTCCAAGCGTTTCGAATGAAAAATAGCAAAGTAATAAAATGCCAAATAAGAAAAAGCCAAATAAAAAAATGCCAAATAAAAAATTGCTAAACCTAAATATGCCAATCAAACAAAATATTAAGTGAAAATTGCGACATGAAAATTGCGAAATGATGGTTTGTCTTATCATATAAAAAACCAAATGTAATTTGCAAAACTAAAATTGCGAAATAACAAAATGCTAAATAAAAAAATGCGAAACGAGAAACGGCGAAATGTACCACCGCGGAACGTTAATTTGCCAAACAATTCTGGTGAAACATACCATACCCAAAAATAAATACCTACATGTCACTTTTCTTTGAATTAATAGCCTTTGCATATCTTTGGTTAATCTTGAAAGTGATAGATAGATTAGACCTCAAAAAAGTGAAAAGTATGTCTTCGTTTTATTTAAATTTAATAAAACTCGTAAAAACTTACAAACAAATATTTTCTAAGAGAATTCTTAATTTGTCAAGTGATTGATATAAGATTCAGCTATAATAAAATAAATTTCTTTTAAACCTCATTTAAAGTTAAATTATGAAGCTAGGTCTTCTAACCGACGATAGATACCATAGATGTCCACGGTGATGGACATGACTTTTTATTATATTAAAATATGTTTAGGAAATTACATTTTTGTTTTGATTAATAGGAATTCATTAAAGTTATTTTTGATACAAACATCACAATTAAAACAAAGTTTTATACTACAGTTTGGTTATATAATTAGCACAAACAAGCGCGTATGCAGGTTTTCGATTAGGGTGGGGAAGGGCAAACTCTTTTTTCATTTTATTATTTTTAAAATAAAATATCGGTTGGTACAAATTATAATAATACGTTAAAAAAACTGAAGGATATTTTTAGCTTTTTTCTCAAGAAATCTTATCTGGCTTAGGTTCAGCGCTTAGGTCTATTTTGTATTTTCTAGTTTTTAATTTTTTTTTTTCTTTTATGTACTCTCCATTTTATCTGCTATCCAGCTTTGAAAGAATAAGGGCTTTTCTTATTGAGATTTAAAAAAAACTTAATTACATGACTCCGAGCAACCAACACTTTAAAGCGACGATAGTAAAAAAAAAAATAACATTATTTCTATTAACAAATACATAATACAATTTTTAAAATTTTAAAAACACTGTTTTATAAAAGCTGCAAGTAATGAAAAAAATTAAAAAAAAAAAAAACTTTTTAAATTTTTCAAAACTTTTTTTTTTTTTTATTATATATTATTTTTATTTTATTAAAAAGAGTTTTGAAAAGCAGAATATTGAAAAACCAAATTGTGAAAAACAGAATTTTGACAAAAAAAATTTGACCCGGACAACCCTAATAAAATAGATATAATACTCAGTGTTTAGAAAAAAAAAAACTACGTTTCATTATTTTGTCTGAAAAGGTAAATTTTAACAGCTTGTGCATGCATATTAGGGTGTCCGTTATTTCCTGTTTCCATTTTTTGTTTGGATCAGACAGCCCCTGTGTAAAAAGTTTATGCCCTATACAGTAAATTTATGGACCATAAAATTTTGATTGAAACAGACACCCTATTTTATATAATAGTACCTACATAGCTAGTACAGAAATCTACCAAAAATTTATATTCTTTGTTATTTTTGAAGAAAGTATTTAAATGTTTAATTTGTAATGACGAACCACATGTTTACAGAAAAATTTTAGTTTTTAAAATTAATATTGTGCATTACTCAACAAAAAAAATTTAGGAAAGTAAATTTATTAAGGGAGGGGTGGCAACCGCCCCGCCTTATTTGAAATCAAAGCCTGAAAGCTTTTTGGTCGGCTTTCCACCAATATCCTGCATTATTCTATTGGTAATACATACTTTTGATATTTTTCCATAATTAATGAACATTTTTTTTTATTCTATACCGTTTCATCCGAAAAAAATGAAATACTGCATTTTGACTTAACATCTGAAGTTTTGAATGCGGGTACACAGAATAAGAACTGTTATCCTCTCTAAGTGTGCTTGTCCATTTGAGAGTAAAAATACTGAGAGTAACTCTCAGAGCACTCTCGAGAGTAAGCTCGTAATTGGAAACAGCACAAAGCTTTGAGAGTTGAATTTCTACTCTACACATTAGAACTGTTTGATACTTACTCGCAAGCCGTAGTAGACACACGTTTTGATTAGTACTATCGGAGATTAGCTCGCAGAATTCTAAAGGTGCGTGTCCATTTGAGAGTACTTACTCAACTAATTGCTACCCGCAAGCTACTTTAAAAGCTGTGCCCACTTACGAATTTATTCTCGAGAGTGGGCTGAGAGCTACTGTCAGTGTTTTTACTCCGAAATGGACATGCACCATAAGACACAGTTCATATTTTGTGATTACCTGTCTGTAGAGAGTTTACATAGTGAAACGATAGAGGAATAACTGTGGTTTTTTTTTTTAATTGCTGGAATTAAATGATCACGGTTTTGAAATTCGAAAAGATTCTCTTCTTAAGGAAAATTGTTTATTTTATTAAAGTTACCGCGCAAAAAAGTGAGGTTTTTTCATTGCCACTATATTCAATTTTCTCCCTAACGGCTGAACTTATTTCGATCAAATTTTGTATGCAGAAGTTTATCTAAAATGAAACAATACCTACCTAGGCGAAAAGTTTTAAACAGCCTAATGTTAAGGCATTAGCACAATACTACTTAACAATTTTCTAACTTTAAAACTCTTTACTAAAATATTCTTAGTTTTAAACATTTTCTAACTAGTATCATACTAAACCTATTTTTGTTGCTGAACATGCCTAAAACAGTGACAGTTCAACCCATTTTTGCAATTGTAGCTGCCAAAGTGACACTTGGATTTAAATAAAATAGGCATTTGGCGATTTTAACTTTAGTAAAATGTTAAAAAGATAATACGATTTTATGCTAACTCGTTTAAAATTTGGAAAAGCCTGTTTTTAACCTAGCACTATACTAAAAATGCTTTAACATCATACTAAATCGTCTAAAATTTTGCGCCATAGGAATTAAAGTTTTCATTTAGCCTTTATATTGGTAAAAAATAAAAAAACAATTAAATTTTTACTTGTCTCCTTCTTCGTCTCTACGCTTCAATTACGTTATAAACAAGCTTTTTGAAACAGATGGGAATTATCTGTACCAAATTTAAAGTTAATCGCCTTACCACTTTAGGCTCTAGATTAAATTACATGAGTTGAATAGACTCACATATCCTCACAGACTGATATACGCTATGATTTTTCTACCATTACTGTCTGTCAATACTTTTTATTTCTTTATATTTTTAGCGCTATCTCAAAAAAAAAAAAAAATATGGAAAAATTTCCTCCAATTTCTTCTTGTCAATTCAATACATCGACAACCATGCAAGGTGTTACTCCTCTAAAATGACGGTTCAACATCGCAGTTGTACCTACGAATTTTTTTTAACTATGTATTTACGCTTGTATGTATGTATGTATGTACGCTTGAAATTTTGAGTCAGAAGTGAACTTTAAGCATAAGGCACTTTTTATATAATTTTATTAAAAACAAATGTTGAGTAGACCAAAAATTGAGAAATAAATCGTGATTTATTCATACCTAGGCCAAATTAATTTGTTCCTATTATAGAAATTAAAAAAGCTTACAATAAATCTAATTTTTCTTAAATAAACAAAAACATATCAGAAAGAGACTGATACCATTTTAATCATTTTTAATTTATTGTCACAATGTCAATTTACCTTTCCTCTATAAAAATAAAAATAAACTAGCCGTCAGTTATTAATCCAGTCACCCCATTGAGTGAGTTTTGTTCTCGTTTAAAGCCATATTAATTCCAACCTATCAATCAACCTCCCAGAAAATAGCAGACACCCAACAAAAACAACACATAGCAATCGTCATCCTATAAATTTGCCTTAATAGCCAATAAAAATTCACAACCACCATTCAGAAGTTTAAATTCGTGACAATTTCAACTGTCAACGCTATCCACTTAAGAATATTTATAAATACATTTTTCATCCACCCCCCTTCCCCTTCCCTATGCCGCCATCCACAAGCGAGCGATGCCTGATGTGACTTTACCCATCATGAAAAGCGCCTCCCAAAAAATAAACCAACAACAAAAAGCACAGCCCCAGGGATAAGAAAAAAAAACCCCTCTAGTGTGTAGAAATGCAATAAAATAAAATGTTTATTTCCCACTCTTCGTCCTTTCTCTATGTTAAGCTCCAAAACAAAACAAAACAACAACAAAACAAAGTCCTTTGTTCTAGCTTTTCTATTTGAATCCGATTCATTCTTTGTGGCCTACACTTGTTTTCTTCTCTTTTTCGTTTCGTTTTTTCTTGCTGTCATCGTTTTACAAATAAATGCAACCATCGTTTTCGTGAAAATAAAACAAAAATTAACAATAAAACTGTCAAAACAATGGATTATAATGACAACGACTGAAATACAAATAAAAATACGAACAAAAAAAACACGACACAAAAATACCTAATAATGGGCTCGAACAACCAAAGACAGCTCGACTTGAGGTTGTGATCCCACCCGACATCGTAAATGAAGAAACCTCCGGCGATATGATGGTACCGGAGGGTGGCTCCGCCAAGCTGGTGTGTCGTGCTCGAGGACATCCCAAGCCAAAAATAACGTGGCGTCGCGAAGATGGCAGAGACATCATTGCACGCAACGGAGCCCATCAAAAGACTAAGGGTAAGTTAAGTTGTTGAAAAGTCTTATTGCCTAGAAATACCTAAAAGATGTTTATTTTTTCAGTTGATTTCTTTTTTTTTATAGTAAGCTTATGTTAATTTAATGAAATATTTACTTCGAAAATATGAAAAAGTTTGCATACAAAATTAAGGCTGCCAATTGCACTCAGAAAAACCAAATTATTTTTGCGAAATTTAAACAACTATTGGCAAATTATATCGTCATCGCCTTTTATCATTAAAAGTAGAGCGATTCAAAAATTTTTCATCTTTCCCAACGTTTCGTCAATTTTCGCGAATTTTTGAATTTTTTGTTAAAACGCCTGTTATGGCTTTCATTGAAACTCATCATTAAAAATTTTAATGATTTATTTTAAGACGTTTTAAAAATCAAAATCTATGCTTATTTTAATGCAAAAAAAAAAGATTATGACTTAGATAATAAATACAAAAATTTCATTTCAGTCCAACCTTTCTCATGAAATGATTTTTATTGTTTCAATGATCATTGGTAAAGTAGTGCAGTCATTGAAATAATTAAAGCCAATTTATGTAGAAGGTTGGGCCCAAATGAATGTTTTTGGGAGTTAATATTAAGTGGTTCGTCAGCTTAATAATGACATCAAAATAATTATCGATTGAGCTTTTTAAGTGCTTTTAAACTTAATTTAAAAATTCTTAATGATGAGTTCAATCTATCACGGGCACCTTAGGGGGTTTAATTTTTTGAGCTGAAGCAGTGCCTATGTTCTGTTACAAGAAGAGGAATAACAAAAATAAAATACAAATATTTTTGTTGTTGTTTAGTGGACTGTATTGAATTAAATTCAAATGGATGATTTTTTGCAACCTTAACTGGCTGAACAGAATGATGACGGAGATGGAACTGGAGCCGGAGCTGGAATAGCTGTCAAAATATTGAATACACGCAAATTCAATGTTGTTGCGAACACAACGGAACGGAACTGCATACGGAGCTGCAGCCGCAGACGGAAGAGTTCACCAAATTTTAACTTTTCACGTACGACACTTTTGACGTTTTAATTTGTATGAAGAAAACAAACCACTTTTTGGGTCGGAAAAAAATATTGTGGTTATTTGTTTCGCGAAAAAAATTATTTATTAAAAGGAAAATTATTGGAAACAAAAAATGTGAATTCTGAGCTTGTACACAAGAATATTCTTTTGTTTTTCTTGCATTTTGACAGCTCTTCCAGTTTCGTCTGCGGCTCCAGTTCCAGCATTCTGTTCTGTTCAGGCAGTTAGTCCAATGCGTTTCACGACAGTTGGGCTCATCAGTTAGATGCTGTCGTACCTTTCTAAGACGCAATATTTTGGTCGATAACTACCGACTCTTAATAAAATCTACTGCGCATAGCTATGCACTGCAAATTGTATTATTCTAGGGGAACATGGTTACATTTTTGCACCTAGAAAATATGTTGTTGTTATACGCCCCTGATCTGTAGCTCTCATATCGATGAAATATAACTTCTTTCCGATCGAAATAAAAGTTGTAATAAGTCACTAGGCCCTAGTTCTTCATGAGCTGTTGTGCCGGGGCGGATTTCAGTTTTTTTCTAAATTTCTCAAAAATATCAGTTTAAGCAAAAAATGTGTCTGTGGCGTAATGATTTGTGTCTTGGACTGTAACGCCAGACTTCTGAATTCGACTCCTCATCTCTTCCACCTACAAGAATAATGTGTTTCAGGGCTACTGTATCTTGCGAGGAAGTGATAAATCCTCCTTCATGTCATAGAAAAGAGAGTTGTAAGTTCTTCATTAGCCCTTGTGCCACCAAATTTATTTATTTATATATTTTTTTTTTATTTGACATTTAACTTTCATCAGCTGAATGTCAGCTGACATTTCCACTTCTATTACCTTTCTGTTTGAGTTTCGCTTCAACTGTGTATTTTTTTTTTTTTATTTTTTTAGGGGGGAAACCTTTCCAAGCAAACTCAAAAAGAGTTTTAACTTATATCAGAAACATCTGTGGGTACTAATGTTCTTAGAGTACAGTGTGATTCGCATAAAGTGTGACAAAAAGCTAAAAAAAAAAAAAACAACGGCAACACTTACAATATCATAGGCTATACTTTTTTTGAAGCCAGAAGTCCGTTCATTAACTTTTTTTTAAATTCAAATGATTTTAGAGAAATGTTTTTGAAAAATTAATTTTTAAATTAAAAATTTTGAAAAAAATAATGAAAATAAATTGTGTTAACTAATTTTGTTCAAATTTTAGGTTATTAGTAATATTTTTGTACTTAATTTTAATATTCGATGCTCCTATCAATTTCTAGTCGAAACTTTAGAAAATTGCCCCTCCCGCCTAAACGGGGGGAAATAGACCCCCCTGCCATACGATTTTTTTCTTGTCTCAACTAAACCCACACGCTCAAGCTTTTTGTCACACTTTATTGAATCACCCTGTATAGATCATACCAATAAAATAAACAGTGCAGATAAGAGTGACACTCTTGGGTCCGACTTCCAACCCTAACTTTCAATGCGGTTGTTTTTTGATAATACCTGAACCCCTGAACACCGCCCCGCCGTTTGACATTTTACATATCTTCCAATTAGCCCGATCATCGTAGACAAATTTTTCACTATATAAAGAAAAAAAATGAAGTACAGAATTTTTTGACGCAGTTAGGCTCTAATGGTGGAGTAGAATATGAAATCACAGTTTTACACCAAAATTTGATATGGCGTGTGTCCGAAATGTTGATTTTGCAATTTGTTGATTTGCGGGTGTATTTTGAATTTCTCGCTAAAAATGGTTATAGTCAAATTCATAGAGAATTGAATTTTCTATCTTTTTTACCCAGACAAATTTTTTGTATAATAATATTTATTGCTAATAATATGCAAAAAGTGTGAAAAATTAGGATAATGCCCCGGTTTTTCTAAATTTTGGACCATTTTTATTGAAAATAGGTGACACATTCATATCACAAAATTGTGGAGGACTAAATTTCCTACAATTTACGTATACAAAAGTCTTTCGTACGACAAATAGTTCACGGCCGGGAGCAAGCTAAACTCGTTTCCTCACCACCGTAATGGTAGATTTTTTTCTACGCGTTTTTTTTAACGTGGTTTCCCCAGTGGGCATAATCCACAGACAACTATTTTTATTCTTACTCTACTGCCATCTCAATATTTTTCGTGGACATACAACTTCGCAGTTTTGACTGAAGATTGCACTTCTATAGTTTGGTCTTCGTTTTCGGTTTCTTTGGCGCATTTTTTCTCAAACTGCGCATAGAAATCGTCATCAATTTCATCGTCATTTTCCGCATCGATTTGCTTGTTCGGGGCATTTTTGCACGAATTAACACTGCATATTTTACAAATAAGCATTTAAGTCCAGCTAAGGAGAAGCGAACATTTGTAGAGACCCCCACCGAACGATTACCGTTGAAAGGCGTGCAAAAGCGTCGTTGCCAATTGGAAAGTTATTCGGCAGAAAATCCAAATAACGCTAATCTGTCATCTCTGATTCCAGATACCCATATCTTCGAGTTCCCCCAGACCGCTGTGCTTAGCATGTTCCCGGACATGATTTATTCGTCTTTTAAAAAATGTTTCTATACAAAAGTTGTAGGAAATTTATTCCTCTACAACTTTGCGATATAAATGTGTCGCCTATTTTCAAGATAAATGGTCCAATGAGCCAATCTCCTAATTTTTCACACTTTTTGCCTATTATTAGCAATAAATAATTATTGTATAATAAAATTATCTGAGTAAAAAAGAAAGAAAATTTATTTTTCTATAAATTCGATAACCATTTTTAGCGAGAAATGCAAAATACGCATGCAACTCAACAAAACGCAAAAGTCAAAATTTCGGACACACGCCATATCAAATTTTGATGTAAAACTGTGATTGCATATTCTACTCCATCATTGGAGCCTAACTGCGTCAAAAAATTCTGTACTTCATTTTTTTTTTCGATAAAAATCCTAGATTGATTGGGCTAAATGACTTTCCAGTCAACCAAAGGTGAATCTGCATTGTCAATGTCAATGCCGTGAATTTATTAAAAAAATATTAAATTTATTTAAAGTTAAATATAAAATTTTATAAATTAGTATTTCCATGTGATTTCGTCTTTTGTAGACCACACCATCAAATTCGTGTTACCCGTTTTATTATTTTTTTCAGTATTTTGAAAAAAAAAATCTCAATTCCGAAAATGTAAAGACTTATGAAAATATAAAATAAAGTACAAAACCATTTGTTGATAAGCATTTTAAATCCCGTTGGCAGTATGTATATTCTTCAGAAAAATAAAAACAAAAATCCATTAGTCAAATACTTTCCATTTTTTGTTGTAGGTGTTTTATAACGTTCAATAAAAAAAAACTCAATTTTTAAAATTTATCAAGTGAACAGCGAAGTTTTAGAATCCTTAAATACATTATTAAGTAAATAGTAATCGAGTCCTGCAGTACCTAATAATAAAATTTCTCTTTTGTATTATTGTTTTCCTTTCATGTTAACTCAACAATACTAAATGACTTGCATATACTCCACAATTTACATGATGATTTGAAAGCTTTGGCAGTTGAAGGTGAAATGCTGACGCTGTCAAAAGTCACGCGATCGGAAATGGGTGCATACATGTGCATAGCATCGAATGGAGTGCCTCCGTCAGTGAGTAAACGCATGAAGCTACAGGTCCACTGTAAGTATATATATTAACACATATTTTTTTTTTTTTTTCAATTTTAACCATTTTACTATAGACTGCCACATCAATAAATTCCCATAAAGTCCTTATTCGTCCTTTTGAAGGAAATCAAAGTGTTTCCTTTAACATGTTCCTAGACTTAAGGATGGCAAACATGCAAAACAAGTTGAGTAGGTACAAGTACCTACATCCTTAGAATGCAGAACATAAACACTTGTTCCACATACTGAATACCTACTCTGCCATTATGTTCTTTGGGCCTCTATAATAAATCTCACCACAGACCACCACGACTATCACCGGTAGTGTGGAGCGAATACACACATTTGCCTTCCAATTGTTTCATGCATCCTATTCGTATCCGTGTCGGTTTTTAGTTTATTACTTGATTTTAGATGTGATAAAATGTTGCCAACAAGCAAACAAAAAAAACTTTAATAGAAAATACTTAAAATTTTTAATAATTTCAAAGAGAAATGATAAATCTAAATTACTAAAGCAACATCCTAATTTCAAGGTTAAACTCCAGTTCACTCCTGCAGTTTTTTTTTTTAGTCAATCAAAATCCCCAATTATCCCGGATATAATCCAAGAAGTATTGTGAATTTCTTATAAATTAATTGAATATTTTCAATAATTGAATAATTAATAGCGTGTAATTCTAAATTATTAATGAAAATACATCGAGCAGGACTTGAAAATTGGGCTCAGTTTTATTTAAAAAATCACACAAATATGTACAAGATGTGTACAAAATATATTTTTTTTTTTTAATTTAGTAAAACAATTTTGGGGATGTAATACAAGAATTAAGAAGAATCATAATACCTACCTATATTACAGTATAACTTATATAAAAATAATATCAAAAAAAAAAAAAAAGAAAAGTCTGAAAATTCTCAACAGGTGGCGTTTTAGGTGCACATTTTGTTTTTCAGTTCAATAAATGTTCTCCGAAACCACCGTACCTATCGATTGAGCTCAAAATTCCAGGAAATCTAGACTGTTCCTATGCGTGTTTGGTTAACGTCTCGGTCTAGCAGTTTGCCAAGCATGTTCAGCAGCATATGCATTTTCGTACTAATTTTAGAAAAATTGTTCATATTTAGTTCAAAATTGAAAAAAAAAATTCTAAGTGGAATACCGAGAGTGTTCTTGTGTATCTTTGATAGAAATCGTTCTGGCAGTCTGCAAATGAGGTGCAGCAACGCATGCATTTTTCGAATAATTTCAAAAAAACCGGTTCGATTTTGTTTAAAATTCAAGAAAATCTTCCACGGAGGTCCGAGAGTGCTTGCCTGAGTAGTAGTTTGCCAACAATGCATTTTAGAACTAATTTCAGATTTTGCCGTAACTTCCTCTCTGATTCTGTCCTTAAGGTCTTCCAGGGTATGTGCGGACGAAGTTTAAAAACTTTTTCCTTTATGTACCCCCAAAGAAAAAAATCACAAATGCTCAAATCTAGTGAGAGCGCAGGACACTCCACGTCACCCCTCAAAGAAACAAGGAGCTGGGGGAACACTTGCCTCAATCTCGCCATTGAAATCCTAGCAGTGTGGGATGTAGCCCCGTCTTGTTGGAACCAGATGTCTCCCAGATTAGTTGCTTCATTAAATTCTTCCAGCTTGGGTTTAAACTTAAACTCTTCCAACATAGCACTCAGCGGTGACAGTGACATTTTCAGGAGTTCTTACAGTTCTGGGTCTCCCAATTGCCGAAGAAGTTGCTGTTGAACCAGTGTTTTCCATAATGCCCTAGCCCAACGTCTAATTGCATTACCGCCAGGGATGTTTTCCCTAACAGGGATATTGAAGTGCTCTCTGCGTGGCGATAACAGAACGGCCATTTTCAAAAAAAAGTCCTAACAGCAAACCCACGATGCTCTCCCATCCAAACCATGGTTGCTACTGAAAACTAGACTCTCTCACTGCCACAACGAGACCCCTCCCCATTTCCCATCACAGCCACAGACCGAGCGCCAGCCGATCAAAACCGGTTCATACCTTTTGCCTCACCCTGTATTTAAGTTCAGCATAAAAGCTTATGTGACAGTTTACGCTGAGGAAAAAGTAGACCGTAAGCGTTTAAGTTGAACATAAATGTTTAAGTTTCGTTTCAGCAAATGGCCCTTAAAGATACATAACTTTTAAAAGTTAGTTATTTATGAGGTAATGCAGTAATCCAAGATGCTATTCATGCTTGCACCTGGAACGAAAACACCAAAAACTTTATTTTGAGGGCGATACAAAGTTCGAGGGGCTTCGCTAGTGTATTTATAAAATATAATCACTAGACTAGACTGATTCAAAAAAAAAAAAATTTAATGTCTCCGATTTTAAATGCCACAAGCTATTTTATTTACAGTTAAGTGCAATAATAAGCCTAGTAAAATTTCAGCCGCGTAGATTAATATTTAGAGTTCGCTCATCGCCAATTTATTTTTCCATAAAAATTATATGGAAAATTTTCTTTTGTTTGCTTCTTTATTTTATTGTAAAGTTATAAAATAAAGAAGCAAACAAAAGAAAGTTACCGTACGGAAAAAAATGAGAGGTGTTTGTAAAGTAAATTGAATGTTTTAAAAAAAAAGTTAATTACACAGTTTTTTGGATCCTCTTAAGATATAAGTTATAAAATAAATTTCAAGAGATAGACATATTTATAATAACATTTAAAAACTTTGAATTTTTTTAAAATAAAACAACAGTTTTTTTTTTAATTTTGTACATTTTTAAACAATTTTTAGTTAAATAAAATTACTCAAAGTTTACTCCTCAAAACTCCATTCTAAGTACATATCTTTTTAATATTTTCTTTAACCAATTTACTGTCACAATTGAGTTTAAACAAAATTTTAACAAGAACAAAGCCAGAAATTACAATTTGTACTTTTTTTATTTTTTTTTTTATTTTTTTTTTTTATCTTTGATGTTCGTCTTTTATTTAGGAGCTTAATAGTTTCCAAACACTTCGAAAGCAACAAAGATGTCATTTATAGATAACTTTTGCGACTTAAATATCCCTTTATTGAGAATTAAGTTTCTATTTCGAACAGTTTTGATCTTGTCTTTCGCTGAGGAATTTAAAATATTGCTGTTGTTTTTCGACAAATACTAAGAACGAACTTTATGTCATGTGTATCCCTAAAAGAAGAAGAAGTTTTATAGCTTGGCAACTCTGGACAGGGACACAGGTTTGTCTCCTGCTCTGTTCTTCTATTGATAGCAATCGAAGTTTCCTTCTTTGTTTCCGGTTGTGAACAATAAGGGAGTTATTTTGTGGGTGTACACTGTACAGTAGGTCAGTGTGTGTGTAGGTATATGTTGGGTGGTGATGGCGTCAAATTGTGCGGCTTGTGGTGGTGGCAGAGTAAGTCAGAGATTTCTCCATTTCCCCCCACTCGATTGCTTTCTCACCGCTCTGATACATTTCAGAGTATCACCTTCGGTTATTGGCAGTATGTGCTCATGTTCATGGAGAGGTCGAAAGTACCTGCCGAAGGAGACACCTGTTAGATAAAAATTCAATATCCTGTATTCGTCTTTGTATCCTTTTATTTTTGTTTTGCTGTATTTTTGTTCTCGAGAGTCGCACGAGTATGTTGGTATGTACTGATGGAAGATGGAAAGCATTTTTGAAACTCAAGTAATTTATTTTACGTGAGAGTATGTTGAGAAAAGCAGGGTAAAGCGAGAGTGGTACTAGGGAAGGTAATATCAATCCATTTATCTATTTGTGCAGGAATGATGTGTTCGTATTCATTTTCATTTGTGGATGCTTTCATCTTTGACTTAAGAGCTCTTTTGTTATCGCATTGGGACGATGAAAAATTTCTTTGTGGTGAGTAAGTAATCAAAAAAAAAAAAAAATAATGTGGGTATGTCTTTGTATTTGTATACAGTAACAAAAGTGAATTGCTAAGATTTTGTTGTTGATAGCTGACAATCTGATTTTGCTGATGGAACTCGAGATGTCATTACTGTGATTTGATTGGAAAGTATTACTAGTTCTTGATAAAAATTTTGTAAGTTAAGAAAAATGACAGAAGATTATAAACGTTTGTATTTGTGGCTGTCAATATGATATTGACAGCAATACAATAATGATAAAGTGTATAGATTTTCCTTTCGTTTATTCATTTTGTTAATATTAATCTTTTAAGTTTTAAGCTTTAGACATTTAACGAATATGTTACTCAAACTGTTAGTAAAAATTAAAAAAACTCAATTAAATTTTTAGTGGATTTAATAAACAAGATTATTTTTGTATATCACACTAAAAATAAAATCAAAAAACAAGAGGAGACCAAAAAACTAAAAATCTGGAAAGAACTTCCTAAGCTAAGACAGGCCAAACTACTACTTTGGAATTACAACCATCAATTAAGAAAGTTTCATATCCTGTATTAGCTTAAGTAGAAATTATCTTAGAATAATTACTGGTATCCTCACTGGTCTCTGCCAGCTAAGGAGACACCCCAGTATTCTTGGTTTAGTGAGCAATGCCACATGCAGATTCTGCAACACCCGGAAAAATACACCCGAACATATTTTAGGTAGTTGTGATGCACTTGTGCTAATAGATAATGAATTTCCTTCTGTAAAAATACTCAAAAATATTCTCTTGTATACAAAATTCCTGTATGTAACAATTTAATCGTGAAGTAATGATATCTACAATTAGTTACCTACGCCAAGTTCTATGTTCAAGAAGGTTGATAATAAATATTTTTAGTAGATTAATAGCGAAACAACTACAAATTATGAGAGAAATTTCTTACTCACTGATTACTGACTAAAACTTAGTAGGCTAACTGGGCCCTATTGCAAGAACAGTTTATCACTTATCACTAGGGAACTTACCATAAATCATGATTAAATTTTCTTGTGTGGTGTGGAGTGGTATAAATTCCCCGCACATAACACATATGGACCTTATGTACGATTTAACGTCAATACAAATTATTTCCGCAGACATTATGTGTCCTCCCGCCACAACAAAATAGTATCATGATTTGTATGGTAATTTGTTAAGTAATTAACGAGTAATAAGTTGATGGTGCAATAGGGCCCTGGTCAAGTTTTCAAATCTTTTTTAATTTTGAGAAATTAGGTGGCAAAAAGAAAACTTGCCAAGTAATCCTACTAAATTTTGGTCAGTAATAATTAAAAAGAAATTTCTCTCATAATTTGGAGTTGGTTCGATATTAATTGATAACAGTTCTGAGAAAGTGGGTGGATGCATGCCTCTTGAATTGTAAATCTCAAATTTTCAAGCCCCACCGCTCTACCAAATTTTACTATTCTGTAAAACAGAACAGAACCTTAAATAACTGACAGCAGTTCTGAGAAAATAAGGGGATGCCACGCCTCTCAATTTTTTCTTGTGCATACATTGTAAGTCCTACTGCTGGCTGACTGTAACAAATTTCAACTTTTGGCAGCAATCAGAAGTGCCCTAAATAAATTAAAACACTCCTCAAAAATTGGGCGGGTGCCACGCCCTCTAAATCTCAATTTCAACCTTAGATTGCCAGCCCTAATGGTCTACAAAATTTAATTTTTCTGCAATAATAAGAAGTATTCCATAAAAACTATAAAAAATCTCAGAAAGTACGAAGCCTCGGCCAATCAATGACAATTTGTTCCGAAAAAATATGAGAGAGTCATATACGAAGGCCGACACTATACAGAAATTTAAACAATATTTGGCCCGTTTTAACGTTAAGTAAATCCAAAAATAGGAATACTTTTACCTGTATACAGCCTTCTCATCTCAATAAAAAATACTAACAATTTATTTCACGTTAAAAAACTTTTATTTGAGACCATACGCTGTAAACTCATACAACACTATCGATTACCAAATTCTTCAAAATCTCCTTTGAAAATGTAAATTAGTAACTATTTTTATTCCATATCATCTATCCTTATTTCTCATCCCCATGTTCATAGCAAATACCAGGTTTGTCACAAGGCCCATCGTCTGCCTTCTAAATCTTGCATTCAAATATTATTGATTGTTTATGCATTCAAGCATACCATCTCCTCACAAATCACTTGTTCGACAAGCTGAAACATCTGTTAACTTCTTCATATAATATGCATGTCACTTCTTCACAATCGACCCGCACTCAAAGATGTCGCCGCACCGCACGTCTTTTGAAACTTCCACAGATACCCTCAACTCTATTGTTGACAGTTTCATCACCCCGGACATCCGTTGTTGCCATTCTCGTCGCCTGTAATTTGAAATTAATTTTCCATAGCAATTTTATATTGTTTTCGAATTTCGATCAACAAAACAAAAACCATCAGTGTCCGTGTCGGTTGGTCGAGAGGGTCCAGTCCATCTGCAACAAAAGCTAAGCAAAAACCAATAAACCAAAAAGCTACTTTCATTCCACTTTCATATTCCTACACTTCCCTAGTCCTATATGTATAATATCAACACCAAACTTATATGTATCATCAGTGAATGTGTGTTTGAGAAGACCAAGCAATAAAACAACATGCCGTTACAGTCCAAAAATCACTGCCCGAAATCTTATACACTTTTTTGTTTGCTCAGATTGTTGTTGCTGTACAATTTTTCTATCTAACCGGAGATGTATATTTATATTCTTGCACTATTCAACCACATCCTCGTCCATTTTCCCACAGACAAAGTGAAGTAAGTAATCCATTTTCAATTAAAAACCCATCAGACCGCAGATTTGCCAAACTTCACTACTGTACAAATTTGACCTCTAACACACACAAACATACACACAAAGGATATCCCTCTTTGATACGATAGAACAAAAAAAAAAAAAACTTAAGGATAACAGAAAATCGAATAACAACGAAGATAAGAGTGATATGGCTTCTGAACTATCCCGCATATCCTTTAACTCTTGGTTCAGTTGATTTAATATCCTCCGGGTTATCCTTGCTGACTTATCCTCCCATTCCAATCCGACCGTCCTGTTTGTCCTGATTGAAACAGTCTGCCATTGAAAAAGGATTGTGATGTATTTTGTTATTTGTTGAACAAGGATGTTGTTGTATGTTTTTTTTTTTGTATCCACTCTTTTTCTTCTTTTCTAGTTCATCCTTTGGTGCAAGTGCCCAACCAGTTGGTTGGAGCTCCCGTTTTAACAGATGTCACACTAATTTGCAATGTCGAGGCATCCCCAAAGGCGATAAATTATTGGCAACGGGAAAACGGTCAGTATCAAAGTAAAGTAAATTTTCTTGCCTTAGCATCACAAAATACCCAAACACATACACACACAGGATTGAGGCAGCTGGGAAAAAGAGTGTTCACAAGTACAGCAACCAGTAAGTTTGCGATTGTGGCTGCAATCGGAATTTTTCAGTATGTCCCACGTTGGGCGCCAGTTTGCATTTTTTTTGTTTTATTGGAAATGACAATTGAAAATTCGTTGGCAATACGTGCGAAGGATATATTGATATTGGAAAGAATCTTTCGGCATACAAAACAAATTGAAATCTTTGTCCACCTACCATAATGCCTTCAATGGGTTGTTGTATGTGATGTGGATGTTCTTATTTACCCGCTGCTGGTCCTCCAACAATCTATACTGTTGATCTCTGTGTGTCGTGTATGGCTTGAGATGCGATTATTTTTATTGGCATTCAAGTGACAGATAGAGTGATAGAGGTGACAGCTTGAGTATTAGATACGTGACAGGTCGGAGATAGATGGGACAAGGAGTACACAGTAGGCGGAAAAACGAACATCATGAACAATACCCCCGCTACATCCAGCTTTGTTTGCAGTTTTTGTTTAATGTATATTTTTTCGTTTCCATGTGTTTTCAGGTGAGATGATAATTGCCGGTGAGAGATATCACCTAACGGAAAAGGAGAATTCAATGTACGCCATGGAAATGGTACTGCACATAAGGCGTTTGCAGACCAGTGATTTTGGCGGCTACAAATGTATCTCGAAAAATAGCATCGGGGATACGGAGGGTACCATTCGACTTTATGGTGAGGTTTTTTTTATTGCTTTGTGACGAAAGAAAACGTCATGTTTTTTTTTTTTCTTGTTCTCTTTTTTTTCTGTAAAATCACTTGAATGTTCAGTGAAATTGAAATTGAATTTTTCTTCTTTTTTTTCTAGAAATGGAAAGACCCAAAGGAAAATCGCAAAGGGATGATGAAGCTAATGAAGTTGCGGTAAGTAAGCAAAAAAATTCGATGTGGTAATTAACGGGGCGTTTGAACAAGAATGCAATTAGTTTTTTTTTTTTTTGTTCTAATGTTTTTCCTTTGCGAATGGGAGCTTTTGAGGAATTTGAAAAGTTAATCTTAACCGAGGAGGTTTAGTATTATATACTTTGAGATTATTTTACATTATTTGTTAATTGACCTTTGGGGATTAAAGAGGAAAACTTAAAATTATGTTCTTGATGATGGAATTTAAACTGGAAATGTTTTAGGTTTTTTGATTCCTTTAAGAAGTTAAAGTCGTATCTGCACTACGGAACGATTGTTGAATGTAGTACAATAGTGTCCTTTGAATAGGGCATCCTAATAACCCTGTTCAATCTAACTTAGTTTTTTTCTTTTACCTGAAAAATTCTTTGAAAGCCCCAATAGACTTTTGACCAACTTGCACTGCAATACACTTAACCGAGTCAATTATCCACAAGAATTTCATATGGTCTTTTGACCTTTCCAGGTTGGTTTAAAGTGCGCGAATTGATTTATGGACTTATAACCCTGTATGAATTTTGAATCTAGGTGGCGTAGCGATTTTTTTTTGGCTAAACGTAAAAACTTAGTCAACTGAACTGAACTGGAATGTCACATTGGTATATTGTTTTTCAAAGTCCATACATTTTTCTTTTAACTAAGTTGCCTCCCTGTTGAAATAAATTATAAGTAAATCCGTTAGAGCTTGGTTTATTCGTTTCTTTTAGGCTCATCCTACTTAATTAGACCGAACAGCTAAGCTAATAAATTACATTACTCTTTTTTAAAAATGCTACAAGAATAAGCACGCTCATGAGCTACTCCATATACTTCAGTTTCATAAGGTGAGGTGAAATAACGCACGATGAAATAAGACCACATACAAAATGTGGCCCTATTTCGATGAAAAACTGAAGTAATGGCCGCCGCCGGCCCATATTGCCAACGAATCATGACCGCAAAAAAGGATGGAAATAGGGCCACATGTATGAAAAAAAAAACTAAGAGAACAAAACATATGAATATGATAAAGCCTCCATTATTTTCATTACTCTCCTTTGCTATCAGATTTGCTTACAAACGCGCGATTTGTTGTTTGATGTTTACAGAGCTTTCTTAGCCAAATATTTAAAAATGAGAATTATTATTATATATATCTAAATAAAATTTTTCTACACAAAACTCTGTGCTTCTAAAATTCATTTTTCAATGTTCCGCCCTTAAAAATTCAGCTTGTCGGCAAAATCTTGAAATCTTACTTTTCAGTTTTAAACTGAATAAAAAGTAGATTTCAGAATTTTTCAAAACGAAATTAAACCCAACGGGCGTTATTTTGCAGCGAAATTGAAATAAGGCCTTATTTCCATTTAGATAAGGAAGTAAAGCCACATGTGGCATTATTTCCTCGAGCGTTATTTCACGTCACTGTTTCTTAACCCTTTTTAATAAAGCCAAGTTTATACATCAATGCGAAGTGAAATCCAAATCGAAATTAAACATCAATAAATCTCACGTAGAAATAAGGTTTACTGAGAAAATTATTTTTGTTTTATATTTGATTTAGATAAGTCCGTTGAATTATATTGACTTTAAAACATATTTCTTCCTCCTTGTCGTTTAAATAATTGCATTTAATTTTATTGTATTTTTCACGCCTGGGAAAAAAGCTATTTTTTTGTATGAAAATTTCACTTCGCTTCGATCTATAAACTAGGTTTAAGTAATTAAAATTATTTGAAAAAAAAAAATATCACTTATGCATATTTTCCCTTTGTTCCAGAAGAAAAACGATGCAATCCTCAATGAAAATCGTCGTGAAGATGGTTCCCGTAATCAAAATGGTCGACTGTATAAAGAACGTGGTGACCCTGGTGTTTACAATGGCTGTACGCAAAATAGCCAACTACAGCCCAGAACAATAATTACATCATCATTAATCGTTTTATTACTACAATCGTGGTTAAGCATAAAACTGTGCCGTTATTTATAGCTTCGACGAGAAAATATAAATTTTAATTTGTTAGACTAAATATATTTAAACAAAAAATAAAATATATATTTAAAGAAAGCGAAAAATTTAAATGTTACCTCGTTAGATAAATATTTAAAAAATTATGAATAATAATTATAAAAAAAAAATAAAAAATAACAAATTATTGAAGTAACTTTAGAAAAAAAAATAAGTCTTCTGTTTGCAAATAAAATATTATGATTTATTTTTTATTTGTAGATACATCATTGAATGATAATCAAATTGAAGTTTTGTCTATGAAAAATATGTTAAAAATAAATTAAAAACAAAGTGAAATTAATTGTGGCTTTAATAGAAAAAAAAATAATCATAGCTGATTGGAGGTAAAAACTTTAAAAAAAAATGCTCTAATTCATGACGATTTTCTGATATAGAGCCTTTTCAAAATTTTGTGTTAAAACTTTTTAAAGATTTACTGAAAATCAAAAAATTGCATTAAATTACATAGCTAAAGATTAAACTGTATCTCTTTTTTATCTTAACCTTTTATTTTTTGTAAATAAATGTACAGATTATATTTAAAGAAAAGCTAAAACTTGTAAATAAGGTATAACTTATATTCTGCAGCATGACATCTACAAATAAATTGCCAGCTAATTTTAAATTATAAAAGAACGTAAATCTTAAAAAAATTATATACATACCTAACTGGCGGTTGCATGTTCGGATATTTTAATTAAGTTTAATTTTTTTTTCGAAGATTAGAAAGTATTTTTTTTTAAATTTCTTCAAAAAGCAGAAATTTCAAAATATTTATTAGATATATAAATTAAATTTGTAATATAAAATGTGCCAAAATTGCTTAGGAGTGCTGCCAATTTGCATTTATCTACAGTGTTATTCTATAAATTATTATTTATTTTTTTTTTTAATTCAATTGGCAACACTTTTGAGCTTCAATACAATTGCAAAACTAAATATACGTACCAAATACAAATATAAAAATATAAACTAAAAAAAAAATAATAACAAAATATTGTGTCATTTAAAGTATTACCTAAATTATTAAGCGTTTATACAAAATGAAAAGAAAACAAAAACTAGATAAACTGAGCATATGGATTAAAGCTAGAAATTAAAATAAATGTCTATAAGTTACATTAGAAAACAAGAATATTCTTAAGTTAATTTAATAATTTGTAAATATTATTATTTAAATTATATAAAAGCAAGATACATGTATTGTAAAAATTAATAAATATAAAAATAATGACAAAGAAATAAAAATTCGTTTAAACTTTGAATATTGTTCACTATGGCGTATACGCTTTTTTTTTTTTGAATAACATATCCAAGGAATTTAAACCTATTGTTAAAAGAGAAACAACTTTGTCTTAATGATGAGTAAGATAAAGTTTGTTCAAAGCAGATACATAGACGGAGACACGTTAACATGTGCCTTAGGGGCCAGTTATAGCGATCAGGAAAACGCATCAGGAAAAAAATTTGTTTTGTATAGTTCAATGTTTTATCATACGATTTGAAGTATATAAAGCATACGAATCGATGGTAAATCAATTGAAATATTTTGTTCATGAAAAAAATTTTAATTGGAGGCAATACTTTGCCTAAAACAAGTACTTATTCATTTTCCTGATGGAAATTCCGTACAGAAAACGAGTTTCCATCAGGAAATGCATTTTATAGAATAAATATTTATTCTAAAGAAATTTTTTTTTAATGAAATAAATATTTCAAATAATTTATCATCGATTTGTATCCTTTTTATATTTCAAATCGTATGGTAAAACATTAAATTAACAAAAATAAATTTTTTCCTGATGCTTTTTCCTGATCGCTATAACCGGCCCCTTAAGTGAAGAAACCCAAACGGCTAAGTTGAGAGAAATTTCTTATGGCATAAGATACTCTAGGAAGATTTTTAAATGGCAGTGAGGATACGCACTAATCATCATGCTAGACTCTTCTAAGGCGTATATGGGATATCTATAAATTTGTGAATTTAAGGTTATAGGTGCTCCATTGTTTCATCTTAATGTTTGAAACATGTTTATCACTACCCTAACTATTCAACAAGATGCTATTTCTTTTAACTACATATGTCTTTTTATGTTTTCTCCAAAAACTCCTCGATTCTGAAATCAAGTCCACAAGTACTTTTTTTCTTTTCAGAACAATTTTTTCACACTTTCGCTTTACAAATTAAAGATTAATCAATGATATTATGAAAAACCGTGCAACACATTGGTATGGTAAGAGAAATTATCGGTATCAATTTTTATAATGTTTAAGTTTCTTGTGATTTGGCATGAATATTGGTAATGGTGGGACTCTTTATAAATTGAAAAAGTTTCTCACCGGTCCTATAACCGCTAGAACAGTTACACGGGGTCAAAAATTATAATTATGGGTTTTTTGCAAATATCTCAAAAACGGCTTTTGTAATCTTATAGCTGAGAAAATTTTCCAAAAAATAGTCTCTTAGGTTTTTTCGTAGCATTAGGCGTTAAAATCTAAAGCAATTCGAAAAGTCAAAAAATGTGTTAGAAGAGGTCAAAGGTCATGAAAATACTTGTAGGTTATTAAACTATTTTAATGCCAAATTATTTCAGCTACAAAAAATATTTCCCTAAAAGAAACAATTTTTGATATAATGTATTTGTAAAAAACTAATTTTTGTTACGACTGACCCCTTGTAACTGAATTGCTGTAACTTTTAAACGGGTAATGCAAGGAAAAAATAGAAAAAAAAACATTTTCTATGAAAAATTGTCTCAGCTACAAGAGTAATTTGAAAAAAAAAAAAAAAAAAAACACGCTGTCATGACCCTTGACCCAGTTTTACTATTCTAAAGGTCATCAGATCGGTAAGGAATTCTCTCAAAATGCAAAATGTCAGCGTCTAACTAATTTTTTCCTTGTAAAAGTCTACTATTTCTGGACTACTGTAGAAATAATAGTTTTTTGATTTCAAAAAAAGATATCCAACTTTTCGAATTTTTACATTATCGCTAAATCTGTGTCGCTTCAAAAAAAAACTCCGATCATGGCATCGTCGCAACTCATCATATCTAACTCATCATGCCGGTGCTGAACATGACCCACTCATCATAGGGTACATCTTATCATAGGGAAAACTCATCATGGGACAACTCATCATGGGAATAAGTCATCATGGCAATAAGGTCCATTTTCAGAATGAATTTTGTTTGAAAGCATATTATTTGTTTGTTTTCCGTTGCGGGAGGCTGGTTGAGGGTTGGTACTTTGTAGTTTGGTACATTGATAACCGCTCAGTATAAGGGGTCAAAAGTTATAAAAATTAGTTGCAAATATCTCAGAAACGGTTTGTGCCAGAGAAAAAGTGTATTCCACAATCTTGTAGCTGAGGCAATTTCCCACAAAAATGGTCCTAAGTATGTTTTTCGTAGCATTAACCGTTAAAAAGTTACAGCACATTTTCATTATATTTGGCCCCTTTTCAGAGAAAATTAAATCATCATAATCTTTTCCAGGCAACAATTTTCAATATTTTTTGGCTTTATTTTAAATCAAATATCTCAGCCGCCACCACATAAACTAATTAAAATTTTTGGAATAGTTCAACAAAATAATATTTAAAAAACATATTTTTTCAACAAAATCTGAGAGCAAAAAGAAAAATTGATTTTTTTTACGCAACTGGATTTGTTTTAGTACTACGCAGCAAAAATATGACATTCCATTGCATTTATTCATGAAAAACATCTAGTACACTTCCATACCTGAAACACCCCTCCGATACCTTCATCAAAACAACAGTGTTCCGGGCAACAATTAAAGTAACATTTTGGTCACCATATCACCGGTAATGGGCCAATTAATTGGGTTAAAATTGAACTCACATGCAATATCCTCTCTAACTTGATAGCCAAGGAAGCACCCTTTAGTATACCTACCTAAAACATCTATTCCCATCCTATAGCGTGCAGTCTCAACTTAAAGTCGATTTCCTTTGTATTGCCCTCAACCAACTACACCTTCCAACCTCTCCTCTTCTGATGACTGACTTGCTGACCGGGCGATAATCTTTACTAAAACCGAAAATCGATTTGATTTCCGCTACTGCCATGGTATAACCGTTACTTAAGCCGATATGTATTCATATCCACATGCATGTTTTGCAGCCGGAACCCATTTAGAGTGAACGCTCCATTAACACCTAACAACCTCATAGCACACATTTCACAGTGGGCTCCAGCCAGGGTACGTGGTTTCGGGGTAAGGGGAAATGTATCGGCAGCAAAGATGCATTTATATTGCTTGATGACAGTAGCGGACTAAGACATTAACAAAATTAACAAAATCTTGGGCGATGAATACGGTGACCATCCGTCCTCTTTTTTAGAAGACAGTCCTCTTTTTTTGGTATCGTGTCCTCTCTGTTTCTTTTTCTTGAAGTACAGTATTTTGTCCTCCTTTTACTAAATTGTCCCTCCAATTTCCTCTTTTTCTCTATCGATATAAATGTGTGTACAGTTAACTCAGGAAACACTTTTTCAGTAGAGAATGCATGCGGATCGACGTAAAAAATCTGGCAGGATAAAATATCACAACAATCTGTTCAGTAAATCTAGAGCGAACTCGCCAAATTTAGTGAGTTAACTCGGGTTTAACTTAAATCTCGCATAGAAAAGCTGGCCCTAAAAGTCAAAAGCAATCTCTATTCAGTTTTTATAAATTGAAAAAAAAATTATTGAGCAAGCAAATCCAAAAAATATCAGTCTATCAAACCAAATTAATTCTTAATCCATTATCTTGCATTAAGTGCAATTTAAGATTTTAATGTATTATTTACTCACCACCCGCCATTCAGAAATCTCCTACTTTGGGCCTGAAAATGTCTTTATCCACACCTGCCTAAGTGTAACGCTTCTTTCTCTGCTCACACCTAACATCCCTGACTCGATTCGATTGAGAACGACTTTATGGCGATGCATATTATATCCATTTAGCCAACCACTTCTCATCCACTCAAGGAGCAGAAGTACCAGACGCAAGAGCAAAAGTACAGGAGTGTGTTGTCCTCGTTAAGGCAGAACCATCCCTGTTTGTGCGGGTGTGTCGGCATCGACAGGGATGACTTGTGTAGCGTATATGTGTGTTATGTTCTGACATAGATACAATAATATCCGATTGAACTTTGGGAACAATAATCCTCATCAATGAGTATATCGGTTGAGCATAATAGGGAACAAGAGGCACTTGAACATGGTGTGGAAGGTCATATTGAAAAAGCAGCAAAGGAGAGACACAGTTCATTGCAATATTGCAAAGGCTAAACGAAAGGTCATTGTGTGTTTTTAGACACAAATCTGTATCTACTTGAATATTGGAGTGAGTGTGGCATAGTGATGGAGGAGGGTTTAATGCAATGTGCGGCATGTAGAAAGCAGTCTATTTTGGTTTTAAACGTTCTCTTCTTATTTCGAGAATTTCAAAAAGAACATGCAGCTCACAAGGGAAATCAATGCTGAATTCATGTTAATATCAAGTCAAATTTTTGGGTTTTATATAATTTTCAGTAGACTTTTGGTAAAACTAAGATTTATCATTTAGAACGATACATTTCACTCGTGAGTATACATATTTGAAAAGCTATTTTGAACTACTTTAATGGATATTGCTGTCAATTATGTAGACATTTGGATTCAATGTTCTCACACAGTAATTTTTAATGAATGGGCAGAAAGTAAGATGATTCTGGAAGTCATTTAAAAAAATAGAAAAATGGATTGTATTTTTTTACGTGTTTGATTTCTAAGCCAAATAAAAATGTCAATTTTAATAGCTTGTTAAAATGTTGTGTCAATCGTGATTGTCTCGGATTTTGTGACTGGTTCATCAAAATGAAAGATTGATTGCAATCACAATAAACCGACACAATCAATCCCAACGTCAATCATTTCAGTTTTTGAATAAACGACCAAAGCACGCATGTATGTTTCTTTCATTCCACTCATTCTCAATCCCATCACACAAGGGAATAAAAAAAAAACGTAAAAGGAAAACAATGAGAGAGTTCCTCACCGATCCGATGATCGCTAGGTCAGTATAAGGGGTCAAAAGTCATAAAAATGAGTTTTTTGAAAATATCTCAGAAATGGTTTGTGGTAGAGAAAAATTTAATTGCACAATCTTCTAGCTGAAGCAATTTCCCACAACACACCACTTCACAACACATATCGCGAGACAAATATGGCTCTACGCATATGAAATACATTGGAGCAAAAGCGACATACGACTCCACAACACACCAAACTAGTGTTGCCATAAAATAATTTTGGAAATCGGGAGATTAGCACATCGAAAATCGGGGTTAATCGTGGAATTAGTTTAAAAAAATTGAGCACATCACTATTTAAAAAAAAAAAAAAAAATAAGTACATATTAGTATTCATTGTTTTTTTTACTTTTTTTTTTTAATTTATTTTCTTTAGTTAAAATTGAAATTGTTTAGACACAGACCATGCACCCTACAATTAAATATATATATCTATATTTTCGAAGAAGAGAATAAACAAAAATAAAACAAAATTATTTTTGTTATTGTTTTAGTGGACTATATTGAATTAAATTCAAATGAAAGATTTTTTGCGACCTTTAGTCCAATGCGTTTCGCCCAGGCACGACAGTTGGGCTCATCAGTTAGATGCTGTCGTACCCTTCTAAGACGCAATTTTTTGTCGATGAATACCGACTCTTAATAAAATCTACAGCGCATAGGCACTGTAAATTATATTATTCTAGGGGAACATGGTTACATTCCTGCACCTAGAAATACATGTTGTTGTTGCAAGCCCGTGGTCTGGCTAATGTACGAAGAAGAGAATAAACAAAAATAAAACAAAATTATTTTTGTTATTGTCTATATTTTCTTAATTTTTATTTAAATTAAATTTGATTTTTGAAAGCATATAATAGTGTTTGAACATAGCTGCTAAGTCTGATTATGACATTTGGCTAGAAGTTTAACAAAAATGTATCTACTATGTATTTTCCTTTTAAGGTCCACTTGCACGAAACAAACAGATATAAATACATACAACTGAAGATAACTATTCAAGTTTAGATAAATAAATTAACGTAAAATACTTCAGAGGTTAGTGCTGTCAGAAAACTTCCGTGCAAGTAGCCCTTAATGAATAAAACATCAATTAATATTAAGGGAGATAAATTAGAGCTAAGCTACCAGCGAAACCGCACCAAATCATCATAAAACAAGTCAACGGCGACAGTGACAAAGCTGCGTTTGAAAAAAGAGCACCGATTTCATGGTAATGGCGATTAAATTACAACGGAGATATTTTAAGTTAGGTACAGACAGGTTAAATATATATGCATCTTTTTAATAAAATTATAAATTCAAGAGTAGAGAATATATCTAAGAAAATCGGGAGAAAGTGCCCTATTTACATCAAAAATCGGTGTATCGGAAATACTACTGAAAATTGAGAGAAATACGATAAATCGGTATTTCTGGCAACACTGTAGTTTTTATCTTTAGTTATTTATCAATTAGACTCAAATATACTATGTATTTATGTCTTCGTTTTGAAGCGGAGTATACTATTTGCTGCAAACAAATATTAAATAAAACGCATGACTGGATTGCACGAATTTTGCATAATGAAAAGTTCAAAAAAGGGTAAAATTATATTTCGTGGTGTTTTTTTTTAATAATTTGAAAACTATCAAAAATATTCGTAAACGCATTCTTCTCTTTCAAAACAGAAAATAAAATATCATACAAATCCCCATTAATGTTTTTTTCTTCGTTAAACCGTTCGGAATCAAGTGCTGAATATTGTTGTGTCTGTTTCTTTGTGGAAGAGAGTTTGCTTTTCAAAATTCTAAAAATGTTCATTAATTTAGAATTTAGAATGCATTTTTACTTAAATATTGATTAATGTATGTATCTCTATCACCTCTTCGCGGGTTGAATTTATAATGTTATTGTTGATAAGAATTTGAGAAAAACTTTGCATATTTTTTTTGTCGATTTCTTGATTATCGATTAATTTCAAAGATCCGACTGTTACAATGGACAATTGAATTAAGCAACTAATGAAACATTCTCCATTAGTAGACGATGTATGGTTAGAACTTAACCGAGCAAATAATTTTGATGAATTTTTTCTGATTTAAATTTTGCACAGCACGTAACAAATAAGGTGTCAAAAAAAAAAAACACGAGCTCTTATAACTTGGCCCCAAAAGGTATGCAATTTTTATAATTTTTTTTTTTTGTAAAATATTAAAACAATTTTCGAAAAAATCGATTATTAAAAATGGGGCACCAAAAGAACGGTACCCCAATTTTTCTTTCTACAATTTGATTTATTAGTCAAATGCTTGAAAAAAGCTATTTCTAACATTCAGAACTCTCATTCCCGCGTGGCATTAGAAATATGAGAGTTCTACTCCCAGAAGAAATGTTTAGAATCGGGGTGATTCAAACTTTGTTTTTGAAGCCCTAGAAATTTTGTTTAGTTATTTTAAAAAAATAGCGATAATTTTTTTTATTTTGTCTATCTTATTTTTAGTTTAAAAAATTTAAATAAAAATTAAAATTTAAAATTAGCCTTAATACTTAGTCGAGACACGTCCTCCCAAAAGTGCCTTTGTTTCTGTAGGGTTGTGTCCGATTAAGACCGAATGTATTTGAAAATACAAAAGAACATGATTTGGTATTAAGATTTCACAATAAACCTCGGTTAATTCACAAAAATCGGTGAGTAAAAATAGCTTAACTGTAGATAAAATATTGAACCATGTATGTACAACTGGCCCTTAGTAACACTGCATATAAAAAATTCCAAAAAAATTAGATTTTGGATTTGTAAAGGAAAAGATTACGTTAATTTTTTTGAAAATTCAGTTTTGTTTCAATGTCAACTAGATAATTGCGTGCAGGCCCATAATTCGCAATGTTACAATTCAGATAATTCTAAAATTTTTAATTTCATTAATAATCTATTAATTCTATCTTTGACCAAGCTCCGAAAAATTTGCCTTCAAATTGAAATACTACTTTCTTCGAGAGTCAAAACCAGATGAAGTAAGAGCTGCAGCACATTGCACGACTTGACTTTTTTCTCTTTGACCAAATAACCAAAGTTCATGGGGTGCAATATCCCCTGTGGTTCATATGAGACAATAAAAATCTCGTTTGTTTTTTTTTTCTATATTATTTCCTTTTTGATGCTTGCATAACTTTTAAAAAGATACATATATAGACATAACGGGAGGCCAAAATGAATTAAAGAGGTTTTCGTTGATGACGGCACATGCGGTGAAAGGGAAAACATCATAGAGTGCACCAACTATAGAAGGATGCATTAATATTTCAAAAGGAATATAATATTTGCCCCACTAAAATACGAAGGGAGAAAAAAATCTGATAAAAGAAATAATATACCTACATACAAACATTATGTATGTTGTGAATGTATATGGAAAGTCTGATGGAATTCTCGATTTGTTCGCTCCATTTTCCAACCGAGCCATCACTAACATAGGACAGCTCAGCCCACATGATGAAGCATTGTAATTCTTTATCCTTTATTCCGGTTATTTTGTTCCTATTTATTTTTTTTTTTTTTTGATTTTTTTATGTTTATATAAAAAAAAAATATATTTCATGTGTGCATGTACTTGTTCTCTGCGCTCCATACCATAATAGTTTCCTTTTTTCACCGGTTGCATGGAATCATGATGTAAATGCTGCGATGATGACGACGAGGATGATGATGATAATGTAGGTACGGATGATGTGATCCCCCTTTTAGTCCTTAACAATGCATGTCACATTGAAAACGAGTTATGTCACGACAGTGAACCTATGCAAGCACTTAGTGCGTCATGCAATTTTGTATTTTAACTTTTTCCTCTGTTGGTGGTTGTTGCAGTGGATATAAAAAAACCAGAGGTGTTTTGTAAAAAATTCATTTAAAAAATTATTGAGAAGCAAATTTGTTAATGGATTAATAAAAAACAATAATTTAGATTAAGCTTCTTCAAAATTAAATTCAAATATGTAGTACCTACCTACCTACCTTCTTCTTGTCCAAGAAAACTATTCACATATATGCACCGCACCTGTTAAACTAATAAAAATACTTTGATTTACAAAAATTAAAATAAATTTAGAGGCGCAATAGCTTGCAAAAAACCAGCATAGCAGGAATTACAGTTCTGAAATATTCTTGTAAACGTGTTTTTCATAGGCAGAAATATAGAAGGCATTTACAATTTTCTGCCGAATCCGAACGGTTAAGAAGAGAGGCATTTTTTCGTGACAAGAGATACTCTTGAAGGATTTTTCACTTCTCCTCAAGACGCAGAAGTCCTGGAAAAAACATTTTTGTTTTTTTTTTTTGTGGAATAGGCTAGAAATAGAACACAGACCTTTGGCAATAACTATTACGTCAAGGGCTTAACAATTTACCATGGCAACAAAAAGTAATATAATTTCTAATAAAACTTTCGCAAAAAACAAAAATCTGTCCAAATTCATTTTAAACCTACAATTTTTTTTTTTTTTTTAAGAATAGTGAAAAATTTTACATACATATTTAAAAGTCAAGAAAAATATATGAAATTTAATTTGAAATGTGGAACAAATTCTAACCAAAATTGGAATAAAATCCAAAAATTGGAATTATTTCCTTGTCACATTTAAGAATTCCACTTACATCTCGTTAAACATTTTCAAGCTCATTTTGGGCCAGTTTTTTCAGTGTTGAAGTTAAATCTGAGTTAAACCAGGGTAAGTTAATCCTGCAAATAATTTAAACCCAAGTTCACTCAGAAGCAGTTTTTCAGTGTAGTGTACATAGTATTCATTATAATTTTCAGTTGTCAAAAATCTATCGAAATCGATATAAGACACTATGGAAATTTACGTTTTGACTGCTTTTACACACTGCAATATTTTCTTGCGATTTTTAAACATATAGGCGAGGGATGTTATCTGGAGGCTGGGTAGATAAAATTGCGGAGGTTGAATATGTTGCAGAGTTATCGCCCTTTCTTTGTTGTTCGATTATGTTTTATTTAAATTCGTCTTCTATAAACTCTGTGAACTTCGCTTAATCAAGTGGAACAAAGAGTGCAGATAGATGAAACCTTTTCACTTGCACAAAGTTATTTTCTTAAAATATTGCAGTGTTCAAAAAGGTTCTTGTAATCAAAAAGGAACCAAAAGATTAACAAGGATTAAAAATAGCTGTAGTATAAAAGCAGTCTTTTCTATCAAAATCGAGACGGCACCACTATTAAAAATAGCTTTTCCAAAGTGTCGTAATTCGATTTTGATAGATTTCCAATTAATCCTGAGCTAACTCACTAAATTTATTGAGTAAACTCGGGTTCTAAATTAACTGAAAAACATGTTTTAGGTGTTAACTCAGTTTTAAGCCCTGAAGCTAGGATGATCTTTCACTGAAAAACTGGGCCTGAGAATAAATCTTATAGCCTTTTACAAAGTTTTAATTGCCTTTCAGAGTCGTGTTATGTGTCGGAAATTCAATTTAATAACTCATACCCTTAGGAACCTAGCCTAACATCAAGCTTGATGGATCTTGTAAAAATAACGATAACACAGTGGTACACTAGGGCGTATACGCACTTTTTTATTTTATTGAATTTTTAACAATAAATATTCTTCCCTTTTAAGGGCTTAAGTCAATTCAGATATTATTACTTTCTTTTTTTAATATAATCCCATGGCTTATTAATCTGGATGTTAATTTTTTCTCAAACCTTCATTTTTATAAAAAGTTGGTCATATAATGTAAAGTTGGCATGACTCCCCCTTTTTGAGTCAAAGACGACTTTTGACCAGCTTTCAATTCGATATGAATTACCTACCTGTAACTATACCGTGTTAACCAATAGGTGGCGTTGAAGTCGGGTTAGTGACGATAAACAAAATGACATAGAACCAAAAAAAAACCATCTCCACAGGCAAAATCCCCAGGAGACATCCGAGCAAAGACGAAATCCCCCCAAAAAAAATCTCTTAAAAAAAATCCCCTATTTTTCTTTTTGATTTTCTTTTTGATTTATATTGAAATATAATCATTTCTATGAAGCTGAAGATCGCTGCATTTTAATTTTTGTTTTCTTTTAAAGTAGGATATATCGATCAATATTAAAGATATCGAAACAATTGAAAGACCAAAATGTTGGGGACGATGTCCTTAACTTTTTTCAAATTGTACCTCGTGATATTTTTTTTAAGTGAGTTTTTAAAATTCGAAATTTTTTTTTTTTTTTTAGATGAAGAGATATACCAAACTAACTGTTTAATAATCGAAATAATAATTATCCTAGGTAGAGCATTCCCAACTCTAGGGGCGATGTTCATTATTTTTGTTTATATTTTTATTAAGCGTTTTTACCATCAAACTTAAAAAGAAATGCAAAAAGTTAAAAAGCTTAAAACTTCGGATTAACGAATGGTAGGTAAAAAAAAGTACATGTAAAAATCAGATTTTCCAAACTCTAGGGGCGATTTTTTTATTTCATCTTTTTAAGTCATTTATTTTTAAATAGAATCAAATTATAACAAAATAATCATAAAACAAAGCAGATAAGCGAAAATACGTTAGAGTTAATATGCCAAGAATGCTTTTTTTAATATTGGGCGGCGTGAGCCATTTAATACTAAAATATGAAATGAATTGTTATACAAACTACATATGTACTATATGTATTATAAAGAAAAATGTAAAAAATAAAAGTCATTATACACTAATAATTGAATTGAATATAATCAATTAAGCCAGAGTAAATGCTCACTGATTTGGAGTTAATTTTATTTTGCAAAATCCTTTAGAATTTGAAGAACAACAAAATGAAATGATCAGCCTGTTTTTATTAAAAAAAAAAAAGCTTCATAAGACGTTACTTTTTTCCAATACATATAGAAACAAAATAGAAAAATTTAAATTTAAAGTATCTAGGCAGGTACTTAATCTTATTGATATTGTTTAACGTAAACTTAAAATCTTTCCAAACAAAAAAAAAAAGAAATTTGCATAAAAGTTCGTATTACCAACAAAATTTGCAAACAAATAGGAAAGAATATCTAAAACCTTAAAATGCACAAAC
The DNA here is from genome assembly GCA_947049315.1 of Epistrophella euchroma. Lineage (NCBI taxonomy): Eukaryota > Metazoa > Arthropoda > Insecta > Diptera > Syrphidae > Epistrophella > Epistrophella euchroma. Next base: position 103,729,668 of record OX346247.1, on the reverse strand, counting down.
AAAAAGAATGATCCTTGCTCCCTGTTCTCATGTGCATGCAGAAAAACAGGAAATTTATAGAGTGCACTCTCGAGGACAAGAAATTCAATGTGATTTTTTTTTTCTCGAGTTTCTTTTTTTTTCCTGAAACGAAACTAAAATTCCAATAGAAGGCGAATAAGTTACCTTCTCACATGGCACACCTCTCCGCCATCTCTTGTATCGCTTTAAACTGTGCACGTAGCAACCGTAAAACACACGTATCGATGTAATCACCGGATAAGCTAACAAGTTAGCAGGATTCGAAAACACAAGCAGAGGCATTTTTACCTTTGCCTTCGAGAGAGCTGCTGCATACGAACCGAAAATAACATCAGACAGCTCCTCTAGTTCCGCATCCTGTAGGTCATATCCACATACCTACATATGGCATCCGAGGTTGTGGATAACGACGGAAGAGTGTTTCCATATTATCGGCACTATATGCAGTATGTAGCGCCGAGTGGTGTATTCTTGTTGGTATAGTTTGTCCTGATGAGTTTTTTTTTTTTTTGTATTTCGTTGTCTTGAATGAATTTATACAAAAAAGTCATGAATATCTTTTCGATACAGAGGAGAATATTCTATTCGTTGATGCTCACATGATGTAGTTGGAGTGTATACCTAGTTGCTTATTCCTTGATCGGATGTCTTTTGTGGTATTCTTCCTCTCTCTGTTTATTTTTCTTTATTTTTGTTTTGTAGTTTAGTTATTCCTACGAGTATGACATTGTTACTATCGTTGTTTTATCTTCATGAAACATTATTCGAAAGGATGTTCTTGGCAAGCGTATGTCAAATTTGTACCCACATCAATTTTTAGAAGGAGGCAAAATCAATTTGTCAAAAGATTGCTTCTAGGATGTACCTATGATGACAACTCCAATTAAGTATTTGCCAATGTTTCTAGGTAAAGTTAAATTTGGTTGATAAATAAATATATTTAGAAACTAATTCAATGATTGAATGATGTGATTTTAAGAAATGGATAGCAAGGAAAGACTAGAACGGATTATATACATGATGTATTTAGACGTGTTTAATCCTCATAGTTTTAGTGGATCATAGAAGAATTTTTATAACATATTTTAAGTGTTTGAGGGTCTGAAGAACAAGAATTCTAGATACGGCAGCCTCTGGTTAACTCGTCAAAATATATGAGGAAGTAATTGTTGACTCTATACTATACCATCAAATTTCTTTGATTCTTTCGAAGGAATACAAGGTTAAGGTTTTAATGAATGAAACTAGTAAAATTGATGCTCAATTTACTGCTGTATTTTTCGGTATATTTTCGGATATATGGAAGTCTTCTTTATTAATCCCAATTTTAAAATCAGTCTCAAATAAATATGTTTTGTTAAGCCGAAAACAGATGTGCGGCTTTTTCGAATGCAGGGAAAATAAATTTACACAGGCTCCTATGAGGGCTGACATATTCTAGGCTCTGCATGCAGCCTTCGCTGCACGATATCTCTATTTTTAATTTCACTGCATGGAAAAAACTTCAAAAAAACATCTGTTTTCGGCCATAGTTGTCTTCAAATTGTCTGTTTCTGCAATTCCTAAGCTTTTTTTTAAAATTAAGTCAAAATTCAAACCTTGATTTTCTTGTGAAGCAACATTTGAGTGTGTATGATGATTTTTAGTTGAGGCTTGGGTAAAGAATTTTCCCGTCAGTGTGCAAGCTTTTCTTCTAAAAAAAAGTACAAAACTTTGAAAAAAAAAAGTTTTACGTCATTCTCTTCTGGAAACCTTTTTTTTTTTCTTTTTTTCTTTACACCTACCAACTACAAAAATGTCTTTAATTTATGTATATGTTTCAGAAACCTTCTTAACGATTTAAGAATTAATAACTAGTATTGCCCAGCGGCCGAAATTCGGCAAAGAAAAACTGACACATAGTTAGGAAAACAAAAAAATAAATTATAAGAGAAAATTAATTCTGCGAAATAGTGCCATTGTTTACTAAAAGTATATATATATTTCCACTCTCTTTATCAATTAGGTATTATCTGACAATCAGTTACCAACTTTAAAATTAATTTAAAGTCTGGTGGACGCTCATACGCCACCATGAAAATGCTTTAAATTTTGTTTTAAATTAATTTATTAAAATCAAATTTAGTATTTGAATTTAAGAATTTACCAGTAGTTGAAATTCGAACACATAAAACAAACAAAAAAATTAAATAACCGTTACTAATATTGAGAGCTTTATACACAGAGGATTTTTACTAAATTTGTGTTGTATCGTTCGCTTGGTTACCCCCCAAAAAAAAAAAAGTTGATTTTCTGCAGACTTTTGGGCCGTCAGCTATAACCCGTGTCAGTTTTATTGAAATCGCTCAAGAAACAACGAAGATAACATGAATCAAAATGCCACTTATACTAACCATAGGCTTCCCATAGCATTGTTTTTGTAATTTCTTTTTTTAAGCGACGAACCGTATCCCTCATGACCTATCTAGCCCACGGCCAGACACAATGGGTATAACCAAACAAACCGCCAAATAAGTTACCATTAGGAAGATTACCTACATTAAGCAACTACCTATTCCTTTTTTTATAGTTTGTGTGCAAGAGCTTACGGAATTAATGCTTTTTTTAAAGCTCTAAGGATCAGAAAAAGTATATTTATTATGCATGCTACGGCATCGCGGTAAGAGCTAATGCGATAGACTTATGCACTACGCTACGCTGCAACCAAAATATGTACAAAGATGCAAACGTCATATTTTCCATGTAATGACAATATTTGTTGGACAGAGTATAGGACAGAACCTTGAACGCACCGTTGCAACCTGCGTAGCGTAGCCAAAATCGCTCATAACATCTCTCATGCAGATTCCCGTTGACGACGCTCAATAAAATTTGTAGTGAAACGTTCGTTCGGGGTGAGTACTGTTTTGAAAACTTTGAAATGTCACACCTAATTTTGTTTTAATTATTAAATAAAAAAAAAAGTTCGTTCTCGTTTTAAGCAAAGTACACTATATTCATTTTCTCATATGAGTGATTTTTGTTTGCGCAAAAAAATATAAAACTGTAATTTTCCCGCTTTACGGCAAGTTTTGCAATTTCATTTTTTCACCAAAAATCCATATCTATAATAGTCATCATCCCTCAAAATGTCAAGCTTCTTAACGCACCCCTTAAAAAGATAAAAATCAATAATCTCAAAAAATTGAAATAACCCTTACCTGTCCCTAATGCCTTCATACGGTATACCACTCATGCATTTCCGTTGAGTATTAACGGATAAAAGTGTAGCGTAAGTTTTTCTTAAGCGTATTAATATATAGATAGATTAAGTTAATACATTATGCTTTTAAGAATATTACCATTAGTCGAATTCCTCTAAATTACCCTTATTCTCATTATTAAAAAAAAACTATTGCCAAAACCTTTATGCTGAATTTTTGGTCTACTACGAACGTTGAAGAGAGTTCAATTCATTTTTATTTTTAAATATTTATTTCTTTCACAATATTTGCATTTCGGAGACACATAAAACTGCAGTAGCATGATTCGAAAAAAAAAAACTCCGAATCCTTGTTGGTTGGTGGTTTTGTATAGGTGTTTCGTGATACTTTTTTTAATCCCTTTTTGTCATTGGAGCTATTTTTTTTGGAATGAGGAAAGTTGAACTCAGTTTTTTCATACACATAATTCTTGATGCTGGTTTCTGGTTGCTGTGTGTGTCTGGTGTCCACATTATTTAATGGGAACATATTTGAGGAGAAAAATGTATAAAAGTTCTCTGGGGGGGGGGGGGGGGGGGGGCTATTTGGACTTTATTTTGTTACTTTTTCATTTTTTAAGGACTCTAGTATATGGTGCTGGAGGAATATAGTCGCGATGTAGTATAGCAGTATGGGCTCGTGGCCAGTATAATGGATACACACACTTTTTTTTTATTTTTTTATTTCTTTTAGTTGCCATTATAATGCAGTAGGACACTGCGGATTATGAAAAATAATTGAATAGACTTCGATTTCTGTGTGTTTTTTCGTTCATCACTAGGGGGGTATTTCGTCTATAAGAGGTCTTTGCTCTTAAAATAAACCGCATATAGTGAGCCAGACAGTTATGGAATAAAGAAAGATAAGTAGGAGTTTTAATTTAAACAAAAAAAAAATATATTATATATAATCAATTTTGCTTATCGGAAAAAGGGCTAAGTCAATATTTTGCGGTATATTTCAATTAAAGAATTAAAAAGGTTTTGATTTTTTTGTGCAGGTTTAAGAACGTAGTTGGATTTAACTATGCAAACGTAGTTGATTTTGACTATGCAAACGTAGTTGATTTTGACTATGCAAACGTAGTTGATTTTAACTATGCAAACGTAGTTGAATTTAACTATGCAAACGTAGTTGATTTTAAATATGCAAACGTAGTTGATTTTAACTATGCAAATGTAGTTGATTTTAACTATGCAAACGTAGTTGATTTTGAATATGCAAACGTAGTTGATTTTAACTGTGCAAACGTAGTTGATTTTAACTATGCAAACGTAGTTGATTTTAACTATGCAAAAGAAGTTGATTTTGACTATGCAAACGTAGTTGAATTTAACTATGCAAAACGTTGTTGATTTTGACTATGCAAACGTAGTTGATTTTAACTATGCAAACGTAGTTGATTTTAACTATGCAAACGTAGTTGATTTTAACTATGCAAACGTAGTTGATTTTGACTATGCAAACGTAGTTGATTTTGACTATGCAAACGTAGTTGATTTTAACTATGCAAACGTAGTTGATTTTGACTATGCAAACGTAGTTGATTTTAACTATGCAAACGTAGTTGATTTTGACTATGCAAACGTAGTTTAATTAAACTATGCAAACGTAGTTGATTTTGACTATGCAAACGTAGTTGATTTTAACTATGCAAACGTAGTTGATTTTCACTATGCAAACGTAGTTGATTTTGACTATGCAAACGTAGTTAATTTTAACTATGCAAACGTAGTTGATTTTGACTATGCAAACGTAGTTGATTTTGACTATGCAAACGTAGTTGATTTTAACTATGCAAACGTAGTTGATTTTAACTATGCAAACGTAGTTGATTTTGACTATGCAAACGTAGTTGATTTTAACTATGCAAACGTAGTTGATTTTAACTATGCAAACGTAGTTGATTTTGACTATGCAAACGTAGTTGATTTTAACTATGCAAACGTAGTTGATTTTAACTATGCAAACGTAGTTGATTTTAACTATGCAAACGAAGTTGATTTTGACTATGCAAACGTAGTTGAATTTAACTATGCAAACGTAGTTGATTTTGACTATGCAAACGTAGTTGATTTTGACTATGCAAACGTAGTTGATTTTAACTATGCAAACGTAGTTGATTTTAACTATGCAAACGTAGTTGATTTTGACTATGCAAACGTAGTTGATTTTAACTATGCAAACGTAGTTGATTTTAACTATGCAAACGTAGTTGATTTTGACTATGCAAACGTAGTTGATTTTGACTATGCAAACGTAGTTGATTTTAACTATGCAAACGTAGTTGATTTTAACTATGCAAACGTAGTTGATTTTGACTATGCAAACGTAGTTGATTTTAACTATGCAAACGTAGTTGATTTTGACTATGCAAACGTAGTTGATTTTGACTATGCAAACGTAGTTGATTTTAACTATGCAAACGTAGTTGATTTTGACTATGCAAACGTAGTTGATTTTAACTATGCAAACGTAGTTGATTTTAACTATGCAAACGTAGTTGATTTTGACTATGCAAACGTAGTTGATTTTAACTATGCAAACGTAGTTGATTTTAACTATGCAAACAAAGTTGATTTTGACTATGCAAACGTAGTTGAATTTAACTATGCAAACGTAGTTGATTTTGACTATGCAAACGTAGTTGATTTTGACTTATGCAAACGTAGTTGATTTTAGCTATGCAAACGTAGTTGATTTTAACTATGCAAACGTAGTTGATTTTGACTATGCAAACGTAGTTGAATTTAACTATGCAAACGTAGTTGATTTTGACTATGCAAACGTAGTTGATTTTGACTATGCAAACGTAGTTGATTTTCACTATGCAAACGTAGTTGATTTTAACTATGCAAACGTAGTTGATTTTAACTATGCAAACGTAGTTGATTTTAACTATGCAAACGTAGTTGATTTTAACTATGCAAACGTAGTTGATTTTGACTATGCAAACGTAGTTGATTTTGACTATGCAAACGTAGTTGATTTTCACTATGCAAACGTAGTTGATTTTAACTATGCAAACGTAGTTGATTTTGACTATGCAAACGTAGTTGATTTTAACTATGCAAACGTAGTTGATTTTGACTATGCAAACGTAGTTGATTTTGACTATGCAAACGTAGTTGATTTTCACTATGCAAACGTAGTTGATTTTAACTATGCAATCGTAGTTGATTTTAACTATGCAAACGTAGTTGATTTTAACTATGCAAACGTAGTTGATTTTGACTATGCAAACGTAGTTGATTTTGACTATGCAAACGTAGTTGATTTTAACTATGCAAACGTAGTTGATTTTAACTATGCAAACGTAGTTGATTTTGACTATGCAAACGTAGTTGAATTTAACTATGCAAACGTAGTTGATTTTGACTATGCAAACGTAGTTTAATTAAACTATGCAAACGTAGTTGATTTTGACTATGCAAGCGTAGTTGATTTTAACTATGCAAACGTAGTTGATTTTCACTATGCAAACGTAGTTGATTTTGACTATGCAAACGTAGTTGATTTTGACTATGCAAACGTAGTTGATTTTAACTATGCAAACGTAGTTGATTTTGACTATGCAAACGTAGTTGAATTTAACTATGCAAACGTAGTTGATTTTGACTATGCAAACGTAGTTAATTTTAACTATGCAAACGTAGTTGATTTTGACTATGCAAACGTAGTTTATTTTGACTATGCAAACGTAGTTGATTTTAACTATGCAAACGAAGTTGATTTTGACTATGCAAACGTAGTTGAATTTAACTATGCAAACGTAGTTGATTTTGACTATGCAAACGTAGTTGATTTTGACTATGCAAACGTAGTTGATTTTAACTATGCAAACGTAGTTGATTTTAACTATGCAAACGTAGTTGATTTTAACTATGCAAACGTAGTTGATTTTAACTATGCAAACGTAGTTGATTTTGACTATGCAAACGTAGTTGATTTTAACTATGCAAACGTAGTTGATTTTAACTATGCAAACGTAGTTGATTTTAACTATGCAAACGAAGTTGATTTTGACTATGCAAACGTAGTTGAATTTAACTATGCAAACGTAGTTGATTTTGACTATGCAAACGTAGTTGATTTTGACTATGCAAACGTAGTTGATTTTAACTATGCAAACGTAGTTGATTTTAACTATGCAAACGTAGTTGATTTTGACTATGCAAACGTAGTTGATTTTAACTATGCAAACGTAGTTGATTTTAACTATGCAAACGTAGTTGATTTTGACTATGCAAACGTAGTTGATTTTGACTATGCAAACGTAGTTGATTTTAACTATGCAAACGTAGTTGATTTTAACTATGCAAACGTAGTTGATTTTGACTATGCAAACGTAGTTGATTTTAACTATGCAAACGTAGTTGATTTTGACTATGCAAACGTAGTTGATTTTGACTATGCAAACGTAGTTGATTTTAACTATGCAAACGTAGTTGATTTTGACTATGCAAACGTAGTTGATTTTAACTATGCAAACGTAGTTTGTAACGGAACCAGAACGGTTGAGCAAAAACCTTTTGAGTAAAATATAACTCCTATTCTTTAAATAAGGTGCTATGATCCTCAAACCGCGATAACAATAAAAGCACATATGGGATTGTCACACTCAAAAGGTCTTCGCAAACCTTCACTCCATATGCCACCATCACGACCTTTAGCCTACAGGGAACCAAAGGCCGATTCAGGCAGCTGAAGCGAAGGGTGTCCACAATTGCATCGGCTCGGCATGCTAGCTGAATGCCAAGGCTTAACTCGTCGGATTGGTGGGGTTCTTGCCGAGCAATTATGAACGTTCGTCACGTTTATTCATGCCGATAGATAAAAAAAATTTACAAAAAAAATGATGTTATTGTTTGGTTCAAAATAAAAAATTAATTTGAGACCAAATTTCATCCAATTTAAAAGAAAAAAAATCAATACTATTTAAATTCAAAAAAAAATTTTTAGGATGAGGAAGAGAACTCAAAAGTTGGCAACCCTGGAAAGCAATGGACTAGATATTGTTAGTCCAACAGTGGCTAAACCCACCCATGATTCACTGATGTGAACCATCCATGGCTATCGCGTCCACGACGAAATTCTTTGCGATAGCCCCCTAACCAATGTAAGGTATATCAAGTTTTTAAAACCTTACCATCTTTTTATTATCTGCGTCATCAAAGTTCACATTTGCCACATTCACCCTTTTATACGGTGTCTTAGTAAGCCATTAAAATGTCTTAATTCAACCTAAATAAAATCTCAGAATAACTTCTCATTTTAAGGACAGCCACCAAATTAGAAATCCTTCATTTTTCTTTTCGACCACATTATAAAATCTTTTATTAATAATAAATTTAAATAATATAAAAAATATATAAAATTATATTTTATATTCTAATTCTAATAGGAAATATTGTTTCTGAATGCCGACTTAATAAAAATAAAATTTCAAAAAAAATAACAGCTTTGTTCAACACCAAGAAAAAAAAAAAACATAAATCTATTCAAAGAAATTAAATTCAAATTCTTTTCACTATTGTTGACATATGAATGTATATACGATAAAAAAAAATTTATCGCTATAAAATGTTGACTACTTTTAAATATTTATCAATTAATCCTATAGCTTCTACTTTCTACGAAAGATCAAATTCAATTAATAACTCTGGCGTATGCTTAATATTTTTATAAAATTCTCTATTAACATTTATGTTATCTTTTATTCACCTATTTGTATGCTTTAGTTTTATACGAATTTGCAATATCGTAAATGTTTGGTTTTTTGTTTTAACAATTGCTCCTAAAAGTATGTTTTAAATTTGAAACTTTTTTCATACAGCTCCTACTGATCAACTAACAAAATTATAGCTCTATGGGCATTATTGACTTCTATAGCAACATCGATATTAAGGCAATCAAAATTCAAATCAATATCAAAACCACTTACCGATTAACATTTTTTGTTTGTATGTTTAGAGGTACGTTTTCTTACTTGGTGATGATTAATGTAATTGTATGATGATCAGCCGTCGAGGAGGTGCACCGCTTCGATGGGATGATAGGTATTTGTTGTTTTTATTTTCTTGTGTAATGTGTCTTGTTAATTTATTTTACCTATAAAAATTAGATTTAAAATTTTGAATGTAATTTAATATCGAAACTTGCTGTACATATAAAAATTCTGAATAAAATAATTAATTCCTATGTTTCTTTTTTGTGTTATGTAATATTTTTTTTTTTTTGTTTATATTTTTTTTTTCCTTTTGTTTACGTTAATTAAGTTTAGTTTATATATTATTAAAAAAATTTATTAACTGAAAGTGTGTACTTAGCTTCGTAAACGTAGAATTTTGTGATTTGTAGTAGTTGTTGTTGTTGTTGACAAATATGTTGTTTATTTGTAGTCAGTTAAAGTTGAAGCTGTTTCTGTTGTTCGTTCAAGTTGAAGTTGTAGAGGGTGTTGTACGTTGTTGCTGGTAATTTTGGTGTTTCTAGTTGATGTCCTTGAATGTTGTATGGTGAAGTAGTGGTCGCATGCTATTGTTCTTATGATGTTCTGTTGCTGTAATTTTGTTACTTCGATGGGTGGTTGCTTTGAATGTTGTATATGTCTGCTACTGCTGTTGTCGTTATCCTGGTCGTGTAGTCGATGTTGACACGGTAGTATGTTGTGTTAGGTGTCGTATAAATCTGCTGACTGTTGATTAGTCTTATTACGTATGTAGGTGTTGTGTAAGTTTGTGATGTTGATGAGGTTGTATGCTGTATAGGAGTTGTATAAAGTTGCTGCTGTTTAGATTGTAGATGTTGTGTGTAGGTGTTAATTTGTTGAAGGCTGAATGTAGGTGTTGTAGAAATTTGTTGATGCGTGGTCTTCTTATAGCTGTTTTGTAACCTTATGGTGTAAGTGGCTACGTGATGGGTCGTTGGTTGATGGTCTGGTGATTGGCGGTGGTGTTGAATTCGTGCTGGTGATGTGGGATTCGTGCTGGTTGGATTTTTTTATGCTGGTGAAAATCTTGTGCCGATGGAATTTTCCAGCTGGCGAAAACCTCGTGTTGGCGGGAAATCTTGTGGAAAGATTCCGGCAGCGCGTATGCCACGGTGATATCACTCAACTATTTTATACAAAAATCTTCGTTGTTGAACGGCGACATGGGCTTTAAGAAGCACATGAAACGTGGCGTCACGCTACCACTTTTCTTTTGTAATTATTTATAACTCACTTAAGTTAATTTTTTTCTTTTTTAATTATCTTATTTTTTTTTTTTTTTTTCAATGATTTTTCTTTTTCTGTCGTTTTATATATTTTATTATCCCGCACACAGGTCGATATTACACCCGTCCAGAACCAAAAACCAACTGATGCTTTTTTTCTCCCAAATTCTGGACCTTCTAGATTCTTCTTAAGTTGACGAAAGTTACATTTCCAACATGGCCGTGGATCCGGCCGTAGTTTTTATCAAATTTCTTGGAGAATTTTGACCACAAAAATCCCAAATTGTTTTCAAAAATCTTTTTTGAATTTTTGACATATAAATGTGTCAAAATTTTAATTTTCTGGTCGAAATCTATGAATTTTCCAACATTTCGAAAACGCTTTCCTACGCATACAACATCGTCTTTTGGTGTTAGTTAACGACTCTTTATTAACTTTTACATTTCCCCTTTCAATTTTTTTTTTTTTTTTTTTTATTTATTTAATATTTTCATAAATATTATATAATCCATTTCTCATATTCGTTTGTTAATTTTGCTAAACATGTCCAAAAATTCCAACTTTAAGTGTGGCCTAGTGGTCTTGTACGTCCAACCATTCGTCACACTCCCAGGTTCGAATCTCCTTTTTAGCACCTTTTTTTTTTTTTTTTTTTTTTTTTTTGAATTAGCCTTTTTATTTTATTTTATTTAATTTCTTTTTTTTTTCAGCGTATACTTTTATTTTTACTTTACCCTTTTTTTTTATACTTATTATTTTATTATTTTATTTAAAAAATATTTTTTTTTTATATATTCAATTATTTTGGATCATCCTATACGAAAAATCGAACTTTCAACACTTATCGTTAAAGATAGTTGCTTTAAAAATGAAAGCAATCCAACTGCTTATTAGATTCAAATTTGAACCGGTTCAATCAGCTAGTCAATTTAACACCCTAAAAATATGCTACGCTCTCTTTTCATCATTATTGTTTAATTCAATTTCATTTTCTCAACTGTTATATTCTTTCAAAATTTTAACGTTTAAATTCCCTACCTACCTACTTGCCACTATCGTCACAAACCTGCTTTCTTTACCGAATTCACATGAGGATAAGGAAACAGGAAATACGATAACTGACAAAGACGAGTCTCATGCACAGACTGATAGCCGGGTTAATCAATTTTGCTTGCTTTACTTTTTTATATCTTTGCAATGATAAACTCCTACTCTCGATTTCCCTTTAAATCTTCAAGTTCATATAAATTATTGCCTATTGCTTTTCTAATCCGCATTTTCAAAAATTTTGGACAAAGTTTCGCGTTCATTTTTTTCGAAGCATCGCTCAAGATAAAATTCCTGCGGTATACTATGTCACCCACCATAAATTTGATGCTTTTGCTGCGCGTGTTATATACGCTTTCGTACTTTGAGCGAGCATTGGCAAGAGATTCCTTAATGTGGGCGTGCAGAATGTTCATCTTTGCTGCCTTAGGTAGCACATTTATCTCTGCATTGTTTAGACAACCCAATTGACGTAAGAGTTTATACTCTGACCCATGTTCGACCATAGGTTGACCGAACAGTCCCTCGTATGGTGACATACCTATCGCTGAATGTAAAGCAGTGCGGAGTGCGCACGCTATATAGGGGATATTGGCGTCCCAATTCCTCTGGTCTTGGTCAATATATGACCGAACTGCTGCCAATATTGTGCGATTAACCCTCTCGCTTGCATTTGCTTGAGGTGAGTAAGCTGCTGTCCTGACGTGGTTTACACCGTACGAGGACATCAACTTTTCAAACTCCTTGCTAACAAACTGCTTGCCATTGTCTGATAATATTGATTCTGGTACACCCATCACGCAGAAAATCTCCTCCTGTAAAAATTTTATCACAACATCACTAGTTGCCCTACGGATTGCTTTTATCATGACAAATTTAGTGAGTTGATCTAGCGCAATAAAAATATGGGTGTTGCCCAACTTAGACCGTGGATATGGTCCTAAAAAATCTATAAATAGAAATTGAAATGGTCTTTCGACTTCAAAGGCTTTTCCCATAGGTGGTCTCATGGTACTATTTGAAGCTTTCGTCATTTTACAAACATCGCATTTGCCAATAAAATTTTTGACCTGTACTGCCATTCCGGGCCAATAAAACTGGTTTCGTAATCGGTGTAAAGTTTTTGAAATACCACCATGTGAAGCACGAGGTGGCTGGTGAGCAAGAGTTATTAGGCGTTCAGTAAGGATTTCAGGAACCCAAAGCTTCCAGATGAGGTCGTCCTGTAAGGGATTCCCTGTGCAATGATTGACCTTCTTGTACACGAAATTGTTCGAGACTTGAAGGTCAGGTAGCTGATCTTTTTGATCTTCGACGGTTGCAATGAGCTTGCAGTATTCCTCGGATTGGAAGCCGGGGTCTGCAAGATCAATATGCAACACGTCAGAGGATTCTATCACCATCGATTCGTCAAGGTTCAGAGAATCTACCTCGTATATCCTAGATAGGGCATCGGGGACTACGTTCTGTGAACCTTTTCGATGTTCGATGGTGAATTCGAAACCCTGAAGCTTAAGACTCCATCTAGCCAAACGTCCACTCAAATCCTTCTGGCTCATCAGCCACTTTAAACTCGCGTGGTCGGTAATGATCTTGAAGGGCTGTCCTTCGACATAGGGTCGAAACTTCTTTACACCAACTACAGCTGCCAGGCATTCTCTTTCTGTCACGCTATAGTTGCGCTGCGCTTTATTTAATTTTTGGGAATGGTAGTAAATTGGTCTTTCAACACCTTCTTCATCCAGTTGGCATAAAACACACCCAATCCCAGAGTTCGAAGCATCACACAGAATTATAAACTCTTTTTCAAAATTTGGATGTACAAGTATCGGAGCTGTAGTCAGCATTTCTTTTAGTTTAAGGAAAGCTGCTACCGCCTCTTCTCCGAACTCAAACTTTTTCCCTTTTTTCAAGGTTTCGGTTATGGGACTAGCAAGCGTCGAAAAATCTTTAACAAAGCGACGGTACCAGCCAGCCAAACCAAGGAAACTCCTAACCTGCCTCACTGTTTTTGGGATTGGAAAGTCCATAATTCCTGAAACCTTACCCTCATCAGTCTTCAGTCCACCTTCTCCTACAACATACCCTAGAAACTTAAGTTCCTTAAAGCAAAACTTCGATTTTTGCACATTAATTGTCAGACCTGCTTCTCTTAGTTTTTTCGCTAGAATTTCCAACAACTCGATGTGTTCCTCGAAGGTACTCGAAGTCACCAACAAATCATCGACATATGGAAATATTTTTTCTCGCAAGGCCACTGGCACCACCTTGTCTATCACTTGGCACATTGTTTGTGCTGCATTCTTGAGACCAAAGGGCATAACAGTGAATTGCATTAACGGCCGACCCGGAACTGAAAACGCTGTCTTCTCCCTTGAAGATTTCTCCAACGGTATCTGCCAAAACGCGTCCTTCAGATCCACGCTAGAAATATAACGAGTTTCTTGAAGACGCGCTAGCAAACCCTCTATATGAGCCATTGGATACGCATACCCCTTTGTCTTGGTGTTAACTTTGCGGTAATCTAGACAAAGCCGGTTTTTCCCTGGTTTCCTCACCAAAACCACCGGTGAGCTCCAGGCGCTTGCGCTTTCCTCTATAACACCAAGTTCGAGCATGCGATCCAATTCCTCATATAGTAGTTTTTGAACCGCTGGAGAAACAGGATAATGACGCTGTTTTATCGGTTCCGCGTCTCCTGTGTCAATTTTATGTTCCACTAATGAAGTTTTTCCCAAGCCTAACACAGCAAAGGAAGGAAACTTACTTATGGCTTTCCGTAACGTCTGAGATTGTAGGTCTGTTAAATCATGAGCATTTATGTCTTTCGCTTGTTGGTCCACATCGAGAGTCAGTTCGGAGATAATATGTGGTGCGATTGCGAATTCCCTCCAAAAATCAACACCTAGGTATAAGGGCTGCTGCAGAGATGGCACGATGAATAAGTAAAGATCTTTACTTTTTCCCCTGTATGTAATTTTCGCCAAAATTTTCCCAACTATGGCCTGTTTCATGCCGTCAGCTGTTCTTATACCCGATGAGAATTTCACGAGTTCGACATTATTATCCTTTACGAAATCTAACCCACCCACGCCCAAACAACTAATGCTTGCCCCACTATCGAGCAATCCCTGCATTTGTTTACCTAAAACTTTAACTGTAACGTACGGACGGGGATCATCTGAATTACATAAAGTAGTTGATTCTATGGATTCATAAAGATTCTTTTTCTCCTTGAATTTCTTTCGCAACTTTAAAACCTTATCTGCAACCTTACTACTTTGATTTTGTGTCCCAAAAATTCTTTGCCTTACTTTGTAATAATTTTGTACACGTTCGTGTAACGTTTTAAGCGGAGATTTGCGTGGAGTGTCTTCACTAACTAATGGCATTGTGTTTTCTAAACTAGGATTTTTTGTGCGTTGGAGTATTTTTACTGGCGAAGGATTTTTGCTGTCAGGTGTTGAAAAATGAAGGTGGTTAGATAGTTCTTGGTTTACGATTCCGGATTTTGCCGCGGTGAACAGTTCCCCCGGTTCAGTGAACTGTTCTTCGAGTCGTTTCCCGAGCATTTTGGGCACTGAGGTGACGTAACATTATCTAGACCACATTTGAAACAAAACAGCTTTCGCTGCGGATCTGGACATTGAAAGAAGGAGTGACCTTTTTCTTTGCAGTTCCAGCAAGTAAGACTTCGACTGTCTCTCTTCTGCTGGAATGCTTCAAGGTAATGGTCTTGGATTTCAATGCTTGAATCGGTATTATTTTCAACTGCTACCTCTGAGACATTTTTACGAGTTGATGTTCCAAATCTAGTACTTTTTTCGGGGACTATATTTTGCGAGCTGTCGTGATCGTTAAGATACTTTTCTATGTTACGGCATACGTATACCATTTCTGGTAGACTATTAGTGTGAAAAGTTATCAAGAGTTCACCCATTCTTTTTTTTACGTTGAGTTTGAGTAACTCGATAATCTCATGTGGCTGTTTGGGAATTCTCAACCGATTATTAAGTTCTTGAATGGCGGCATAGAAGTCATCGAAAGACTCTGCTGGACCTTGGTGTCTATCAAATAATTTTCTGAATAGTTCAGAATCGGTCTCCAGACTTCGATATTGCTCAACCAAGGCCAAGCGAAGAGCCAACCAACTGACATTTGGATGTACATGAATATATCCCCAATACCACTTTTCTACAGAACCAGTTACGAAATGATGAAAATTGAGTAGAATTTCCTCCCAAGTCGTCTTGTAACTCATCTTCAAACGTTCGAGCCTAAACAAAAAGTCGTCAACAGTCATTTGACTATTGTCGAACTTAAGTCCCCATTTATGAAAATGATGAAATTTATTATTTGTAGTAGTTGTAGTCGCGGGAAAGGTACGATAGTTACTATCTAGTGTATCACTCAAAGTTAAATTATTGATTTGCCTCAAAAAGTCATCTGCACTTGCAGCATTATTTATGTTGGTAGGATGTGTTGTTGAACGAGCTTGAGGACGTGGATGTATAGCCTCATTAGGCTGAAGTGGAATGGTTGATGCCGTTCTTCTGTCTGTCTGTCTTTGTTGCGTGGTTGACGGCGCTATAGAAGCAAGGGTCTGTCTGACAATGTTTGCCACTTCATTATGCAAACTCATCCTACTCTTTTCTGCTTCTTTCCTCAAAAACTCTAAATCTTTAGCGCGGGTAAGCCCTACCGCTGCCGTTACAACTTCTTCGATGTAACTCGTCATGAACTCATCCTCATCCATTTCTACCTGTCCTGAATCAATGTTATCCATTACCTCATTTGAATGGATTCCATTCGGATTTAAATTCGGGTTATTTTTAGCAGCTTCTTGTGCCTGTAAAGATGCAGCTCCTATATCATCGAGATCGGCAGGAAATGGATTAGACTGATTGGACTGATCGTCATCGTGATTTTCATTGTGATTGGTATTCCCTAACGAATCGCTCTCTACATCAATGGGAGTAGGATCATCTTGAACACTACGCAAGTTATAGCGCTTCCGAAACTCCGCAATGGATAACCTTTTCTTAGGTGGCATTTTCAATTTCAAAATTAAAATTCGCGAGTATATAGCAAAAAAAAACAAGATATAACCCACTATCGACAAAAAACTAAAAAAAGTGTCCGAACTCAGTTCAAATGAATATGAAAATGTTGTCTAACTAAACTAATCAAACCTTAGGAAAACCCTAAAACCAACAATAAAGTTTCAAAAAAAAATTTTAAACTTTCCGACAAAAAAATTCTGAAAAATTTTATTTCATATATACATCCAAGAAATTTTAGAATTATATAAGAACTAAACAAGATAACTGTTGAAAAACTTTTATATTGTTTTTTTTTTTTTTTTTTTTTTTTTAAATCCCAGATGTGAGATTCTAGAATATTTTTCCAACGCTAAACGACAAACAAATTTTTTTTTTTTTTTGGAAAACCTTTCCAAATAAAAATTCTCAAAAAAAAAAATCAAAATTGTAAAGCGAAACAAAAAGCTATTAAATCTAAATGGCCAAACTAAAATATGTATGAAAGAGTTACGTAAAAACTTCAAACCGAATCAAAAAAAAGGTAACTATCAAAAAGGAAAAACAAAATCTAAATGATCAAAAAAAAAATTAACAAACTGTCTTAATTCAAAAGAATCAAAATATGAATCAATAAAAAATCGAAGATAATTATGGTTGTATCTATCATAAAAAAATTTAAGGGCGAATATGACAAGTTACAAACCCCTGACTGTAAAAATACTGACGCAGATAATTTACACCTTCTTTACTCTTCCAGGATGCTTTCTATCTTCTTCTCTCACTCACTCTAAAAATGTCTGAACAAAAATAATTCACCGCAGAAAAAGAAAATGTATTCAAGTTTAGTTTTAAGTGTTATAAGTTATCGGAATATTACGGGTAATTCGATAGTTCTCGCAACCATAAACCAATAACAAAGACTTAGTTAATGTGCCGAGTACTTCTCTATACCTCGTGAAGCTAATCAAAACTCAAGTTGAACAAAAACAAAAATCGAATGAAAAATTTCAAAATTTGGATTCAACATGGAATTAAATAGGCATTGTTATAATGAAGTGATTGTAGTAACTAAAGCTGCACGCAACAGCCTGAACAGGGACTCTATCACCCATTCACTGGACGACAACTGATGCTACTACTGTTTCATTTAACGCGAAACTCAAAAAAAAAAAATTGAATACAAAAAAAATTTTTTATTACAAAAAAAAATGTTAACTCAAAAACTGATTTTCTTTTTCTTTGGCATATCTATTTTCCTTCCAAAAAAGGATGAATTCGGCCCCACGTTGGGCGCCACCTGTAACGGAACCAGAACGGTTGAGCAAAAACCTTTTGAGTAAAATATAACTCCTATTCTTTAAATAAGGTGCTATGATCCTCAAACCGCGATAACAATAAAAGCACATATGGGATTGTCACACTCAAAAGGTCTTCGCAAACCTTCACTCCATATGCCACCATCACGACCTTTAGCCTACAGGGAACCAAAGGCCGATTCAGGCAGCTGAAGCGAAGGGTGTCCACAATTGCATCGGCTCGGCATGCTAGCTGAATGCCAAGGCTTAACTCGTCGGATTGGTGGGGTTCTTGCCGAGCAATTATGAACGTTCGTCACGTTTATTCATGCCGATAGATAAAAAAATTTTACAAAAAAAATGATGTTATTGTTTGGTTCAAAATAAAAAATTAATTTGAGACCAAATTTCATCCAATTTAAAAGAAAAAAAATCAATACTATTTAAATTCAAAAAAAAATTTTTAGGATGAGGAAGAGAACTCAAAAGTTGGCAACCCTGGAAAGCAATGGACTAGATATTGTTAGTCCAACAGTGGCTAAACCCACCCATGATTCACTGATGTGAACCATCCATGGCTATCGCGTCCACGACGAAATTCTTTGCGATAGCCCCCTAACCAATGTAAGGTATATCAAGTTTTTAAAACCTTACCATCTTTTTATTATCTGCGTCATCAAAGTTCACATTTGCCACATTCACCCTTTTATACGGTGTCTTAGTAAGCCATTAAAATGTCTTAATTCAACCTAAATAAAATCTCAGAATAACTTCTCATTTTAAGGACAGCCACCAAATTAGAAATCCTTCATTTTTCTTTTCGACCACATTATAAAATCTTTTATTAATAATAAATTTAAATAATATAAAAAATATATAAAATTATATTTTATATTCTAATTCTAATAGGAAATATTGTTTCTGAATGCCGACTTAATAAAAATAAAATTTCAAAAAAAATAACAGCTTTGTTCAACACCAAGAAAAAAAAAAAACATAAATCTATTCAAAGAAATTAAATTCAAATTCTTTTCACTATTGTTGACATATGAATGTATATACGATAAAAAAAAATTTATCGCTATAAAATGTTGACTACTTTTAAATATTTATCAATTAATCCTATAGCTTCTACTTTCTACGAAAGATCAAATTCAATTAATAACTCTGGCGTATGCTTAATATTTTTATAAAATTCTCTATTAACATTTATGTTATCTTTTATTCACCTATTTGTATGCTTTAGTTTTATACGAATTTGCAATATCGTAAATGTTTGGTTTTTTGTTTTAACAATTGCTCCTAAAAGTATGTTTTAAATTTGAAACTTTTTTCATACAGCTCCTACTGATCAACTAACAAAATTATAGCTCTATGGGCATTATTGACTTCTATAGCAACATCGATATTAAGGCAATCAAAATTCAAATCAATATCAAAACCACTTACCGATTAACATTTTTTGTTTGTATGTTTAGAGGTACGTTTTCTTACTTGGTGATGATTAATGTAATTGTATGATGATCAGCCGTCGAGGAGGTGCACCGCTTCGATGGGATGATAGGTATTTGTTGTTTTTATTTTCTTGTGTAATGTGTCTTGTTAATTTATTTTACCTATAAAAATTAGATTTAAAATTTTGAATGTAATTTAATATCGAAACTTGCTGTACATATAAAAATTCTGAATAAAATAATTAATTCCTATGTTTCTTTTTTGTGTTATGTAATATTTTTTTTTTTTTGTTTATATTTTTTTTTTCCTTTTGTTTACGTTAATTAAGTTTAGTTTATATATTATTAAAAAAATTTATTAACTGAAAGTGTGTACTTAGCTTCGTAAACATTATAAAATCTTTTATTAATAATAAATTTAAATAATATAAAAAATATATAAAATTATATTTTATATTCTAATTCTAATAGGAAATATTGTTTCTGAATGCCGACTTAATAAAAATAAAATTTCAAAAAAAATAACAGCTTTGTTCAACACCAAGAAAAAAAAAAAACATAAATCTATTCAAAGAAATTAAATTCAAATTCTTTTCACTATTGTTGACATATGAATGTATATACGATAAAAAAAAATTTATCGCTATAAAATGTTGACTACTTTTAAATATTTATCAATTAATCCTATAGCTTCTACTTTCTACGAAAGATCAAATTCAATTAATAACTCTGGCGTATGCTTAATATTTTTATAAAATTCTCTATTAACATTTATGTTATCTTTTATTCACCTATTTGTATGCTTTAGTTTTATACGAATTTGCAATATCGTAAATGTTTGGTTTTTTGTTTTAACAATTGCTCCTAAAAGTATGTTTTAAATTTGAAACTTTTTTCATACAGCTCCTACTGATCAACTAACAAAATTATAGCTCTATGGGCATTATTGACTTCTATAGCAACATCGATATTAAGGCAATCAAAATTCAAATCAATATCAAAACCACTTACCGATTAACATTTTTTGTTTGTATGTTTAGAGGTACGTTTTCTTACTTGGTGATGATTAATGTAATTGTATGATGATCAGCCGTCGAGGAGGTGCACCGCTTCGATGGGATGATAGGTATTTGTTGTTTTTATTTTCTTGTGTAATGTGTCTTGTTAATTTATTTTACCTATAAAAATTAGATTTAAAATTTTGAATGTAATTTAATATCGAAACTTGCTGTACATATAAAAATTCTGAATAAAATAATTAATTCCTATGTTTCTTTTTTGTGTTATGTAATATTTTTTTTTTTTTGTTTATATTTTTTTTTTCCTTTTGTTTACGTTAATTAAGTTTAGTTTATATATTATTAAAAAAATTTATTAACTGAAAGTGTGTACTTAGCTTCGTAAACGTAGAATTTTGTGATTTGTAGTAGTTGTTGTTGTTGTTGACAAATATGTTGTTTATTTGTAGTCAGTTAAAGTTGAAGCTGTTTCTGTTGTTCGTTCAAGTTGAAGTTGTAGAGGGTGTTGTACGTTGTTGCTGGTAATTTTGGTGTTTCTAGTTGATGTCCTTGAATGTTGTATGGTGAAGTAGTGGTCGCATGCTATTGTTCTTATGATGTTCTGTTGCTGTAATTTTGTTACTTCGATGGGTGGTTGCTTTGAATGTTGTATATGTCTGCTACTGCTGTTGTCGTTATCCTGGTCGTGTAGTCGATGTTGACACGGTAGTATGTTGTGTTAGGTGTCGTATAAATCTGCTGACTGTTGATTAGTCTTATTACGTATGTAGGTGTTGTGTAAGTTTGTGATGTTGATGAGGTTGTATGCTGTATAGGAGTTGTATAAAGTTGCTGCTGTTTAGATTGTAGATGTTGTGTGTAGGTGTTAATTTGTTGAAGGCTGAATGTAGGTGTTGTAGAAATTTGTTGATGCGTGGTCTTCTTATAGCTGTTTTGTAACCTTATGGTGTAAGTGGCTACGTGATGGGTCGTTGGTTGATGGTCTGGTGATTGGCGGTGGTGTTGAATTCGTGCTGGTGATGTGGGATTCGTGCTGGTTGGATTTTTTTATGCTGGTGAAAATCTTGTGCCGATGGAATTTTCCAGCTGGCGAAAACCTCGTGTTGGCGGGAAATCTTGTGGAAAGATTCCGGCAGCGCGTATGCCACGGTGATATCACTCAACTATTTTATACAAAAATCTTCGTTGTTGAACGGCGACATGGGCTTTAAGAAGCACATGAAACGTGGCGTCACGCTACCACTTTTCTTTTGTAATTATTTATAACTCACTTAAGTTAATTTTTTTCTTTTTTAATTATCTTATTTTTTTTTTTTTTTTCAATGATTTTTCTTTTTCTGTCGTTTTATATATTTTATTATCCCGCACACAGGTCGATATTACACCCGTCCAGAACCAAAAACCAACTGATGCTTTTTTTCTCCCAAATTCTGGACCTTCTAGATTCTTCTTAAGTTGACGAAAGTTACATTTCCAACATGGCCGTGGATCCGGCCGTAGTTTTTATCAAATTTCTTGGAGAATTTTGACCACAAAAATCCCAAATTGTTTTCAAAAATCTTTTTTGAATTTTTGACATATAAATGTGTCAAAATTTTAATTTTCTGGTCGAAATCTATGAATTTTCCAACATTTCGAAAACGCTTTCCTACGCATACAACATCGTCTTTTGGTGTTAGTTAACGACTCTTTATTAACTTTTACATTTCCCCTTTCAATTTTTTTTTTTTTTTTTTTATTTATTTAATATTTTCATAAATATTATATAATCCATTTCTCATATTCGTTTGTTAATTTTGCTAAACATGTCCAAAAATTCCAACTTTAAGTGTGGCCTAGTGGTCTTGTACGTCCAACCATTCGTCACACTCCCAGGTTCGAATCTCCTTTTTAGCACCTTTTTTTTTTTTTTTTTTTTTTTTTTTGAATTAGCCTTTTTATTTTATTTTATTTAATTTCTTTTTTTTTTCAGCGTATACTTTTATTTTTACTTTACCCTTTTTTTTTTATACTTATTATTTTATTATTTTATTTAAAAAATATTTTTTTTTTATATATTCAATTATTTTGGATCATCCTATACGAAAAATCGAACTTTCAACACTTATCGTTAAAGATAGTTGCTTTAAAAATGAAAGCAATCCAACTGCTTATTAGATTCAAATTTGAACCGGTTCAATCAGCTAGTCAATTTAACACCCTAAAAATATGCTACGCTCTCTTTTCATCATTATTGTTTAATTCAATTTCATTTTCTCAACTGTTATATTCTTTCAAAATTTTAACGTTTAAATTCCCTACCTACCTACTTGCCACTATCGTCACAAGTTGATTTTAACTATGCAAACGTAGTTGATTTTGACTATGCAAACGTAGTTGATTTTAACTATGCAAACGTAGTTGATTTTAACTATGCAAACAAAGTTGATTTTGACTATGCAAACGTAGTTGAATTTAACTATGCAAACGTAGTTGATTTTGACTATGCAAACGTAGTTGATTTTGACTTATGCAAACGTAGTTGATTTTAGCTATGCAAACGTAGTTGATTTTAACTATGCAAACGTAGTTGATTTTGACTATGCAAACGTAGTTGATTTTAACTATGCAAACGTAGTTGATTTTGACTATGCAAACGTAGTTGATTTTAACTATGCAAACGTAGTTGATTTTAACTATGCAAACGTAGTTGATTTTGACTATGCAAACGTAGTTGATTTTGACTATGCAAACGTAGTTGATTTTAACTATGCAAACGTAGTTGATTTTAACTATGCAAACGTAGTTGATTTTAACTATGCAAACGAAGTTGATTTTGACTATGCAAACGTAGTTGAATTTAACTATGCAAACGTAGTTGATTTTGACTATGCAAACGTAGTTGATTTTGACTATGCAAACGTAGTTGATTTTAACTATGCAAACGTAGTTGATTTTAACTATGCAAACGTAGTTGATTTTGACTATGCAAACGTAGTTGATTTTAACTATGCAAACGTAGTTGATTTTAACTATGCAAACGTAGTTGATTTTGACTATGCAAACGTAGTTGATTTTGACTATGCAAACGTAGTTGATTTTAACTATGCAAACGTAGTTGATTTTGACTATGCAAACGTAGTTGATTTTGACTATGCAAACGTAGTTGATTTTAACTATGCAAACGTAGTTGATTTTAACTATGCAAACGTAGTTGATTTTAACTATGCAAACGTAGTTGAATTTAACTATGCAAACGAAGTTGATTTTGACTATGCAAACGTAGTTGAATTTAACTATGCAAACGTAGTTGATTTTGACTATGCAAACGTAGTTGATTTTGACTATGCAAACGTAGTTGATTTTAACTATGCAAACGTAGTTGATTTTAACTATGCAAACGTAGTTGATTTTGACTATGCAAACGTAGTTGATTTTAACTATGCAAACGTAGTTGATTTTAACTATGCAAACGTAGTTGATTTTGACTATGCAAACGTAGTTGATTTTGACTATGCAAACGTAGTTGATTTTAACTATGCAAACGTAGTTGATTTTAACTATGCAAACGTAGTTGATTTTGACTATGCAAACGTAGTTGATTTTACCTATGCAAACGTAGTTGATTTTGACTATGCAAACGTAGTTGATTTTAACTATGCAAACGTAGTTGATTTTAACTATGCAAACGTAGTTGATTTTGACTATGCAAACGTAGTTGATTTTGACTATGCAAACGTAGTTGATTTTAACTATGCAAACGTAGTTGATTTTAACTATGCAAACGTAGTTGATTTTGACTATGCAAACGTAGTTGATTTTAACTATGCAAACGTAGTTGATTTTAACTATGCAAACGTAGTTGATTTTAACTATGCAAACGAAGTTGATTTTGACTATGCAAACGTAGATGAATTTAACTATGCAAACGTAGTTGATTTTGACTATGCAAACGTAGTTGATTTTAACTATGCAAACGTAGTTGATTTTGACTATGCAAACGTAGTTGATTTTAACTATGCAAACGTAGTTGATTTTAACTATGCAAACGTAGTTGATTTTGACTATGCAAACGTAGTTGATTTTAACTATGCAAACGTAGTTGATTTTAACTATGCAAACGTAGTTGATTTTAACTATGCAAACGAAGTTGATTTTGACTATGCAAACGTAGATGAATTTAACTATGCAAACGTAGTTGATTTTGACTATGCAAACGTAGTTGATTTTGACTATGCAAACGTAGTTGAATTTAACTATGCAAACGTACTTGATTTTGACTATGCAAACGTAGTTGATTTTAACTATGCAAACGTAGTTGATTTTGACTATGCAAACGTAGTTGATTTTGACTATGCAAACGTAGTTGAATTTAACTATGCAAACGTAGTTGATTTTAACTATGCAAACGTAGTTGATTTTAACTATGCAAACGTAGTTGATTTCGACTATGCAAACGTAGTTGATTTTGACTATGCAAACGTAGTTGATTTTAACTATGCAAACGTAGTTTATTTTGACTATGCAAACGTAGTTGATTTTGTCTATGCAAACGTAGTTGATTTTAACTATGCAAACGTAGTTGATTTTGACTATGCAAACGTAGTTGATTTTAACTATGCAAACGTAGTTGATTTTAACTATGCAAACGTAGTTGATTTTAACTATGCAAACGAAGTTGATTTTGAATATGCAAACGTAGTTGATTTTGACTATGCAAACGTAGTTGATTTTGACTATGCAAACGTAGTTGATTTTAACTATGCAAACGTAGTTGATTTTAACTATGCAAACGTAGTTGATTTTGACTATGCAAACGTAGTTGATTTTGACTATGCAAACGTAGTTGATTTTAACTATGCAAACGTAGTTGATTTTAACTATGCAAACGTAGTTGATTTTGACTATGCAAACGTAGTTGATTTTAACTATGCAAACGTAGTTGATTTTAACTATGCAAACGAAGTTGATTTTGACTATGCAAACGTAGATGAATTTAACTATGCAAACGTAGTTGATTTTGACTATGCAAACGTAGTTGATTTTGACTATGCAAACGTAGTTGAATTTAACTATGCAAACGTACTTGATTTTGACTATGCAAACGTAGTTGATTTTAACTATGCAAACGTAGTTGATTTTGACTATGCAAACGTAGTTGATTTTGACTATGCAAACGTAGTTGAATTTAACTATGCAAACGTAGTTGATTTTAACTATGCAAACGTAGTTGATTTTGACTATGCAAACGTACTTGATTTTGACTATGCAAACGTAGTTGATTTTAACTATGCAAACGTAGTTGATTTTGACTATGCAAACGTAGTTGATTTTGACTATGCAAACGTAGTTGATTTTAACTATGCAAACGTAGTTGATTTTAACTATGCAAACGTAGTTGATTTTGACTATGCAAACGTAGTTGATTTTAACTATGCAAACGTAGTTGATTTTGACTATGCAAACGTAGTTGATTTTGACTATGCAAACGTAGTTGATTTTAACTATGCAAACGAAGTTGATTTTGAATATGCAAACGTAGTTGATTTTGACTATGCAAACGTAGTTGATTTTGACTATGCAAACGTAGTTGATTTTAACTATGCAAACGTAGTTGATTTTAACTATGCAAACGTAGTTGATTTTGACTATGCAAACGTAGTTGATTTTGACTATGCAAACGTAGTTGATTTTAACTATGCAAACGTAGTTGATTTTAACTATGCAAACGTAGTTGATTTTGACTATGCAAACGTAGTTGATTTTAACTATGCAAACGTAGTTGATTTTAACTATGCAAACGTAGTTGATTTTAACTATGCGAACGTAGTTGATTTTGACTATGCAATCGTAGTTGATTTTGACTATGCAAACGTAGTTGAATTTAACTATGCAAACGTAGTTGATTTTGACTATGCAAACGTAGTTGATTTTAACTATGCAAACGTAGTTGAATTTAACTATGCAAACGTAGTTGATTTTAACTATGCAAACGAAGTTGATTTTGACTATGCAAACGTAGTTGATTTTAACTATGCAAACGAAGTTGATTTTGACTATGCAAACGTAGATGAATTTAACTATGCAAACGTAGTTGATTTTGACTATGCAAACGTAGTTGATTTTAACTATGCAAACGTAGTTGATTTTGACTATGCAAACGTAGTTGATTTTAACTATGCAAACGTAGTTGATTTTAACTATGCAAACGTAGTTGATTTTAACTATGCAAACGAAGTTGATTTTGACTATGCAAACGTAAATGAATTTAACTATGCAAACGTAGTTGATTTTGACTATGCAAACGTAGTTGATTTTAACTATGCAAACGTAGTTGATTTTAACTATGCAAACGTAGTTGATTTTAACTATGCAAACGAAGTTGATTTTGAATATGCAAACGTAGTTGATTTTGACTATGCAAACGTAGTTGATTTTGACTATGCAAACGTAGTTGATTTTAACTATGCAAACGTAGTTGATTTTAACTATGCAAACGTAGTTGATTTTGACTATGCAAACGTAGTTGATTTTAACTATGCAAACGTAGTTGATTTTGACTATGCAAACGTAGTTGATTTTGACTATGCAAACGTAGTTGATTTTAACTATGCAAACGTAGTTGATTTTAACTATGCAAACGTAGTTGATTTTGACTATGCAAATGTAGTTGATTTTAACTATGCAAACGTAGTTGATTTTAACTATGCAAACGTAGTTGATTTTAACTATGCGAACGTAGTTGATTTTGACTATGCAATCGTAGTTGATTTTGACTATGCAAACGTAGTTGAATTTAACTATGCAAACGTAGTTGATTTTAACTATGCAAACGTAGTTGATTTTAACTATGCAAACGAAGTTGATTTTGACTATGCAAACGTAGATGAATTTAACTATGCAAACGTAGTTGATTTTGACTATGCAATCGTAGTTGATTTTGACTATGCAAACGTAGTTGAATTTAACTATGCAAACGTAGTTGATTTTGACTATGCAAACGTAGTTGATTTTAACTATGCAAACGTAGTTGAATTTAACTATGCAAACGTAGTTGATTTTAACTATGCAAACGAAGTTGATTTTGACTATGCAAACGTAGATGAATTTAACTATGCAAACGTAGTTGATTTTGACTATGCAAACGTAGTTGATTTTGACTATGCAAACGTAGTTGATTTTAACTATGCAAACGTAGTTGATTTTAACTATGCAAACGTAGTTGATTTTAACTATGCAAACGTAGTTGATTTTAACTATGCGAACGTAGTTGATTTTAACTATGCAAACGAAGTTGATTTTGACTATGCAAACGTAGTTGATTTTAACTATGCAAACGTAGTTGATTTTAACTATGCGAACGTAGTTGATTTTGACTATGCAATCGTAGTTGATTTTGACTATGCAAACGTAGTTGAATTTAACTATGCAAACGTAGTTGATTTTAACTATGCGAACGTAGTTGATTTTGACTATGCAATCGTAGTTGATTTTAACTATGCAAACGTAGTTGATTTTAACTATGCAAACGTAGTTGATTTTAACTATGCAAACGAAGTTGATTTTGAATATGCAAACGTAGTTGATTTTGACTATGCAAACGTAGTTGATTTTAACTATGCAAACGTAGTTGATTTTAACTATGCAAACGAAATTGATTTTGAATATGCAAACGTAGTTGATTTTGACTATGCAAACGTAGTTGATTTTAACTATGCAAACGAAGTTGATTTTGACTATGCAAACGTAGATGAATTTAACTATGCAAACGTAGTTGATTTTGACTATGCAAACGTAGTTGATTTTAACTATGCAAACGTAGTTGGTTTTGACTATGCAAACGTAGTTGATTTTAACTATGCAAACGTAGTTGATTTTAACTATGCAAACGTAGTTAATTTTAACTATGCAAACGAAGTTGATTTTGAATATGCAAACGTAGTTGATTTTGACTATGCAAACGTAGTTGATTTTGACTATGCAAACGTAGTTGATTTTAACTATGCAAACGTAGTTGATTTTAACTATGCAAACGAAGTTGATTTTGAATATGCAAACGTAGTTGATTTTGACTATGCAAACGTAGTTGATTTTGACTATGCAAACGTAGTTGATTTTAACTATGCAAACGTAGTTGATTTTAACTATGCAAACGTAGTTGATTTTGACTATGCAAACGTAGTTGATTTTAACTATGCAAACGAAGTTGATTTTGACTATGCAAACGTAGATGAATTTAACTATGCAAACGTAGTTGATTTTGACTATGCAAACGTAGTTGATTTTAACTATGCAAACGTAGTTGATTTTAACTATGCAAACGTAGTTGATTTTAACTATGCAAACGTAGTTGATTTTGACTATGCAAACGTAGTTGATTTTAACTATGCAAACGAAGTTGATTTTGACTATGCAAACGTAGATGAATTTAACTATGCAAACGTAGTTGATTTTGACTATGCAAACGTAGTTGATTTTAACTATGCAAACGAAGTTGATTTTGACTATGCAAACGTAAATGAATTTAACTATGCAAACGTAGTTGATTTTGACTATGCAAACGTAGTTGATTTTAACTATGCAAACGTAGTTGATTTTAACTATGCAAACGTAGTTGATTTTAACTATGCAAACGAAGTTGATTTTGAATATGCAAACGTAGTTGATTTTGACTATGCAAACGTAGTTGATTTTGACTATGCAAACGTAGTTGATTTTAACTATGCAAACGTAGTTGATTTTAACTATGCAAACGAAGTTGATTTTGACTATGCAAACGTAGATGAATTTAACTATGCAAACGTAGTTGATTTTGACTATGCAAACGTAGTTGATTTTAACTATGCAAACGTAGTTGATTTTGACTATGCAAACGTAGTTGATTTTAACTATGCAAACGTAGTTGATTTTAACTATGCAAACGTAGTTGATTTTAACTATGCAAACGAAGTTGATTTTGACTATGCAAACGTAAATGAATTTAACTATGCAAACGTAGTTGATTTTGACTATGCAAACGTAGTTGATTTTAACTATGCAAACGTAGTTGATTTTAACTATGCAAACGTAGTTGATTTTAACTATGCAAACGATGTTGATTTTGAATATGCAAACGTAGTTGATTTTGACTATGCAAACGTAGTTGATTTTGACTATGCAAACGTAGTTGATTTTAACTATGCAAACGTAGTTGATTTTGACTATGCAAACGTAGTTGATTTTAACTATGCAAACGTAGTTGATTTTAACTATGCAAACGTAGTTGATTTTGACTATGCAAACGTAGTTGATTTTGACTATTCAAACGTAGTTGATTTTAACTATGCAAACGTAGTTGATTTTAACTATGCAAACGTAGTTGATTTTGACTATGCAAACGTAGTTGATTTTAACTATGCAAACGTAGTTGATTTTAACTATGCAAACGTAGTTGATTTTAACTATGCAAACGTAGTTGATTTTGACTATGCAATCGTAGTTGATTTTGACTATGCAAACGTAGTTGAATTTAACTATGCAAACGTAGTTGATTTTGACTATGCAAACGTAGTTGATTTTAACTATGCAAACGTAGTTGAATTTAACTATGCAAACGTAGTTGATTTTAACTATGCAAACGAAGTTGATTTTGACTATGCAAACGTAGTTGATTTTAACTATGCAAACGAAGTTGATTTTGACTATGCAAACGTAGTTGAATTTAACTATGCAAACGTAGTTGATTTTGACTATGCAAACGTAGTTGATTTTAACTATGCAAACGTAGTTGATTTTGACTATGCAAACGTAGTTGATTTTAACTATGCAAACGTAGTTGATTTTAACTATGCAAACGTAGTTGATTTTAACTATGCAAACGAAGTTGATTTTGAATATGCAAACGTAGTTGATTTTGACTATGCAAACGTAGTTGATTTTAACTATGCAAACGAAGTTGATTTTGAATATGCAAACGTAGTTGATTTTGACTATGCAAACGTAGTTGATTTTGACTATGCAAACGTAGTTGATTTTAACTATGCAAACGTAGTTGATTTTGACTATGCAAACGTAGTTGATTTTGACTATGCAAACGTAGTTGATTTTAACTATGCAAACGTAGTTGATTTTAACTATGCAAACGTAGTTGATTTTGACTATGCAAACGTAGTTGATTTTAACTATGCAAACGAAGTTGATTTTGACTATGCAAACGTAGATGAATTTAACTATGCAAACGTAGATGAATTTAACTATGCAAACGTAGTTGATTTTGACTATGCAAACGTAGTTGATTTTAACTATGCAAACGTAGTTGATTTTGACTATGCAAACGTAGTTGATTTTAACTATGCAAACGTAGTTGATTTTAACTATGCAAACGTAGTTGATTTTAACTATGCAAACGAAGTTGATTTTGAATATGCAAACGTAGTTGATTTTGACTATGCAAACGTAGTTGATTTTAACTATGCAAACGAAGTTGATTTTGAATATGCAAACGTAGTTGATTTTGACTATGCAAACGTAGTTGATTTTGACTATGCAAACGTAGTTGATTTTAACTATGCAAACGTAGTTGATTTTGACTATGCAAACGTAGTTGATTTTGACTATGCAAACGTAGTTGATTTTAACTATGCAAACGTAGTTGATTTTAACTATGCAAACGTAGTTGATTTTAACTATGCAAACGTAGTTGATTTTAACTATGCAAACGTAGTTGATTTTAACTATGCGAACGTAGTTGATTTTGACTATGCAATCGTAGTTGATTTTGACTATGCAAACAAAGTTGAATTTAACTATGCAAACGTAGTTGATTTTGACTATGCAAACGTAGTTGATTTTAACTATGCAAACGTAGTTGAATTTAACTATGCAAACGTAGTTGATTTTAACTATGCAAACGAAGTTGATTTTGACTATGCAAACGTAGTTGATTTTAACTATGCAAACGAAGTTGATTTTGACTATGCAAACGTAGATGAATTTAACTATGCAAACGTAGTTGATTTTGACTATGCAAACGTAGTTGATTTTAACTATGCAAACGTAGTTGATTTTGACTATGCAAACGTAGTTGATTTTAACTATGCAAACGTAGTTGATTTTAACTATGCAAACGTAGTTGATTTTAACTATGCAAACGAAGTTGATTTTGACTATGCAAACGTAAATGAATTTAACTATGCAAACGTAGTTGATTTTGACTATGCAAACGTAGTTGATTTTAACTATGCAAACGTAGTTGATTTTAACTATGCAAACGTAGTTTATTTTAACTATGCAAACGAAGTTGATTTTGAATATGCAAACGTAGTTGATTTTGACTATGCAAACGTAGTTGATTTTGACTATGCAAACGTAGTTGATTTTAACTATGCAAACGTAGTTGATTTTGACTATGCAAACGTAGTTGATTTTAACTATGCAAACGTAGTTGATTTTAACTATGCAAACGTAGTTGATTTTGACTATGCAAACGTAGTTGATTTTGACTATTCAAACGTAGTTGATTTTAACTATGCAAACGTAGTTGATTTTAACTATGCAAACGTAGTTGATTTTGACTATGCAAACGTAGTTGATTTTAACTATGCAAACGTAGTTGATTTTAACTATGCAAACGTAGTTGATTTTAACTATGCAAACGTAGTTGATTTTGACTATGCAATCGTAGTTGATTTTGACTATGCAAACGTAGTTGAATTTAACTATGCAAACGTAGTTGATTTTGACTATGCAAATGTAGTTGATTTTAACTATGCAAACGTAGTTGAATTTAACTATGCAAACGTAGTTGATTTTAACTATGCAAACGAAGTTGATTTTGACTATGCAAACGTAGTTGATTTTAACTATGCAAACGAAGTTGATTTTGACTATGCAAACGTAGTTGATTTTGACTATGCAAACGTAGTTGATTTTAACTATGCAAACGTAGTTGATTTTGACTATGCAAACGTAGTTGATTTTAACTATGCAAACGTAGTTGATTTTAACTATGCAAACGTAGTTGATTTTGACTATGCAAACGTAGTTGATTTTGACTATGCAAACGTAGTTGATTTTAACTATGCAAACGTAGTTGATTTTAACTATGCAAACGTAGTTGATTTTGACTATGCAAATGTAGTTGATTTTAACTATGCAAACGTAGTTGATTTTAACTATGCAAACGTAGTTGATTTTAACTATGCGAACGTAGTTGATTTTGACTATGCAAACGTAGTTGAATTTAACTATGCAAACGTAGTTGATTTTAACTATGCAAACGAAGTTGATTTTGACTATGCAAACGTAGTTGATTTTGACTATGCAAACGTAGTTGAATTTAACTATGCAAACGTAGTTGATTTTGACTATGCAAACGTAGTTGATTTTGACTATGTAAACGTAGTTGATTTTAACTATGCAAACGTAGTTGATTTTAACTATGCAAACGTAGTTGATTTTAACTATGCAAACGAAGTTGATTTTGACTATGCAAACGTAGATGAATTTAACTATGCAAACGTAGTTGATTTTGACTATGCAATCGTAGTTGATTTTGACTATGCAAACGTAGTTGAATTTAACTATGCAAACGTAGTTGATTTTGACTATGCAAACGTAGTTGATTTTAACTATGCAAACGTAGTTGAATTTAACTATGCAAACGTAGTTGATTTTAACTATGCAAACGAAGTTGATTTTGACTATGCAAACGTAGATGAATTTAACTATGCAAACGTAGTTGATTTTGACTATGCAAACGTAGTTGATTTTGACTATGCAAACGTAGTTGATTTTAACTATGCAAACGTAGTTGATTTTAACTATGCAAACGTAGTTGATTTTAACTATGCAAACGTAGTTGATTTTAACTATGCGAACGTAGTTGATTTTAACTATGCAAACGAAGTTGATTTTGACTATGCAAACGTAGTTGATTTTAACTATGCAAACGTAGTTGATTTTAACTATGCGAACGTAGTTGATTTTGACTATGCAATCGTAGTTGATTTTGACTATGCAAACGTAGTTGAATTTAACTATGCAAACGTAGTTGATTTTGACTATGCAAACGTAGTTGATTTTAACTATGCAAACGTAGTTGAATTTAACTATGCAAACGTAGTTGATTTTAACTATGCAAACGAAGTTGATTTTGACTATGCAAACGTAGTTGATTTTAACTATGCAAACGTAGTTGATTTTGACTATGCAAACGTAGTTGATTTTAACTATGCAAACGTAGTTGATTTTAACTATGCAAACGAAGTTGATTTTGAATATGCAAACGTAGTTGATTTTGACTATGCAAACGTAGTTGATTTTGACTATGCAAACGTAGTTGATTTTAACTATGCAAACGTAGTTGATTTTAACTATGCAAACGTAGTTGATTTTGACTATGCAAACGTAGTTGATTTTAACTATGCAAACGAAGTTGATTTTGACTATGCAAACGTAGATGAATTTAACTATGCAAACGTAGTTGATTTTGACTATGCAAACGTAGTTGATTTTAACTATGCAAACGTAGTTGATTTTGACTATGCAAACGTAGTTGATTTTAACTATGCAAACGTAGTTGATTTTAACTATGCAAACGTAGTTAATTTTAACTATGCAAACGAAGTTGATTTTGAATATGCAAACGTAGTTGATTTTGACTATGCAAACGTAGTTGATTTTAACTATGCAAACGTAGTTGATTTTAACTATGCAAACGTAGTTGATTTTGACTATGCAAACGTAGTTGATTTTGACTATTCAAACGTAGTTGATTTTAACTATGCAAACGTAGTTGATTTTAACTATGCAAACGTAGTTGATTTTAACTATGCAAACGTAGTTGATTTTAACTATGCAAACGTAGTTGATTTTAACTATGCAAACGAAGTTGATTTTGACTATGCAAACGTAAATGAATTTAACTATGCAAACGTAGTTGATTTTGACTATGCAAACGTAGTTGATTTTAACTATGCAAACGTAGTTGATTTTAACTATGCAAACGTAGTTGATTTTAACTATGCAAACGTAGTTGATTTTAACTATGCAAACGTAGTTGATTTTAACTATGCAAACGAAGTTGATTTTGAATATGCAAACGTAGTTGATTTTGACTATGCAAACGTAGTTGATTTTGACTATGCAAACGTAGTTGATTTTAACTATGCAAACGTAGTTGATTTTGACTATGCAAACGTAGTTGATTTTAACTATGCAAACGTAGTTGATTTTAACTATGCAAACGTAGTTGATTTTAACTATGCAAACGAAGTTGATTTTGACTATGCAAACGTAAATGAATTTAACTATGCAAACGTAGTTGATTTTGACTATGCAAACGTAGTTGATTTTAACTATGCAAACGTAGTTGATTTTAACTATGCAAACGTAGTTGATTTTAACTATGCAAACGAAGTTGATTTTGAATATGCAAACGTAGTTGATTTTGACTATGCAAACGTAGTTGATTTTGACTATGCAAACGTAGTTGATTTTAACTATGCAAACGTAGTTGATTTTGACTATGCAAACGTAGTTGATTTTAACTATGCAAACGTAGTTGATTTTAACTATGCAAACGTAGTTGATTTTGACTATGCAAACGTAGTTGATTTTGACTATTCAAACGTAGTTGATTTTAACTATGCAAACGTAGTTGAATTTAACTATGCAAACGTAGTTGATTTTAACTATGCAAACGAAGTTGATTTTGACTATGCAAACGTAGATGAATTTAACTATGCAAACGTAGTTGATTTTGACTATGCAAACGTAGTTGATTTTGACTATGCAAACGTAGTTGATTTTAACTATGCAAACGTAGTTGATTTTAACTATGCAAACGTAGTTGATTTTAACTATGCAAACGTAGTTGATTTTGACTATGCAAACGTAGTTGATTTTAACTATGCAAACGTAGTTGATTTTAACTATGCAAACGTAGTTGATTTTGACTATGCAAACGTAGTTGATTTTAACTATGCAAACGAAGTTGATTTTGACTATGCAAACGTAGATGAATTTAACTATGCAAACGTAGTTGATTTTGACTATGCAAACGTAGTTGATTTTAACTATGCAAACGTAGTTGATTTTGACTATGCAAACGTAGTTGATTTTAACTATGCAAACGTAGTTGATTTTAACTATGCAAACGTAGTTAATTTTAACTATGCAAACGAAGTTGATTTTGAATATGCAAACGTAGTTGATTTTGACTATGCAAACGTAGTTGATTTTAACTATGCAAACGTAGTTGATTTTAACTATGCAAACGTAGTTGATTTTGACTATGCAAACGTAGTTGATTTTGACTATTCAAACGTAGTTGATTTTAACTATGCAAACGTAGTTGATTTTAACTATGCAAACGTAGTTGATTTTAACTATGCAAACGTAGTTGATTTTAACTATGCAAACGTAGTTGATTTTAACTATGCAAACGAAGTTGATTTTGACTATGCAAACTTAAATGAATTTAACTATGCAAACGTAGTTGATTTTGACTATGCAAACGTAGTTGATTTTAACTATGCAAACGTAGTTGATTTTAACTATGCAAACGTAGTTGATTTTAACTATGCAAACGTAGTTGATTTTAACTATGCAAACGTAGTTGATTTTAACTATGCAAACGAAGTTGATTTTGAATATGCAAACGTAGTTGATTTTGCCTATGCAAACGTAGTTGATTTTGACTATGCAAACGTAGTTGATTTTAACTATGCAAACGTAGTTGATTTTGACTATGCAAACGTAGTTGATTTTAACTATGCAAACGTAGTTGATTTTAACTATGCAAACGTAGTTGATTTTAACTATGCAAACGAAGTTGATTTTGACTATGCAAACGTAAATGAATTTAACTATGCAAACGTAGTTGATTTTGACTATGCAAACGTAGTTGATTTTAACTATGCAAACGTAGTTGATTTTGACTATGCAAACGTAGTTGATTTTAACTATGCAAACGTAGTTGATTTTAACTATGCAAACGTAGTTGATTTTGACTATGCAAACGTAGTTGATTTTGACTATGCAAACGTAGTTGATTTTAACTATGCAAACGTAGTTGATTTTGACTATGCAAACGTAGTTGATTTTAACTATGCAAACGTAGTTGATTTTAACTATGCAAACGTAGTTGATTTTGACTATGCAAACGTAGTTGATTTTGACTATTCAAACGTAGTTGATTTTAACTATGCAAACGTAGTTGATTTTAACTATGCAAACGTAGTTGATTTTGACTATGCAAACGTAGTTGATTTTAACTATGCAAACGTAGTTGATTTTAACTATGCAAACGTAGTTGATTTTAACTATGCAAACGTAGTTGATTTTGACTATGCAATCGTAGTTGATTTTGACTATGCAAACGTAGTTGAATTTAACTATGCAAACGTAGTTGATTTTGACTATGCAAACGTAGTTGATTTTAACTATGCAAACGTAGTTGAATTTAACTATGCAAACGTAGTTGATTTTAACTATGCAAACGAAGTTGATTTTGACTATGCAAACGTAGTTGATTTTAACTATGCAAACGAAGTTGATTTTGACTATGCAAACGTAGTTGAATTTAACTATGCAAACGTAGTTGATTTTGACTATGCAAACGTAGTTGATTTTAACTATGCAAACGTAGTTGATTTTGACTATGCAAACGTAGTTGATTTTAACTATGCAAACGTAGTTGATTTTAACTATGCAAACGTAGTTGATTTTAACTATGCAAACGAAGTTGATTTTGAATATGCAAACGTAGTTGATTTTGACTATGCAAACGTAGTTGATTTTAACTATGCAAACGAAGTTGATTTTGAATATGCAAACGTAGTTGATTTTGACTATGCAAACGTAGTTGATTTTGACTATGCAAACGTAGTTGATTTTAACTATGCAAACGTAGTTGATTTTAACTATGCAAACGTAGTTGATTTTGACTATGCAAACGTAGTTGATTTTAACTATGCAAACGTAGTTGATTTTGACTATGCAAACGTAGTTGATTTTAACTATGCAAACGTAGTTGATTTTAACTATGCAAACGTAGTTGATTTTGACTATGCAAACGTAGTTGATTTTGACTATGCAAACGTAGTTGATTTTAACTATGCAAACGTAGTTGATTTTAACTATGCAAACGTAGTTGATTTTGACTATGCAAATGTAGTTGATTTTAACTATGCAAACGTAGTTGATTTTAACTATGCAAACGTAGTTGATTTTAACTATGCGAACGTAGTTGATTTTGACTATGCAATCGTAGTTGATTTTGACTATGCAAACGTAGTTGAATTTAACTATGCAAACGTAGTTGATTTTAACTATGCAAACGAAGTTGATTTTGACTATGCAAACGTAGTTGATTTTGACTATGCAAACGTAGTTGAATTTAACTATGCAAACGTAGTTGATTTTGACTATGCAAACGTAGTTGATTTTGACTATGTAAACGTAGTTGATTTTAACTATGCAAACGTAGTTGATTTTAACTATGCAAACGTAGTTGATTTTAACTATGCAAACGAAGTTGATTTTGACTATGCAAACGTAGATGAATTTAACTATGCAAACGTAGTTGATTTTGACTATGCAATCGTAGTTGATTTTGACTATGCAAACGTAGTTGAATTTAACTATGCAAACGTAGTTGATTTTGACTATGCAAACGTAGTTGATTTTAACTATGCAAACGTAGTTGAATTTAACTATGCAAACGTAGTTGATTTTAACTATGCAAACGAAGTTGATTTTGACTATGCAAACGTAGATGAATTTAACTATGCAAACGTAGTTGATTTTGCCTATGCAAACGTAGTTGATTTTGACTATGCAAACGTAGTTGATTTTAACTATGCAAACGTAGTTGATTTTAACTATGCAAACGTAGTTGATTTTAACTATGCAAACGTAGTTGATTTTAACTATGCGAACGTAGTTGATTTTAACTATGCAAACGAAGTTGATTTTGACTATGCAAACGTAGTTGATTTTAACTATGCAAACGTAGTTGATTTTAACTATGCGAACGTAGTTGATTTTGACTATGCAATCGTAGTTGATTTTGACTATGCAAACGTAGTTGAATTTAACTATGCAAACGTAGTTGATTTTGACTATGCAAACGTAGTTGATTTTAACTATGCAAACGTAGTTGAATTTAACTATGCAAACGTAGTTGATTTTAACTATGCAAACGAAGTTGATTTTGACTATGCAAACGTAGTTGATTTTAACTATGCAAACGCAGTTGATTTTGACTATGCAAACGTAGTTGATTTTAACTATGCAAACGTAGTTGATTTTAACTATGCAAACGTAGTTGATTTTAACTATGCAAACGAAGTTGATTTTGAATATGCAAACGTAGTTGATTTTGACTATGCAAACGTAGTTGATTTTGACTATGCAAACGTAGTTGATTTTAACTATGCAAACGTAGTTGATTTTAACTATGCAAACGTAGTTGATTTTGACTATGCAAACGTAGTTGATTTTAACTATGCAAACGTAGTTGATTTTGACTATGCAAACGTAGTTGATTTTAACTATGCAAACGTAGTTGATTTTGACTATGCAAACGTAGTTGATTTTAACTATGCAAACGTAGTTGATTTTAACTATGCAAACGAAGTTGATTTTGAATATGCAAACGTAGTTGATTTTGACTATGCAAACGTAGTTGATTTTGACTATGCAAACGTAGTTGATTTTAACTATGCAAACGTAGTTGATTTTAACTATGCAAACGTAGTTGATTTTGACTATGCAAACGTAGTTGATTTTAACTATGCAAACGAAGTTGATTTTGACTATGCAAACGTATATGAATTTAACTATGCAAACGTAGTTGATTTTGACTATGCAAACGTAGTTGATTTTAACTATGCAAACGTAGTTGATTTTGACTATGCAAACGTAGTTGATTTTAACTATGCAAACGTAGTTGATTTTAACTATGCAAACGTAGTTAATTTTAACTATGCAAACGAAGTTGATTTTGAATATGCAAACGTAGTTGATTTTGACTATGCAAACGTAGTTGATTTTGACTATGCAAACGTAGTTGATTTTAACTATGCAAACGTAGTTGATTTTAACTATGCAAACGAAGTTGATTTTGAATATGCAAACGTAGTTGATTTTGACTATGCAAACGTAGTTGATTTTGACTATGCAAACGTAGTTGATTTTAACTATGCGAACGTAGTTGATTTTAACTATGCAAACGTAGTTGATTTTGAATATGCAAACGTAGTTGATTTTAACTATGCAAACGAAGTTGATTTTGACTATGCAAACGTAGATGAATTTAACTATGCAAACGTAGTTGATTTTGACTATGCAAACGTAGTTGATTTTAACTATGCAAACGTAGTTGATTTTGACTATGCAAACGTAGTTGATTTTAACTATGCAAACGTAGTTGATTTTAACTATGCAAACGTAGTTGATTTTAACTATGCAAACGAAGTTGATTTTGAATATGCAAACGTAGTTGATTTTGACTATGCAAACGTAGTTGATTTTGAATATGCAAACGTAGTTGATTTTAACTATGCAAACGTAGTTGATTTTAACTATGCAAACGAAGTTGATTTTGACTATGCAAACGTAGTTGATTTTAACTATGCAAACGAAGTTGATTTTGACTATGCAAACGTAGATGAATTTAACTATGCAAACGTAGTTGATTTTGACTATGCAAACGTAGTTGATTGTAACTATGCAAACGTAGTTGATTTTGACTATGCAAACGTAGTTGATTTTAACTATGCAAACGTAGTTGATTTTAACTATGCAAACGTAGTTGATTTTAACTATGCAAACGAAGTTGATTTTGAATATGCAAACGTAGTTGATTTTGACTATGCAAACGTAGTTGATTTTGACTATGCAAACGTAGTTGATTTTAACTATGCAAACGTAGTTGATTTTGACTATGCAAACGTAGTTGATTTTAACTATGCAAACGTAGTTGATTTTAACTATGCAAACGTAGTTGATTTTAACTATGCAAACATAGTTGATTTTGAATATGCAAACGTAGTTGATTTTGACTATGCAAACGTAGTTGATTTTGAGTATGCGAACGTAGTTGATTTTAACTATGCAAACGTAGTTGATTTTAACTATGCAAACGTAGTTGATTTTGACTATGCAAACGTAGTTGATTTTAACTATGCAAACGTAGTTGATTTTGACTATGCAAACGTAGTTGATTTTAACTATGCAAACGTAGTTGATTTTAACTATGCAAACGTAGTTGATTTTGACTATGCAATCGTAGTTGATTTTGACTATGCAAACGTAGTTGATTTTAACTATGCAAACGTAGTTGATTTTGACTATGCAAACGTAGTTGATTTTGACTATGTAAACGTAGTTGATTTTAACTATGCAAACGTAGTTGATTTTAACTATGCAAACGAAGTTGATTTTGACTATGCAAACGTAGTTGATTTTGACTATGCAAACGTAGTTGAATTTAACTATGCAAACGTAGTTGATTTTGACTATGCAAACGTAGTTGATTTTGACTATGTAAACGTAGTTGATTTTAACTATGCAAACGTAGTTGATTTTAACTATGCAAACGTAGTTGATTTTGACTATGCAAACGTAGTTGATTTTGACTATGCAAACGTAGTTGATTTTAACTATGCAAACGTAGTTGATTTTGACTATGCAAACGTAGTTGATTTTGACTATGCAAACGTAGTTGATTTTAACTATGCAAACGTAGTTGATTTTAACTATGCAAACGTAGTTGATTTTAGCTATGCAAACGAAGTTGATTTTGACTATGCAAACGTAGTTGAATTTAACTATGCAAACGTAGTTATTTTGACTATGCAAACGTAGTTGATTTTGACTATGCAAACGTAGTTGATTTTAACTATGCAAACGTAGTTGATTTTAACTATGCAAACGTAGTTGATTTTAACTATGCAAACGTAGTTGATTTTGACTATGCAAACGTAGTTGATTTTGACTATGCAAACGTAGTTGATTTTGACTATGCAAACGTAGTTGATTTTAACTATGCAAACGTAGTTGATTTTGACTATGCAAACGTAGTTGATTTTGACTATGCAAACGTAGTTGATTTTAACTATGCAAACGTAGTTGATTTTAACTATGCAAACGTAGTTGAATTTAACTATGCAAACGTAGTTATTTTGACTATGCAAACGTAGTTGATTTTGACTATGCAAACGTATTTGATTTTAACTATGCAAACGTAGTTGATTTTAACTATGCAAACGTAGTTGATTTTGACTATGCAAACGTAGTTGATTTTGACTATGCAAACGTAGTTGATTTTGACTATGCAAACGTAGTTGATTTTAACTATGCAAACGTAGTTGATTTTGACTATGCAAACGTAGTTGATTTTGACTATGCAAACGTAGTTGATTTTAACTATGCAAACGTAGTTGATTTTAACTATGCAAACGTAGTTGAATTTAACTATGCAAACGTAGTTATTTTGACTATGCAAACGTAGTTGATTTTGACTATGCAAACGTATTTGATTTTAACTATGCAAACGTAGTTGATTTTAACTATGCAAACGTAGTTGATTTTGACTATGCAAACGTAGTTGATTTTGACTATGCAAACGTAGTTGATTTTAACTATGCAAACGTAGTTGATTTTGACTATGCAAACGTAGTTGATTTTAACTATGCAAACGTAGTTGATTTTAACTATGCAAACGTAGTTGATTTTAACTATGCAAACGTAGTTGATTTTAACTATGCAAACGTAGTTGATTTTGACTATGCAAACGTAGTTGATTTTAACTATGCAAACGTAGTTGATTTTAACTATGCAAACGAAGTTGATTTTGACTATGCAAACGTAGTTGAATTTAACTATGCAAACGTAGTTGATTTTGACTATGCAAACGTAGTTGATTTTGACTATGCAAACGTAGTTGAATTTAACTATGCAAACGTAGTTGATTTTGACTATGCAAACGTAGTTGATTTTAACTATGCAAACGTAGTTGATTTTGACTATGCAAACGTAGTTGAATTTAACTATGCAAACGTAGTTGATTTTGACTATGCAAACGTAGTTGATTTTGACTATGCAAACGTAGTTGATTTTAACTATGCAAACGTAGTTGATTTTGACTATGCAAACGTAGTTGATTTTTAATATGCAAACGTAGTTGATTTTGACTATGCAAACGTAGTTGATTTTAACTATGCAAACGTAGTTGATTTTAACTATGCAAACGTAGTTGATTTTGACTATGCAAACGTAGTTGATTTTAACTATGCAAACGTAGTTGATTTTGACTATGCAAACGTAGTTGATTTTAACTATGCAAACGTAGTTGATTTTAACTATGCAAACGTAGTTGATTTTGACTATGCAAACGTAGTTGATTTTGACTATGCAAACGTAGTTGATTTTAACTATGCAAACGTAGTTGATTTTAACTATGCAAACGTAGTTGATTTTAACTATGCGAACGTAGTTGATTTTGACTATGAAATCGTAGTTGATTTTGACTATGCAAACGTAGTTGAATTTAACTATGCAAACGTAGTTGATTTTGACTATGCAAACGTAGTTGATTTTAACTATGCAAACGTAGTTGAATTTAACTATGCAAACGTAGTTGATTTTAACTATGCAAACGAAGTTGATTTTAACTATGCAAACGTAGTTGATTTTAACTATGCAAACGTAGTTGATTTTGACTATGCAAACGTAGTTGATTTTAACTATGCAAACGTAGTTGATTTTGACTATGCAAACGTAGTTGATTTTAACTATGCAAACGTAGTTGATTTTAACTATGCAAACGTAGTTGATTTTAACTATGCAAACGAAGTTGATTTTGACTATGCAAACGTAGTTGAATTTAACTATGCAAACGTAGTTGATTTTAACTATGCAAACGTAGTTGATTTTAACTATGCAAACGAAGTTGATTTTGACTATGCAAACGTAGTTGAATTTAACTATGCAAACGTAGTTGATTTTAACTATGCAAACGTAGTTGATTTTAACTATGCAAACGTAGTTGATTTTAACTATGCAAACGTAGTTGATTTTAAGTATGCAAACGTAGTTGATTTGACTATGCAAACGCAGTTGATTTTAGCTATGCAAACGTAGTTGATTTGAGTATGCAAACGTAGTTGATTTTGACTATGCAAACGTATTTATTTATTTTTTTTGTAAATAAAAACAACAATTTGTCCCAACAATTTTCACTGCAAAGAGGTTCTTTCTCAATAACTAGTCAGATACATATCTGACTGACAACTTGACTCAGGAGGACCAAAAAGTAGCAGGTACCTTCAAAAATACTAAAAAAAACAAAAACATTACAAAAATCTTGTTCCCAATATTTTGTGCAGGATTGTAGGTATATGAAAAAAGTTTGTATTTCACTGCTGTACTGCTGTGTACTGCTTTTTTTTCCTTGAAATACTGCATTCTCAAAAAATTAATCGACAGCCCTGATACTTATCCACATAAGGACACGGCATGTAGTGTATTGCACACTTGAACCATATTTTTTTTAAACAAAAATCAAACTATGCCTATATACACTTGTCAAAACAATTAAGGGAACAAAAAAAATCACTTTTTTTTAGTGTTTTTTGAAGAGCTGTATCTCTGTGACAAGTGGTCGTATTGAAATGAAACAAAAATCATTCTGAAGCTTTACATTTTTTGTATTGAGAAATTTTAGAAAATTGTTTTTTTAAGGTACCGTTATTGCGCAATCAAAAGAAGCAGCACGACCCAACAATTTTAATTTTTTTTCTTTTTTTGAACATTGTCATTTTCTTTGATTTTTTTTTTCAACCAATTTAATGTTTTTTTTTTTTCGATAACTTGTTTATTCAGCTTTAAAGTAGTCTTTTTTCGTCATTCTACAATTTTTTTTCAGAAGATTATCTGGTTTTGAATGAAAAAACAGACTTTGCTACCAATATCTTCGCAGGGAATGACGACACTGAAAATTAAAGGGTGGTTTTAAAATTTGGAATTAATATTCTGCAAGATTTTTCCAAAACTTTATAACGATTATTTTGTTTGGCTCCTCATCGTTAAATTCAGAAAAGGTAAAAAAAACGACTTTTTAAAGACTTTTTGTACATTTCTTACTGCTTTACAAGTATTGACTGCATGACTTAATTTGGTATAACATTTTAAAGAACTGTAAACCACCAATATAATCTGTACAATTTCAAATTAATCCATTGAACCGTTTTCACGTACCGAATGATCAAAGTCGTAAAAACCAATTAAAGGAACAAATTGGGTGGTTCATAAGCATTGTGAAATTGTCATCAAAATTGAAACGAAAACAACAATTTCTGCCCACTTTTTTCA
Source organism: Epistrophella euchroma (assembly GCA_947049315.1). NCBI lineage: Eukaryota > Metazoa > Arthropoda > Insecta > Diptera > Syrphidae > Epistrophella > Epistrophella euchroma. The sequence goes on along the minus strand of OX346247.1, from coordinate 103,684,993 downwards.
CAGTTTTGCGTTCGTTATCACTGATGAGATTTTAATGGGAAGCAAACCATCTTTTCGAGAAAAAGAAAATACAACTAAAACTTTAATTTTTTTTTTTTAAATTATTCAATTTTTGCTCCAATTTTTTTTGTTGAAAAAAATGTTGTTTTTCTTTTCAACACTTATCAGTATTGTAATTAACGCAAAACTGTGAAAAAAGTGGGCAGAAATTGTTGTTTTCGTATTTCGTATACAAAAAATATAATGCTTCAAAATGATTTTTGTTTCATTTCAATATGACCACTTTTCACAGACATACAGCTCTTTAAAAAACACTAAAAAAGTGATTTTTTTTTTGTTCCCTTAATTGTTTTGACAAGTGTACAATAAACAATAAATTTGTACTTATTTTACTTATTTGAAATATTCGTTCAGTACCTACAACAGTGACATTGTGAATAAGAGTAAGTTCAAACAAATTTTAAAACAAAATCATTTTTAAAATTATTAATTAATCATTTTTAGTCAATTATTCTTCATGTGAAAATGTTTTAAAAGTGTTTGTTTCAACTTGAAATTCTTCACCATTCTCTTACAAGAATGAAATATTATACTTAAAACTAGAACAACTTTATCCTAGCTTAACTAATTTAAAGTGAAAATGCTAACTTCTTTTAGCCCTTCGTTTGCACTTAAAACAAAGTAAAACTCAATTATGTTCAATTTGGTGTTCGTCCTTTGTACCAAACAATAATAATTCTATTTTTCCTTATTCTTTCCATTTTAATTTTTAATCATTGCACGTGCACGCAGACACTAACACTTCACTACCTAGAATGTGCAAACGCACAAATTAAATCGTAAATTAATTATTTATTTTTTCTTTTTATTAAATTTTTCTCAAATTTCAAGAATAATTTTTTCTTGTGAGAGGGGAACTATAGAATAGAGTGATGCCACTTTATGTTCGTTTTTCTTTCTTTTTGTTTTTTTTTTCTATTTGAGTGTGCGGTACAATTTCATTTGATGATGCTCTTCTTTGCTTGTTGTTATAACAAAGTGTAAAACTTTCAAAACCATTATCCTGCGCTAGGAAAACATGCAGTGGTAGGAAGAGTGAAGGTGGTAGTATACTAGTATACCTACCAACATTGCCATAAAGACAGCAAGTAAAATTGAAACGAAAATAAAAGTAAATTATGGCAATTTGAAAAAGAAGAAAAAAGCAGACAAAAACTTTCGTTAAGGACATAACAAGTATTAAGTTGTTGTACCGCGAGTGTTTATAGTATAAAAACTTGAAGGTGTGTACTCGTATAGTATACTATACGATATACTTTTAAAGATATATTCAAGAAGCCTTAACAAAGAACCAAGCAAGAAAATGACAGCCTAGAAAGAAGAATAACTGAACACGATTTTTGGAACTTAATAAGACAATAACGGGTGCTGTAGTCTTTCAAATAGAAATAAAAAATAAAATGAGGGAAAAAATAAAGTTTTCGTGTGGATTACCGAATTTCCTATGATTTTTTTTTTTTTAGTATAAAGAAAGTTTAAAGCATTCTTCGTTAATGCTGGAATATATGGATAACATTGAACATTGCTGAAATAATGAGAATAATTTTATCAATTCAGAGAGTTAATGGTTGGTTAAATGTATCTTATTTCAGTTAATGAAATTAAATGGTGATTACTGTAGTGATTGTGATTCTTCTTCTCAATTCTGATATGGCTGATGATCTCTTGGGATAAGAACTTTTTATTCAAATTCCAAAACACTCTTAAATAAAACTTAAGAAAAAGTTAAATCTTGTGAAAAGATAAGGAAACATTCGAAAAGGATTATTGATCAGGGAACATCTGCATATTCATAGCTGAAGAAGTACCTATGTATAAATAATCAAAGTACAAAAGGTCGAACTTTAATAGGTGGACGCTGTCAGAAACTAATGTCATAACCGAACGAAAAATTTCTTTTCGAAACGTCAAATACACACGTTAACATGACTATTTTTCTACACGAATTTATAACTAGCTGTCAATTTTCTTCCGTAAGGTGCACTGGAGAAGCGATCTTCTTCCCATCCGAAAGAAAAAATGAACGAAACGTAACAAATCTCAATTATTCGTGCGTCTTTTGAATTGCTAGTATTCGAGTGATTTCGTACGAATGCGTACGCTGCGTTCCGTCTATTATAGTTCTACCTTAAGGGTCGGAAAAGTCAGTTGAGTTAGCATCATTGTCTGAAGCAAGGTCGTTCGCAAAGGGGAGGGGGGGGGGGGGAGGGACAGGGGTGCGGCTGCCCCTAGTCAATATTACTTTCTTACATTTTTTTGTTGAATAATTCACAATATTAATTTTAAAATTTTGAATTTTGTCTTCTAACAAGTAAGTAGGACATTTTAAATAAAAGTTTCAATATTTTTGTCAAACTTTACAATGAATATAAATTTTTAGCGTAGATTTCTACTTTTATATATACGCTAGGGTGTCCATTTTTTCTTAACCTAATTATTTTTGATCACCCCCTAAATAAAAGTTTTATGCCCTACAAAACATGTTACCTATTGGGAAAAAAAATGTGTCAATGATTAATTGCCTCTTTCCTTTTAAAATAAATAATAATGTAATTCGAAAATTTGTTTATAGATTTTTCTTCCTTAAACTTTGAATGCGATTTTTTAAAAGGGGGATTTTATAATAAAAATTAACAAGAAAATTAAAATGTCTGCATACTCCCCCAAGGCTCAGTACCTTTATGAAGTATTTATACTTTAGATTTTTCCAATCTACCGCAATGTGAAGCAGCTATTTTGCTGATGACACTACAGTGTTTACATCGCATTAATGTTCTCTCAACATTGAGAGTAATCTAAAGTATGCGATCGAAATAGGGGAGAGCGGGGCTAGAAGTAACAGGGGTAAAAGAGTAACAGCTAAAAACGAAAGGGTTCCTCTGAAAATTAAGAAAGATGTGAAGGAGAAAAATGTTCGCCTACTTTAAAGCTAACGTCAAGTATACTTAAGCTGTGAATTGGATAAAAAAAGAAAAGTTATCAGGGTAGTCCCCAAAATTGCTACGTTTGTAACTTTGTTTTTTCCAACAACAACATTTTTGCAGACCACGTATCTCTTAAACTCTCGTCAAGCCCCCCACAAGCATCATCTGTAGAGGACCAGTGACTACCAAAATGCCATCAGAAGTGCCGCTACTGATGTGCTGGGTGTCACTAGGCCATCACAACGAAACCCCTGGTTCAATGAGGAATGCAGCCTGGCGCATGAAGCAAAGAACGAGACCTACCAAGCAATGCTGCAGACTAGAACCAGAGCTGCTGAGAGAGCAGCCCGGGAGCTATACGGGAAAAAACGAAGGGAGGAACGCCAACTTCTCAGGAGGAAAAAGAGAGAGCATGCGAAGCGGGCGGTCGAGTCTATTGAGAACTGTAGCGGCAGGGGGGATGTTCGGAAGTTCTACCGAAGGGTGAGGCAAACTACCCAGGGTTACAAGGCCAGAACGGAAGCCTGCCGAGATGAGAGTGGGAATATGGTGATAGACACACAGTCGGTAATGAGGATCTGGAAACAACACTTTTCTAGACTGCTAAACGGCGAAGTTGGCCAAAATTCCGCTATAAGACAAAACACTCCGTTCAACCTGGACGATGATGTTCAAAATTTCCGTCCACCCGACCTAAATATTTTTTCATATATTTCATATTTCATATTTATTTCATATAAAACTATATTACATTGTACTTCGAGATAAATCTCTTAAATAGTATCAAAATTTATATAACATTATGTGTGCACAAATAAATGATGTAAGTGTGTAGGTACTTATTAGCTTAAATAAAAATATAAATAAATGTTTAAACCTATGAGTGATAATAATATTATATTTATATAAAAATAATTTGAGAGAAAAATTATTTTTGGTTTTAATCTTCAATTAAATTAATTCATTTATTCTGACATGTGGTTGAATAGCCCCTTCCGAAATTCCCGCGACGAGATGGTTCTTTGCAATTGGTGTGGAAGATTATTCCACAACCGAATTGCATTGACAAAGTAAGATCGTTCTCCTACAGTATGTGTGAATCGTGGTAGTAAAAGCTTAAGACCTCTAGGTGATTGAAGAAGTGCGGTTAGCGATAGCCAAGCTTCAGAGCTGTAAAAGACTGCAGTACTTTGGTAATGCAGTTAATAAAGTCGCAGTTAATTAACTTGCCTTTTGAATGTAAGTTAATACTGTAAATAAGTACTTTAACTGCGAAACAAGCAGTCAGCAGTCAGTACTAACATTCCGACTGTGCAGTTAAAAAAAAAAGTTAATTAACTGTAAGTTAATTAACTGCAGTACTTTTTAACTGCTTTTAGTCTTTTTAGTCAGTAAAAAGTCTTTGTACTGCAATGATTTAACTTTTAGTCAGCAAGTCTTTTAACTACAGTCAATTAACTGTAAGTCTTTTAACGTTTTCTATAGTCTTTTAACTAAAAGAAACAGGATGGAATAAAAAGAAAAGAAATTTAAAAGAAAAAAAGTTAAAAAAAACTTACAGTTAATTGACTGTAGTTAAAAGACTTGGTGACTAAAAGTTAAATCATCGCAGTACAAAGACTTTTTACTGACTAAAAAGACTAAAAGCAGTTAAAAAGTACTGCAGTTAATTAACTAAAAGTTAATTAACTTTTTTTTTTAACTGCACAGTCAGAATATTAGTACTGACTGCTGACTGCTCGATTTTAGTTAAAGTATTTTTGTAAGTTAAAAGACTTATTGAAATTAGTCTTTTTAGTCAATTAACTGCAGTACCGAAAAGACTGCAGTTTTTACAACTCTGCCAAGCTTAAAACGTACAAGGCTGCTGGTGCGGATGGCCTGCCAGCCGAGCTATTCAAAGCAGGGGGAGATGACTTGGTAGGGAGTATACACCAGCTTATCTCCAAAATTTGGTCGGAGGAAAGTATGCCCGATGAATGGAACCTCGGTATAGTGTGCCCCATCCACAAGAAAGTAGTAGCCGTGGCGTGATGGTTAGTGCGATGGACTGTCATGCCGGAGGTCTAAGGTTCGATCCCCAGCCTCGCCACCTATTTATTTAAAAGAAAAAACGGCTACTGCCTCTTGCGAGAAATTGACAAATCCTCCAAGAGTATCTTCTGTCACAGAAAAGTGCCGCTCGTTAGCCGTTCGGATTCGGCAATAAACTGTAGGTCCCCTCCATTCCTGCAGACACGCACACAGGAATGGTTGAGAGTTGTAAGTCACTAGGCCCTAGTTCTTCATGAGCTGTTGTGCCATCAAATTTATTTTATTTTTATCCACAAGAAAGGAGATGCTCTGACCTGTTCCAACTACTTGCAGATGATATTGACATCATTGGGAGAACGAAGCGAGCTGTTACCGGTGCGTTTGCAAGTATTGATTCGGAGGCGGCGAAAATGGGTTTGGCTGTTAATGAGGACAAGACGAAGTATATGCTATCATCGAGAAAGGAATGTCAACATCGTCGGCTCGGGCAAAACGTCACGATGGATAGATACAACTTCGAAGTAGTCAAGGACTTTGTCTACCTGGGCTCCACTATAAAATCGTAAAATGACATCAGCGCAGAGATCAAACGAAGAATTACTCGGGCTAAGAAGGCATTTCTGTAATAAAGCCCTCTCCCAGAGAACGAAGGCGACCTTATACATATAAGACCCTAATCATCCCGGTCCTGCTCTATGGGGCAGAAGCATGGACCCTGTCAAAAACGGATGAGAACCAGCTTGAGTGCTTTGAAGGGACGATTCTTCGGGTGATTTTTGGTCCAGTCTGTATCAATGGAGTATGGAAGAGGAGATTTAACAACGAGCTTCACGGGCTTTACAGCGACGTCGACCTGGTCAAGAAGCTGAATATCCAGCGGCTGAGATGGCTTGGACACGTGGAGCGTATGTACACCAACGCACCAGCCCGACGAGTCTTCAAATCTACCCCTGACGTTCTGCGCAGCAGAGGAAGACCCCACCTTAGGTGGCGCACACAAGTGGAGAACGACCCCAACCAACTTGGAGTGCGTAACTGGAGGCAGCTAGCTAGGGACCGAGCTGGAGGGGTTTGTTGGTTGAGGCCGTAGCCCATCCTGGGCTGTCAGCGCCATCTAAAGTAAAGTAAGTAAGTAACATTTTTGGCTTAAGTAAGGTACTAAGCAAAGCTGAGATCTTTTGAGTAATTTTTTTTTAGGTTGCTAGGTATGTAAATGACACCTTAAAGAAAAAACAATGAAAATCTACCTGCATTAGAAACAATTTCCACGTGGATGTGCTTGTGCACCCATTACAAATAAAAAACGAATGGAATTTATTTAAAGTGTAGGTACAGCTATTCCTGAGTCAGAATTCACAAAAGGAAAAAACATACATACTCGACAAAAAAAAAATTAAATAAAATAGGGCATACCCACACACTCATCCAAAAATAATTTTTAGTAGGTATGACTTTTTGAGGGCACATTCACATGCATGTATATGATGTAGTATATCCTCAGCCTTCTTCTCATCCCATTAACACTCACTCGCACTGAATACACTCAACATTGGCAAATGATAAAATTCAAAATGAAATGCATCAAGGGATTCTAAATATGCGAAATGGTTTTTAACTATGTAAACATTTCTGGTAAGCCCTTGTTGTATTACTACGGCTCTTCCTCTTTTATCTGTGTTTCAAGCTTTGAGCGAAATATTCACAATTTGTGTATGTGTGTGTGTATTTGCGTGTGATGGGGATGCTGGGGCGCTTGGAGGACAATGTAAAATTGTTGGCTTTCACCCGTAACCAATCCCATTAATGCGATGAATTGCAGGCATGCACCTAGCATTTCAGTTGCATTCTGTAGAGATTCTGAGGCGCCACATCAGTAAACACAACATCTCTCCCCTGTCCCAAACCACACAAAACTTGTGCGTTCTCATACAGGAAGGAATGAATGTAAAAAGTGTTTTAACTATTTTTATTTAATTTTTTTTTCCCTCCTGTTTTTTAATAGAAAAATTCAGTGCCACACAAAAAGACAAATTGCAATCCTCATAATATTAAAGTGCCTCTAAATCGTATTCACATGAGTGTCGAGTAGAGTATCTATCTATACAGGATATGGCACCCTCGGGTTGGGAAGTTTTATGTGGACAAAGGGTTTGTTTTATGTCGCGAGTTGGTAAATTCCTATAGTGTAGTGTTGTTTATTTGAAATTCAAAATCGGAAAAGTACACAGTATGTACTTAGATATAGAACACTTTAGGGAATGTGTAGAACGTATACAATGTACTAATACATGAAGAGAATGGGCCTTCACTGAAACTGCTTTTGGGTTCTGTGAGGACATTTTTTTCTAAATTTATTGAAATTATCAGAGTCGCGATTTATTGTGATAAGTTTATTAAATAAAATATGCTTATTTATCTTAAAACAAGGGAAGTCGTAATTTTGTATGCGAATTATTTTTGTAAAAAAACGGCTACTGCCTCTTGTGAGGAATTGACAAAACCTCCAAGAGTATCTCTTGTCATAGAAAGGCGCCGCCGATCACATTATCTCACTCGGATCTCAATGGATCAATTGCGCTCCCCAGGATATAGGGAGGTTATAGGTATACGGATGGGTAAGGGAAAGAGTTAGTAGAGCTTGGTGTTAGGTAGGGGGGGACTCCCTGAACAATTTTGAATTCTGGACAAATAGTGGCAAACACGAAATGGCGCCCAATTCGTAGAAAAAGTATTCTCCGAGGGCTGTCTTTCTGGTTCTTGCTAGGCTGGGGCATTCACAGAAAAATTGATATGATCCCTCCTTCGCCTCTTCATCCTGACACCCCCTGCATAAGTCAGATGTGGCTTCATAAACTGCAAGCACTTCCGCTTGAAAGACACTGCAGAAATTAGGAAGCTTTATGGGTTTATTTAGGGGTGGATTATCTGAGAAGATACCTGACCCTACCCCCTTATCCGTCTTTGAACCGTCCGTAAATACCGAGATATGACCATCGTTTATGACCCGGTTTTCCGTCCAGAGGTCCCTAATGGGGATTTCTGTTAGGGCAACTGGATTGAAGTGAATACTTGGCATTGTATAGTCAGTTTGAATGTCTTTGCCAATAAATTTCGTAATGGTACTGTATACTGTGCCCGAAATGGCCCTCTCTCCAATTATTACACTATTTTAGTCGTAGAGAACTTTTGACCGCCATTTCTTTTGTAAAAAGATCGAGTGGGGTTAGTGAAAGAAATGCTTGCAGGGCTGCAGTTGGTGTAGTTTTCATGGCACTAGTTGTAATAATACCATAGTTTTAAGTTTGGTTGCTTTATCTAAGGCTGGCCACCAAACAAAAACTGAAGTGATCAGGAGCCCTCCTCCGCCTCTTCTTCATGGCACCTTCTGCATAAGTCAGATGTGGATATACCCATTCTACTCATGTGGGTTCCCATTGATTTGTCACATGTTAGCATTCCAACCAAGAAAGATAGTTGAGGTCTGCTTAGCTCGAGAAGGTAGTCTATTGTTTTACTTAGAAAGATCCGCCCATAGATTCCTCGAGATCCCACAAGTATCAAGTGCTGACCATCTATCGTTTGCGGCTTTGAGGAAACAATTCTGCTTTTTTCCTGTTCTTGTGGCATAAACACTGAGGCATCAGTTTGGTTCGGGTCAAGAGATGACCCGTTCTTGTCCAGTTCATCCGCCTTTTCACTGCCACGTATGTCACGGTGTCCTGGGACTCATAGAAGAGTAAATGTATTTGCTGCACCGAGTAATCTTATCTCGTTAAGTGACCAACATAGGAAACTTAAGTTTCACTCGTTGAAGTTAGTGTGCATTGAGATATTAAGCCTGTATCATATTGGAAAGTTAAGTGCCACTTTCTTCGACTGTGAAATTGGCCCTAAATTCAAGTTTTACAAAAGTATTTAAACTAACATTAACCTTCTTCAATACAAAGAACTCTTTAACTTTATAAACAAAAGATACCTCCCCGAATCCTTTTAAAAACTTAAGTTAAACAAGAAAATCCTTCAATATACAACAAAATTATTTAAAACTTTTCTAACAATGAAAAGGTCTTTTTCCATACTTATAAGAAGGTATAACGAAAAAATGATACGAAGGGGAGTAAAACTATTTATAGACAAAAAGATTATCCTCATCCGGTACGGCTGGAGCGTTTGAATATTTTATTTGGCAGAGGAAACCATAAATTTTGTAAAAATATGCACCCATGTCGCATCATCACCGCTGCGCACGCCAACCGGTAGTCGAGTTACATACATGTTCGTCCCACACCTTTCCACAACCCACATCCACATCCTTTTCAAGTACACAATCTTTTTTATAGTCTTTCATAATATTTCCCTACTGTTTCCCCAGCATCATCAGGTAGTAAGAATCTGTTCGTTTTTTTTTTTATTTTCCCATGAAAGGAGAATGATTTATTGCCATGCAGTTGTGCTAATTAATCTTTAAGAGTTTGAATGGCTGATGTTCCTGCAAACGGGATTGTATCATAAGATAAAGTCTTTCAGTGAAAGTTATTATTCTTTTTTTTATCCTTAAACTGCACCTCCCTGTGGAGGTAAAGATAACTCGCTTGGTATTAATTAATTTGAAAGGATAAATTGCGATTCGGTTGAAAAAAGGAGCAGATAAAAAAGAAAAAAAAAAACACCGATAAAGTTTTTTGCAGTTTTTCATCGTCTATATGCTGTTATTTTGATGACATTCCTGTGAATAATCTCAGTTATTGTAAGATCCATTAATTTTTTGGTAAGGACATTAGCAAGTCTCAACACTTGTATGGAAGGCAATGGAGTGAGCATGAGTAAAGTAAACTAAACATAATCTTATTATGCAAGAGGTAATTTTGACAGGGCTTTTCCCTTAGAGAATATTCAGTGAAACATATTTCGAATTAGAATTATTATACATATGCAGTAGAACCCGGATAAGTGCCTATCGCATATAGCTAAGCACGCACTTGCGATTTCGATCGCGCGACTATTTAGTAGCAAGAAATAGAACAAATGAGTTTGCGACCGAGAAACTGCGACTGAAATTTGTTCCATTTTTCGAGCGACGCAATTGTCGCAAAATAAAATGAAACAAATGCAATTACATGTTTGTGACCGCACTTGCGATTGAAATTTCTGCGATTTAAAAATCGTAGTCGCGGAAAGAAATGAACATGCACGCACTTGCGATTGTCAGTCGAGCGATTTTTCAGTCGCAAAATGAAACACATGGTTTTTAATGGGAGTGCACGCACATGCGACTGAAAAAGCGCGGTGCTTAAAAAAAATTAAACAGGTTCCATTTTTAGAGCGACTTTTCAGTCGCAACGACTTTAAATCGCAAATGCGTGCACAGCCATTAAAAGATGTATGTTTCATTCGATAGCGATTAAAAATCACGCGACTACAAATCGCAAGTGCGTGCACAGCTAAAAATTGTTGCGATCGTGTTTTTTAATCGCAACGATTTTAAATCGCAAGTGCGTGTCTAGCCTATGTGCCTAACCTGGATAAGTACCATTTTTTGAGAACCAAAATTTTGATGATTTTTTCATATAAAACTCATCTAATAAGTCTACCTTTCGCTTAAATGCATACCTTTCCCGCTTAATTGCCTTTTATTTTGTACCTATACTTTTATTGAAATTTACCTGAAAAAATTTTTAAGTGCACAATTGTAATCAGCAGAAAAAGACAAAAGCTTCTTTTCGTCACCACCGAAATTTTAAAAGCGCTGACAATCTTAAGAAAATTTATTGAGCATAACAACATAGATGACGCTGAAATCGAGCGTCTTGAAAAAAATGATTAAAATTATATTCCATAACGCAACACAAACAAAAATAACTGATTATTTTACTTTGTAATGGGTAGTGCGTTGGACTGTCATGCCAGAGGTCTGGGTTCGATTCCCAGCCTTTGCCACCTAAACAATCAAAATGTTTGTCAGGGCTACTGCCTCTTGCGAGGAAGGGACAAATCCTCCAAGAGTATCTCCTGTCATAGAAAAGTGCCGTTCAACTTAGCCGTTCAGATTCGGCAAGAAACTGTAGGTCCCCTTCATTCCTGCAGACACGCACACAGCAATGCTTGAGAGTTGGAAGTCACTAGGCCTATAGGGGTTTGAGTTTTAAGTTTTTCACAAAGTTGTATCACTTTGACATATGTATAAATCAAAATATTCATACATATTTTGACGTCTAAATCAAATCAATAATTGTTTTTGAAAAACTTAAAACTCGAAACCCCTATAGATCTAGTATTTCAGTGAATCTAGCTTTGAAGAAAGTCGAAAATATGGCCGTCAATGTTTTTTTGTTGTCAATTTTTTTTATTTTTGTAAATATAGAGATAAGTGCTTATGTGCACTGCCTAACCCGCATAAGTACCTCTCAAAACGTGGCATTTATGGTGAGGCACCTATCCGGGTTTTACTGTACCTATATATTATGTATGTATTCTTATATCAATAAGACCCGTTCTTTAGTTGATTAAGTGCCAAAACCTGGATAACTATATTGCACACGAAGTATAATTTGACTTTGGGATATCCTCCTGTTTGATTGCCTTTGAAATCCCTTGCGCTAATAGGGTTAATTAATGCACAGAATTGACTTGGAGTCTTTCATGCGTGCGGAAGGTCTCGGGTGATTATGATGGTTGAAAATCCATTGCCCTAATATAACTGGATGCAGGCATTTTTCACTTGAATTTAAGAAACTTAAATCCGTATTTGAAAAGCTCCATTAGTAAGCCTGTAGAACTGTTTTTATTTGCATCTTAAAGTATTTTAATGCTTTCTCTAACTCTTCAGTACTAAAATCTGTAAAATAGGCCCAACAGTTTTCACCTAGACTCGGATTTTGCAATTCATCAAATAGTAAAGATGTATATTCCCGTGCATTTAATTCGATTTTAACCTTGAAGTTCGCATGACGTGTTATTTTTCAACAATCTGTAAATCTAAAACTTTGAAATATGGGATCAAATTCACCCTTTTTTTTTTGGACTTTAAGAAAAGGCTCGGCCTAAATTTTTAAGTTGTTACATTTAAAAAACAAATTTCAAGTTGTTTTTAGTTCACACAAATTTGTATTTTTTTGTGCCAGCAGCGACTTGGCTTATATGTAAGTACTCATCAGTTGACTGATGGGAGCCTTTTCAATTTTGTGGCAAAATTGCATTGATATCTTGTAAGATAGTTCATTCAAAAAGATTAATATTCTTAAGCATTATAGTGGAAATTGTACAAACCCAAAACCAAGTAGACTATTGAATCATTGTAGTAGGATCGATTTAAAAAATTTTAGAAGGAAATGGGGGAGAGGCGCTTCGAGGGAAAAACCTATGCCATTTTTTTTATATTTCTTGATTTTGAGGGAAAATAAAATGCAAACTCCGGCCTTCGTACTTAATTGGGAATATACAAATTTTTATATAAAGATTTAGAGACACGCATGCTGTGATTCTTTTTTACTAAGGCTGAGGTGCTCGTCGTTGTCCAGGACCCAGGGTATTACCGAAAAAAGCAAGAAAAACTCGGGTTAAGAAAGTAAAACTCTGACCAGTTACCAGTTTTATCCATAAATATTTATTTTAATACGAAGTGTTTTTACAATATTACAATTTGGTTTTGATTTAAACTAAATAACATAGTATTTTAAATACGACAAAGCTTCTATAAAAAGCTACAGGTACAGGAGTACACTTAGCCTATGATATACACATAGAAGAAATGTATCAATAGGGAATAAACGGTAGGAATCTGATTTCAGCCCAAGGCAAATCCGAGGGAAAATATACTACGGAAATTTTAAAACCAAAAACAATAACTCTAAATGATACACGAATATATCAAATAACCTGAGGTGACCAAGAGTTACTACAAGTACAAACTTATATTCTCCGGAACCTTATGCCTCATTATTTCCAATTCGCAAAGTAGGAACTCCCTACAACGAGTCAAATAAGCTTCGAATTATTGATTATTCGATTCAAGATTCAAGATTTTGTTTATTGAATATTATATATATACTTTAACTTAAAACTATTAAAATATAATGATTATAAAAATATTTTGTTGGCTTAAAGGGGCCTAACTATATACATTAACAAAATATCTCAAATTATGCTAACATAATATAAATGGCTTAAAATTAATTGTCGTTGGCAAGGTTCATCTCGGGTTGTTCAATCCCGGTTGTCCAGATGGTGGGTTAGTGTTGAGTGATGGGGTCGGCTTTCAGCCGCGGTAGAACGCTGACTCCTGGCCAGCATAGAAGGAAGCTTCATCGTCAGTTGGCATTTTCTCTAGGATATCCATTCCACAGAGATATCTCGGTTCGGGGTAGTCGTTCCTGGGTGGTCATCCTTCTCATCAGTGGGTTAGGGTGACTGGCGACTTTTGTAATAATTTTCCTTGCAGTTTGTGCAAGGAACTGGTCCAGTGGCTTGATGTTCGCTTCTTCGTAGATTCTCCTGTTGGTATAGTGCTTTCGTCTTTGATGATCGAATTGTAATCCAGTGCATATCCAGAGTATCTTCCTCTCGAATACTTGGAGTTTTTCCATAGCAGTCTTAGATATGGTAAACCATACCGGAAAACTGTAGCTGATGGCTGGTCTTAGTAGCTGCTTGTATATCAGCAGCTTCGTTGGTGTATTCAGTCCTGTTTTCTTCTTCAAGAGGGGATGGACTCGGTGGAATGCATAGTTCGCCTTTGTTAGCACTGCCCTAGAGTGTGGGTTGAATCTCAGCAGCTCGTTGAAGTTGACTCCGAGGTAATTGGCGTTTTTCTTGGCATAAATCGTTGATCCATTCGGAAACTTCAGAACCATGTTTCTGCACGTTGCCGCCGATCGACAGCGGATGTTATTGGTGACGGGCCAGTCATCTGCAAAGAGAAGGTTCTCAAAGTCGGTTGGCACAGGTTGGTCAGATGTCATCAGGCTGTAGAGGAAGGGTCCGAGCTTCGATCCCTAGGCAACTCCAGCCTTGATTTCTCTCACCGTTGACTTGCAGTTGTCGATTTCCACGAAGAATTTCCTGGAAGAAAGAAAAGAAAATAAAATTTTTGTTAATGACTGTGGAATGCCAGTGAGTCGGAGTTTATGGATGAGGGGCCTCTATCCATATACGCTGTCGAATGCTTTCTCGACATCCAGAAAGCATCCAACTGTGGCTCGGTGCCTATTGAGCGCTAAAGTGACGTCGAACTGGAACTTCAGTAGTGGATGCAGTGTGGAGTGTCCTTCACGGAATCCAAACTGCATGTCGGGGACATTGATTATTCGGTTTTCCATACGTCCTCTTGTCACATTTCTTGGCAAGAGGAAGTGTGAATTCTAAAACTCACAAACGAAATATTTTTATTCTGCATGATGACGTTGCACTACTCTGTATTCATGAACAGTGGTATGCACGGTGCTCTGCTGTTGATAATGAATGATGAAATAATGGTGGGTGGCTGGTGTTTGTTGTTGCGGTGATGATGAGTGCTTGATTTATATGATCGGCTGCTGATGTTGGTTGAATGGTAGTAGGGTGCTGGTTTTCGGTGTTTTTGTTGATGTAGAATACTGGTTTATTGTGAAACCTTTCGGTTGGCAATGATTTGCTGGTGAAAGTGTAACGCTTCGTTACAATACTACAGACGAAAGTTTGGTTGAGTTATATAGAACATATTTTTACCAGAATTTATAATTTCTGTAATGGTTGGCTCATGCGAAAGGATCAATCGGATATTACTTATAAACTCCCTTTACACAATTCTATAGTAATTTACTTTTTATTAAAAAAAAAAAAGACATCATGTCAACTGTTATTAATTCAGCCTCATTGAAGCTTTACTTTCGTAAGGTTAAGTGAAACAAAAACAAAAGATAAATGTCAATGAAAAGCCTTAAGTAACAATAAATTGCTTTCATTTGAATTTTCATTGCAAGAAAGTTACAGAATGTTGTCAAGTCTTTTGTAACATCCAGCCCAGCATATAGATTCTGTTGTACATGGATGAAGAGAGGGAAAGAGCTTAATGGATGTGCATTTTGCATGCATCCTGAATTCGATTTTCTTAATTATATGCCTGGCATACCACATGGTTGTCGACGTGCGTCGTTTTCTCTTCGTCCTTATCGTCGTTTGTTGTCTTAGTTGTCATCATCCTATATAACCTATACCTACTCTTAGTTTCCTTTAATAGTAATCACATCAAAACTGTAAAACAAACACAAAATACACCCTCACTCAACAAGGATTGTACAACAACAACAAAACATATCCTTGAATCCCTGCATACATACAAACCTATGTAAGTACATCTTTTGTACAAAAGCAACTCCAACGACATATTAAATTGCTTCGCTAACTTAATATTGCTGGTTCAGCATCAACATCTATGAGCCACAGACGGATATCCTGCCTTGGCAAAATCAATTCTAATCAATGTTCAACAAATTGTAGGAACTGATATAAATGGAGTAGGGGAGCATATAAGTACACACATATATATGATAGTAGTACAATGTTTACATAGATACCCTCTTGGAATGTGTCTTTTCTTAATTATTTACGTGTAGAAAATAGCTCGGATTCTTTGTTTTTATTTTTAGACAGAAACAAGGATAATATAGAATCGGGAATTAACAAAAGTTTAATTATGTATTCTCTATACCTACTTTCGAAAGAGAAAGTCTTGTCACGAACATTTAGGCCCATTTTGTTCACTATTGCTCAACTTGAGGGAAACTCTCTAGCTGGTCAACTTTACAACTCGAGAGTTGAAACGCAAGTTTGAATTTCTCTTTATTCAACAACTTTTTCTCAACTCCCCAATCGAATAATATCCCTGAAATATTTGTCAAAAATAAAACAAAACCGTCATTTTCAATTTTAATTTTTTAATTTATTGGGTTTTTTATTTTGAAGTTTTTTAATATTTGTGTGTTGTTTTGTATGAAATTGTGAATTGCGACATCATTTATGATAAAAAAAATGATGATACCACGAATAGCAACAAATAAAGAGTGGGAGAAAATCGCGAATGCATACTGCCCGTGCCCAATTGATGGTCAATTTATCAAAAACAATTGCTTCGGAACATTGCCTGTATTTTTAAGCTTTTTTGTCCTGAATATGAAGCGAGCAAGCTTTTGAAACAAAAATTTCTAAAGCTAAATAAAGAATCAAATCAAAAATTAAATGCCAAAACGACATTTTTACGTATACATATGTATAAACTCTCAAGTTTGCTCGGCCAACTTCTTTTTTTTTTCGGGAGTTGAGAAAATATAAGGATGATCTACTCTAGAGTTACTCTAGAGTCTAGAGTTGAAATTAAAAAGTTAAAAAAGTCAACTTTGGGTGAACATATCATTTTTTATTATCTTAGCCCTTTTGTAAGTTTTAACTTATGAAAGATCATTGCTTAATGCAAATGTGATAATAGAGCAATAGAACCTTTCAATAATTTTTTTTCATTAAATGATGTTTTGATTTGAATTCTGACTTGATTCATATTGATGTACATATTTTTAAATTAGACTGCGAAGTTTTGTACATGCAATATATCGTTGTCTTTTTACTTACATTGATTGAAAGTCTTTATAATTCAATGTCCCACTGCTAGACTAAGGACTTATAATTTACTTACATATGTATAGAAAAAGTAAAGTGAATTGGATTGTTTAAGATTATTGTTGGCTCTTATACAGAAGATTCCAATGTACCAAGCTATAGGTTAATCAAAATTTTACAGGAAATATATCACAGCATGTTCCTGATGGAGCAATTCGGTCAACAAATCCTCAATCATATAAAATTGAATTCGAATTGTTTTCTTAGCAATCACGAATTTTTTTTTGGAGATCAAAAATACACCAGTTAGTTACTTGCGAAAATCAAAATAATCTTTAAAAACTAGGTGGCGGCTAAAACACCAGGTGAAATTGTCAAAAATTTTGTTTTCGGCTTGTAAACTGATACTCTTTCGAAGAAGAAAGAAAACATGGGTTTTTGAACTATTTCCCAGAGCACCGTATAATAAAATGTAAATACAGTAGTCCCTCGATAATGTGAGTTACCGATAATGAGAATTTCTCTGAAATGTAAACCGCCAAAACTTTACATTGTCATCTCTATAATATGAACTTTCGAAATTTCGGGACTCCAAAATGTGAATTTCTTTTGTAATTTTTCTTCTTCTTTTTTTGTAAATTTTGCGTGCGATGTTAGATTAGAGACTGATTTTCACAGTAATTTTGTGTATAAATTGTTCCCTTATGTTACAAATTCCAGAACTGATTTTGCTATCAAAAAAGTACATACACACATTAAAATATGTATGTGAATACATAAATTAATTCCTTTAAAGTTTTTTAGCTTATATAAAATTTAATAGGTATAAACCAATTTCTAATGGAATTTTTAGTTTTAAAAAAGCAGTAAATATGGATTTTTGTGTTAAATAAATAAATAAATTTTCAAACTATTTTTTTTTTTCAAAATTTTACGTCACTAAGCAGTATTTTTGTTTTTAATATTTGATGCTCCCTTTAATTTTTAGTCAAACACTAAAAACCAGATGTCACAATGTATTCTAGTTTTTGATAAAATTGAAAATAACAAAAGTAAGTTTTCCAAATTCGACTTCAATCCATTATTTTGTTGCTCCAAAGATCCTATTTCTACTAATTAAGTAGTGAAGTATATTTCGTTGTTTTCAATTTTTTCAAAAATTAAAAGACTTTCAGGCATCCAGTTTTCAGTGTTTGACTAAAAAATTGATAAGAGCATTGGATATTAAAATAAAATATACTACTTAATAACACAATTTTTTTCATTATTTTTTCAAAATTTTTAGTTTGAAAATTAATTTTTCAAAAACTGTTCTCAAATAATTTGAATCAAAAACATAATAAAAGAACAGACTTCTGGCTTTAAATAAAATTTAGCATGACATAATAAGTGTTGCAGTTGTTTATTAATGATTTTTTTTCTATTCAGTCGAGTTTTTAGAAAATTGCCTCTCCCTCCTAAACGGAGGGGAATAGACCCCCCCTCCCATACGAGATTTTCTTGTATCGTTTCAGCCTTCACGTTCAAGCTTTTTGTCACACCTTAGGCGCCAGTTATAACGATCAGCAAAAAACATCCCAAAGACTTGAAACTTTATGAAATTGATTTTTTTTGTATGGCTGTTTATAAAAATTAGATTTTTTCTGATTGAAATACCAGAAAAAAAAATTTCGAATGGAATACTTTCAGTAGAATACAGAAAACAATTGGAACACAAATCGGTGGAATGATTTCATCCGAAAAACAAATATGTATGTAAATCAATTTAAAAGATAAAATATTCAAGTTTTGGCTATTTTTTTTTCGCCAAAAATATTCTACGCTAAATTACTCGCCGATTGATACATATATCATTTGGCTGTCAAATCGAATTGAAAATTAAAAAATTGGGAAAATGGTTTTGCCCTATCGCTATAACTGGCACCTTAAGTGAATCACCCTGTATATCGTTGGAAAGGGCTATTGCTTCTCTTTTCAAAACCGTACATAAACAATAAATCGCAGGAAATATGGCCGATTTAACTCGAAAACGATTTTCGCAACAATAAATTGAGATTTTAAAGGTATAGGAAAGTTTTCAAGTATAGGTTCGTGATGTACTCGAATAGGCCTACAACTTTCACTTGGTCAAAATGGAATATTCAATGGAATTCAAAAAAACTAAAACAGATCATTATACATATATGCTTGCATTGATTTTCAATATTTTTTTTCCATTTTAAGTCTTTTTTTTTAGATAGAAATTCCGATAAAAATTGAAGTTTGGTGTTTTTCGATGAAATGTTATAAAATCTTCCACAAAAAAATATTTTGACACTTTTTTCGTAGCTTTTTATGATTATTTTCAAAAAACTAAATCACCAAAAACTGAATCACCATATTGGTTTAAGCTCAGGGAACTTTTAAGGTACACAATAAATAGACTTCAAAACAAAGCTCTAAACCAAAATCCAGTACTGTATAGAAATTCTGTTGAATTCAAATTCTTGTTTTATACTGATTGTGAGTTATACAACCTGGGAATAAATTGAAGAACTAAATTTTATATTTTATTACTGGGAAACTCAAAGAAAAAAGATTCCAAGTTCTACACACTCTGTGTACCTAAATCTTTTTTGTGCAGAATTGCATAAGCTACAATTTTAAATCTTACATTTTGTACTCTTTAAGAGTTTTATCGACTTTTTGTTTAAATATTTACATCAAACTCCATAATACCAAATAAAAAATAAAAACATTTCTCATCTCGAAACTCACTTTTAGATTTGAATAAATAATGCCTACAACATATATATAATTCAAGCAATCTCTTGTAGGAACATATCCTGCCACTATCCTGCTGCCGGCTGACCTTTGTCTCACGAATTTGGTGCACCGACCGGGTCGGATTTGGACATAGGTACATTCTGTATTTTTCGGACTTCCTTTATAATTTTTTTTTTTGGGCGAAAAGTTAAACGACCAAACAAGTTTGTCTCTTCGTTCTGTAGTTGCTCTATGTCTCTGTTTATAAAAGTAAACATTTTATTTAATTTTTCGTCCATTTTCTTCTGTATGCAATGTCCTTTATGGCTTCAAATATGTATGTAGCTATAGCTATATAGCTTACCTGCAACATCAACAGCTGCAAAATCGTTTCCAAATGAAAGTTCAGACTTTTAAGTGCATGCAACTGGTCGAAGAGGTTTTAACTTGTTTTTTTTTTTTATATATACAATTTGTTTATGTACCTCCTATACACGGGTACATATACATACATTTATACATTATGTATACATAAAGGAAATCCTTTTCCGCATTTATTTATTTGTCCAGTTCTGTTTCTGGTTCTGTGTGTATTCACTTGTGTTTACCTTTAATTTGGTTTGCAAATTTATTTTGCACAACGATGAAGATTTTAATTTTGAACAGACAAACTGTTCTATTTGAGACTGCATTTTATGAGCCGTTGTCCATCTGAAGGAATTTTGGGTAAGTTTTGTATGAATTTAATTGTTTTTTTTTTTTTTATTGAAAAACGACAATTGTTACCATGAAATTCCAGCAGGACACCACTTTCGATTGTTCTCAACATAAAGACGAAGATTCATGAACAAATGAAGAACAATTCAGATTCTTTTGAAGATTTTTGTCGAAGAACTTTTGCGGCTTACCACGAAGTGGCGCGGCTTGGACAAGGGATAAGAAGTTCTCAGAAACTTGGGGTTGTTGTATAGTATAGCAACTCCCCTCGACACACCTTCGTGGGTGAGAGATTTTATTTGAAAAGTTTTCGCCAAATGTCAACAAAGCGAACAACAAATGAAATTTTAGCACAACGTTTGTTGTGTGCCGGATATAGCAAGTGTGCGGGGCGGGGATGCAATTGAAAAACGGGTTAGTTTGAGTTCTGACGCGGGGCTTACGGTTTACCATCATCTTCATCTATTTCTAGAACACACACAAAGCAACTCCAATATAGTCCTCTTGACTACACTGACTGACTGACATCTCAATTTCAATAAAGCTTGTTGGTTTAGTTGTTTTGGTGATGATGAAGATGATGGTACTGGCACTGGCGCTGCGCTGGCTGGTTTGTTCAACTTTAAAGATTGTGGCAGTGAGAGCAAAGAAGTTTTTGGTATAAAACTTTTCAAAAAGATATTTGACTTTGAGCTCTGCGGGAATGTTGAAAGGAATTAAATATTGAACGAGAGTGAGAATGAAAATCATCACAGAGGAGACGTTAAAATACCTCTATATAAACCTAAGCCGACACAGTACAGTATGTATTGTATATGTTTGTGTTTTTGTGTATGAAAACAGGTGAAAATAGAGTTACAGCAAACAAAAAAAAAAAGTGCCAAAGGTTATGACTCGGGTTTAAAATACAATTTAGGCATTGAAGTTTAAAAAAAAGTTTTTCCTAAAAAGTTTTACTTCCTTCAAAGTTAACTATGTTCTTTGTTTGTAGAATTCGAAGGTGTGGCTTTAAGTGTGAATTGAAGTCATTGCCAAGAAAATATGTCAAGGGGTTGATTATTAAATTTAGTACCTAAATTATTGGATATACACATATAAGTTAATTTTGTATTTTTTGTAATTCAGTTATTATGAAAAATTACATTTTTCGGTCGGGTTTGCAGTTTCAGGCTATTAAGACTTAGCACTTTTGAGACTTTAAATAAAAATGCCAATACTCAACCCCGGCAGATGCTATGTGTACTTACATAAAATTTAACAGTTTAAGACTGTTTATTTAGAACTTATTTCGACTAAACTTATAATCAAAGTTTTAGTCTAGAAACTTCTGAACTTCCCACACTAAAAATCAAAATAGATCACACTATGCATTCTCGAAATAGTCCAGTCGTACTCAGTATATTGTTGATCGTACAAAAAATGGAATAAAGTGGTGAATAATTTGGCACGACATTTTCGGAAGATAAAAGTCGAAAAAAGTAGTCCTATAGTTAATCGTTCGAATGCCTTTTTAGTTTGCTGAAAGCGACCAGTCAAAAAAATTAAAAATGTCAATTTTAGAGACATAAAAATATGGTATCAAAGCGGTTCCACTTAATAGCTTTTGAAGTATGTGAACCCGAATTTCATTCAGCCTATACTATACTGCTAAAAATATTGCCTACTATTATAAAAATTTATTTAAGAAAGAAAGATCAGATTAAATTTTTGAACGGATTTTAAAACATCTTCCTAGCCACCAAAAATTTCATCATTTGTAGAATCACCCATATGCATGCGCGTAGTTAGGGGGAGGCAAGGCAGTTCGTACGGACTGAATGCGGCTGAATATCATCCAAATTGAATGGAAATTTTTTTTTGGGATTTGTATTGAACGATATCATCACACTATGGAGATAAAAATTGGAAAAAAGTTCGGAAAGTCGTGATAACAATTGGAGCTTTCGACTCTCGAAAGAAACCGTAAAAAATTAATCAATTACAGGTGGAACGAAGTTCGCCAAGTCAGCTAGTAGAATTATAAAAAGAATACAATTTGTATTGAATTATTATTCTCAAATAATGTTTGCACGAAATTTAAACACAAATTGTATATTCAAAGAAACAGTGGCCTATTTCTTCAAAATATACAACACCGTTTGAAAATTTAAACTGCTAAAACTGATATCGATGAGCGTTGAAAACCTCCTTGATTGTGCATTTTCACAAAAAAAAAATTCGCCGCCCTCTTTTTATTTCGTTGAGGGTATTTGCTTTTTTTTTGAGATTTATAGGGAAATAGTAAGAAATAAGAAATAGGGAGAATAATCAATTTTTATTGAATTAAGTTCGATAGTAAATTACGTAAAAACAAGTTCGCTTCAACACCGCATAAACTAAACGTGGCACATACTTATAAAGTACGCAAACGCAAACAGAAGATGGTTTTTAAAAATCAACAAAAATTTGTTTACGTTTGGAAAATTACCCCGTACTCCGTAGGTACAGCCATGATTTCGAACTTGTGGTCCGCTGGCTGGTTGCCCCCCCCTCCTAGGCAAAATCCCTAACTACGCCAATACCCATATGCATATTGCATATATTAAAGGCAGCTCATCTCTCATTTATGATTTCCAAAAGTTAAATGTCACGGACAGAGAAACACGAACTCGATACAATTTCCTATTGGCTATATGTGCATATACTAGTCCCTATAGTTTGTCTATCAAATGTCAACAATTGTCCTTCAAAACGAACGAAAACTCAGAGGTAATTCCATAGATAAATATTACCGAAAATCCAGGACACAATGGCAAGTAAATTACATTTGAATTAATTCTGCATGTCAAAGTGTGTATATTTGCTTTTGCCTTACTTGAACCATGAATGTCAGCCCAAATTCTGTCACCGAATTTCTGGTCACCATTATTACCATATAAACACTTCCGGCGGCGGCGGCAGCGGGCGGCGGCCTACCCGTCCGTCGGTCTTCGTCATCAATATCCTGTCAATCTGTTTTTACTTCTTGGATTCCTTCACCTTCAGTGTTGTCCATGAAGTTTTTGGTTGATAATGATGATGATGCCTAAAGACATTCCTCTACATACATACTATGGACGTTGGTCAATGGACTTTCTCGACCTATAAAACACACTTATATGTGTCTTATTTACCTTTTCGTAAAATACAAATACTGGAGTCAGCCGGTCATGGTGAAAGAAGGTTTTCCAGTGGAAGAAAGGGAGAGAAAGAGAGAGATAAATGGCAGTCCTGAGCAAGGAACGTAACAACAAAACACACATTCTAAAGGAAATTTGACTTTAAGGGTCTGCATTGTAATGATTGATTAACTATAGTGTTTAAGCTTGGTAAAAGGTAGAACTGTGTGAGATTCTCTTTGGAAATTTCGTGGTACAAAATTTTGGCTAAATAGGTATATATTATTGATTAAATTAAATTTAAAGAGTTCACCTCAGATTTTTTAGTGTTTTGTATTAAAAAAGCTGATTAGTCTATTTTAGGTATGATTTTTGACACAACTTACGAGTACATAATAAAACAGATCACTAAATTGGGGTTTGTTGATTCCTCTGTTGTATCCACACAAAATTTACTTTACAACTTTTATTTTAAAAGCTCAATTTGACAATTTTTAACTTTAATCTCTCTCTGTCATACTGTCATTATTTTTAAATTTAGGAAATTTAGTTTTGGGTATTTGACAAACTATATTTACCATGTAATTAATGCTTAAGGTGTCACAAAAGTATAATCACTCTTTATCAATTCGTGTGGCACCAACTGTATTGTTTTAAGAAGTCACCCTGAAAATATACATAGGTCATGAAATTAACAGCAGACTTCTGATTGACAATCTAAACAAATGGCCAAAAAGACATAAGTATGTACATACATGATATTGTAGTAGTTATTCTCATGTTATCATATTTATTTCATTGTACACTTTAATTCACAAACCGATCGTTATTCTTGCCAAGATAATGCATGCTATCGAGTTATAAATTTATATACGTATAGATTCACACATATTTCCATTTATCCACATAAACTTGCAAACTGATCGGTATTTCTGTTTTAATAATTCCCCTATCAGTTGTTATTCATATATCCTATTGTATATATTTATCTTCCATTCTTCTTTGTTGTAAAATGTTCATCCACTTAGTTCTTAAGAAAGCAAAGACAAATAAATCAGTTGATATATGATAGCGTAATCGAACGGACGTGTTATTTAATTTGTGCTCGCTATAATAAAAAACAAACAGATTGGCTTTTCTTTAAATTGACTAAATCCTTGACTAAAATATGTCCCTAAGAGCAAAGAAGCATCGAAGCACAGATACTAAAGTTTTAACTCTATTATCTGAGCTTGAAGCCTATTTATCAGGAACGGCTCGTTATTCTGTATGACTAAAATTTTGTAAATTAACTAAAAATTCTGCATGTAAAAAAAAATCTGTATTCTATTATTCTGTATCCTAAAATTCTGTAAATCCAGAATTCTGTTTTTCACAGTTCTGTAAAAATAAAATTGTATATTAAAATTATGTAAAAAATTAAATTTTGCAGTTTTTATTAAAGAAATAATGCTCGCGTCTTGTTTTTTGTATATTTATAATAAATATAATATATAGGTACATAATATAATATTTTCCCAACCACATAAATAATTTAAAATTTATTTTGGACCTCCAAAAAAAAAAAAAAACATTGAAATAAATAAAATGTCAAAATGTCATAGTTTAACAGACTTGGACATACAGGTGCAATCAATTCCAAAATTCTGTAATTAAATTATTATTTTTTTCTTTTATTGATTTTGGAACATTTTTTTGCTAATTTTTTTTTTTTGAATTGGCGTTCAAAATTTTCAAATTCATTTCTAAACTACATATTTAATTTAATTTCGATCACATTTTTAAAAAAAATATGTGTGCTGGAAATTAAAGTGGACACAACTGCATTGAATATAGGTGAATTGAAACTTTTAAAATAAAAATTTCAAAAATTGAATTCGAACAGAGAGAGAGAAAGAAAACGAATCCATAAAGGCAATTGAATCAAAACGAATTTGAAAGTTCGTTTCAGCAGCGAACAAAATTAAAAGACTTGCGATAGAATAAATTTTCTGAAAATGTTGAAATATTAATTAACTTTGACTCAATTGAATATCCAAAATAATTGAGGTAACAAAAAAAATCACCTTTTTTAGTGTTTTTTGAAGTAAAAAGTGGTCGTGTTAAGATGAAACAAAAAACATTCTGAAGCTATATATTTTTTAAATAGAAATTTTAGCAAATAATTTTTTTAAGGTACGTTACCTTATTGCGCAATCATAAGAAGCAGCACGACCCAAAAATTTTAATTTTAATGTTTTTTTTTTTTGAACATTGTCATTTTCTTTGAATTTTTTTTTGAGTGAATTTAGTGTTTTGTTTCAATAACTTGTTTATTCAGCTTTAAGGTCGTTTAGAAGAATATATTGCTTTGAGTGAAAAACAGACTTTTGACTTTGACTACCAATATCTTCGCAAGAAATGACGACACGGAAAATCTAAGGGTAGTTTTGAAAACTGAAACTAATTTTCTAAAAGATTTTTTCACAATTTTATAACGATTATTTTTTTTTGCTCCTCACCGTTACATTCAGCAAAGGTAAAAAAAATGACTTTTTAAAGACTTTTTGTAAATCTTTTACTGCTTTACAAATATTGACTGCAGGACTTAATTTGGTAAAATATTTTGAAGAAATATAGATCATCAATATTTTTGTAAAACTTCAAATTAATCCATTGAACCATTTTCACGTAACGAATGATCAAAGTCGTAAAATCCAATTAAAAGAAGAACAAATTGGGTGGTTCATAAACATTGTGAAATTGTCATCAAAATGGAAACCAAAAGAACAATTTCTGCCCACTTTTTTCACAATTTTGCTTAAGTTATAATACTGATAAGCGTCGAAAAGAAAAAAAAAAAACATTTTTTTTCAAAGTAAAAAAACAATTGGAGCAAAAATTAAATAAAATTTTCAACATTTTAAAATTTTAGTTGTAATTTTTTTTTAAAGATGTTCCATTAAAATCTCATCAGTATTGTAACTAACGCAACACTGTGAAAAAAGTGGGCAGAAATTGTTCTTTTCTTTTCCATTTTGATGACAATTTCACAATTTTAAAAGCTCAGCAAATTCTTACACGCAAACAAAAACAAAACAAGTCAGTTTTGCTCATTGCATAAGCAATAACAAAGTATTTTTTAATCACTTTTTTTTTTGTTATTGTTTACGACGTGTAAACACTATTTACGTTTTCAAGAACAACATGGCTTCTGAAATAAATCAGCCAAGTAGAACCAATACTTAACTATTTTATTAGACTTTTTTACATTTGCCGAAAAATTACTGTTTTAAGTTTTCTTTTTATATCTAAATAAATTAGTCTGAATAAGAACAATATCGCGATAAGTCATAATTCTCATTAATATTAAACTTATACAGCCTTTTCTTGGTTATTATAAGCATGGCTGATTTCCACAATTGATTAATTTAAAGTAATTATTATTGGTTTTATTTTATCTAGATAAGTAACTATCTAATGAATGGATAAGCAAAATAAAATAAAACGGTCTGAAAACTGGGATTTCGTTTGCACACCTTTTTGTAAATTTCACACGATGCTGATGTCATGTCAAAATGACATAAATACTAAAAAGGCTTTACTCCGGCTTTATTCTTCCTTTGTACCAGTTTTAGCTTAATCCGCCTCTATTCCGTGTGTATTTTTTTTATGAATAAATTTTTCAAGATTAGAGGTGTCGTAAAGTCGGAGTAACCTTACTCCGTCTCTAAAACGAGTTAATAAATAAGGCTGATAATATTTAATGTGAATAGGTACCTCGTTTAACAATACTTTTTCAACGTGAAAGTAAAATTCAGTTTGTAAAAAGAATGAATTGATAATTCTGTTTGAAATTTTCTTTATAGCCCTAAATACTATAAAATGAATAATTTCCATCTATCATCATCTTAATTTTAATCCAAATTTGCTTATCCTCAAATCCGATAAAATTATTCAATTTAACAATACAATTTATTGCCACAGATGTAACAAGTGTCATCTATCTTAGGGGATCATCATTCAAACAAACAATCAAACAAATGAATATGAATCGTTTATTCAGCTTGCAAAAAGAAAAAAAATATGAAATTCCAACATCCATTTGTTTCACCTGACAAATTGAATGAATTTTTGATTGAATCAATAACACTTATAACACTTTTATCCCTCCCCAAAAAAAAAAAAAAATTCACACTTTTCCCATTATTCTACCAGTAATATACCACCCCCCAGCCCTAATCATCATCATTCCTTTAAAACACAAAATTGAAAAACAACACAAAAATTAAAACATAAATAAATAAAGCACACCATACCATGAGCAAATAAATTCTCCCATCTCTATGGCATTAAAGCTGGCATTTTTTTGTAAGGACTTAGCAAGAGGTACGTTTTTCCCCATTAACTGTCCTTTAAATTTTCCTTTTCTCATCCACACAAATTTTCTTCTTATTCGCTCCATCATCAGGCAAATCAAAAAAGAGATGAAATTAATCCACCCAAGACCCAACTCCAGGCACCCCAGTCCTTCAGCTGGAAGGGACTTTTCCGAGTCGTCCTTAGATTTGCATTCAACAATTTTGTTCCTCTGATTTGCGTCATATAGGTCAGGTCATACAGTTAAGGCCATAGCTTCCTCCATGTTCGTTCACTCTCGAGAAAGTAAGTGGGTCGATTCGAATCAGGCATTCGCATCATCATGGTACGTGTAAATGTTTACCGAATAGGATAATGAAATCGAAGCGGAGATGTTCTCTTGCTACTTGCTATACGGAGAACAGAGCACTCTCTTACCCCCCGAGAAGGAGGCCAATAAATAATTCTGCCGAAATTATATCTAACACAAAGCATCACCCTACCTGCTATGAATATCAATCAGTGAGGGGTGTTAGTGACGGATGTTGGGCACATTTGACTACCTCAGATACGTGGCGCCCAATTGCAGCAAGTGGGTAACTGGGACATGGAACCTTTATGTTTAAAGTTCACACTCAAAGCAAGCCTATGTTGAAATTTATATTTGGAATCTCAAAGAGGCTGGCAATTTTTTATGTTTTTTTTTTTTTATTATTTGGCATTGTCGGTTTGTTTGCATCTTTTTGTATGATGTTTGCTTCATCGTTCGTTCTAAGGATGTGTTTTGGTGATCTCAACGTACAGATGGAATTGTTGATTATTATTGACACACAAGTATTTTGATGCATGTAGATTCCCATGTGGTTTCTATTTATTACCGTGTCTTACGTATTTTAAAAAAATTTAAATTTTTGATATTATTTGAGGTGTGGTGCATATTTTGATCACTCAACGATAGTGAGTCCTGTGCACTATCGCTGAGTGATAAAAATATGCACAATTTGTTGAAATTATTTCTTTCTGCTGTCATATCGATGGAATCATTAATTTTATATTGCTTGTGCGAAGGAAGAAAATCAATCGTTTTTCTCAAGGTGTTATATAGTGATGGGTAGTGTCATTGCCCACTTACTGCCTGAACAGAATGGAGACGGAGCTGTAACCGAAGCCAGAGCTGGAATATCTGTCAAAATATTAAAATATTGAATACACACACAAATTCAATGTTGCGAACACAACGCAACGTAGCCGCATACAGAGCAGCAGCCGCAGACGGAAGAGTTCGCCAACTTTTTACTTTTCACGTACAGTACTTTTGACGTTTCAAATTGTATGAAGAAAAAAACTACTGTTTGCGTCGGAAAAAAATATTTTGGTTAATTGTGTCACAAGAAAAAAAAATTAATTTAAAAGAAAAACATTGCAAATAAAATATGTGAATTTTGAGCTTTTACACAAGAAAATTGTTTTGTTTTTCTTCAAAATACTTTCCAAGCTGTACAGTTGCATTGTGGGCACGTAAAAAAAAATAACGTACGACACTTTTTCACAGCTATTCTATTCTGTTCAGGCAAGTAAACTACTAAATGCCTACCTACCTTGCTATAATTTAAATGAAGCAAGGAATAATCCTGCAAGGAATAATGAAGCAAGGAATAATGCTGCTTTTTTCATGGAATGTGATCCAAACAACGAACTTGTGTGGTGGCTAGTAAAAATGCTAGTTGATTCAAATGCAGTTGTAAAACAATAAAACCTATACACTGGATCGACATGATCACGTTGCTTTCAATAGCGCAGTGTGTAGTGCACATGGCCTGGAGACACATGGTCTATAGTTCGAGCCCCAGTGAGGCTAAAAAGTTTTTCAAATACACAGACTATGCACCCCTAAATGAGTCTGATGATTGGCCTGGTGACCGTGAAATAGCTATAAGTTCGAGTTTTTGTTCGGCTTATCTGAAACTTATCTGTAGTAGCCCGTGGCGTAATGGTTAGTGCGTTGGACTGTCTGGAGTTTAATACCAGCCGCTTCCACCTTAAGTGACAAATCCTCCAAGAGTATCTCTTGTCATAGAAAAGTGCCGCTCACCTTAGCCGTTCGGATTCGGCAATAAACTGTAGATCCCCTCTATTCCTACAGACACGCACACAGGCATGGTTGAAAGTTGTAAGTCACTAGGCTCTGGTTCTTCATGATCCGTTTGTGCCACCAAATTTATTTATTATTTATTTTATCTGAAACAGTTTGCTGCCATACAACGATTTAGTTTAGTTGTTTGAAAACGGTTTTAACGATTTTGATTAAACTATGGAGTTATTGTAACAATATCGTCCCACTAGTGTGAATAGTTTTTCCTGGTACTCTTCCTATCTATGCCCAAAATATTCGTGAATAAATTGCCATATCTGTCTCTAGGCGAGAATTTTGCATCTCACGCTTGCGGAATCGCAAAATTTTATGTTTTCATGTATGGATTTTTGTGTTCACAGAGCAAAATCACCCTTGCGGAATTGGCCTTTGGTATGCTTTTAAGAAAGTCTCGGGGAAGAAAATTAGAACTTATGTTTGTTAAAAACGCCAAATATTTTTTGCTGCTTTAAACATTTTTGGGAAAAAAGCAAAACGCCAGAAATATTGAAATTGTGCCAGTGAACGGATCTGGTAAAAAAAAAGCCAGTGAATGAAAACCAACGAATTTCCAAAATTCATTCAGAAACTATTATGGCGTATTTTTTAAAATGAATTTTGGAAATCATGCTACTAAAATCAAAAGGTGAAAAAACCTCTGAATTTTTGTTTCTGACTTTTTTCAACACAACTTTTTCGAGCTCGTTTTTATTTCTGAGAATAAGAGTAACGCAAGAAAAATTTCTGAAAAAATTTCAGAAATTCTGAAAACATCGCCAGAATTTTGTATGCAAATGAGCAAACTGAGCTATAGATGAGACCGAGTATTTTCTCGATAATTCCAAAAAAAACTCATTACCCTTTCTGGATAAGCTTACGGAATTTTTCATAAAAATCAAAGGCTCTACCTCAAATTATATAGCAATCAACGTATAACCTACCCTCTACCAATTCATATGTATTTTGATTTCAAAAATATCGCTACCTTTAAAATATTTATTAGGGTTTCTCATACTCTTACATATGATTAAAAACTCTTTAAAAAAATTTGATTTCTTTTTGAAATGAGTTTCAAAATTTCCAAATGACTCTTTTCTTTTGCAGCTTATTATCCTCATCCTTGTTCAAATATGTGCTGAGAATATCATCTTAACCATAATCCTTTGCGTGTCAGCAAGCGTGTCTGCATTATCAACACGACTCAAGAAAAAATAAATCACTAAAGCCAAGAAATATACGAGCACAAAACCAGAAAAGACTTAACTCGATGACTTCTTGACAAAATAAAAACCATATTCACACTATCAAAATGACTTTGCACAAGGATCCTTGATGGGTATCTTCTTCCACTTTCAACGGGTATAGTGAATCTTATAAAAAAAAATAAGAGAAGAAAATAAGTCAGGGATTTGGCGGATTTAGCTTTTTGACTCCCGCCCTCCCATTGTATTATCATTTTTAAAGAACTGAAATATTCATAAGACTCCATCACTCACATTAGGCAATAAAAAGAAATCATGCGTGGAAATTTTTATAAGTCTCTAACGTCTTTGGGAGGAGAACGTTATGGGTCGCATCACCTAAAATCCACTGTTTGTGTCCAACACATACAAACGAAGACGATTTAAGGCTATGAGTGACATAAAAGGGGGAAAATAAACCATTTGATCGTTGCTCCCTGGCCTCGTACATAAATCGCCCCCGGGAGGTTAATAATATCAGTTACTCGGGCGTATGTGGAACCTTTTTTTTCGTTTTTTCTTAGAAGAATAAAATATATAATTTTTTTTTGTTTGCATAAATAAAGTCGAAAACATTTATGCGGCAAATTTATAGCTCTGCTTGTGGGTTATAAGTGTGAAGGTTATGTTTTTGTATATTTGCTTGTGGCTATGGGAATTTAAATCGCACGATAAACTCAAGTGAATTCGGAGTAAAGTTAAAAAGTTAAAGACTTTTCAAAGTGGAATTTGAAAGTTGTGCTTGCGTGCTGCTGCATTGATTTGTGCTCAAAAACAGGATGAATTTTAGGATGGAAAATAAGTTATGATGTTTTTGAAGAAGTTTCGTTGGATTGCATTTAAATTTGGTTGTTTTTGGGAACTTCTATGTTGTATACTGAAATCGTTCAGTTATGATCTAATGAGTTACATACTTACATATGTATGTATGTCAAAATTAATTAAGTGAGATGCTTATTTACAAATAACAAGTTCCCTAGAAAATTTAAAGAAAGAAACTACAGAAAGTAAAACAAAGTAATTAATTTAGATAGCTGATAGATAGCTGCACTCAAATATTAGTCTGCTATGGCATTAGTTTTTGGTATGGGTGTGCAAAGATAAATAAAATGACAATTTAGTATAGATAGCGAGGCACTGTGATATTCAGGGACATGGGGATGCAGAAATCAAGGGTCAATAAACTTCTCTTAAGTTGACATGAACCTTATTGCTGAATGGAAGAAGATGTGATCGAAAATAAGATCAAAATAGAAGAGGAGGGCAAAAGATACAAAATTTGGAAAAATTCTCGAAAATGAAGTAGGCCAAACTTTTGATTTTAGGTATTTTTACCAAGAATTTTTCACATCCTGGATCGGACTAAGCAGAAAGAACTTAAGATTTCTGAATGGGCCACTGTAAGGTTAGAATAAATTTCAGCGTTACATGAATTATGTCGTTTTCCGTTGGTCACTCCTAGCACTCTTTTTTCACTCCATCCACACTCCCAACACTCCAAAAACCTTCCATTTGCTGTTCGGAGTGATGATTTAGGAGTGTTTTTTCACTCCGGATTTCATTAAGGAGTGCTAGGAGTGCACTCTGAAAACACACATACTTTTAAAAGTATGTGTTGGATTAATTGTCAAAATAGTAAATGCTTCTTCTTGGGATGTTCTGGAATTGAAATTATTGAAGAATTCATTTTAGTTTTAACTTCTACATAGATACACATATTACGGAAGAGAGTTTTTCAAATTCCATTGGAATCAAAAAGGAGTGAAACACTCTGAAAATCCAATCGAAAACGACGTAAGATTCTGCAACACTCTTGAAGACATCAAGACTGTAGGAGAACCTGCACTGTGACTGTGATTTTACGTCAAAAAGAAGAAGGAGGTTTGCCTTCTCTGAATCTTCTTCAAATAATAAAGATTTCCAGAGCACGAATTTGAAGAAAGATCTGTAGGATGAGCAATCTTTATAAGTTCAAGTTGGGGGTACAAAAGATATTTAGCTCAAAATTGACAACACAATGATGGAGAAGTCCGAAAAAGAGGGTTTTGTCAAACCGTGCGTCCGTTCCAACGTGTCGGTCTGGTGCGTCCGTAAATCTGTGCTTCTGTACTTCTGTGCATCTGTGTCTGTTCGTCTGTAGGCCTGTGGTCTGTGCGTCTAAACGTCTGTGCTTTTTTGCTTAAAATTTTGTCAAAAATGGCTCCAACGTTTTCAATTAAACTGTCATGCCAGAGGTCTGGGTTCAATACCAGCCGCTTCCACCCTAAGTTTTTTTCAAGGCTACTACCTCTTGTGAGGAAGTGACAAATCCTCCAAGAGTATCTCCGGTCATAGAAAATTGCCGCTTACAAGCCGTTTGTATTCGGCAATAAATTGTAGGTCCCGTCCATTCCTGCAGACACGCACACAGGAATGTTTGAGAGTTGTAAGTCACTAGTTTCTGGTTCTTAATGAGCCGTTGTGCCACCAAATTTATTTATTTTTATTTAAATCTAGTTATTCATAATACGAGTACTCGAATCAATAGGACTGTTTAATTGGCAATATTTTAGCTAGCGCAGTGGACAAAGAGTGTAGACTTAAATCTTACATGTCGGTACCGTATAGATTGTTTTTCACTCACGAGAGGGATGTGTTCAACGATATTTGTAATTTAAAAAAACTGGAGCGCATCGAAACGATTTAATTATTTTTACTCGTGAAAAAAAAAAAAACAATTTTAGTATTTTTCGGTGAAATTTTAGACTAAATTCTCCATATACGTCGAAATATAGCTCGTTATATATCTGATCAATAAAATCTCTAAAAACGGCTTCTAGGTTTCAGCATTTCTCAGTAATACTTGCGTAGTTTTCTGTCTATAAATATGCTATTAAATTTTACAACAATAGATACCCGAAAATAATCATTTCAAAAATTCAAAAGCCCAAATTTCTCCAACTTGCTTTGAAGTGATAATATTCTCAAACCACTTAAATATGATCCAAAAATAAATTCATAGACATAATAAAAAATATATTTCATTCTTTATTTTGCTTAAAATATTTAATCCATAAATTGGCTAACAAAAGGACATTTTTGGAAATTGTTTCCTTTTTTGGGATTCTCAGCAGTATATATACCTATACCCTATTCCGCCTGCAATAGCCCATTAACAAAATCAAAACTAAATTAATAACCTTATAAAGGCTATTCATGGTGAATATAAAGCAACACAATCACCACCATTAACTGCCAGAAAAGATATACTATGCAGAAAGGACCTTAGATCATCCTAAATGTAAGTCGGATTGAATCAATGCCTGAGAAGATACATTCAGTGTTACTTAAAAGGCTTTTCGTTCCGAAGACAGTATTTCATTCCCTGCTATAGATATATGTATGTCTGTGTAACTTACCAATAGTATTCTATTGGTAAGTTACAAAAGGATTTTATATCCTTAGGAATACTTGATCTCGAACGAATTTACTTCCTGAAATTTCAATAAAAACCTGAATAAGGTCCTTGTTTATTTTGAAAAGGGTGAAATTCTATTTGATGTTTGTGTGAATGTGTGCTTTTGTAGACGCTATATATATATATATGTATGTATTAATAATAAGATGAATGTGTTGAAAGGGGACTAACGATGCGGACGTTGAGAATTTGCGTTATTGGTATCAGCTACTTTAACAACTTCAAAGTAAAAAAAAAAAAAAAAAACTGAACTGTAGAAACCTATAAATCTTGAAATTGTTAGAAAGGCAAACATAAAAAAGTTCTTTTTTTTTAGAGATTTTGGAATTGGGTTAAGAGGACCACGCTTGACGACGTGTATAATGATGTAATCAAATTTTCGTAAATAGCTAGGTTGTCTTTCTTTTTATAACTTACACTTTTGAGTCTTTCGATTTGTGATTGTTTTCTTTAACAACAAAATGAGACGTGAATTGAATGGGTTAAAAGATAAAGTGAAAAGAAACAATTTAATTTGAGCAAGCTTTTGTATTTTTCTTATAGAAATTTTAGTCTACAGTTAAATTTGCCAGTCTATACCTATATACCAATTTTCATTTCTATATAATCAAGTATTTCGTCACAGTTGCTTAATAATGCTGTTTTATTGTACCTACCCACTTAAATTTATTGAAGCTTTATATTATCAGACTTCTTAACTTGACATCAAGCTTGGTACAAATAATTTATGTGTAAATGATTTTTAAATTGCATAAAATAATAAACCAATATTCCCAATAATCCTACTAATTTAATTTGATTTGATTTTTTTTCTCGGATCTCGCCTTAACGATTGACAAATTTTCTGAGAAAAATCATTAAATGAAGTCAACATTATTTTCTATCCATGAAGGAATTTTCAAATGATATGAATCCTATTTAAATATGAAATATTTTATTAAATCAATTTTATATACTTATGAATTTCTACTTTTCACATAAATGAACATCATATCCAAAACGCCTAAGGAATTACATATTTTCAAAAATTGAAAGTCTCTTTTAACGCCTTGGAAAATCATAAAACTTCTGGAGATTTGACACTTTACACCCAAAAACATTCACCACACGTTGTCGTTGTCATTGTCATTCTCATATTCTCGTTGGCATCGTCATCAGCATTTTGTGTGTTGTGTGTCAAATGCCATAAAAGCGGATTTTCCATATATAGGGATCCCATTGCGTGTAACCACCAACTTCCGAGGGTTGATGTTCCGGACTTTCGGGTACAATAAAGAAATATTTTTATTGTAAAACTGAACACACACAGCGATACACTCTCTATATATGACATCGTGCAGTAAATTCAAATTTGCAATGCCCCAAAAATTATCCTTCAGGGGTAAAACACAAAATTCAACTTGCAAAAGAGTAAAGAGCAAATTTTGCTAAAGCAATGATTCGCTTAACAAAATGTGTCCCTTCCTTGCTTGTATTAAAAGGGAGGCATTTAAGGAAATCAAACAACTTTACTATGGATATCAAGCGATATGTGCTATATCCTCTTTCTCGGGAATTGGAACACACATCATGACTCTGTGGCAGAGGAAAAGGATAGTTTCTGGTTATTTATTCGTTTGATGATTGGCAGGAACAAGCAAAAGGCTTAGACTATTTCAGCTCCATATACATACATATAAGAACGAAACGGAGGAAATAAATTTTGATTCTCATCATCGGACAGGATACACATTGTCGACATTAACTTCACATACATTCTTGTTTCTGAATTTTTAACCCCGAACACGAATAAGGACTCAAAAGAGGTATGATGGTGGATATGGTTAATGTATCTCTTTAGTGCACACGGTCGAGTGGCGATTATTCAAATTTTATGGACGCGTCCATCCGATATAGAGCTTACAGCTGCTTAAGTTCAACTTAACTCAGATCATCGTCAAGTGTTACTGCACGTTGTGAGAATATTAAATGAGTTTGTGAGTTAAAACTCATATCCTGATGGCTAGACTATCCTTAGATAGGAAGCCACAAGCTAGGTACAAATAAATGAAACCAGTTATCCGCATTCACAATGGTGTGTGTGTATGTAGTTGAAAAATCTTGAAAAATAGTAATGAAAACTTTTAGATTTAATTTTACCTATTAAATGATGGAAGTAGAGATATGGAGCACACATTTAACATGTGCTTATACCGATCCAAAAATAATCACGTGTAAGTCTAGGATTTTTTTTTAATGAAGTGAAAATTTTTCTTCGAAAGGAAATATTTGGATTCGAGATTTAAAGATTTTCAAAAATTGCAGCCAAGGCAGTATTTGAAAGTATTTAAATCAAAATGAAATTAACTTTTTGCATAATATTCTTTATCGAGGCTTTCTTCTTGACTGTTTTACTCAATAGCCTTATTCCTTAAAGCCCAGTTTTTTAGTGTGAGATTAAAGTTAAACCCGAGTTAACTCACCAAATATGTTAACCTTGGATTAACTGAAAAAAAAAATCACATTTTTTATCATCTAGTAATATTGCTTGGTGAGTTACTGTGGATCATTTAATTTGCAGGATTAGCTAACTCTGGCTTAACTCACCACTAAAAAACTGAGCCTAAGAGAGCTGACTTTAATTTTTTAAAAGATTTAAATAGGAAACACTAGGAAAGTTCAGGAACATGAGAGTTCAGAAATATGCATAAAAAAAATAAATAAATAAATTTGATGGCACAACAGCTCATGAAGAACTAGGGCCTAGTGACTTACAACTCTAAACCATTCCTGTGTGCGTGTCTGCAGGAATGGAGGGGACCTACAGTTTATTGCCGAATCCGAACGGCTAAAGAGCGGCACTTTTCTGTGACAGGAGATACTCTTGGAGGATTTGTCAATTCCTCGCAAGAGGCAGTAGCCGTTTTTTCTTTTAAATAAATAAGTGGCGAGGCTGGGGATCGAACCTTAGACCTCCGGCATGACAGTCCATCGCACTAACCATCACGCCACGGCTACTACTCAGAAATATGCATAGGGCTCAGAAATTCTCAGTTACATGAACAGGATTCCCGTTTTTCTGTCAAAATACTGAGGACAATAATTTTTGGATTCGCTTGATCAGAGTTAAAGCTCAGAGATCAAATTTTTCTGATAATGCCTTCTTTTAACTGTTAGAAGCGTTTTGACGATTTTTATTATGTCCAGAAAAAGTCACCGTTCGGTGCGCTTTACTAATCGTTGGAATCATAGTTTTTGAAATCTGATTATGGTCGAAATGTTACAATGAACGAAGACAGAGTGACACACAGACATGATTGCTAAATTTTTCGTGCCTCAATTTGAAGAAGAAATTTATGTTGCAAACATATACATAGTTTCAATAGGTAGGAACCACAGTACACAAATCTAAGGTAATATATTGCGCAGGTTGTCAAAATTAAAACTTGTAGAAATTAAAATATGGTTGTTCTAGTGCCCCCAGAAACATCAAGTCAATTGACATCACTGAAAACAACAACAAAGGAGCATTGGATCCACCATTTTCTTCTGATTTTGATAGATGCGCAGAAAAGAACAAAAATTAAAACGCTAATGATATTACTTTTCATATGTGTATACTGTGGGTTGGAACCACATCCTCGTCGGAGATCTCATTTTTCGTGGACAGTCAAGCTGCTATCAAAGCAATAGCCAGTGAGACAGTAAGATCGAAAGCAGTTGCAAAATCCAGAGGCTTACTGAATAATATTTGCAACACCAACCAAGTCAAGCTGTGCTGGGTTCCTGGACATAGCAGAATAGAAAGGAATGATAAAGCGGATGAACTGGCAAGAAAGGGGTCATTATCAAATATAGACAGTAGAAGCCAATTTGATACGGGACCACGTGTCCCAATTATTAAAAGAAAGATAGACTTTATGACGAAAGAGTAAATCAACAACTCCTGGATTATCAGGAACGACTGCGTTATCTCTAGAAGTTTATGGCCTAGAATTAATGAAAAAGAAACTCGGTATATATTATCGCTGAGTAAAAAGAATATAAAGACCCTAATAGGTGTACTAACGGGACATTGTGCCATTGGCACAATGACCAATAGATTGGGTGTATTCGCACCCGACTTCTGTAGGAGCTGTCAGGATGTTGAGGAAATTGAAACCATTAAACACATGCTCTGTGATTGTTCAAACCTCCAAAGAAACCGCCTCTGCTATTTTGGAAATAGATTTGTTGGAGAACTGGACGATCTAGCATGAGTCTCAATAAAAAAAATGTTATAAGAATATAAGATAGAAAAAAAACTGTACCATATCAACTTAATCGAAGTTTTGTTCACCCTCATTCAATATAAGAATGAAATTGGATACTAGTACAACTTTTCGGTTGCACAACAAGGACAAAATCGGGCCCCACGTTGGGCGCCACCTGTAACGTACGCCTCGAGATGTTGTTCGAGTTAGAGATGAACAATTAAATTATTCACCTCAATAACCACCCACTCTCCACGCTACCATTATGACCCAGAACTTACAGGAACTCTGAGAAAATCCTGGAAGCAAAAGTGGATGGGTGTCCAACTGCGTGGCATGCTTGCACAGCCGATGGTTAGCTCGTCGGAGGGGGGGTTCTTGCTGTCAGTAACCTGGACGGCCGTTACTTATTTTCATGCCTAACATAAACCGTACTAAAAAAATTCGCTAAGCCTGCTTGTCCCAACGTAAAGAAATCAAAATTATTTCCGAAAATGTGAGGAGAACTTAGGTGTAAGAGTCCTCTGAGGAGTGACCCACCACAGTATCACATGACGTATCCTATGGATGCACCATATGACACAACCTGGCTATCATGTCCTCGATTCTAATGATAGCCCCTAAAGGGCATGAAAATATAATGTCTATTTATACTTTCATCTATTTGCCTTCCATCGTCCTACAGTATCTTGAGTGTTCCCCACAAGTGCGTGTCCTTGAACCACATATTCTGTTGTTTTCTCACTTTTGATCACATCATATTTCAACCAGACTCCTTCAGGTCATTCCGTAGCACAATGTGTAGACCACCGGATCCATCCGTGGGTCACGGGTTCAAATCTCGATTTGATAATCTTTTTTTTTTTTGTTATTCTTTTTCATATTTTTATTTCAAAAAAATATCAACATTATAATATAATTTTTTTTTTTTTCAATTTGAATTAAATCTCTTATTATTTATTTTCGATACAATTTCGACATGTGTCTATTTTCTCGTATCGTATCGTACGAAGTCCTTTTGTGTTCCATTATTAGCATCATCAGCATCATCCCCTGCTATACTCTAGAATCTAACATCTAGTCTATCCAGTCTCTAGTCCTCCTGCAAATATGCAATCTTGTTCACCACTTTACCAATATCGTAGCTCTGCTAAAGTTTCACTCGGACTCGACACGATCTGTTAAAATTATTAGTTGAAATAGCTCAAGGGTAGAACACCATAGCTTCTTAAACTTTTTAACATTAAATGATTTATCAGTAGTTTATTGATTATTGAGTTAAATGAGTTCTTAACAAAAAAAGAGGAGAAATGAAAGAGAACCAGTGATGGTATATAAACTGATAAGGTACCTACTTCGAAAAATCGTAGGGAAGGGTTATGTAGGTATAGGAAAAGCTAAAAACAGAAATGTCAGTTCTATTAAAGAGACCATTTTAGAGGGGAGAATAAGTCATGCGTCTATCATGTGAGAAGACCAATTGAATGATCAAAATTCATGACTTTGATGACAGTGGCTAAGGTTTCCCACAACATGAAAAAAATATATTGATAGCATAGGCTGGTTTGCTAATGAACCAATCTATGCCAATAATTGTTAAGTTAGCATCTCTGCTTATGGGGATCACAATGAACCATTAGCCCCCGTGTATGACGGAGCCTTTGAGCTGGACACGCCCCTCCTAACCTAACCTAACCTAACCTAACCTAACCCAACCTAACCTAACCTATCATGTATTAAGCGCTTTAAGTATGAAAAACAGCCTGATTTAAAGCCCTGTAAAATACGCCATGTACGCTCCAACCACGACCGCCGGGAAAAATCTATAGGCTTGTCCTCTTTTAAGAGGACTTCTAGTCAGCCAATCTATAGGTAAATAAAAAAATAAATAAATTTGATGGCACAACAGCTCATGAAGAACTAGGGCCTAGTGACTTACAACTCTCAACCATTCCTGTGTGCGTGTCTGCAGGAATGGAGGGGACCTACAGTTTATTGCCGAATCCGAACGGCTAACGAGCGGCACTTTTCTGTGACAGGAGATACTCTTGGAGGATTTGTCAATTCCTCGCAAGAGGCAGTAGCCGTTTTTTCTTTTAAATAAATAGGTGGCGAGGCTGGGGATCGAACCTTAGACCTCCGGCATGACAGTCCATCGCACTAACCATCACGCCACGGCTACTACATCTATAGGTAAATGCTTACCTAAATACCTAGTGGTTTTATGTAAAAAAAAAAAAGAATTAAAAGTTTTAATCAAATTAAATAGTCCGAAAAAGTAGCTTTCGTTAAAGCGTCCACTTTTCAATTTGCAATAACTTGCCATATTAAAGCCTTGAACCAAAAGAGAAAGTTCGTGCGACCATCTTTTAGAAGCACCGCGGTGAATTAGGTCGCATGTTGTGATTTAATCATGCCGTGGTCTCATACAAACAAAATTTTTAATAAAAAAAGCCCTTGAACTCAATATTTTCATTTTTTCCCTTCTTTTCAAGTACCTAATCTACATCAAATACAATCCTATAAAAATCACATAACTGTCAGGTTCGATTCAAACTACAAATTTTCGAATTATGTTTACAAATAATCAGGCACGTATCCAGAGGGGGGCTTAAGGGGCTGAAGCCCCTCCCTAAATGATTTTAATATAAGAAAATACATATTTCTCTTGATAACATAAGA
Source organism: Epistrophella euchroma (assembly GCA_947049315.1). Lineage (NCBI taxonomy): Eukaryota > Metazoa > Arthropoda > Insecta > Diptera > Syrphidae > Epistrophella > Epistrophella euchroma. The sequence continues at coordinate 103,643,709 of OX346247.1, read as the reverse complement.
CAAAATTCCGAAGATATTTTCAGAAATGTTTTTAATCCGCATCGACAATTGACAAGAACTTATTTTAAATTTAATTTTCTAAAAGCAAACAACGCGTACAAGAACACAGAACCAGAAACGTAATCTGCTGAGTCACTTTTATATTAGGAAAAGATGCTCTGTGATTTTCCCTAAGCCTAAAGACTTTAATATTCAAAATAGAGTCCAAGATATTAGCATTTTAAACGTGTTTTTCTTGAAAACTTTTTTCGTTGATTTTTGCGGTATATCTTAGGCTCCATTTATCTAATGGTAAATATTACAGTCTTTATGGTTAGGGAAAATGACACTCGGTGGATTCATAAAATTAAGGCGTCTACTTTAGCTGTGAAAAAAAATTAATAAGTTTTAAATCTTTTTATAAGGAGCCTTTTACAAAAATTCCTAGTTTAATGATTGATTCAAAATAGCTTTTAATAGCCAAAGTCTACAAAAGTAAGAATGAAACGCAAAGTTGTGTTTATGAGCTATGAACTAAGCTCCCTCCGAAACAAAATCCAGGCTACGGGCCTGCAAATAATGCAAAATGATTAGGTATTATATTATTAAGCTCAGAATTGTTGATCCTTAATGGCATCCATTTATTTCTTTAGGCTTTCTTTTATATCCCGTCTGCATCAGTCTTTAAACAATAATTACTCACAGTCTCATAAATAATAATGCTTAATAAGTGGGGGTTAAACTTTGACATGATTCACTGTCATTTATCAGCAGAGTTATATCTGTGTATTGAATGTAAATACAAATTAACTGTATATAATTTTGAATACCTATACATGATGAATAAAGATATATTTTAGGCCCATCAAATTCAAATGCAATATATGTATTTTAATTATAATTAGATTCTATATGTATGAATTGCAAGTAACATGTTTGATAGGAAATGCTTAGTTAGCATTTAGAATTAGAATTAATTTCAAACGGAATTGTGGTGTTTAAGGAGGAATGCATTGTTAGCAATAATTATGACATGCACTGTAAATCTAACAAACTAAATAATCATGGAGGTAGCTACGTTATGCATATGGGTGACAGATGAAGTGCACTGGCACTTTGGAGACACCTATACAGTCAGCATTATGAGGCTGACACATTTCATAGCAATTAGGGTGATGACTATAACTCGGGGGTACAAACTTAGCAGTGGCGTGTTGATAGTTTGACAATTTTAATTTGGTGACAATGCAGAAAACGTGAATGGACCTGAGGGGTTTTGATTAATTCTATACCTAATGCAAAGAGATATAATTTAATCTTAAATACATTGAAATAATTCTGCAACAATGAAATAAGATGGCCAAAAAGCTTGAGTGAGTTGTGAAAAATAATTTTAAAAAATTAATTTGGTCTCGCCATAGCTCGTGGAGAACTAACGCGTTGTGACTTATATCTCTCAACTATTCGTATATTTATGTTGTTGGCACGAATGGAGGAATTACACACAATATCAAAAAATACCAAGTTTGGTACTCGAACTAAAGGAATATACATATTGGTTTCGTGTAAAAAAATTCTCTGCGTTATAATTATTAAAATTGAATCTATGATGATGGAGAAGTCCGAAAAAGTAGGTTTCACCAAACCGTCCGTCGGCTTGTACGTCTGGAGTTTAAATGGGTAAACCGATTTGCTTAAAATTAAGTTAAGCCATTTTTATATGATTTCCTAGAGGGATAACAGTGAAGCTGCTATCGAACGATTTAGTTTTTTTCCAAATGTCATGGAAAACGAAATATTTAAAGTAAAGTTGAAAGTCTTCATTTCATGTTTTTGTCAAAAAAAAATATGGAAATAGAAATTTGACTTAGGGTTTGTTTCACAATGTCTGATTAAAGTTCCCTATAACTATCCGACACATTAAATATCCACAACTTAAATCCTCTCATTAAAAAACTTTGCGTTTCACAATTATAAATTTATGTGCCACTTAGCTAGTTGTCAGTTATTCCAGTTTTCCAAAAAATTTGACTGATTGAAAATAATCAGTCAAATAATTATTAATTTATTCTTAAATTGTGTATTTTGAAGTGTGATAACTTAACTTTTTGGACCGAGAGCTGGTAACAAACAACATTACTATGGTATTTTAAGACCCATAGCTGCAAGTTGATAAAATTCAGTCAGAAAATGTGTGTTTATATGTGGATATGAGTGTTTTAAAATACTTTAGTGTGTTTTTAAATCGCATTTTTACAGTGTTAAGGGGTGGAATTTTTGTCGTGAAGTAAATATCTAAGTAATTGGGTTAATGCATAAAAATATCCGTCAATAGTTCAAACTATTGATGTATTTGTTGACTGAGTCACATTGACAGCTGTAAATATTTTATTTGCCAGTTTAATTTTTTAATCGGCACTTCAACTGGCCTGTAAAATATTCAGAACTTTAAGTGCCACATAGACCTATTCAGATATTGTGAAACGTAAATGAGGTTTTTAAGTGAAGAATAAGTTCCATGTAGCTTAATTGGAACTTTAATAAGACATTGTGAAACAGACCCTTAGTATTTTTTTTTTTTTTTTTACAAGAAAACTAAATTTATGTAGCCTAATGAAGAAAGGTATACCTATATGTTCAAATATGCACACTTGCACATGAACCGCTTTGAATTAGATTAAAAGATATGCTGGTGCATGTGCAATAACTTTCATACAAAAAGTAAAGATATGGCTAAGAGTGAGACAGCCGTTGCTGTCGAAGACGTAGTGGGGACACTAACAGAAAGATGTCACCCAAAACCTTTTTATTTGGCTTTAATTGGAAATTGAAAATGTTCTTTATTTTTAACTAATATTTGTATGGGTAAACTGCCATAAATAGATTCCAACGAGTTTATGGTATCAAAACGGCGCTTTTCTGCGCTAATTGGGTCAGCGAGCTAGTTGTTCGTTGGCCGCCATTTCTACCTACCTACCATGGGTAAACTGTGGCATATTTAGGTTTTTTGTCGCCCTTGGCTATTTAGAATCTGCCGCCTCCTCCCGCCCCTCTGCAAAATTTCATCGCACACCTTTGACATAAAATATTAATAAAAGAAAGTAATAAAAAAAAACATCAGGTTCACCGTCACTGATTCAGGATAGAATTATCAAACATAAATGTCTGCAGATAGAGTTAAAAAAACTTATCTTGAAAGGATAGATTTTTTTGGGAACCTGACTAATCCCTGCAAACAAAATCTCTGCACGACACATCCTCGCAAGCAAAACCAAATCTCCGCAGCGACAAATCATCGCAAACCCAAATCTTTGCAGCGATACATCCCCGCAAACAAAATCATCGCGAAGACACATCTTCGCTGCGACACATCCTCGCAAACACAAACTGGCTTCCTTAAAGCTATAACCTGTATCAGTTTCATTGAAATCGGTCAAAAAACAACGAAGTGGACATTTTTATGAAACGCCCTTTCGTGAAGAATGACAAAACTTTTTTGTATGCTACCCCGTTGTTAAATAAACCCATTCCCCATGCCACCCAATCTCTCTAGATTCCTAATGGACAAATCACAAATAACAGCGCCCTATTTTTATATTTCTTACTCCACTCGCGTTCAACTTAACTCTTACCACCCCATTGCTATACCACATCATTTTACCTAATTGTTGCCAGTTTAAAAGCCCAGCGAACAAATACCACGGTCAACTGACTTCCTTCAAGCAATCACCGCGATGATTGTGTTTGCGAGGATGTGTCGCAGCGGAGATGTGTCTTTGCGATGGTTTTGTTTGCGGGGATGTGTCGCAACGAAGATTTGGGTTTGCGATGATTTGTCGCTGCGGAGATTTGGTTTTGCGATGATTTTGCTTGCGAGGATGTGTCGTGCGGAGATTTTGTTTGCAGGGATTAGTTACGGTTTCGATTTTTTTAGACGAATTAAAGTTTCCCGCCAACTCCGTGCAGCGCCTACTTTTTTCTTAGAGATACATACATAATTCATCGAAATAGCTTTTTCAATCGTCTTAAGCGTGCGACAATAGAAATTGTAGTAAAATTTGTAAAAGATTCAATAAAATAAAAAAAAATACGTATACGCCCGAGTGGACCACATTTGAATGAATTTCATCTAGTAATTGTCTCAACAAAATCTTTTAAAATTTTTTAACCTTTAATTTATTTCACAGATTATTTTCAAACATCTTGATAGAAGTCAAAAAACCTTTATTAGGTACAATCCTTTTCTAAAACCTTCCCTTCAAAGTCATAATTGTCCAAATAATATCAATTTCAAACAATTTATAAGTAGAACAAAAAAATAGCTCGGAAGTCCTTTTAAACTCGTACATTCCCACCAGTTTAATCATCCATCCATTCATTGGGGAGTTAGCTCAATCTACCTATAGCCTAGCCATAACAACAAAACATCAAAATTTTCCAGATCATTGCGCCTCAATGGGGAATTATTACTTGAGTCAGTGGATACAGTTAGGTCTTACATAAAAAACATCGCACAAAAGTCCCCGTTACACAATCAAAATCAAAGTAACAGTTAAATAACTAACAAGCCGAAGCGAACAATTTATGATTTTCTATAACGAGTTGGAAGCGATGGATGATGGCTGAAAGTGTTTAAGAAGTTATTGTTTCGTTTCTTATAAGCTTGCAACAAAAGGTACGCAGGTTAGGCACTAAGCTTTTATTGAGTGAAAATTTTGAGGGATTAAGGATTGTTATCCACTTTGTGGGAAATCTTTTGGTTATTGAAAAGAAAATATTTATTGTTGTAGAAAGTTTGGATGCTAACAAATCTTTTACACTAATAGCTTATAATTCGAAATTTTGCTTAGATAAACAAACCGATGGGTATGGGTATCTTCCATTTTATGGCTTTATTTAAATTTGTGTTGATATTTTTTTTAAATTGTTTTGAAAATATGGATTTAGCTTAAAGTCTTAACTACATTAGCCAAAAAAGTGAAAATTTTCAAACTCATTTTGGGATAGTGTTTCTCACTGGAAAACTTATAAAAATGATGCAGAAAGCTAAAATTTTGGTTTAAAAAAAATTGTGTATATTCTTTTTCACAAAACAACTAGCGGGAAAAACAAATATTTTTACTTTTGTAATTTTGCAAAAAGTGGCCAATCTAGTCACACTAATGACATTGGTCTAACTCTTAGCTTGTCTTAAACTTTGAACAAATCATTTTACATATATATTTAACTAATTATCTATGACTGTAGATCTACATACATACATGGATATCTGCGCACGCACACATGCGAAAAGAAATAAAATGCATGACTGGATCACACGAAAAGTTTCTTTTAATTTTAAAGATTGAGTGTATTATAATATGTATGTAATATGTAATATTTACATATTTATCCATATAAATAATAAATTGAAGAATATATGGAAATAAATTGAAAACTTATTAAAAATTCGAAATTAATTTAGTAAAAAAAAATATACTTAAATTGTTTTTGGAGCTAAAATAAATAAATTATGTGTATAATAAATAAATAAATAAATTTGAGAAAAAAAAATTTAAAACGTAAGAGCGATTTTTTTTTTAAATTAAATTTGTATAAATAGATATGCCTAATGTTTTGTAAACATTTGAAAAAAAAATTGGTACACCAGTTTTTTAGTATTTATCAATTTTCAATTAAATTTCAAAAAAAAATCATCCACCTGTTTTTGTAATATCGAATTTTCAAAAACCAAAATTTCGAAATTTTTTAAAAAATCCAAAAAAAACTTATTAGAACAATTGTAATCAAAATCGTAGGAGTCGTTTTCGAGAAAATTTAGATTTTCTGTTACCGTTTTTTAACATTCATATAACTTTTTTTTTGCAAATAGTCTAGAGAATATTAAAAACCGCTCGGTACAAAGTTTTATCAAAATGAAGCAAGTCGGTATTCGGTATTCAAAAAAATTTTGAAACTTTTTTTAAAAATAAAAAAAAAATATCAGAAGATTCTCCAGTAAAATAACAAAGAATATAAAGTTACCAAGAAGATGCATCTCATACAAATTTTCTACTGAAAATGGTGGGTTCAATTGTTGGAACCCGAACTTTGGCTTTTTTATGGGCTTTTCAATAATTCTCTCAGCGCTTTTAAAATGAGATACCACACACATTGAAACAGTTTGCTTTTTTGTCCTTGAAAAGCCCATAAAAAAAGCAAAAGCTCTGAGAGCAGGTCGCAATATTGGAACCCGCTATATAAAAATTTGCAGTAAAAAATTTGTATCAGATACACATTCTTGGTAACTTTATTTTCTTTGAAAGTAATCATCAAAATCAGCTGATAACTTTTCGAGAAAATCCAAAATAAAAAAATGGTTCTATGGGAGGTACTACATATTTGAAACCATTTTTCGCAATTTTTAAATTCACCAAAGGGAAGCCCGTATCCAATAAAATATATTGATTTTTTTAAGAAAAATCTGTGGAGCCATTTTTGACAAAAATAAGATTGTCTAAAAATGCAAAATAAATTACATGCTATTTTAGGTCCTAAAAAAATTTAAAAAAAAAGTATCGGGGGAATGTGCAGAATGGACAGACAGTCAGACAGACGGACGAAACTGCGACACCCACTTCTTTCTGCTTCCCTATTATCGTAACGTCAAGTTTGGTCAAAATCCTGAGTTTTTTACGAATACAAAGCTTGTCATATAGTAGGGGAGAGCGTGGCTAGAAAAAACAGGGGTAAAAAGTAACAGCTAAAAATGAAAGGGTTCCCCTCAAAATTAAGAAACACGTGAAGGAAAAAAATGTTCGTCTACTTCAAAGCTAACGTAGGTAATAAAGAAAAGTTATAAGTGTTGTCCCCAAAATTGATACGTTTGTAACTTTTTTTTATTTGGTATTTTTGGTATTCCTCTTCACTCGGAAGAGATACAGTGCTAGTTGTATTTTTAAATATTTATTTATGTTTTGGTTAAGATGTAAGTTAGTAATTGAGCTACGAATAGTTTTCGGTTTTTTCCTTAAACTCAGTCATTTGTGTTAAATTTCATGGTGGAGCTAGCTGTAACATTTGTGGGGTAAGTTGTGACTGGGAACTGGCCATTCACCGATACTCTATAATGTCCATCATTATGTTAGGAGCATTTTTGTAGTAGTAGTAGTGTTCCTAATCCGCCGTTTCTAATCCATATAGCATGGCATTTAAAATTGTTCTGTTGTTTTTTAATATATTTTTTTCTGTTTTAAGTCAATTTTTTAGAAAATTGCCCCTCCTACCTAAACGGGGGAAATAGGACCCCCCCTCCCATACGATTTTTTTCTTGTCTTAACCCAACCTACTCACTCCAGCAGTTTGGTGCATCTTGTACCGATCACCCTGTATAACTATTCTGTAGAAAATGAGGATTATTCTAAAGAATAGCTATTTATGAATATTTATTAGATGATGCATCATGATGTTATCAATTTCGCCAATTAGCATTTAAATTATCCAATTTCAAGTGCGGCATCATGAAAATGCATCACAAAACGTGCTCCAAAGGCAAAAACTTTTTCAGTATCGTTCCATTTTGCAGTTAAATTGAACGCAAAAACATGCACAAAAACAAGCAATTCATTGAGCGGTGCGGCGCGACGGTCGTCGGCAACGTTGAATCCTTTTGAAAACAATGTTCAAGTAGAAGGCGATAGCGCATTAACATCAGCAGCTATTGCGAAGCACCACCAGCTTATGTAAAATACGAGACGAACACTTTTCTTTGTTTAAGCTAGAGCTACATAATAACCTATAACGATATTCAAGCGACTTGGCAATCGAATTTAATTCATCCCACACTAAAGTCCTTATTCAAAACATCAAGGATAGACAAAAAAGAAACAGAATAGGTATAGATATACGCGTAAGGAATAAGTTGGAATTTATCGTCTTCCTGTTAAAATGTGCATTGCTAAGTGGTGCTTGCATAAAGCATTCTCGAACTCGATACTTGTTATCTTTCACCCAAAAAAGAAAAAAAATATAAAAGCGTTTCAAAACGAGTGTTTTAAGTGCAAAACTCTTTTAAATTATACCTACATTATACCTTTCAGAAGTGCTTTGCATATTCATTAAACGCTTAACAAATGTAACAAGATGCCAATTTAAAATTTTGATTAGGCAAACTATTTCACGAGATATTCTGATGATGAGAATACATTCTCGTGTCATATTCAATTAAGTTAACCTTCCTTTAGGTAAGCGCGCATTAAGTGCTTTAATGCTTCTTGCAAAGACAAACCTCTCAACTCAAAAGATTTAATTATCGCCTCTCTAAGGTGAGCGAAAGACAATTTCAATTTGGGATTCATAGTATTAATTAAATTGCCACAATGACAGGATACCTAAGAGCACGACACACAATTATGTATGTGTAGGTATGTATAAGATTGAAGCACTAGGCAAACACTGCTGGGTAACATGCCTATAGTGTTTAAGTAGGTTCCGAGGTGCTTAATGTTCCATTATCTTCTTCAAATTGTAATCCAATTAACTGGCTAGATGGCCTCAAGTTGAAATTTTATAATGGGCAGAAAGTGGGATCGATTCTCAAAACAACCTGCTAAGATGTTTTGAGGAATATTTTTGAAGGTGTTTCTTAAATTTTGAAATTCAATTGAAATATGATAAAAATAGTATTAGGTGCGCTGGAAACAATCTTTTGAAAGCTTGTCAAATATGATTGAGATGGTCCCTTCAAACCAATAGCCGCGTTTTGTTTTCTACGGATCTGGATCAGAATAATTTTTTAACACGTAATAGAAAAACAATTCAGGATGCTGCTCTCTATCTGGATCTATTTCAAAGATCCAAACATTAATTCTTACTCTAGCGTGTAGATGGCTTTTATGGTAAGGTAGTGTAATTGGCAGTGTAAAGAAAAGAGACAGGAAACAACTGAAAATAATTAAAACGTAAGTAAAACAGAGATGTCCATATAACACTGCTGTCATTGTGATCCATATCGTTCTATTTTCAAGGGATGATCCTGATCCAGATCCGTAGATAATAAAACGCGGCTAATATTGGAGAAAGCTTTTTACCTCCAACGTAAAAAGAAAACAAAAACAGAAACCAACAGATGGAACTAGTGAACTAGGCAAAATAGCGAGAGGTCCCAATTGGGTACAGGGGAGTTCTTCTTATTAGTAGAAACAGAAGGACCTTGATGAGGTAAATAGTAAAAGGTTAAACATGTAAGAAAAAGGGTAGTCAACTTTTTCACAAATTATGATACCCACTGTAGTAGGTAGTTAGTAGCCCGCGGCGTAATGGTTAGTTTGTTCATGGCTACCGCCTCTCGTGCGGATGTGACAAATCCTACGGGAGTATCTCTTTGTCATGAAAAAGTGCCTCTCTATTTAGCCGTTCGGTCTCGGAAGAATATTGTAGGTCCCCTCTCTACATAGCTAACAACGCGCACACAGGGACGGTTACAAATTGTAAATCACTATAGGCTCTGGTTTTTCATGGGCTCCGTGAAATAACTCCCCAATGAAATAACCCCTCAATCCAAAAATGAAATAACTCCCCAAAATGTTTTTTTTTTAAATCCCCAAATTCAAACATGAAATAAATCCCCAAAAGCGCATCAATTAAGTCCCCAAACAAAAAATGAAATGAGTCCCCAAAGAAATAACAAAATTACGGCGTATAAACAGTGAAGTATGTATGGGCGGGGGCATGCTGGCCCCTGTAACCCCCCTGCTTGGCACACTATAGGATTTGAGGTATGTGCGAGGTTGGGTGTATGCAAATTTTTTTTTGCATAAAGAATGATTTAAAGAAACTTTGCATGTCCCCAACCTTGCACCTACCCCAAATCTTATAGTGGGACAAGCAGGGGGGTTGCAGGGGGCAACATGCCCCCACATATGTACATACCTCACTGTTTATACGTCGTAATTTTGTTATTTCTTTAAAGAAATAAGTACACAAATTTGGGGACTTATTTCATAATTGAACTTGTGGATTTATTTCATCATGAAATAACCCCTCAATTTAAAACTGAAATAAGTCCCCAAAAATCGATGAAATAAATGCCCAATTTTGGGCAGTTTTTTCATATGAAAAAATTTCCGTTTTTTATATAAATTTTGGGGATTTATTTCATTTTTGTTTTGGGGAGTTATTTCATTGGGGAGTTACACAAAAACAAATATATTATTGGAGAGTTATTTCACAGAGCCTTTTCATAAGCTTTTGTACCACGAAGTTTATTTATTTATTTAGGAAGCTATACTTGCCGTTATTTTAAGTCCTTAGATATGAAAAAAAAAAAGTTTCGGTTTCTTTTCAAATAATGATGCGATCTGAAATTGAACAGACACGTCACCGAGGATCCAACGAATTTAATCTTACACACGCCTTATTTTAATCTAGCCCCAATTCTGATTAACTAAGTCCATTGGTTTGCTAGTTGACTGAGAACGGGAAAGCATTAATCTGATTATGTTTTTTATAATAGTGAACAACTCTCCAAAGCAATTTTTTCGAGTACACTAAACAGGTTTAAATTCTGTCACCAAGGAACATATTTTCAATTTTTCTCCTCGTTGTTGCATTTTCATATAAAAAAAAAAAAAAAATCACCAAGTCAAAGAAAACTTCAGCTGTACCTACATTTCTTATTGTTTCCGACAGAAAAAGTATCTATTTAAGTATATCCGTCAGATGCCGTCAATCTTGTCTCCACTCCAGTTACCTTTCAAAATTTCCCCCAATCAAATCAACCTAAATTGTACTATGTGCATCCAGGCAGACATCTTTTTACCTATACTCCTTATACCTAATTTGTATGTAATTTCAAAACTTAAACAAACAAGATTCAAGAAATCGTCGACGGGAAAACAATGAGAAAACTTCAATCTCCTTCTTAGAAACTTGGTTAAACGAAAAACTAAAGAAAAAGTTTTTCTGCAAGGAGAGATTTTTGGTTGCCGAAAACTTAAACAAATGAAAAAAAAAAAAACATATATAAATACGATTATATAACGCCTCTTATATACCGAAACAAAGCATAAGAAGTATTCAACTGTAAATAATTAAATTGTAAAAGTCTTACATTCTGAACATCACCTAACTTTAAAACCCTTTTTCTCCCACCCACACAAACTCAATCACACACACATTTTTCAGCAGAAGGAAAAACTTCGAATTACAATGTAAGATTAAACAAAAAATATTAATATGTAAAACGTTTTACTACAAGTAAAGGAAAAGTTTGTGGTTGTAAAGGATTTTTTTTGCAGTTTTGCTTTAACTAAAAATTACAATGCATTTCGATGGAAAATTGAAATAAACATGGTTTTCTCTTTCGTATGAGTAATTTTGCGGGAAAATTTAATCAACCGTGAAAATAAAATGAATGGAATAATCCTTCGATAATCCCTTGCAAATCCTTTATAGCCACTAAACCATCTCACAAGGATAAAAAAAAATATGCAAAGAAAGAAAGCCATTTAGTTGACGCATTCAGCTAAGTTAGCATATAAAAATATAATTAACCATCATCATAGTGTTATCTTCATGTCCACATGTTGAGGAGATGACAGTAGCTCTTTTAAAGAGCCACTGTTTTCCTGAGGGCATATGCCAAGTGCAGACTCCAAAAGAAATTCTTCCTCCGACGTTTCATGATGGGAATGCTTATGACGGCAGCGTGGTTCGACGTGCTGTACTCACTCTTATATAGCTTTTGCAATTATTTTAAATATTGTGTGTCGAGTGCTTTTCCACAATTTCATGCATTGATGCACGGATCAGGTTTGCACAGCAGCAGTACCAAGCGAAAGTATATACAGAAGCAGGAACAGGAACTCGCACATATTTGGTCTGTAGCCAGGATACTCACCCTCTCATGATGTTTATACGAAAGATATTACCATTTTTTTTTTTTTTTTACTATTTTGAATATCTGTCATGTGGGATGGTAGACGCTCTCTCTGAATCCCACCTCACTGCTGAATTCCAGTTGAGCTTATGTGTATCGCAATTTTAATTTATGAATTGAATCTGGTTACTGGTCTGGCTACAGAGGAGCAACCACCAGAAACGCATCGTGCACCACCCGATCCGTGTGCTCTGAATAAACCTATATACTTCTCATTTAAAACAAAAAAAAAATAATAATAAATAAAACAAGAAAGAAAGATAAAAGGATGAAAAATATATTTTTTATTATTTACTTACTGAAATGGCAAATTATAAAGGGACTCTGAAGTGTTGGATATATTTGCTGTTCTCCAAGAACTTATAATTAAAGGTCTTATAGATGATATACAGGGTGTCCCCTAATAAGTGCACTATATTTTTTTCGGATGATTCCTGGGATCATTCTAAGAAAAAAATTGTATAGGAAGGGCATTTTCTGAAAAATTGGTTTGGTTATATTATATACTAGCCGACCCGTGCTCGCGTTGCTTCGCAGGCTTTAAATATACTTATTAATATGAGTAGGTAAAATGCTTCATGAGACTAACCGCAATTTCTACTATATTATTAACAAAAATTTTATACACATAGTTCCATATGATTTCCGTAACCAAATAAAGAATTTTATTTTCTCTCACTGAAACAGTTTCATGATGCCAACTATACATTTCCTTTTATAACTATTTTTTTTATTTTTTCTCTTTGACGGAAACTCCCTTAGACGGACAACAGTGTTGCGACGTCACTGTCCGGCTAAGGAAGCTTGCACTGTATTTTATTCCTTACTTCACTAAGTTGAAATCAGTAATGTTTCATTTTCATAATCTTCAGCAGCTTTCAGTAAACCTTTTTTTTCATGTTGCTTTCTACTGAATGCACTGCCCATTTTCCTCTCAAAATATGTACATTTATGTAACACTTCGGTTCACTGCAGAAGAAGCAAAAAATAAACACACTGCGAACGGCAGTGGTGCTCTGCCCATACTTAAAATTTGTAGGTATGTACTTGTACATAATGTTACATTTTAGTTCGCTTAAGAAGAAGGAAAAAACAAATACACTACGCATTGGCCGTCGCCATTACAAAAAGTCAACAATTAAGTGGAATGAAAGGAGGAATAAAAATGTAAATGAGTGGATGAGCGAACAATTGCGTGGAAAGAGATTCAGAAGCAAATACACAAAAGAAAAGGCACAAAACATGGTACGATAATGAAATGGAACAAAGCAGCAACCCAGTCATTGCGATTGAATCAAATTCATAGATGCAAAAATACAAAAAGTTGATAAATTTATAATTTGTAAATAAATTTATTTCTCAGCTTGTAATTACAGTTAAGAAATGATTAAGGGCTTTAAATTTGCATAAAACTATTGACTTTATACAAAAAATCCCATTTTTGTAAAATATCAAGCAGGTTTAAAAGCCTAAAAGCATAATTGAATGTGTTGGTCAACTTCGACAAAAAAGTGTACGAAATTTTCTTAAAAGTTAATAATCTAATTCAACAAATATATTTAACAAATAAAAAATATCTACTTACATGCTTCAAAGAACAAGACAAATTATAAAGTTTGTTTCAAGTAAATCGGTTAAATACTTTCTGAGAAAAATGCGGACAAACAAAATATTTGTTTCGTCTTTATATAATAGTAATGAGAGCCCTTTCCGCCAAATTATCGGAAGTGACATTTTGTTTTTTGTTTGCTCAGCAACGAAACCAACTAGGCCAAATTTTAGCATTGAACATTATAAACAATGTAGTAGCCGTGGCGTGATGGTTAGTGCGATGGACTGTCATGCCGGAGGTCTAAGGTTCGATCCCCAGCCTCGCCACCTATTTAATTAAAAGAAAAAACGGCTACTGCCTCTTGCGAGGAATTGACAAATCCTCCAAGAGTATCTCCTGTCACAGAAAAGTGCCACTCGTTAGCCGTTCGGATTCGGCAATAAACTGTAGGTCCCCTCCATTCCTGTAGACACGCACACAGGAATGGTTGAGAGTTGTAAGTCACTAGGCCCTAGTTCTTCATGAGCTGTTGTGCTATCAAATTTATTTTTATTTATTCATTATAAACAATACCGTTATTGACAGATGACAAAGGGTCCGATTGCTTTTGATGCATAGGAAAAAATGAAATAATTAACTTTACGTGGCAATATAAAAATGTCGCTTACGATAATTTGGCGGAAAGGGGTCGATATATACTTTATAAATCAAGTATAAACAATTTTTGAGAAATTAAATTTCAAGGGCAAAATTTTTGAAAAAAAAACCCGAACGTTCGGGGTGAGTACAAAAGTGCACTCTCATAAATTTCAAAAACGCGGCTAATCCGAAAATAATAGATATTAATTAAGATAATTCTTGTTTAATTTCAGTTTATTAATAGGCTTATATTTTAAGCAGTGCGTTAAATACCAGTAAGTCAATTATGTTCATGATGGTTAGTTAATTATGGACACATATACCTACATTTATTTAGAGTAAACTCAAGACGAAGTTTTTCAGTAAAGATTCATGCGGATCGACCTATCAAAATGGGAGAATGAAACATCAAAAGTAAAGATAGAAAATCCAGGTGATTTTATGTGATGCGTCAAAGTCACAAACAACGAATTCAGTCTGTGTTGGTTGATATCACAACAAAAATGTGATTGCCATTTTTAATGAATTTGACGTTTATGCATTATGTCGCAGTATTGAAAGACTTACCAAAAGTTCAAAAAATGTTTCAACTTTTTCTGAGTTGGTTTTTGTTTAATTATTAAAACCAACATTTTTGAGAAAAAAAAAATTATTGCAGTGCCGTAGCAACGTAGGGGCTAGGGAAGACTTATAATCCAATTATTTACCCACTTAATTCGAGACTTTTGGCCCATCAGTGTGATTTAAAAATCCAAATTTGATTTATGGACTTGTAACCCATTCAACTGAGCCGAAAGTTCATTGTGGACTACTCTAAAACAATTTCCTTGCCCTTCCCCTCCCCCAAACAAAACCTGCTTATTGAAGTTAAATTTTTTTTGGAATATAGTTCAAGGTGCAGAAAGTAAGAGTGTTTCTTTGTGTCTTTTATAATTGATTAGATTTTAACTGTCAATTGTTATCAATTCCAATACAAATCCATTATAAAAATTCTGCGTCAGTTAAAAAAAAAAAGAAGATAAAAATGAAAATAAATATAAAAAAAATTGTTGAAATATGCGGGAAATGTAACAAAAAAATCACATAATATAGCAAACAAAGGGAAAGTCATGTGCATCCAAGGGCCAAACCAATGCTATCCTCATAAGCGCATTCTATGTTATGTATTTTTGCATACATCCCGCATAAACATTCATGACGAAGCAGCTATAAAACGTCAAATGTTACATGCACTGGCACACCCACTCGTATACGAATCCTTTCCTCTCCCTTCCTTCTCTTCAACCAGCTAGGGCACTTACAAAGAATAAAGCTCAAGCCTCTTCAGTCAATTATTATTATTTTAAAGAGGGTGTTGTATTTTTGTTTGGATTTGCACTCTCTTTAGATAGGTCAAAGGCTCCATCACTGTGTGATTTTGATATAGCGGAAAGCCTTAAGTAACAGTGAATATGTTATTTTTTTTTTACAAATGAAGAAAAAAAAATGTTTAATTTGAAGCCAGTGCCTTTATATGATGAGGGTTTTTAGTTTAAAAATTTATGTTTTCAATTTAAATTCAATTGGCTTTGTTTTGTGACAACAGGAGCTTTGATATGCTTGCACCGATGACATTAGGAGCGGAAAACAAGTGGTTAACTGGAAGTACTGAATTCCTTTCTTTGCATGGTTGGAGTATCTACTTCTATAGTTTCGCTCTGTTTGATTTTGAAATTTTTTGTATGAATCCTTCTAGATCTCATGCTTTGTAAATAATCAGTTGTAACTATTGCATTGCAAATTAAATTAATAAAAGCAATTAATGCCTTTCAAAACCGTTTCAAATTGACAAATCAAAGATCCCCAACACCTAAATGAGGATCTGGTGAAAGGTGGATTTGTGATGATGAATTCTTTAGTAAAGCATTATTGTTTTATTAAGAAAATAATTTAATAATAAAATATTTTTTGTAGTGAGAGCCATGATTGAAAACCATCATTGTTTATTTTGAACCATTTGAGTTGTTTTTATTTTGGAGCAACGCTGTCGCTGGTTTGGGGTTAAAAAACACAAAATATTTCGTTATTTAGTAAAACTGGACTATAATAGACGTGATATGAAAAGGCACAGCTCAGTGTGATTGAAATTAGTGTTTAAAACAAAAATATGTATAGATCAATTATTAATCAATATATATATAAAAAAATTAATCCCTTTTTGCGTTTGTACGCGCATAAATCGGCTAAACAGCATGCAATTTGGATGGGAATTATTTTTTTGTATTTGCATTAAACCAGATTAAAACACAACGGAGCCGAAAATTGGAAAATTCGACCGAAAATTGGAAAATTCCACCGAAAAGTAGGAAAATCCTGAAAACACCTTGAAATTTCAAAATTTGTGAAATAAAATTGTGTTTGTACGCGAATAACTCGGCTCAACAATCTCCCATTTGGTTAAAGATTTTTTTTTGGATTTGTATTAAACCAGAGTAAAACACAACGGAGCAGTAAATTTGATTGTAAATCAGAAAATTAGACCCAAAAAGTCGGAAAATTGTGAAAACTCCTTGAAATGAAATTATGTTCGTACGCATAAAACTTAGCTAAGCTTTCATCCGATTTATGGTTGGGAATTTTTTTTGTTGGATTTCTATTAAACCAGATTAATATTCAAAGGAACCAAAAATTTCAAAATTTGACCGGAAATTAGAAAATTAGACCAAAAAATTCGGAATATCGTGAAAACACTTTGAAATGAAATTGTGTTTGTACGCGCATAACAGATTTTTAAGTCTAACTAATATATGCTGATCAAAAATTACGTATACGCCACAGTGACCCAATTAATGCTTATTTTGTATTATTTATTTTAAAGGGTCTGTATAATGTTGTACATAGAAACTAAAAAACAGACAACGATTAATAAAGAGGATTTTTTCACCTCTCTCTGTCTTCTTTTATCCACATGTAATAGATTACAAGATCCCAAAAATGGAAATATAAAAATTTATCAGTGTGTAACACGTTTGACTATATTTTTTTTAAGTGTCATAACATTTGGTTATTTTCTTCTTCATCTGATGGTAAATCCTCTAGAAGTAGGTACTCAATTTGTTTTTTTTTGAATTATATATTCCAGTTCGAATTCATAGCTAAGACAGGACAATGCCTGTCGGGTCAGCTAGTTAATTTGAAAAATTGTAAACTATTACCTAAACAATCTTTTAAGTAATGCAAATATTTTCATCTTGTATAAGGAAAGCCTTAAAAAACACTAGATATTAATTCCTTAATGACAACGTCATTTTCCTTTCGACTAACCTTCTCTTAGACCTTCTCTTGACTTTGGGTTTTCTCTAATTTATCTTTAAATCACTGTTTTATCTAAAATCAATTTCATGAACATTCTTTTGCCCGTCATCTGTTTTCAAAACTTCTTTCCAATAAGTTTCAATTAAAATTCTTTTGCTAAAATAAAAAAAAAAAAAGAAGAAGAAAAATTATGCCCAACCAAACCCAAGAAAAAAAAACCAAGTCCCAAAAGCGTCTTAAACTCTTTTCTTTTTTGTAAATAAACTTTTGGTTTCTTAACACGAAACAGGACGGAAAATTGATTTTCAATATTTCCCTTAAAAACCTCATTTACTTCGATTATTTGTTTCTTCGTCTTTTCAAAGACTTCAAGTGCCACTTCGTCTATACTGCTTATGGATAAATCCTTTCGAAAGTTCCTCTAACTTTTCTTGCATCGCTAATTTTGTCAAACTTTATCATCGTCACCCTCATTCTATTATCATTATCGCTTCAATGGCGTGCCGTATTTCGTCGTTTAAAATTGTTGTTATTGTGCTGACATATTCTTGTTCAATCTTTGGAAGAAAAAATGCTTTGGCCTCTATACTTCTATACGGATGAAGAGCATTTTCTTTGCACTTTTCTTTTTTCCCCAACAAAGCTACGTGTCAGCAGCGTGTCTGTCTTACAGCATTTTTCCGTAAGACGATGATGATATTTTTCCTCAGTTGGCTGGAAGGGAAACTGTTCTTTCCTCTATTTCGATTGGTAAAGGCAAAAACTTAATGGCTTGAATTGCGACAAATAAGCTTTTTTCAGCTAGTTTCGTTTTCCCTCACAAAGTTGTCCTCTGGTAGATGAGGCTATAAACACACACAATCACTTTAAGAAAGAAGAAATCTTTGAAAACAAATAATTAAACAAGACTCTGGTGCTGCTCTTCGAACCCATCTCCATTTCTGGACTTCAGATGGTGAAACAACAATGAGAGTTAATGGCTACTAAGAATTTAAGTTGTTCACAATAGCATTATAATGGGTGTCGTTGTTGTGTTGACGCACATAGACAGGATGCAAGGAGTCCTTGAAAATTGATGACTATGTGTGAACTTTCCCCAGCGTTATATATAGGTTATGTAGGTACATATTGATGTGGATAGCAAATTTATTTTTTACCCTCTGGCACAGGATAAACATGAGAGGGTCTTATGCTCATAATCCGATAAATATTGAATTGGTATCAGGATATTTAATAAAAGCTAAGCACTTTTACTTAGCTGCAAATGGTAAGGGATACCCTCACTTTATATTCGACCTAAGTCAACAAATTGGTGACGATATAAATACAATAGAAGCCTTAAGAAAAAGGCTTTAATGGTTTGTTTAATTTCTGGATCTGGAGAGAGCAAAATGTTCTTAGGGTTTTAATGGGGTGCTAATTGAATGAAAGCTATCAAGAGTTTTGGGTTTTGTTTGTGGATGGTTGAAGGCGATTTAAGAAGAGAATCTATATTTTTGTTGTGTAAGTAGATTTTGTATTAGATGTTGTACCTATACTAGCAAAACAAATTGATTAAAGGGATAAATATGATGAAAATTGAATTTTATTAAAATTTGTTGAAAAATTAATAAACTGCATAATGTAGGTACAATATTAAATGAGACTGTAGCGAAAATAAATTGATACAAGTTAATTGGCTTAAACTGGGCCTTTGTTTTCGATCAATCTACATCCTTTGAATATAGGTCTAAATAAATAAAATGAACGACTGGATTCCACGAACTTGCTCGTTCATTTTATTACAATAACTTCCAATGGGAAGTTAAAAACAGAATTAGGAATAAATTGATTAAATCTTCAGAAATTATTTTGAAACCAACGTAATTTTAAGTACATGAGCACCATCCTATTTCTCTTACAGTTTCCGCCATATTTATAAGATTTCTTTAAACATTTGAATATAGTAATTCACTGGGCATGTTAAAATGTACATAGCATCCTTACAACGTCTTACAAATCCTAATTTATAAAATAAAAATCCTATAGTTATACCGTGCTTATGTAAAATAAAGGACCAATAGTGGAAAATTATGTTCAACTTCCACAACGACCACAACTGACAACCAAAATTCAGATTTTCTTACAATAAAGGTCCATTTTTGAAATATCAAATTTTCAAAATATAGTTTTTATTTTTTTTAATCCAAAACATTACTTTTAATTTTAGTAGGCAATAATCAATATTAATTTCCTACATTTTTTTGTTAGTAATACACAATAAAAATTTTAAATATTTTCGATTGTGAACATCATGTTATACGACATTACAAACACAATGAATGTTTCAATATTTTTTTCAAAATTAACAAAGAATGCAATCTTGAGGTAGATTTCTCTAATAACTAGCTACTTTTAGGATAGGCGCATATTGAGTCGCGACCGGCGCGCGTGTGACGTGACACAGCACGGCACGAATTTTTGTAAACAATATGCACAATTCAATTAAACAGCGCATATTGATGAAGCGACGCGACATGACCTGACGCTCGTTTTACAAAACACGCGTGACACAGTGATTGGAACACAGTTTTCCTTGCGAGACTTTGTACGTGCACGTTTTTTATTTATTTCCTGTCAAAAAAAATACAAACTGTCACTTAAAATTGAAAAATAAAAAATAGTTTGCTAATTGTGAGTTTTTTTTATTTTTGAATTAAAGATGACAGAAGAAAAATTTGAATTTTCCATTCATATGTTCTTGTTGGTACTTCAAATTCAATATAAATAATGTTTTCAATAAAATATTGACACGAGATTCGCGATTCAACATATGACACGTTCCTATTAATCAGGTCATGTCGCACGCGTCAGGTCACATCAGACGCGCCAGTCGCGTCTTAATATGCGCCTAGCCTAATATAGGTACACTAGGGTGATCCGTTATTTCCCAAACATTTTTTTTTTTGATTGTACACCCTCTAAATCAAAAGTTTATGCCTTAAAAAAAATTTGTTTACAAAAAAAATCTGTCGTTAGCCTGTGCCTCTTCTAAACAAAAAGAAATAATTTTGAAAATCAAAATATTTTGTATAGATTTTTCGTCCTTAAACTTGGAATGAAGTTTTTAAAGGGATGATCTGCAGTTGTTCGGGAGAAAAAAAATTATAAGTAAAAATAATATATTTCCAGAAGGGTACGCTTTTGATATAGGGGGATGTCTAAACCAAACATATGTAAAATGAATATGGGAAATAACGGACACCCAAATATGTATGCTAAAGCTATTAAAATTTATGTGTTCAGTCAAAATACTAAAGCGGAATTTTTTTAAACACTGAATAATTATCTGCATTACGAAATTATTAAAGACATTTTTAGAAAAATTTAATATCATCATATTATAAAACGGCAAACACGAATAATGTGGTACAATTTACGCGGTCTACAAAAGTCGAAAGCATAATAATTATGTATATACCGTTCGAAAGGTTTTTGCGCACAGAAGTGCAGACTGCAAACATTTATTAATTAATTGCACCACAATAACTAATAAATAATAAAACAAAATTGCACAATAGGTGCGAGCGAGAGCCAGAGCGAGACGTAGTGAACAAAATACTCGCACTTATTATGCAACTTTCTTTAATTGTTTTTTAGTTTTTGTGGTAAATTTTTCTATTCTGCACTTCTGTGCATTAAAACGATTTATAATTTATATGCCTTCGGCATTAAGACCGCGTAAATTTTACCACAAAATTAAAACTTTAAATACGCGGTACGACCAAACACTTTAAAATTCACGATTTGACGTTTCGATTTTTTCCACATAAAAACATCAAACACAAGTCTGCCGCGGCACATTGAATTTTCTTGGGATGATCTGTTAGTACCTGTCTACATTGGATTTTTAGTGAAAATTTTCAAAATTATCATCATCATCATCATCATCATCATCATCATCATATTTTATCATATTATAAAACGGCAAACCTGTTTTTTGTGGTACAATTTACGCGGTCTAGAAATGCCGAAGGAATATAAATTATACATCGTTGGAAAGGTTTTGTGCCACAGAAGTGCACAAAATATAAATTAATTTCGTATTAAGAGTGAGCGAGAAGCGAGCGAAAGAGAATATTTGTAAAAACAAAATGAGGTGGTTGTTCATCGTCCACGGATGAGCTTCAGCGGAGAATTATCACAAAATACTTACACAAAAGAGAAAAAAAAACAACCACGAAACAATGCAACACAATTATTGTGCATTTGTTTGGTTTGGAGGTGGGAGCGAGATAGAATACAGTCATAGTGGGGTTTGCAGCTTGCACCGTCGCATTAGTATAAAAACCGTCGGTCGTGTATAACAGAAACAAAAATACATTTGGTTGGAAATTGTAGGTTCGGTCAAGGTCTTATTACAGGTTTTAATAGGCGTAAATTCACGAAAAATGATGTAAATTTATACAAAGCAGGTAGGTACTTTGTAGACTTTTAACTTGAGTCAAATTTTCTGTCAATTAGAAGATAATGTAATTGGCACTCGAATTTCGAAGGCTGGACGTACTAGTATTACTAAAATCTTGTTTAAGATTTACATAATTCCTTTTAAATATAGCAGAGCTTGATTTTTACTAAGTGAGGATTAATACATACCTTTATTTTGGGACTTATTTTCTATTTTCGTGATTTCAAGACCAAGAGGTATAAATGTTAGTAAATAAAATTCTTTTTTAAATTGTTTTTAAAAACAATTCAACCAAATGACTAATGTTGATTTTTTTCTTTTGCATATCTGTGCTAACTGGAAATTGTATTCACAAGGACGTCTTTGTACCGGCCGATATCTCTTGTTTTAAAAAAAATAAAATGGCATGTGAGTTTGCCCCTCCCCCCCCCCCCCCCCCCCCCTCTCAAACGAAATCCTGCGTACGACCTTGCAGGCAAAAATATGTTCTTGGTATTTTTTGTTCACCAAGTCCCAGACCATACCAGCGTTAGTACACACAGATAAATAACCTTTTTCAAAATAGTTGTACCTTTATTTTTGAGCGAGGAAAATTCAATTTCCCCTCTTGGGAATCACCTAAAAATCTTAAGTTCCAAGTTTGAATAAAATAGCTTCAGTAGTTTATAGGCTGTAAGTTTATAGTTTATAGGCTTAAGTTTGATTGAAATCTCGAGTTCAATTTTTTTACGAATTCAAAAATTGCCCTATAGTACCTACATATATTGCAATTAAAAATTAATTTACGTATAGTTTTGAATTTTGACCCTTTTATATGGCCCTGATTGCGTTCGTCGATAATGCTTTCTGTAATTTTACTGTCATTTATGAATTTATGATCGAAATTTGACAATTTTATAAATGTTAGTAGTTACGATCTTCAGTTTTATGAATTTTCAAGATGAAGTTGCAAATATTTGTTTTTAAGTGAAAATATGTTTAGGTACAAGAATATTCTGCGATAATGGCGCAAAATTTTAAACAGCCTGATGTTTAAGTAAAAATATGATACTTCTTACATAATTTTTCACTTAAAAATCGCTTTACTAAAATTTTTTTACTTTTAAACACTTCTTAATATTTTTTCCAAAATTCTTTTATTTTATGCTTCTTTTCTTGATCAATATGTCTAATTTATAACTCGAAGGCTTTGAATGCAACCAGAGACATTAAGAACATTTAGAATTATAGAATTTATTTTAAAATTCATGGAAAGTGGTTAACAACAAAACTTATAGGGACGAGATCGACCATAGTAAGGCATATGCATTACACCGCCCTTAAACCAGAAACGCTTTAGTGAGCTCCAACCAAATTTTTAGTGTTAATAAAAAACGTTTGCTACTGGTATAGTACCTAGATAAATTCTAATTTAATTACATATAACATTCTCACTTAATACATTGCTCCAGATTACAAATTCAATATCAGTCATCTATCAGAAGAAAAGAAACAATTTCTCAGAAAAATCAACAAAGTTGTTGGCCTTGCAAAATTACATAAGAATAAGTAAGTACTCGAGTAAATTATGGTCTTGAAAAAAACATAACGTCGAATAAAAAAAATTGAATTAACTTTTATTTCCTTGGTATTCCACTGAAACATAAACCACTCTCGTGTTAGGTACCAACGTGCAATGACAATGATGATGGTAGTTCTTGGAAAATTTCCAACTCATGGAATGTTACATTAAACTCAGCTCCTCCCCCGAAAGTAGGGGAACCTAAATTTCAACTGCGCATGTTATCCAATACGTTTTCAGAACAACTTTGCCAATTTGTCGCTCATTTTCGAGTTAGTCTTCAAGAATCCTGGAGGCTAAAAAAGTCGTGCCCGAGTCTTGACTTGAAGATTCTTATAGATTTTAGTTTGTTTATTCTATCATTGTCTGAGGGGTTTTCTGAAATATAAATACATTTTATTCCAAAATGCAGAATTCAAGTCAATTCACTTCGGTTGGTGAGGTGCTAACCTTTCGTTTCTGATTTATATTGATTTACATCGGAGTGTTGAATATCTAATGGGGCGTCATCTTGGTTTTTATCGTAAGCAAACCATCATTGTCAGGGCTTGTGATAAAAGATTACACTTCAACAGCATAAAGGGTGTGAACTTCCCACGTGGGAAGATTTCTTTATTTAACGTTCCAGCTTAGTGGATTATTATTCCTTTTTTACCCCCCCATGATAATGTACCTCGTTGAAAAGGAATCAGGACAAACAAAAAATTAAATTTGAGGTTATTTTATGACCGAATGCTTGAAAGAAGGAAAAAGGACACGATTCAGATACAAGATTGATATAAGATGAAAAAATTCCATCATGGTTCAATTTTCAGGATTGATTAATAAAAAAAGAGGCTTTGTGCCCTTTCAAAATTGTATATCAGGTCATATGCCATCATAAGTATACACAAAAGTTGGGCCGTTTGCTCTTAAGATCAGAGATTGTTCTCGAGATATTTTTTTTTAACAATATTTAGTAAGTTTTTTTTTATGAAAAAAAAACTTTGATTTTTTTGGTCGCCTCTGAGATTGGCTTTGACCAAAACTTGGCTGATTCAATTAATCTGATGGTGAATATTAAAAACTTTAAGCTTAGGGACAATTACAGAGTATCTTTTTCAAATATAAAAAAGGCCTCAGTAGATACCGATTCTGGATTATATAACGCGTTGTTTGTTTTTACGAAATTCAATTTAAAATAAGTTCCTGCTAAGTTGCGATGCAGATTAAAAAATATTTCTGAAAACATGTTCGGAATTTCAGCTTATGTTATTAAAAGAAATAAGTATTTTCTTATATTAAATTCATTTCGGGAGGGGCTTCAGCCCCTCAAGCCCCCCCTCTGGCTACATGCCTGCCAACAGCAGATAGCGTTATGCTCTTAGACTCACGACTCACGTTTAGGGAGTATATTTGGTCTGTTATAAGGCCAATAGTTGGCAAATTTTTTGCTATTACGTCGACAAAAGCAATTTGTTCGCGTATCGGAAAACCGCGTTGAGCTTTAAACAAATTCTTCTAAATCACATATTTGTTATAATTTATGATCAACGTTACATTATGCCGGAAGTATGTTGTAGTCCTATTATTTTCTCTAAAAAAAAACGATAAAACAATGCGGTACACTCTGGCGTATACGCAATTTCTTTTATTTATTCTATTTAAAAAAAAATCAATTTATGTTTGTGCATTACTTTAGATTATGTCAATTGAAATATAATTGTTCGCAGTTACATGACAGTTCCTTAGAAGGTCGCTTGCTTACGCACCGGACTACAAAAAAAAAACCGTTGAACTGCAGAGACATTAAATGTGTGAAATCTATTTTCCGTTTAAATAAAGTATATTAAATTCATTTTAATTTCAAAATATGTAGTTGTATTTTTCTATATCAATAATAATAATTCAACAATTTTAGGTGGAACGCTGTTCTTTGGGTCAGCTAGTAAATAATATAAATAGGGCTTTGACGTCAATTCTAAGCAATTTCTAGTGAATTTTTTTTAGGGATTTCGGATATTATATGTGTTATGTTTTGGAATATATTAATGAGTCTTACTATGGACGAGTAGATTTCGTTCTTAGACGAGAATCCTCTAAGCTATAAATTTTTCAAAAACCTAGTTTAAGTCTTCTTTCTAAGTATACAAGCTATACTTAAGAAAAAATCTACTAACCAAAATAAAAACAGCTTAAAAATGTGACACCTGAAAACGTTGGCTCTAATTTTAAACCCTTCAATCTTCTGTTGCTGTAATACCAACTCAAATTATTTATATCGATCTACCAGCTCCAACACAAATTACGTGAAATTATTTTTACAAAAAAATGTTAAAAAAAATCACTACTGTCTGTTAACTCAACACGGTCTTGTACGTTAAGTAAGTCAGCACCCCAATAAAAGTCCTTGATAGAAATTAAAAACAAAAGAAACGTATCTACATACATACAAATCTACAAACTCTACTCCGACTTCTGGACAAACTGAATGAACGAAAAAACTCACCGCTCTTTACCCTTCAACATTCAACCCGATGACGACAATGATGAGACTATGTTCTCTATGGGAGAATCCTAGAGAAAAACTTCGTCCTCGGGGCTCGGACTCCTTAGTCAATTTAAATTTTATGGAGCAAATTAGAAACTATCTGTCTGCGTTGTACAATGAATTCATTAGTTCGTTTCAGTCAGGGCAACTGCACTCTGGTGGTGTGTAACTGCGAATGATTGTATGTGTGGGTGGGTGGGTGAATTAATGATAGTTGTGTGTGCATCTCTGTCCTGATAATTAACTGAATCCATGGATGATGAAAAAGTTTCGCCGACAATATCTCGCACGTCCTTGGAAAACTTAAAACAATTGTTGGTGTAAATAATACAAAGTGACGATGATGATGATGACGATGATGGCGGTTGGCATGCTTTGTTGTTGGGTGGTGGGGTTTTGAAAAACTTTGAGTTTATATTTTGTGCAACAATGTTACAGTGAAAGTTCACATGTGAAGGAGATTATTCCTATCCCAACTTGAAAGCATGCATATGTATGTAAATCAAGAAGATTTTGTTGTTGGAGCTTGTCGTAACCGCCATCGCCGCCACCCCGCCACCACTGCACTTTGCCAATTTTAAGTGGCAGACACAGTGGATCCTTGTTTAACTAGCTCCAGCTCATTAGTTGCTGCGGTGAAACTTATTATCGTGCTCCATTACCTACTCTTGATGCTTATATGCTAATGTGAATAATTAATTTCAAATAGTTTACAATTCCCGCTCTCCGAATTACTTGAGTGTTGATATTTGTGTGTTTTAAGGGACGAACTTTTAATTTAACTCCACAATTTCGGAATATATAATTGTTTAACAAGAATCGAATCGTGGACTTGTAGCACGATCAGGGGTTTATATTATTTTTGTTGCTGTGAGACTTTTCAGGACTTGTAATTGCAATTGAATGAAGCAACGAAGACAACGATTTGTCGATTTTTCAACATATAAATCCCAGAAAATTGAAAAGTTTTTTTTTTTTTTTCTAAAGAAAAAAAAACATGAGAGGTCAGACAATTTATATATTTTGATGACGATGTTGTTTAGTGTTAGAAATTGCAGGGGAGAAATAGTGATAATCAGGTTTGGAAAATTGGAAAACTTAAGTTTGCTGTCATCAAACTTTTCAACTGCAATATGGACGCTGATACTATCAAAAGACAGTTTTTGAACTTTAAACTTTGAAAAGCTACAAATTGCAAGAGATATTAAACTTTTTTTTGTATTGATGTTAAAATTTTTTGCTGGCAGTGAGAAGGGTGAGCTCTAGACATTTGTTGCTAAACTAAGTTATAATGACCTGAAAGTTTGCAAGTAATAAAATATAGATTTGCTGTATGGAACATAAAGTGCACGACTGAATTGGACGAAGTTATTTTTGTTTTTGTATGTGTTTCAAGAATTCTTCAGATTAAAATCTCTTACATATGTACAATACATACAGTAAATTTTTAGTATATTTATGTAAAAAGATACAAAAATAAGTTAATGAGATATATAAATTGAAAATTTAAAGTAAAGCCAAAGAAAATCCAACTTTTCCTAAAAGTGGATTCACAGATATCAATTTATTTACAAAAAGTATGTAGAAGCACCTTTGGGTAAAACAATAATTTCAGAAAACGGTTTCTATATACCTCCCACATAACATTCTTTTCGTTTGCGGTCATTTTGGCCTTAGAATTAAAAATAAGGGTGGTAATTTTAGTACCGCTTTTAAGAATATGTTATAAAAAATCTCATTTTATTTCAAAATAGAATCAAAGCTTATACAGTGAAAGCTCCTATTGCGGACAACTCCCTTAAGCGGACAATCCCTTTAGGCGGACAAATTTTCACAACCGTGGATCTTGGATGTAAATTCCATACATTTAATAATCCCTTAAGCGGACACTCCCTTACCCGGATGCGAACAAGAATATTAGCCGCCATTTGTTAAATTAAATTCCCTTAGGCGGGCAAAAACTTTTTTTTATATGTAAATTTCAACCACTATTTTTAGTAATGCTTTTACATAAATTTATTCAGCATTAAAAAACGGTCCCCCTGGTTCACAGCAAGAATAGGTGCGATGTCACCAAATTACTGTCTGTGATTAAATTCATAACGGATTTTATTTCTGCAGCTGTAGTCTGTTTTTGTATCTTGTTTCTTGTTTTTGTTTGAATGAATTTAATGGCTTGTAGGTGCAAATATTTTTCATAATGCCACTATATATTATACATTTCCTTATTTAACTATTTTTTATTTTTTTTTTCTTTGGACGGACAACTCCCTTAGACGGACAAAAGTGTTTCGACCGTCGCTGTCCGGCTAACGGAGCTTTCACTGTACATACAGTAATTAGCAGTATCTCTCCATATAACGATTTTCATTATCGACTTAACTGATTTCAATAAAATTATACACAAATTTATAATGAATTTTAACAATATTTCATATTAAAATATAAAAAAATATGCGCTTTAAATTTTTAAAAATAATTTTAAAGAAATTGAAATTCCAAAACGAGTTGATGATAATAAAGACAAGTACCAACACAACATACTCGTATTATTTTGTTTTTCCTTCAATTCATGCAAGTCAAAGGCTGATATTAATCCACAAAGCATCAATAAAATTTGATATGATATTATTATAGAGCAAAAACGTAAAGTCAAAAGATTTTTAGTCAGCGAAGACCTAAAATCAACAAACAAGTAAATGCAAAAATCCATGTAATCTGGGTTATTTGTTTTAAGTGCCAGGGGTGACCCTCAGGTGCAACATACTAAAAGTCCCCAACCCAGGTCCGCGAGTTTAAGTCAGTAGAGGGTGTTAAAGCACCCCTTTTTAGTTTTTCGTGAATATCTTGGAAACAAAGCTTATAAGTGGAAGATTCTGTGCTACAAAATTAAAGTAAATTAGATTTCCTACAAAAAATGTGTTAATCATATTTTCGCTGGGAGCAACACTAAGGGAGATGTGGAGTAAATGAATGTCAAGAAACCTAAAAAATCGGTTACTGCATGAATTATTGTTTAAAGAGGAAAAAATAATATACGCTTAAAATGACTTCTTTAGGTTGTCTTAAAACATTTTTCATAAAAACCGAATTTTTTTTTGTTTATAAAAAAAACTCATACAAATATGTATATTTTCAACCCTTACTGCATACGAAGCCAAATACGGCTTGCACATTTTTACCTCTCAAACGAGTAAGATAATAATTTTGTTTTTATAAAAATATATTTATTTCAAAGAGAAATAGATACACAATCAGAAATATATTTTTTAGCCGCTTAACACCAAAGTTATTATAATTTGAAATAAGAACATTTTCCACACTTCCGTTTTCAATGTACGTGTGCAAAAGCACAGCTATCTATCAGCTATCATGTTGTGTTTTGATCATTTTTTTTGTTGTCAGAAGAAGTCAGAAGAAAAAGGGACATAACTGTAGAAAGCCATATTTGGCTTCGTATGCAGTAAAGGATTAGATAACAAAATTTAATGTTTCTTGATTAATTTAACCGAGAAATAACAGAAAAAGTAAGTTTATGACGAGTTGAATGAGAGAGGGGTTTTAAGCAGGTGGGGCGAGTGTTATACTTTGTTTTAACCGAAGGTTTATCTCAGTTTAGATTAAATAAAATCTATTTGATATTTCCACAGCACAAAAAGATTAAAAAGTAGATTTATTTTGACAGTTTGTTGATGTTGTTTCATTTTTTCTAATGAAGTTGAAGTGAGACAGAAATGCATGTATGTCCACTTTCCAATCGAATGTATTCAGTGTGAAAAAATATAGGCCAGCTCAAGTTTTAAAACTATTGGACATATGTAGATTTAACAAGATTTGTTTCAAATCTTCGAGATTTAGGAAATAAATTTGTATGATAAATCTTCGGAATTTGAATAATTTCGGTTTAGTGGTCTGTGGAAACGTAGCATTAGAATTTCTTAATTTAATTTATTTGCTACAGTGTATGCATTCATATGGAAAATACTGTTTTCTCTTAGGTAAAAAAGCATTCTGGTTGTTTCCAAGTTACTGACCATTACTTTGTAAAATGATTTTCAGATTTGTACTAAGAAAAAAATCGTTTGAGAGAGGGGGTTCTATGTCCCTCCGTTTATAAAGGAGGTTGGAGGTTTTTCAATTTCTCGCAAGAGGCAGTAGCTGTTTTATTTTAAAAGTTATAAGGTGGCGAGGCTGGGGATCGAACCTAGACCTCCGGCATGATAGTCCATCGAACTTACCATCACGCCACGGCTACTACATACAAGGTTTTTGAAAATCCAAAGACGTGTCTTTTATTTTGTTGCTAAAACAAGTTTTTTCAGTTAAAGGTTTTTGAAAAGAATTAATTTGAATTTAAAGTTTTGAAAAAAAAAAATTATAGGTAATGATTTTTTTTTTCAAAATTTGTTTGTACAAAAGTGCCAAATTTTCGCTTAGAATTTTATGCTGTTATTAATTTTAAGTCGAACGCCAAGAACTAGATGGTTGTAAGTCTTTTAGTTTTAAGAAAATTGAGAACTATGAACACTACTACATTATTAGTACTAAGCCTTGCCTAAAGGCACTCACTGAAGTGTTGACGAAGTGGAGTGGTAAAGGAGTAGCGAGTGACAGTGGATGAATAAGTGACTTGGCGATGGAGTGGCGGCGGAGTGATATGAAAGTGATTTAACGCGCATTACGGTGGTAAACTACGTTCACCATCTCTCGGTCTATAAGTCAATGATCACAAGCATACTCGTAGACAGTACAAAAATACACTTCGTCACCACTTACTTGCCACTTGAAAATTAATCATGTTCGAGATATGTGGCAGCAGACTGGCACCGCACCACCTGCAAAATATCATGCCACCATCACTCCACTTTGATAAAAGTGCCTTCATTTAATTACATAGGTTTTACTTAGTCAACACGCCACTACCACTCCACTTCAGTGAGTGCCTTGCCTAATAAAAGTCTGGTGTTTTAATTACATATGTAAACACCATTTCAGAGGTTTAACGATGATAAAAAAAAAACAACTTAAATCTCTACAGGTGGGTGTTACCAATACAACTTTAAAAATTATAATCAAAATATCACTAAAGGATTAATCAAATACTTACCACGCCTGTTTTTTATAATTCCATTACAAAAAAAAATATCACTTTTAGAAAAAAAATGCCACTTTAAGTATTTTGATTGCGAAAATAAAAGTGATAAAATGTGACA
The DNA here is from genome assembly GCA_947049315.1 of Epistrophella euchroma. NCBI lineage: Eukaryota > Metazoa > Arthropoda > Insecta > Diptera > Syrphidae > Epistrophella > Epistrophella euchroma. The sequence goes on along the minus strand of OX346247.1, from coordinate 103,612,577 downwards.
TTTATGACGAAATATTTGTAACGGTTAATATTAAGCCATAATCCATTAAAAAATATCAAGAAACCAAAAAAAAACATATGCACTATTATTTTCATTTTTATCGTATGGGCGAAATGTGCACCATCACCATCGTATGCATACAATAATCCGTCATAAATAATAAAATTTTAATCGACAATAACTAAAATATAAAAATAAAATTCGAAGAAATATATTTAAAGTGCAATAAAATTAAAAAAAAAAAAAAAAGTACGCATACGCCCGAGTGAACGATACAATTCAGCATGTTTTATATATGGTTTCTATGGTATGTATTAATAGGTTATTATTTATTACATACTCAGAGCAAATATTAAGTGTTAAAGTTTTTTAACCTGCTTTCATCACCTCGAATACGTTTAATATTTTTATTTTCCATACGTATATTCACCACTTACTTAAATTTAAGATTATTATCTAAGTGAAATTCCCTCAAAAATCTGACAACTGCGTAAAAGTATCTACGTCTGAGAAAAAGCTATTTTATCGTATGAAAATTTCAATTCGCTTAGATCTTAACAGAAAATCACAGATAGGGGAAATTTTTCACTATTTCAAGAGGTCTCTTTTATGTGCAAAACTATGAAAATTTTTAGTATGGGAAATTTGTCTACAACATATTTAACCTCGTTTGGATGGGAATCTTTCCTAAACCGACACTTTCGCTTGTTGAACCGGAACCCAGTCATTGAACACAAAGCGTTGCCTCTGGTCTCTAATTTGCTATCATGGTAATTTGTCTTTAATGACCTAGTGGGAAAACCAATATTAAAAAATATGTATATGGTGGTAAGTGTGGATCAATTTTGAAAATAATTTCCTTACTTTATATTTCAAAGCTCTCACATATGTTCCTTCTTCAAAAAATAGCAACGGCTTAAACCATAGACCAACCGTTTTAGAATCATATTTACGCTACTGAAGTCACGTGATGAGGATCATCCCAATGAGGGTTTTATTTTGATTATTAATAAAATTTAAAGATATTTTTTCCACCATAACATTACTTATAATATTGATTTTTATGAGTTCAAGAAATATTATGAAAGTGTCAGAGGACCTTTTCCCTTCAACCAAGGTTATAACATATACACTTTGTATAGTCCACAAAAGAGGTAAATACATTATAATACAAAATTGAATCATCACCCTTTACTATCGCAAAACCCAGTTAACAATGAGCATTTTCCGTCATCCGAATTCAAACGCACTAACTATACATCCGAAGGAAGACCATGAAATCAAATTCAAGTGATTCACATTTTATGGTTCAACGCAAAAAAAAAAATAAAAAGGGTTCGTGTTCCGAAAAATAGGTTAGAAAATAAAATAACCTTCCAAATTGAATCTTTGAACCGGTCTGGATTAAGAAAAATCTCAGCTATCTTAGAAGACATTCCATACTTTATGGCTATTTAAGGAAATTGAATTTGAATTAAGTGTGGACACCGTTGAGAGTATAGCCGCTCTTGAAAATATGGTAAATTGGAATGACGCCTGGTGTGAGGGTGAAGTCTTGAAGTGCAAATTGATTATACTCTTGGTTGTCCTTTTTGCCTTTTCTATTTGACATGCAGTGCACATGATTTGCATTTACTCGTTTTCTTTAACTCGGTGTCACATAAAAGGATAATAATCAGCTTAAGTCCCAGAGAGTGGGAATGAAAACCTTTTTTTTTTAGCAAGTTTTTTTTTTTACAAATTTGAACTTTGCGTGGAGTCGCTATACACACAGCTCCTCTTGACTAAATGAAATTTACATTTTTTACAGCTTTTCGTATGCCTTGCCTGCCCTGCACCAGCTTCATACACTTTGCACACTTCGTTGTGAAATAATTTCTTAGGTTCTGTAGTGAATATTAATATGGGACGTCGTCGTCGTTGTTGCCACGTTGGGCGCCATCACCTTATCACGTTGCTTTGTATGCTGCTTGGGGTAAATGGAGTTTCTTAGAAAGAACGTAGGTTTAATTTAAGTGTTAACAAAAGTGCCTATGAAAAAAGCAAGTGAGAGGCAGAGGTAGGTTTCGTTAAGAACGAGTAAACTCTTGAGAAACCCTCACACAAAACTCATTAACAACGCAATGGAAAACAAATGGATTTTCCACGGGTTGGCAATAACACTTTTAACGCAGCTAACTGTACTTCGGGACAAAATTAATATATGTCGGTAATAGAAATGAAGCGCGTTCGGTAATATGTCAGGCAATGGTGATGTTGAGTCAAAAGGTATTTATTTCTTAGGAGAAGCAAAAAAAAACTGAATAATAATGTTGCTTAAGACCGATTACAGTTGTAAATTGTGGATATGAAAAAGTGCCTTTTACGAAAGAGTTGCGTACATAGTTGATTGGAGTCCACATTTTTAATGAAAAATAAAAGATCTTTGTATTAGAATATTTTTGTGTCTGTGTGTTTGTATGTAGGAAAATGTATTTTTCTTTTTAATTAATGTATAATTTTATGTGCAATACGTAGACTTATTAAACAATTAGTGTATGGGGGCTTTAATTAACTTTGAGTTTAAGCCGAGTCTCATAAACCTTTTCTTTTATTTTTTTTATCTATAGTATAAGGTATGAACATTAGGACAGGGTACCTACCGTAGTTGTAAGCATTAACTCTGAATATCGATCTCTAAACCTTAAAAGAAACTCGATTTTCAAATTTATTTCGTATGTGTGTATATTAAAAGACCACAAAAACTGTTTTTTTCTTAAAACGGGTTATGGTTCTAACACTTTCGGATCTAACCCCAAAAATTAGATTCACAAATAGTGAATCAAGTTTTAGAACATCGCACGTGCAATGTTCTGTCATTTTACCTTTAATTTTGACGAATTCATTAAAACAACTGAAGATTAATAAGTTTTTTTATCCACCTTTAAAAAGACGAGATGTTTGCAACTCTGGCAAAGGAGTTCATTTTTGACATGAATTTTTCCTTCTATTTTTACTTATACTCAGGCAAGTTTTGGATCCGTTGCAGTAATATATCTCGAGATTTCAATCAATTTTTGTATTATTTGGAGAGGTTTCTTAGCTGAATTATTAAAAACTGAGTTTTGAAAATTTTGAATAATTAAGTTTTTGAAAATTCAGCTTAGAAAGCTCTGCAAATAATAAAAAACGCGATTTTTTTTTAAAAAACTCTGAAAATAATAAATAAAACGCGATTTTTTTTAATATTTGCAGAGCTTTCTAAGCTGAATTTAAAAAAAAAATAAGTTTGAAAAGGTTTGTAGTTGTTTAAGGGCCACTTACACAAAAGTTTTCTGACAGCAGTAACCTTTGGTTTATAAATAATTGAGAGCTATCTGACTGATTTGATTCGAATCACGTTGTAGCAAAATATTTATTCTCTATTTAAGTTTAAAAAGTTATCTTCTCCTCGTTCTCTGCATAAATATTTAAACTATGAATAGCTCCCACTCCCACGTCAAATTATAGAATTTCTTACGATAAAGCAAGTCAAAGCGTTAGAGTTTGTTTATTATTCAATGTGTTTTGTGTTTGTTGTGTTGTTTGATTCTGAAAAAAATATTCTTATCCGCTTGTTTTTTATTTTCCCTTCGTGCAATTAAAAAACGATAAGTTTTTTACTTATTTAAGCTCAGGGTTTTATGTACATATTTATCCTATCGTTTTGCGCAAGTGGCCCTAGTTGAAGTTTTTTTTATTAAGTTTAGATAAGCTTAAGTTTCGAAAGCTGATTTTTTTTAAATTCTTTTTTAAACTGTTTTTTAAATGTCAGTCTTTGAGAAAAAGGCACTGCTATTTTTCATACGTGAAAGAAAAGAGAGAGTTAAAATCTTCTTAAACCTATAAAGTGGGCCAATAAATAAGGGACTATTGTCCAAGCAAACCGGTCGGGCTCATCAGATTACCAAACCACGATTAAAAACCTGATTTTTGAGCATAGTGAAAAAATACACTTAAAATAAATAAATAAATTTAATGGCACAACAGCTCATGAAGAACTAGGGCCTAGTGACTTACAAATCTCAACCATTCCTGTGTGCGTGTCTGCAGGAATGGAGGGGACCTACAGTTTATTGCCAAATCCGAACGGCTAACGAGCGGCACTTTTCTGTGACAGGAGATACTCTTGAAGGATTTGTCAATTCCTCGCAAGAGGCATTAGCCGTTTTTTCTTTTAAATAAATTGGTGGTGAGGCTAGGGATCGAACCTTAGACCTCCGGCATGACAGTCCATCGCACTAACCATCACGCCACGGCTACTACGAAAAAATACACTTATTGTTGCGAGAAAGAAGTCAAATTAACTCCAACACTTAGTGGGAAAATACTCCACTTTTCAAAGTGAAGTTCTTTTTCACTAAAAAGTGTAATAAATTCTCACTCTCTCGGTGAGAATAAAAACCACTTTGAAAAGTGGAACAGATTCCCACTAAGAGTGGAATGAATTCATAGGTGGAGCAGGTTCCCGTCCCGTGAAATAAATTCCCTTCACCTTTAAAATTTCATGTTTTAAGAGTTCAGAACTTTGAACCCTATTTAAACAGGTGTACATAGTTTAAAAGTAAATAAAAAAGATTTAAAAAAAACTTAATTGATAAGCAATACAATTACGGGCTCATGTCCTAAAATAATTTGAATTCCATACTCAAGTTTCTTCTCTTTAAGTTTACGCGTGTTTTATTTAAAAGAAAAAATACAAAATTCCCTGTTATTGACTGCCCTCTATTTACTGTTGAAATTGATTTTTTATTTCTTTCAGCAATTCTTTATGTTACAGTAAATAGGCAACAAAATAAAATTTCTAAAAACATCGCGGGAGGTTCTCCACCTAAATTCAATGGGAGCTTCAGCACCCAGGAATGTACATACGTGAAAATAAATACACATTTATCAAGTATATTGAATATGAATGCTGTATACACATACATATATACATATATACTTTATTATCATACTATATTTAAAGTTGACACTTCGTATTCTACTCACATGTTCCATAAAAAGGAATACACAAATGCAATAACTCAAATGCAACCCTTTATTTTGACAAAAAAAAATAAAACGGTTTCATTTCTTTAAATCTTTATTTTTCGCCATCCTCACCTACCTACTTCATACATACATGTATTCGTTTTTTTTTTTGGCAATGATGTTGACGAATAAAATCCTTCCAAGGATATGTTTATCGCTAGAATTGTTTAAGAAACACTCAACATAGAATCAAATATTTCGGTCATGTGCAAGTGTCGTTATCACGTCGTAAAAACCCAAACAGCGTTTTTGAATGTCATAAAGAGCTCAAGTTCTTTACGCGGGCTTTATTCTCTTGGGAGTTTTGTATACATATATGTAGGTACATATGCTTGTAGTCTTGAAGAATCATTTTTATTTAATGCTTTTATATACAAAAATATATACCATATACATACCTACCTACTTTATAAGAGGCAGCTTTTCATCTTTTAAGGACAACTCGTGTTAAAGTTGTTCACTTTAATTTATTTACATCAACAACAAGGCTGATTCAACATCACTTCCATTTTTTAAAGTTTAATGTTGTAAGCTCACACATTCACTCTCTCGAGCTCTAACATTGTAAAACAGTATACCATAGTACCATCCATACCTAGTATAGGTACATTCCCCCAAAACAAAAAAATGTCTGCAGCTTAAGTGGTTTTTGTTTTACCTGGCATTTCATTGAATAGAAGTGTTTTCCGCGAAGAGCAAAAATTAAGTGCGGAACTGTAGTAGTGCAAAATAAAAACAACCATCACCTTACGGGCTTGAAATAATTCGGACAATAGATGAAAACCTAAAACGGCCACGACCTTTCACAAAAAACAAAGATTGAAACTTACAATTTTAAGACTTTGTTAAGCTTCTTTGTCCTGCATATGTACTTATAGCTTTCAGGCTGCGGTGGATGGGAGAAAAGTAAGAGACTAAGAGGAAGTGTAGTGCGCTAAAAGGAAACTACCAGTAGGTATAGGTAAAGATATTCGTGTCCGCATGGTTTTACCTCTGAGTTTATTAAAGAAATGGAGAATTTTTTGGCGAAGATGCTACTTTTAAGTCTTGTAAACAGCGAACTTCTTTTAAAGGGAAATATTTAATATATCTTCGACTTAGTTTTGCTTTATGAAGTTTACATAGTGAGTGGTTAAATATTGTTCCTGCTTTTTAAGTGCTTTAAATTTCTTTTCTTTAACAAAATGAATTTAATTTTTTGTTTTATTGAATGTCCATCTATTGAAGTTGTCTTGTGTTAACCTATGTAGGTACCTACATATAAAAAACTACTTTACTTTACTTTACTTTACTTTACTTTACTTTACTTTACTTTACTTTACTTTACTTTACTTTACTTTACTTTACTTTACTTTACTTTACTTTACTTTACTTTACTTTACTTTACTTTACTTTACTTTACTTTACTTTACTTTACTTTACTTTACTTTACTTTACTTTACTTTACTTTACTTTACTTTACTTTACTTTACTTTACTTTACTTTACTTTACTTTACTTTACTTTACTTTACTTTACTTTACTTTACTTTACTTTACTTTACTTTACTTTACTTTACTTTACTTTACTTTACTTTACTTTACTTTACTTTACTTTACTTTACTTTACTTTACTTTACTTTACTTTACTTTACTTTACTTTACTTTACTTTACTTTACTTTACTTTACTTTACTTTACTTTACTTTACTTTACTTTACTTTACTTTACTTTACTTTACTTTACTTTACTTTACTTTACTTTACTTTACTTTACTTTACTTTACTTTACTTTACTTTACTTTACTTTACTTTACTTTACTTTACTTTACTTTACTTTACTTTACTTTACTTTACTTTACTTTACTTTACTTTACTTTACTTTACTTTACTTTACTTTACTTTACTTTACTTTACTTTACTTTACTTTACTTTACTTTACTTTACTTTACTTTACTTTACTTTACTTTACTTTACTTTACTTTACTTTACTTTACTTTACTTTACTTTACTTTACTTTACTTTACTTTACTTTACTTTACTTTACTTTACTTTACTTTACTTTACTTTACTTTACTTTACTTTACTTTACTTTACTTTACTTTACTTTACTTTACTTTACTTTACTTTACTTTACTTTACTTTACTTTACTTTACTTTACTTTACTTTACTTTACTTTACTTTACTTTACTTTACTTTACTTTACTTTACTTTACTTTACTTTACTTTACTTTACTTTACTTTACTTTACTTTACTTTACTTTACTTTACTTTACTTTACTTTACTTTACTTTACTTTACTTTACTTTACTTTACTTTACTTTACTTTACTTTACTTTACTTTACTTTACTTTACTTTACTTTACTTTACTTTACTTTACTTTACTTTACTTTACTTTACTTTACTTTACTTTACTTTACTTTACTTTACTTTACTTTACTTTACTTTACTTTACTTTACTTTACTTTACTTTACTTTACTTTACTTTACTTTACTTTACTTTACTTTACTTTACTTTACTTTACTTTACTTTACTTTACTTTACTTTACTTTACTTTACTTTACTTTACTTTACTTTACTTTACTTTACTTTACTTTACTTTACTTTACTTTACTTTACTTTACTTTACTTTACTTTACTTTACTTTACTTTACTTTACTTTACTTTACTTTACTTTACTTTACTTTACTTTACTTTACTTTACTTTACTTTACTTTACTTTACTTTACTTTACTTTACTTTACTTTACTTTACTTTACTTTACTTTACTTTACTTTACTTTACTTTACTTTACTTTACTTTACTTTACTTTACTTTACTTTACTTTACTTTACTTTACTTTACTTTACTTTACTTTACTTTACTTTACTTTACTTTACTTTACTTTACTTTACTTTACTTTACTTTACTTTACTTTACTTTACTTTACTTTACTTTACTTTACTTTACTTTACTTTACTTTACTTTACTTTACTTTACTTTACTTTACTTTACTTTACTTTACTTTACTTTACTTTACTTTACTTTACTTTACTTTACTTTACTTTACTTTACTTTACTTTACTTTACTTTACTTTACTTTACTTTACTTTACTTTACTTTACTTTACTTTACTTTACTTTACTTTACTTTACTTTACTTTACTTTACTTTACTTTACTTTACTTTACTTTACTTTACTTTACTTTACTTTACTTTACTTTACTTTACTTTACTTTACTTTACTTTACTTTACTTTACTTTACTTTACTTTACTTTACTTTACTTTACTTTACTTTACTTTACTTTACTTTACTTTACTTTACTTTACTTTACTTTACTTTACTTTACTTTACTTTACTTTACTTTACTTTACTTTACTTTACTTTACTTTACTTTACTTTACTTTACTTTACTTTACTTTACTTTACTTTACTTTACTTTACTTTACTTTACTTTACTTTACTTTACTTTACTTTACTTTACTTTACTTTACTTTACTTTACTTTACTTTACTTTACTTTACTTTACTTTACTTTACTTTACTTTACTTTACTTTACTTTACTTTACTTTACTTTACTTTACTTTACTTTACTTTACTTTACTTTACTTTACTTTACTTTACTTTACTTTACTTTACTTTACTTTACTTTACTTTACTTTACTTTACTTTACTTTACTTTACTTTACTTTACTTTACTTTACTTTACTTTACTTTACTTTACTTTACTTTACTTTACTTTACTTTACTTTACTTTACTTTACTTTACTTTACTTTACTTTACTTTACTTTACTTTACTTTACTTTACTTTACTTTACTTTACTTTACTTTACTTTACTTTACTTTACTTTACTTTACTTTACTTTACTTTACTTTACTTTACTTTACTTTACTTTACTTTACTTTACTTTACTTTACTTTACTTTACTTTACTTTACTTTACTTTACTTTACTTTACTTTACTTTACTTTACTTTACTTTACTTTACTTTACTTTACTTTACTTTACTTTACTTTACTTTACTTTACTTTACTTTACTTTACTTTACTTTACTTTACTTTACTTTACTTTACTTTACTTTACTTTACTTTACTTTACTTTACTTTACTTTACTTTACTTTACTTTACTTTACTTTACTTTACTTTACTTTACTTTACTTTACTTTACTTTACTTTACTTTACTTTACTTTACTTTACTTTACTTTACTTTACTTTACTTTACTTTACTTTACTTTACTTTACTTTACTTTACTTTACTTTACTTTACTTTACTTTACTTTACTTTACTTTACTTTACTTTACTTTACTTTACTTTACTTTACTTTACTTTACTTTACTTTACTTTACTTTACTTTACTTTACTTTACTTTACTTTACTTTACTTTACTTTACTTTACTTTACTTTACTTTACTTTACTTTACTTTACTTTACTTTACTTTACTTTACTTTACTTTACTTTACTTTACTTTACTTTACTTTACTTTACTTTACTTTACTTTACTTTACTTTACTTTACTTTACTTTACTTTACTTTACTTTACTTTACTTTACTTTACTTTACTTTACTTTACTTTACTTTACTTTACTTTACTTTACTTTACTTTACTTTACTTTACTTTACTTTACTTTACTTTACTTTACTTTACTTTACTTTACTTTACTTTACTTTACTTTACTTTACTTTACTTTACTTTACTTTACTTTACTTTACTTTACTTTACTTTACTTTACTTTACTTTACTTTACTTTACTTTACTTTACTTTACTTTACTTTACTTTACTTTACTTTACTTTACTTTACTTTACTTTACTTTACTTTACTTTACTTTACTTTACTTTACTTTACTTTACTTTACTTTACTTTACTTTACTTTACTTTACTTTACTTTACTTTACTTTACTTTACTTTACTTTACTTTACTTTACTTTACTTTACTTTACTTTACTTTACTTTACTTTACTTTACTTTACTTTACTTTACTTTACTTTACTTTACTTTACTTTACTTTACTTTACTTTACTTTACTTTACTTTACTTTACTTTACTTTACTTTACTTTACTTTACTTTACTTTACTTTACTTTACTTTACTTTACTTTACTTTACTTTACTTTACTTTACTTTACTTTACTTTACTTTACTTTACTTTACTTTACTTTACTTTACTTTACTTTACTTTACTTTACTTTACTTTACTTTAGTTTACTTTACTTTACTTTACTTTACTTTACTTTACTTTACTTTAGATGGCGCTCACAGCCTAGGATGGACTACGACGGCCTCAACCAACAAGCCTCTACAGCCAACTCGGTCCCTATAGGTAGCTGCCTCCAGTTATGCACTCCAAGTTGGTTGAGGTCGTTCTCCACTTGTGTGCGCCATCTAAGGTGGGGTCTTCCTCTGCTGCGCAGAACGTCAGGGGTAGATTCGAAGACTCGTCGGGCTGGTGTGTTGTTGTACATACGCTTCACGTGTCCAAGCCATCTCAGCCGCTGGATTTTCAGCTTTTTGACCAGGTCAACATCGCTGTAAATCCCGTAAAGCTCGTTGTTGAATCTTCTCCTCCATACTCCATCGATACAGACTGGACCGAAAATCACCCGAAGAATTTTCCTTTCAAAGCATCCAAGCTGATTCTCGTCCGTTTTTGACAGGGTCCATGCCTCTGCGTCTGCCCTATATAGCAGGACCGGGATGATAAGGGTCTTATATAAGGTCTTCTTGGTTCTCTGAGAGAGGGCTTTATTACTCAAATATCCCCTTAGCCCGAAAAAACAGTGATTGGCAAGAGTAATTCTTCGTTTGATCTCTGCGCTGATGTCATTTTTCGATGTTACAGTGGAGCCCAGGTAGACAAAGTCCTTGACGACTTCGAAGTTGTATCTATCCATCGTGACGTTTTGCCCGAGCCAACGATGTTGAGATTCCTTTCTCGATGATAGCATATACTTCGTCTTGTCCTCATTAACAGCCACCCACCATTTTCGCCGCCTCCGATTCAATACTTGCAAACGCGCCGCGCCGGTAACAGCTCGCTTCGTTCTCCCAATTATGTCAATATCATCTGCATAAGGAAGTAGTTGAACAGACTTTTGAAAAATTATACCTCTGTTGTTGACATGCGAGTTGCGTACAATTGCTTCAAGAACGTTGTTAAATAAGTTACATGATAACGCGTCGCCTTGCCTCAAACCTTTATTGACATCAAAGGGTTCGGTGGTGTACTTACCTACTTTGACGGAGCAGCGACATTTTTCTATCGTTATCCTGCACAAGCGGACGAGTTTGGCAGGGATGCCGAGATGCGCCATGGCTTTGTATAGCTCGTCTCTGTCTACGCTTATGTGACTTTAAAATCAATAAAGAGGTGGTCTGTATCGATTAGAAACTCCTGGGTTTTTTCCAAAATACAGAACTATAAAGGTTTAAAAACTTCACAAAATAAGTATACATGATTCATCATGCCATCTTAAGTTATGTATAATGTGTTAAAATATAATACACAAAATGATCTTTTTATTGAGAAAAAATTGTACCTAAAATTTTTAACAGTTAAAAATGTCGGCAAATTTGGTTAAGTCATAAACGAGATACTTTCACAAGAGTAAACTCAAAATAAGGGAATTTCAAAAAAAAATACAATACTAGCAACCTGTACTTCCGCTTTTAAGTTTTTTTAAAAAATTTGAAACAGTACAATACCTATGTACCTACTTAAATGATCGAAAAATCTTAATATACAGGGTGTCCCGCGGTAGGCGAAAAAAAGTCGAAAAACTTAAGAGGTACTTTTTTCCTTTTGGCTTTCTTTTTGGCCTATGACGGTCTTTGTGATTGTTGGTCTCGTTTTCTTTTTAACTTTGCCAGACAGCAACCGATTTGTGAATTATATATTTTCTATATTAACACGCAGTTAGGACTTTTTACCTACTCTAGACCTTTTTTCTATTCAGGTAACAATTTTCCCGCAATCTATTATAAAACTTACCCAGTGTATGAAAGTTTTTTTTTTTTTTGAAAACTGAACATTAAATATTTATTGAACTTGACGCAAAAAGGTTTTTAAATATTATCTAGAGGATTTTAGACTTTTTCTAATAACCCTTGATTCTCATTTTAAATTAAGTTGTGTTAGTGAATAGTTTTTGGAAAATTAATTTCCCAACTCGAAATTTTGAAAAAAAAAAAAATAAATGAAAAAAAAGTTTCAAACAATTTTTTTTTCAAAATTTTATGTAATTAAGTTTAATTTTTGTTTTCAAAATTCAATGCTCTTATTAATTTTCAATAAAACGTTCTCGTTTTTATTTTAAGTAGGTATATGTAAGGTTTAAAAGGCGCAAAACGAATATTAGCACCCCCTTTTCTATATCTCTATTATAGTATGTAAAATGTGGTTTCGTCTCACCCTAGACACTAAGGCAGCTTTCAAAGCCATATTGATTCTGTTACCTCATCATAATTGGTCAAATAATAACACGTTGCTCTCTTAAACTAGAGAACCCTTCTATTTTATTAACCCTCACTTAGAGCTTGCTTTTTATAAAAAGTATAATATCCTGCTTCAAATAATTAGAGATTTCTTTAAAATTTAACCTCTCAAAAGTGAATAAATAGTTATACATTATAATATTAAACTTCTCTCATAACTCAAGCAGATTTCAATATTTTACATAGATACGTCAGGTTAATTGAATCAGCCAGCTTGTATTATTTTAAAATATCACCCAACTATAACGCCAAGAGTATTATGGGTACCTACCTAATCACCTAAAATGAAATCCCACAAATTCCTGTACCCAAATCATGTCCAATGATTAATCAAAACAAATCAAAACAACTGAAGCACTAAATTGCCCACTATTCACAAAGCTCAAGAAAAATGCTGTTTGAATTCAAGTAGGTAAGTAAAGTAGAAAATATCCAGATTGCATGTCATTCATGAATTACTTATTTAAAGTACCTATTTCTTTGCCCGCACTGACACACCCGGCCATTCATGATCGTCAAAAATCTCCTCCCTGTCTTATCCATTCTTATTCTGGCTTCGTTTCGTCCTCATTTCTCAATGATGTGAAGTTGTGAAGAATTGAAGGAAGTTTAGGGTTTTCTAAGCTGAAACAGTTTTCTATTTAAATGGGTAGGTGTGTCTATGAGCACAACTATGAGTATACTACCTTATCCTTATCCGTACTCGGCGGCGTGAATAATACGATGGAACTGAATATCCGAAAGGAACAGAAAATATAACAATGCACCTCGAGGAAAATCATTCTAGTCTAAACTAGTCGAACACCACCGTAGACCTATCATCAAAAAAAAAATAATAAAAAGAGCCATAAAAGGAAGTATGCAAGGACAACATAGTGCGGCTGGAGAAGGCGGATCGAGTTCCAAGGAGCTTCTTCGAATGCCGAATACAAAACGATACATTTTCGTGTTTCGAATTTTAAATTTTTTAAAGTGATAAATGCTTCTTTGAAATTGTTTGTAGGGATATGGAGGACTAGGAGAGCATAGATATAAAACATGATGAGGAAAAAAGGTCAGTAGAGGTATGTATACATTTGGCCTTGTGCTTAACTTCCTAAACACTAACCATTGAGGTAATATATAGATAGCAATGCCTTAGTCAGGTATTGTAGAAAATGGGATTTTTAACTTATAATCTGACTCGGTTTATTTATGCTAAGAATTAAATAAGAAGTCTTTTTCATTTTTATGGTAGCTAGCATACAAATCTTTGCAGCTTTCTTTTTAAAGGCCTGATGGAATTAAAAGTGTTTCTGTGGAACTAAGCCAAAACTCGATAATTTCCAATCCAATCCAGATAAATATCGTGTACCTATATCTAAACAAATCTGCTAAATCCAATTAAAAGCTTTAGCGGAATTAAAAGGCTTCAAATAACTTCTTCTCAGAAGTATACTAATTCAATTTCATTTTCTGTATAAAAAAGACGAAATAAGCAAATACATGGCGCAAAATTTTAGACGATTTAGTTTGACGTTAAAGCATTTTTAGTATGATGCTACCTTAAAAATAGGCTTTTCCAAATTTCAAACGAGTTAGCATTGTATTATCTTTTTAACATTTTACTAAAGTTAAAATTGCCAAATGCCTTATTTTATCTTTTTAGTATCATACTAAATCCAAGTGTCACTTTGGCAGCTACAATTGCAAAAATGTGTTGAACTGTCACTGTTTTAGGCGTGTTCAGCTAGAAAAATAGATTTAGTATGATACTAGTTAAAAAATGTTTAAAACTGAGAATATTTTAGTAAGGAGTTTCAAAGTTAGAAAATTGTTAAGTAGAATCATGCTAATACCTTAACATAAGGCTGTTTAAAATTTTACGCCATTAATTTTAATCTAAAAATAACTATAAAACTCACCCTAAGCAAACCAAACAAGTCAATTTAGCTTATAATTTTAATTAAAAAAAAAATTTAAGGTCAGAAGTACGAGAGTGATTTTTTCTCTTAAGTCAAAATAATTTGAATAATGCCCTTAATACAACAAAAATTCATACCTACATATTTTGTTTTTACTCTACATAAACATACATACATGTACCTATATAAAAATGAATCCCTTTTTGTGTTCGTACGCGCATAACACGGCTAAACATCATCCAATTCGGTTGCGGATTTTGTTGTCGAATTTTTATTGAACCAGATTAACACACAACAGAGCCGAAATTGGCTTTAACTTTGATTTTTGAGTTAGTAATGCAAAATCGAAAGAAAGAAAACGACCGCAACTGTGAAGACAGTAGAAGATTGGACACAATTTTTTTTTGAAGACAATTGAATTGTCTAAGATTTTCAAATTTATTAAATATAAATAATCGTAAAAATACAATTTTGAAGTTTATATAATGTATATTTAATTTAATTTAATTTAATCCTTTAATTTCGAAAACACTCTTGAAATAAGCAAAAGAGTAAATAATTGTGATCCGGTCGTGCAATTTATTTCAATGATTATATAAAGTAAATCCCAGTTTAAATTATCGTTACCAAAAATAGTTGAATCCTCTTTATTGAATTCATATCACACACTCTAGATAATATGCTGCACAAAGCTGAGTACTTATCCTATTGACGAAAAAAGTAAAATAGACGATTTACTAACTTCACTGATACATTTGTCCTTCTTCAAATTCAGCTTGTGTTCCTCTAACTACGACTGATTTTAACGATTAACTTATCGTCACGTAAGGACATCACGTAGGTTATAAAACCTTACGATTCAATACGCACCCTTACTGGATTATGTGTTTATTTCAATTTAATAAAGTTTATTTTGCAGTGTATGGATATGGTTGAAAAGACGACAAAACTGGACACAGTACTAAACAATATTGTATCATAAGTCCAAACACTATCTCTCATTTTGTATTCACCGTTTGACTGCACAATTTAAGGGTGTATCCTGCTGTGATGTATCCTTTTAAGTTTTAATATATTTTTTTTTTATTTTCTGCCGGAAAAAATATTTATTTGATAGCAATAGAGACCTAAACGAGGTAACAAACTACACGAGTACAGCATCTCAAATGTAATTTTTAATTTCACACTTAATACAGATAGAAAGAGTCCTCAAATGATAAAAATAAAATATCTTGGCCAAAAGAACTTTATATGCACCATGTAGACCAAAAAAGCAAAAATTATTTAAAATACATTGTGATCTAGAAGGAAGGAAACAAAGTTAATTTTTTCTTGTAAGTAATATTAAAAATTTATAAATCAGTTTAGGTTTTCGAGATGAATTTGGGTGGCGCGACATTGTGAAGAACCAGGGTCTAGTGACTTGAAACTCTCAAACATTCCTGTGTACATGTAATCGGCAGAAATGGAGGGGACCTACAATTTTTTGTTGAATCCGATTAGCCAATGTTTCAGGTCTTTTTATGATGGCATGAAATACCCTTAGACGATATGGCAATTCCACGCAAGAGGCAGTAGGTATACCTGTAAAAAAAAAAAAACAAACGGCAAAGGCTGTTAAGAGCTATTTTGAATCACTAGTTTAACTAATCCAATTTAATAGTGCTAAGTCTTCTAGAACAGAATTTATATTATAAAAAAAATAGAAACATTACCTATCCCCAGGCAAAAAAAAAACTTCCAGCTTTAACGAATAAGAATTTTAATCTTGATAGATATTCGTCATGAAATCTTAAGGTGATCTACTTACTGCCGGAACAGAATAGAATGCTGGAACTGGAACCGCAGACGAAACTGGAAGAGCTGTCAAAAAGTTTCGTATACGTTCTTTTTTTTACGTGCACACAATGCAGCTGTACTGTACAGCTTTGAAAGTTTTTTGAAGAAAAACAAAACAATATTCTTGTGTACAAGCACAGAATTCACATTTTTTCTTTCCATTATTTTTCATTTTAATTAATAATTTTTTTCGCGACAATAAATAACCAAAATATTTTTTTCCGACGCAAAAAGTTGTTTATTTATTCTTCATACAATGTGAAGCGTCAAAAATGTTTCACGTTAAAAGTTGGCGAACTCTTCCGTCTGCGGCTGCAGCTGCAGCTTCGTATGCGGCTACGTTCCGTTGTGTTCGCAAAATTGAATTTGTGTGTATTCAATATTTTGACGGCTATTCCAGCTACGGTTCCAGTTCCGTCTCCGTCTTCATTTTGTTCAGGCAGTTAACCGTAACCGCCTATCAACAACAATACCATCACTAATTAACTGAGTAGAGCAAGTGAGATCTCCATCAGGACAAAACGCCAATTTTTATAGACTGAAGGCCGTTAAAAGCTTAAAAAAAAAAAAACTTTAAAAACTTTTCTTTGCTCGTTGTCAAAACAGGGAATTTCGACGACATTTGGAGCAACGAAAAATACCAATGTAGTGTTGTTGTTTTATGTTGATTGTTAAATTTAATAAATGCTGAGCTATAAATAAAACACGTCTTGTTCGCTTAACTACTTTATTAACACTGTAACGGTTTTATTTGAATCTTTCACATGAGATTATTATAAATGTAAATGCTACCAAATTGCTTAAACATTACAACCAATTTTCCTGAAAAAAAGTGCTCCAAAAAAAAAAACAAAAAACACTTACATGCATATTATGTAAGGTCTCATTCAAAAAGTTGCGGTTACCCAAATTTTTATAAATTTCTGGGATTTTATTGCTTATTCAAATTGGGCATGTCATTGAAATTGTGTGTGTAAATTTTTATTTAGTCTATTGTCTTACTTTTAAGATCTAAACAAAATCGGATTTTATTGAATTTGAATCGAAACCACTGTGTAATGTAGTTACCATTTGTGTGCGTAAATCTTAAGGACTCTCTTAAAGGTGAATGGTTTTCGAGATTTGTGTATGGTTCGACATTTTGACTTTCCTGGGGGGCCATTCCGTAAAATTAAAACGATCGAACGATATCGTTTCTACAATATTTTTCTTGATCATATCTGTGAAGAATAATAGGGACAGTAATCATCAAAACGATATCGTTCGATAGTTTAAGTTTTACGGAATGACCACCCAGGTTTATGTTATTACAGAATATATTCGATATTTTGGTTTTCTAGATTTCGAGTTCCGAAAAAGCTGAATTTTGGTGGATATCTTTATTTTTGTATCTTAAGCATTTTTCAAGAAGTACCCTAAATTTGGACCAGGGTTAAAGTTTTTACGGAGGGGGGGGGGGGGGGGTGAAAGGGGTCGGCTTTCAGTTTTTTTGCAAATTTTTCGAAAACTCGTTTGTTTTTGAAAAAAAAAAGTGAAAGCAAAAGTTAAAGCTTATATAATTTAACGTCAAAAATATTAACACACTTTCTTTCCTGCAATCAATAGATTTTGAGTAAAAGGTGCCCAAACGTTATGTTTTAGTGAATTTATTCAAAAAAATTTAATGAAGTGCATGTTTCGACGAGCAAATATTTTTGTATCGTATGTTTTTGGGTACATCTCCATATTATAAAACAAATTTTTGGGGTGGTAGGGGTTGGAAAAAAATTCGCCATATTGAAACAGCTTGCGCCATTTTGTGTTTTCATTTAATAACTCGTCTGGATTTTATTTTGTGACAAAATGTTCAATCAAAAACTTTTATACAGAATCAAAATACCTACAAAACGAGGTATTAACGATCTCGGTAGCTATTTAATCTTTAAGTTATAGCTTGTCAAAGTTCACCTAATGTGATTGAATGGAATATGGAATGCTAAGCTTTAAGACACCCCTCCAGCCTCTCCTGTGGCATTAACTCTATAAAAACCTATAACAACTTTATAGAGGAGGGTCGGTGCAATAACTTTGTTTAACATTTTTTTTTTTCAAAATTGAAAAATTTTTAATCAACTTTTGAATTTTAAAAATCGAAAAACACATTGATGACGGGTTTACTCCAACCTTAAAGATCCGACTACTAGAATGAAATTTTGTCTTCGGAAGCCAACACTCGATTTTGATTTATTTTCCATTATTTTCACTTCAGAAATAATTAAAAATAGAGAAATATGGTTGGCTTCCGAAGCTATAACTTTCGTTCTAGTAGTCGAGTTTTTATCTACTATACATATTATCTGCGGGTGATATTCAAGAATTTAATAATTTCGACAAGAAAGTAATTAATAATACCTAGTCTGTTTAGTTTCTTTCCAAACAGATTGTAACAATTTACAATTTTCCTATGTGAGTGCAGCGCACTAGCTTGGTATCAAGGGAGCCCGAAAGAAAGCAACATTCACTCAAGGAACAAAATAATAAAAGCAAAAGAAAAAACAAAAAAAAATGTTATTCTTGATGAGGATTGCGAATAGAAACATTCTATGAGTAACTACAACAAGAAAGAGCAACAGGAAGGAAAACTATTAACATTCCGTTGCACAGCTATTAACCTTTTTCCCTGTGAGCCATGCCGTCGTACTCGTAACTCGTATACTAGTCTTGCCGCTCAGCTAGCTAAAGTCTTCACTCCCCAAGACTTAAGACAGACTGATATATGGGTTTTTCTTTTGGAAAATGGATTTTCACTTCGACTTGCGATGCACTTTTGGTTGGCAATAAAAACTTCAAGAGGCTTTAAATGTAGGTACCTTGGTTTTTTTTTTTTCGTGTTCTGCTCCTATCTGTCTTTCTAAAGATTCTTTGCTTTAAGACCTTTAAAAACAAAAGGTAAAGGGGGTTACTTGTGACTATGTGCTTATATTTGTTCACAAGAGATGTTGTGTATAGTGTACCTACGCCTATTATTCATATTATATAGATAACTCGCGAGTTTCACCCGAACAATATTGCCCCTATATTCCAATTGTTTTTTCGCCTATTTAATTGTGATTGTGAGTTTCACCCCAAAAACGTTTCATGTTCCGAAAATTCCCCTTATTGCGAACATTAATTTCGGACGAAATATAGTGCCATTGACAGCTTTAAATACTTGCATACCTTGACGGATAGTAGGCAAACGAGAGAACAATGAGGCGGAGAATGAAAAATTTATTTTGGTGAAACTAAATAGGTATAGCTTTTAAATTCCGAAGGAACACAAAATTTTAAGGTGAAACATTTTTCGAGTGAAACTCTTAATAAGGCTTATACAACTTTTGTAAATCCTTTTCTTTTGTCAAAAAAAAAAGTATTTTCAAAATTTTAAAAATTCATATTGGGAACTATTCAGAAGCACCAGTAGTAGCCGTGGCATGATGAACCTTACTTCCGTAATGCGAATTTGTTGCTAAAAATCTGAAACGCAGTTAGGTTTCTTGAAACCACTTTGCTGATTACAAGTACATACATTACATAGGTACGGAGTTTAATTAACGTTAGAGAGTTTTTGAGAAAATTGGAAAAACCAAAATATTTGTATGGCAGAGCTGTGGTGGTTCTCTTGTGGTCCCATTGAAGCGTACCACGCTATATTGTGGAAAAAGGTTGAAAGTTGAAAAACAAAATTAATGTTGCTTAAATGAGTTTTATCATAGCTCTGATTTATTTTACCTTATAATACGTTTCCAACGACCACAAAACCGAGATTTAAGTAGATTTACCTTAATCTTCTTCCAATCCCGAAGATTTACCATACAAATTAATTTCCTAAATCTCAAAGATTTGAAATAAATCTTATTAAATCTTCATAGGTCCAATAGTTTAAAAACTCGAACTGGCCTATATTTTCTCACACTGGATGCATTCATTGGAAAGGGGACATACATGAAACTATTTGCCTTACTTCAAATCCATTAGAAAAAGTAAGACAACATCTTCAGTGCGATATCGGTAAGGAATGTATACCGAGCAAACTGACCGAAACCGACTATGCAGAAGCGGCCTTAGCACAATTAAATTGCCGTTTGGTGTTGCATTTCGACTGTCCCAGACGGCATATATGTAAGGTGATATACCAAATGGGCAATAGACGTACACACAAGACAATTGAAAATGCATTGGATCAACGAACGACGTATTTCCTCAGATAGGTATGGGAATACAACAAACACATTGTCACCAGCAACAAAGCCTACGTTTTTATCTTTTTGACATATCAAATGAAAGCATTTTATATGTGGTCCCACACCAGCAACAGCAAATTTAGGAGTTAGGCCTTAACGGCGCTGTTGATGTTGTTGTTGCTGTTCGTACATATCTGTGTTGAGCCGCTGTTGCTGTTGACGGTGCTTTTGCTGTTGTATTCTTTTCCCCGCTTTACTATGTTTTCATGAGGTATTTAAACGAGCTTGAAGCTCATTTCGCCCTTTGTATACCTGCATCGAGTTGAAATGAGCTTGTGCCGACTCCGCTTCAGGAGTGGAGTCAAGTCGAAATTCGTGCTAAAAATTCAGGGTTGAGGAGTTAACATGAGAAACACCATTAAGGATCTCCCAAACCAAAGCGATTATTCGGCGCGACAAACGAAAACAACAATAACAATACGTAGTTGTCAAACAAAACAACACGTTATTGTTATTGTTGATACGAACGAAATCGACAGCTCTGAAAAAGGAGCAACAACATAACTTGAAATGGTGGGAGAAATATTTTTATGATCATTCAGTATTCAGACACGAGAGAGAAAGGTTGTTCACAAGTAGTTTTGAAGTAAAATAAAAATTAATTAAAATTTTGTTACCTAAATTGTGTTTTTAAATTATTGAAGTTGTTAAATTGTTTTAGTTTGTCGCGGCGAATAATCGCGTTGGTTTGGGAGAGCCTTTATGTGTGCGTTTTACGTGGTTTTTCATAACATATTATGAAAAGCTTATGAGTCAGCTGATTGCTGTAGCTTGTTGGTAAACCGTAAGGACAGCCGAGTATTCATATCTTTATAATTCTGTATCTTTGCTCAAATCTATGAACTAAATCTGGGTCGAAAATCTTACCCTAATCCAACTTGAGCTTTCGATCCGATCCTAATATATATTTCTTCTTTTACATGTAAAAGCCAAGTGTTATACAGGTGTAAGGCGATGTACTCTAAAACCCACCCATTTTTTGACAGTTACAAATGTCAAAGTCAGCTGCTGCTGCTGGATTTGAATTTTCGATGAAGGAGCACATTTTGAAGTGCTTTCATTCGTGGTTTGTAACATAAAAAACAAAATATTAAAATAAAAAATGTTCTTACGCTCGAAATTTTTGAATAAAAACTCATTAGCCATCTACCGAAATGTAAGGACATTCCTTTCGGAAGAATTCAAATGTCCGAACGAATGGAATAATCGCCTAGAGCCGGCTTTTATGCAAAATACAAATCTAGAAAATTTGTATTATGAAATCAAACAAGCTTCATTATCGCAGAAGAATGGAAAACTTAACGCCATCGACATTGATATCTTCGTCAACAAAGCCTCAGCTGCAGATGAAGGTAGGGTTGATGAAATCAATGAATTGATTCATACATTGCGAATATCGGAGGAGACCACAAATACCCTGGATTCGACACACCATGCTGTGGTGAGGAATTTTGTGGACATGGGTCACATCACAGATTTGATTAGTATACTCGACAACCGACTGGCCTATGGAATTTTTTTGGATGATTATTCAGCGAGTTATTTGCTGGATTATTTAATTAAAAAACAAGATTTCCACTCTGCTGCTAGGGCAGCAACTTTCCTAATGCTCCAGGAAGATTTCGATAACGAACTGCCACGCTCATTGGCGTTGTTTGCGTGTTATAAGTACCTCAACCGAAGGGAACCTTTCTATGAAATTGAACAGAAGGATGAGCAGGCGGATAAACCACAGGAGGTAATGAAGCATCCCTTAGAACTTATAATTTTTGGTCAATCTTTCATCTTGGCGATGAAAAAATTATACTTTTTGCTATTTCGGGTATGATTTTTGACTTCAAGAAATGTGGATAACTCTTTGTGAATCCATTTGCTTGGACGATGTTGGTCTTTTGGTATCTTTTATATTGTACTCTCCTGAAAATAGAAGAACTCTTTGAATGAAGCCTTTTCTTAAATGAATTTTCTTCACAATAAGTTTTAAGATATTATGTACCTAATTGATTTTTCCATTTCAGGTGAAAGTTCGTGTTAAATTTTTGAGAAACGAATTTTTCGATGACCACTTCGACATTAAGAACCACGATCATCTAGTCGGAAAGACATTTATTGCCATTGGGAAAAAGATGAACAAACCCTTCTCTTCTAATCTAAAACTCCTTGGCTACACCCTCTACGGCAGATACGAAGACGCATGCAATGAGCTTAAAACAAGCGACAAAATCTTCTACAAAGAAATTCTAGAGCACAGTTTGAAAATCCTGGAAAATATTGAATCTGATGATTCATCGCTAGAGTCTCTCAAAGTTGTCCTGCAAGAACGCTTAGCAAATACCAATATGTTGCAATCCGAAAGCTTCGATGCTTTGCTTGAGGATTACTGCAAATCTGTTGTAGCCAAACAAGAACCAGTGGCAATTGAAAATCAAAAGGAATTGTATAAAAAGTGGAATACCCTGCGCGAAGAGAAACTAAATGAAGAATTAAATCGATTGCAGCGTGCCAGACGTTTGAAGAAAATTGAATCCATTGCAGAGGAAATGAAGGCAAAGGAACAGCATTTGTGGTTCTTTGAGAATGAGTCTAAGATTGATTTACAAATCGATAGCAAAAAGGTCTTTTACCCCAAGAGATGGTTTGGCAAGAAAAAGGTTCCCAGGGTTATCGATGCTGATTATGTTCCACCAGAAATTGTTAAAGGCATGAAATAGATGTAAAACTAGAAAATTTCAATAAATTTTTTGATTAAAACTTTAACACCAATCGTTTTGCAATAGTTGTTCATACAAATTTGGTTTTGTGGGGGAAAAGTGGCGGAATTCGTTTTTTTGCAAATTGCTCAAAAAGTATGTTTTTTTTTGAAGATTGAAGCTAACAAGCAATCCTAGCGTTAAATAAAATATCCAAAAAAAAATCGTATACCTTGAGTTGTTGCATCAGCTGTTATTTCACAAGGGAACACAAACTTATCCGGATTGCTTTGGGTGGTTATCCGACTACAGGCAATATGTGAATATGATTTTATCGTGCTTAATTGTATCGTCATCCTTTTAAAAACCAATAAACACATGTTGTAAAAACACGTTTGACTTTACAATCGAATGTGAATTCAAAATAGTTTCAAGGTTTTTTGATTTTGGCATAAAATCATATTTAACAGGTGCTCCAATTGAGTTCAACCTAACAAATGTCGAGTATTTGACCCGCATACCTATAAAATAATGTTGGCAATACGACAGCTCGTTTCTCTAAATTATTATTAGTTTTATTTTTTTGTTATTTAAATAAAAAAAAACACATTTGCATTTAAAATCTGCGTCACATTAAGCAGAAAATTAAAGCACCTGCATTTTGCACACCAAATTAAAACCAATTGCAATTTGTAGATAAAATATATTATTAACAAATAAAATCTATCACAATATATTTACATAAATTCGTTGAGAATTTGACTTTACGTGTTACGCCTTCTGCGTTATATTAGCTTTCTTATCGCTAGCCAATGCCATGGATAAGTAGATGTTCCACAATACAGCCACTGACTGTGCAAACACTACTTGAAAATTCAATGGAATCAAAGCAAAATTCACTAGTTGCGCTGCTGGCCATAGTTTGTAGTTTGACTTCAATACTTCAAAATAATCAGTCTTTAGGCGTTCCTTGATTTCGCTTGGCTTGAGTCCTTGAATAACACCCAGCACTGTTGTGAATGCTCCAATGAAAACGGGGGCAAACGCTATCTGGTCTAGAGCTACTTTCTTCACACCTCTCTGCCAAGCCTTCTGATTAGGACTAACTATAGCTTCGAGTCTTCCATACCATATTTTCAATGCGGGTCCAACAAACACCAGACCCATGCAACTGAATTGTCCAGTTCGTAGCCAGTTGATTTTATTGAGTGGAGTCTTCTCAACGCCACATTGGGCAATTATGTCACTGGATGCCATCAATAATGACACTTGGACTGACTGTGCGGTTGTAGGATATTTATGCATAGCCTGTCGGTAGAGATTTCGCAGTGCAGAAGCCATCCTATGAAAATTATGAATAAAATGATAGGAACCGTACTTGAAACAACAAAACGACGAATTTTATTTAATGACTTTCGAGGAGGAAGTTTGGATTTACTCTAGACTAGCTAAATTAAATTAGATACAATAGACACTGCTTAGGTTAAATCCATTTACATTTATTTTGAAATTAGTAAGTGGATTGTCGAGAAGATAGTGGGTTGAAGATAGAAGTTGTGTTGTTGTTATTTTTGTTTTGCTGTGCTGACTGCTGACAGTTTTCTGATTTTAAAGTGATGCCAAGAATTTTAGAATTTAATTTCGATGTAATTTACAGGGTGGCCCTTAGGGTTAGTTGTACATGCGTGATTCAATATTTAACCCATGGTTCATGCATTTATCTCGCCGCTTTCGGCAGATTTAATTGAGGTTCAACGATGGTTCGGGCATGTACTTAGCTATTATTATAAGCCATATGGCTGTGAAATCAATCTGAAATGACATATCAAACACAATTTTCGTACGCTTTTGCACACAGGCATTTCTACCGCATTTTTAAGTGCCAGTTGTACAATCGAGAGTTAAATGGTGATCCGTGGATTAGGATTTCTAATTCACCGAATCTGGCGGCTTAACTGAGGTTTAGCGAAACATCCAGCATGTACTTGGCTATTATCACATACATACTTGAACCATTGTTGAACCTCAGTTACGGCCAGTTGGTCCGTGGTTCAGGGATTTTAGTTCACCAATTTCGGAGGATTAACTGAGGTTCAATGATGGTTTAAGCTGGCCATACACGAGCGAGCCAATGGGCCAAATGGCCCCACGCCGAGCTTAAATCCATTGTTTGTGGGGAAACTCGGATGGCTCGATTCAGCTCGATAAGTCCATCTGGATTTTCAGCAAGTCGAAAATCCACGAGCCTTTATCGTGTATGTGGAACCGGCGAGCCAAGTAGTTCTTTTGTTTTCACAAATAGAGTCGTGCAACCTTCACTAATTGACAACGCTCTACTTTCTCACTCTCGCACATTAAATAGCAAATTACGTTTTTTTTGCTAGATGTGTTAAGCCTTAACTACATTGGCCAAAAAAGTGAAAAATTGCAAAAGTAAAAATTTTCAAACTCATTTCGGGATAGTGTTTCTCACTGGAAAACTAATAAAAATGATGCAGAAAGCTTAAATTTTGGTTTAAAAAAGATTTGGTCTTATTAATTAGATTTTTGGCAGTTTAAACTATGTCTAAGTGCCAGTTGTACAATCGTGGTTTAAATTTTGATCCGTGGTTCAGGAATTTTAACTCGCCGATTTAGGCGGGTTAACTGAGGTTCAACGATGGTTCAAGGTTCGAATACGTACTAGAAGCCAATCACATGCCTGAACCATCGTTGAACCACAGTTAATCCGCCGAAATTGGTGAGTTAAAATTCCTGAACCACGGATTAAATATTTGTACAACTGGCCCTAAGTATTTTGAAACAGTCGGAAATATGCTTTTTTTAATAAAAAAAAATATTGCATTTCTCTAGGTTTAGACAATACATTACGTTGTCTAAAGCAAGATAAAATGATAGATTACTTTAGCAAAAATTAGAAAGGTTTTTTAAAAACTTGGACGGCTGTCTAAAGTTAGACAATGTTTATTAATAAGACCAATTGTGTATATTCTTTTTCACAAAACAATGCGCTAGCAGGAAAAAAATATTTTTACTTTTTTAATTTTGAAAAAAGTGGCCAATGTAGTAAAGGCTTAATACCGGACATAATTCCCAAAGTAAATTTGGCATCACTAAACTCGGCTGAATATGCTTCCCAATACGTCAAAAATCAAACCGCCGACCACTGTCACTTCGTTTTCGTCTAGCAAAAAATTTAAAAAACAGCTTCTACAAATTATCCAAGAAAATCCTTTAAATTTCGTTGAGAGATAGTTGAGACACAATGAGCAACACAAGAGAAGTTCTAACATTTCAATTTGGAAATTATTCCAATCATATTGGTGCTCACTGGTGGAATATTCAAGTAAAATTGTAATTATACTTAAAGCATAACTAACAAATTTATTTCTAGGAGTCTTCATTCAAATACGATATATCTGAAGAACCCGCTTCCCAAATCGACAATGATGTTTTATTTAGGGAAGGGCAAAACTATAAGGTATAATAAAATATTGAAGTTTATTATCTGATAATGAAAATTCCATCGTTTTAAGAGGCAATTAACATTTACACCAAGACTCCTCCTTGTTGACCTCGAAGGTTCCTTGAAACATCTATCCGAGGATGGAGAACTTTATAAAGAAGTAACGAGTCTACAAAAAACAAATCCAGTTGATCAACTGAAAGAAGACCTAGAGTGGAAAGAATCAGACATTGAAGTTATTGAATCAGAGCCGCTTCCGAAGCATGAGTTCCAATTGGATCTGGACAATCCAGAAGTTAACATCGAAGAAAAGGAGTACAAGTTAAGTGAAAGTGTCGACACATGGACAGATTATTTGTACAGTCGTTATCATCCGCGAACCATTAATATAATCAAAGAGTATCAACATTCTCCGACAACTGAGTCATTTGACACCTTCTCCAATGGAGTGCGAATGTGGAAGACCGAACAGTTTTTGGATGATTTTTCGGATAATATTCGGCAGTACATTGAAGAATGTGATAATTGTCAGGTACTTAGATCCTATGAATAGCGTTTTTCGTTTTTTTTTATGGCTTTTTTTGAATCAGGGCTTCCAAACACTCTTCGACTGTCACAATGGCTATTCAGGTCTTGCTACTCAGTGTCTTGAATACCTCAATGATGAATACTCCAAGTCTAATCTTGCAATTCCCGTGTTTAATCCGAAAAGTCTCCTCTTTCAAAGTGCAGGTAAAATATGATACTCTCTTCGATGTCGACGCGCTTTTCATTTTACTTCTTCCAGATCAGCCGATGACAGATACCATTCGGTTAGTCAATATAGCCTTAACTTACAGTCAGCTTATTGAGCAAAGTTCAATGTTTCTGCCTCTCTCAACGCAGAGCCGTGTGTGGAGGCAGCAAGACGATCCACGAGAGATTCCACTGCTCAACTACAACGCAGATAACTTGTACCAGACTTCATCTATTCTGGCTTCGTATTTGGAAACAATAAGTCTCAGGTACCGTTTAAAGGACGCACCTCTTTCAAGCAGTCTTGGAGCCTTTTGTAGTGATCTGACGAACTACGGAAGAAAATTAAATGCAGCTGCTATGGCCTTGCCATTCCAAATGCAAAACGATGTCGATCTCATTGACTGCTTAGACAAATTTGAAGGAGATCTCCTTACACAGCTCTCTCCAAACTGTAAAATTGGAACCAACTACGTAGTTCAATCCGTCTGCATAAGAGGAATTCCACAATCTCGACTAAAACGGCCAATGCAGCAAGCTCAACATCAAATGAAAATGGCTGCTTATCGATGTGATTCCGTCTCACAAATGTTCCAATTGTACTTACAATGTCAGAATCATTCAAGTATGGCCCATGTCTCAGCTCTCGAGGAACCAATGTGCACTGCAACACCATTTCCTCGTGAAATGTTCGATGTATCATTAGATAGTAAGGGATTTATTTCAGCAACCGAACGTACACCAGAGAAGAAAGTAATGTCAGTTCCCACGATAGCATCGGTTCAATGTTCAGGAGACATTGCGGATACATTGGAGACACTACACCGAGAAGCGAAGAGAGTAAAGATATCTAAACTGCATCGGTTTATAAATGCTGGACTTGAGCAAGATGACTATGTAGAAGCGTTAGAGAGTTTGTTGTTGTTCAAGGATAATTACGAGGACAACTATGAGTTGTGAAAATGTTAACAAAAAAATAAACCCATTTCTCATAATAAAAGTATTTTAATTGCTTGATCTTTAACGTATTTGTATTGAATTTCAATTTTAAATACCACTAATAAATAATATTTTAAATAAAATCCTATTATAAAAAAGGCATACATTTCTTCTTAATAAACCGAGTATTACAATCTGATTTTTACTTTTTTTCTGATAAAAATTAAACAATAGGCCCTATCGAAAAATTCCTTCGGAACGGAAAATTCTCCGCGATGTCGGAGGATATCGGAAGAAAACCTTATGAATCCGTCAAAAATGTCACTCAAAGACGCCACTTCATCACAATTCAGCGAGACACCGGTGTGCGTTCCATAATTTCGGAA
Source organism: Epistrophella euchroma (assembly GCA_947049315.1). Classification (NCBI taxonomy): domain Eukaryota; kingdom Metazoa; phylum Arthropoda; class Insecta; order Diptera; family Syrphidae; genus Epistrophella; species Epistrophella euchroma. The sequence continues at coordinate 103,583,852 of OX346247.1, read as the reverse complement.
AAATGTTCCGAACAGCCGTTCTGAAAAACACCTCGAAGCAAAAATCCCCCGATGCGTATGAAATCGGTAGGATAGGATAATAATTTAATAGGATACCATGTAAATCAAACCAATGTAAATTGTTGTGGCGTTGCGAAAAATTATTGAATTTACTAAACACCAGTAGAGTGATAGCAAAGAATATAAAGTTACCAAAAAGGCGCATCTCATACAATTTTTTTACTGCTCATTTTTATATGGTGGGTTCCAATATTGCGGGCTGCTCCCAGAGCTTTTTCTTTTTTTATGGGCTTTTCAAGGACAAAAAAGCAGATTGTTTCAATGTGTGTGGTATCTCATTTTAAAAGCGCTGAGAGAATTATTGAAAAGCCCATAAAAAAAGCCAAAGTGCAAGTTCCAACATTGGAAGCCGGCATTTTCAGTAGAAAATTTATATGAGATGCGACTTCTTGGTAACTTTATATTCTTTGGTGATAGATAACCTACGCAAGCTTCAGAATCAAAAATGGATAGGACCACATATTTTTAGGAAACAATTTTCAATGTTTAGGGGTTCGATTCGGTATGCTCGATACTGGGCTCCCGACCGATCCTTGAATGAAGGGTCTCAGTCTGACACGGAAACTTTTCATCCTCTACGATGCCATGTAAGCTTCTTTCAAGCATCACGATCAAGGATTTATAGCCAAAAAATATTGATATGAATCTTACACTTCGATTCATTAAAATAATTTATACTTAAGATCTTATGTCGTCTTCGATTTGATTTTAAATTTGTGAAATTCGTTTCACTCCACTCTAAATTTTTCATATTCGTTAGGAATGCAACACTCCCAAAATCCAATCGAAATCGACATTAATAAAGTGCTTGTATAATTTGACAGAAGTTCTTTTATTTAATATTTTCTAAAATGATACTTCACAAAAATCGTTCGAATTTTCAAAATCTATTCCTTGTACTTTTGACATTCTATGGACTCAACAAATCTGAACCCTTGCGTTCTAAAAATTATAATTTAACTCATTTCATATCTGGGGGAACTCCGGAAGATAAATATAACCTGGGTAAATTTGTGGTATCGATACAGTTAAGATCATATCAAGAGTCAAAACTTGGATGGTATCATTTCTGTGGTGGTTCCATAATATCCTCGAAAAAGATTCTCACAGCTGCTCATTGTCTTTATAAGTGAGTTTTTTTGTAATATTCAATTAGTCATTTAATAGCTTTATATTTTTATGCATTCAGACGACCTGGAATATTTTATATGCCCTACGAAATAGAGGTTGTTGTGGGGCTGCGCCATCGCTTCACTCGTACAGATGATACCCGAATTAAAGATGTTGCTTTTGTGAAAATTCACAAAGCATTTGGACGTGGTAAAACATTATTCGCTGATGTGGGCTTTTTAGTTTTGAAGGAGGAAATCTTGTTTAATAATCCTCATGTAGGAATAATTGATCTTACGAACTCCAGGCCTATGATTAATGAACTCTGCACAGTAGTTGGATGGGGAAAGCTCTTCGATGTAATCCTTTATCATTCAGATATTATAAAAGTATTCCTAATACATGGTCCTTTCAGAAAGGGCCAACATCAGATACGATCGCCTTTACCGACGTTGAGATTCTCAGTAGCAGAGATTGTAAAAGAAAATACCGTTCATCGTTTACTCCTGGAATGATATGTGCTGGATATCCTAAAAATTGGGAAAGAGATTCATGTACAGGCGATTCGGGTGGTCCACTGATTTGTGATGAAACAATTGTTGGAATAGTATCTTGGGGAGTTGGATGTGGCAGAACACATTTACCAGGAGTCTACACTGATGTTTATTATTTCAAGGAGTGGATATCAAATGCCTTTTGCCTGAGTGCAAATTATTTATTTGTAATTGTATCGTTAAATTTGTATTGATAACATAATGATACGAAACGAGAGAGAGCGAGTTTTTTTTTAATTGAATTCCTTCGGTTCGGGGTGTTCGGAAATTTAGAAGGCGAAAAGTTGCAATTAAGTAAAGATTTTTCGGAAAAAAAAAGAAATGATTAAAGAAATTCAAAATACATTTTGAAGGAAATGAAATAATTTAAATTGTATATTTTTTTTTTATCCATCGCACTTTGATTACAAAAAAATAAAAATAGTCAGACAAAGAAGTGACCGCCAACCCTAATTGATTGAATTAATAGAAGTAATCACTTAACATCGATTGGGGCTAAAAATTTCCTAAAGCATTAAATAAAAACAAAAAACATTTTTTTTTCTTTTTTATTAAAAAAAATAATCAAGAAAAATTAATAAAATATTAAAAATAAATTTGATTTGTTAACTTCATAGTAGCATTAAAATAAACGGTTGTTTCTTCTTCTGATGTCCTGTGTTCTGCTACACTTTTGAAGGAGCTAATTTCAGTTTAAAATATTTCAAGCAATTGCTTAACCAACCTTTCGAAAAAAGTATTATATGTACATGACTATGTATGTGTGTACCTTCAAAAGTAACAATTTTAGGCTTTGGGTTTAGGTCTGGGTTTATATTTACGCATTATATGCTTTGCAATTAAGGCACATGTCTTATTTTTCGGTAGTTTGTATGGCAGAATGTTTTTATTTCTATTTTGCAAAAAAAAAATGTACATACTGTACAAATTTTTCAACAGAACTGATTTTGAAAACTTTAACATTCCACTTCTTTTTTTTACGGCGAAATGCCCAAAAACCAAATTATCCATCAGCATTTTTCGCTGGAAAATTATGTCCATGTTTTTTAACTTTGTATATGATAAAACTAAAGTCAAAGGTTCTAAATGAAACAAACAAAAAACACTTGAGTTAGCTACTACCAATTTTTTTTTTGTAGGTTGGATTTATAGCTATTTTACGGCTGCAGGCTGGCGCCTTTTACTGATGGCCTATTATGTTAATTTTGATTGAAAAACTTTTTTTTTTCTTCACTTAGACTTGAACAAAGACCGAGCGTCTTCAGTGTCATAGATAAGTGTAAATTAACACGTCTATTATTGCACACTTGCATCAAATCGTGCGCAAACTTCAAGCAAGAAAATTCTTGGTTCGTTGTTGCTCATGCAATTGCATCAGCATCAGCCAAATATCTGTCGTTTGTGAATTTACCCATATACACTACGTATTGCTCAACCAAAGTCTCGTGGTCACGTCAATCCCAACGAAGGTTGTATTGTTTCAAAACTACATTTTTAGAAGCCACATTCGGTTTCTTTTATTTTTCTCCGTACTCGATTTTTAAGCCAAGAAATAATTTACGACATATAAATAAGGAGGGAGATTGTATGAAAGATTTTATTCATGCCAAGAATTAATTTCAATTTGAAAATGTTTATAAATATGTATGATACTGAGTCTGAGGAAAAAACTAAAAAAATTCTTTTCAACCATTACATCTATCATTTTCACAATTTAATACGTGAAACTTCAAATCGTGTGGCCAAGCTTGAAACAGCGATAATTTGTTGTTTTTTCGACATTTTAAATGCGTTTGGTTGGTTTTTTTTTTCGGGCATTGACGAGGCCCAGTGTAACATGTAATCATTACCAGCTCAACAGACATGAAAAACCAATCAATCTCGTTCCAAAACCTAAACTCTACTCTATTTTACTTTTGGGTAATTGGTAAAACTTTTTCGTCCATAGTTTTAGCCTGTTTGTTCGCTGTTTTATTGGTACGGGATATGTAAATTTTTTTACACTTTACTTTCATTTAAGATTAACAAACTAAAATAAAAAGAATAAAATTCGATTTGGGATAAAAGTCATAACAGCTTATTAATATGATGGGCTGATTGTAACTAGTCTATTTTTTTTTCCATTGTAGTGGGAATTTTATATTAAAAATTTTAGCTAAAGACATTTCTTATGGAAGTTGTTTCCTTTTTTCTCCATTTCAGAACAAATGAGTGGTAGGTTTAAACCAAATTTGTTGTTGGTACAATTAATGAACAAAAATTGAAAGCATGCATCGAAAACTTCCCGATTTAGTAATTAAAAAGGACCGAAATCACTCATATTGTTTAGCCCAAAATGTATGCTAGTGTTTGACACAAATTGATTCATGGGACAATAACACAAAATTGAACCAAAAAAACACCGATGTTTTAAATGGATACAAGGAAAATTGCTATTTGTATTGTGTATGATTTGATAAAAGTTAACACTTGCAAAACCGTTGCAAATTGTGAACATTTTTCTTTAAGCATCAATGTTTACCCAACTGGAGTATGCGCCTCTTAGATCACAAGATTTACAAATCCAATTCCCTAAACTAAGCTAGAAATTTTGTTGGGGATAATTTTTAAAACTAAAATTTTAAATTTTAAAAAAATAAGAAACAAATTATTCCCCTCACACATTTTTTGTTTCATAAAAGGTCAGTTTTGTAACAATTACAAGAAATGATCAGTATCCGTTGAACAACAATTATGCGCTTAGAAGGCTACAAAAAACAATTATGAATTAACAACTGCCACACCTTTTAAAAATAAGGAAGTGTATTAATTCAATCCTGAATGTAAATCAAAATTGGCTCTTTAAAAAAATAGGGTTTAAGCGTTATGTATGCACATTGCATTCATGGTCTATGCTCACAACACATTATGTATTTCTCTGAAAATTTGAAAAGAGAAAACAAGAGACGAATTCAAAAACTTTTACGTATGTACGTCTGCCAAAGACTGAAATTAAGTGGAGACTTTTCCAAGTCCAATCTTTTCTTCACACAGAGAACACACAATTTAAGATTAGATAAAAGAGTATAATTAATTTGTGTGTAAACCCTGTATTATTTTTTTTATGAATAGGCTTCTTACAGCCCAAAACATAGCACTATAAAATTGGTAGTTAAAACAAACGCAAGTAAGTTTGTATGAAAAATACATTTACTGCCTCATTATAACCACCAATGTTTACAATCAAAATTTACAACTGAAATGGAGTATTGTAAGTAATTTATTACTTTTTTGTTCTATTTAATAATGTTGTACATTCAAGATGAAATAAGTTGATGTTTTTTTTTTTTTTTTTTTGTAAAAAAAAACTGCTTAAACTAGTTGAAATTTATGTTTAATTTACAAAGCAATTACCAAGCTCTTTGACTTTGGAATCCACCCCTTTGGTAGCCTTGGCCTTGGTTTTGGTAGTTGTTGTTACCGCCACCAATATTGCCATTGCTGCGTCCAGAATTCATTGATTGATAATTATTGTTATTACCCATGCCACCATGACCACCTTGCATATTATTTCCACCAGAAGAATTCAAGAAATTATCATTATTAACTCCGAAGTTTTGGGATGAATTATTTACGAACGAAATATCATCGGAGGCTGAACGCCTTGGCTTGAGTTCGACAACACCCAGGCCAAGAAATACCATAAAGTCACGACTACGCAGAGCCTGGAAGCATTGCTCATCGACGCAAACAGTGATCATTTGCCCATTGCCATCGGATTCACGATTCATAATACGCCATTGGTTAGTATTTAGCGCGTTATTTTGTTTTTCAATAATACTGAGAATCTCATCGGGTGAGCGGAAATCTCCTTGGAGATAGAAACTGAGTATCGCAGGCTGGGGCATAGAATTGCCTTCGACCATGCGGACTCCTGCTCTCTCCCAACGTGAGACCAACGTTGCCAACCAATTATAACTCAACTCATCAGCACAAATTATCTTCAACCAGCCGTTCTGAGAACTTGTACCTAAGAAACGGATCAATGGACCGCCTTGGGGAATCTTTAAGATCTCATTGGTGATGGCCTCTTTGAGCGCATCAAGTTTCAAGTTATCTAACATGACATTGGGGTAATTAATTGGCACAATACCAACTTCAAAAGAAATGTTTTGCTGTTGCTGCTGGTTGAAGATGTTACTTTGCTGTTGAGATTGGTTTTGTTGGTTTTGCTGGCGATTAATGTTGTAGGGAGCTGGGCGATCATTGCGACGTTGATTTACGATAGGGCCAACTCGCTTGTCCGAGTTGGGACCTCTTCCTCCCCCTGAGTTGTTGTTCTGTCGTTTGTTCTGTGGGATAAGTATGCCGGGTGAATCGGTGAGTTTTTTGATTGCAGGGCCTTTTTGGTTTGGACCCTTTGGACCACCTTTTTTTGGGTCGGCCTTCACTGGGGCTACCCGCTGAGCGGGGGTCTTTTGCATGGCCTTTGGTTTGCTGGTTTGAGCGACACCACCATGTGGTGGATTTTTTGTTTGGCCTGCTGCCCTTTGTGGAAGAGGTCCATTAGCATTTTGTTGCTTTGGCTTTCTTTGACCAACAGACCCCCATTGTTCGTTAGGCCCTTGCATATTTGTCATTTGATTAGGATTACCCTGTCTGTTAGCCTGCTTTGCTATGTACGCAGCGTAAATGAGCTGACGAGCAGCTGCAGGGTCCATTCCAGCATCCATCAATATGCCAGCCTTCTTACGTTGGGCGCCGGTCAATCTAGGTTTTAACAGTTTAGCAGCGGGCAGAACAGGCAATCTAGTAGGCTTTACAATTGGCAGTAAGTTTCCCTCTGCATCAGGGGTTTTAAGACCTGACTCGATGAGCAGCTCTCTAGCTCTTTGTTCAGCAAGAACAATCTCAATTGCCTCAGCAGCTGGGACACGTTTCTTTTCCATTAACTTAAATACCCTCTTCTTACCCTCCTCTGAGATCTTGTTTGATTTGGGATTCACTGATGAATTGTCCATGTTCTTCAGAAAGTTGAGGCATTTCATGCATATTACCATGTCAAGCGAATCCGCTTTGGAAAACTACAATACAAGTTTTTTTTAATCAGAAAAACAACGCTCAGTTTTAATTTTGTATCATTAAGTAAATTTACCTTGACACCACTCATTTCTTCCAGGATAATTGTAAAAGTTTTGGGTAGAGAATTGATTTTCGTGATGGCATTTTTTTTAGGCACATTCAAGCACAATTTGCAGCAATTATCTGTTGAGGAACAAATGATTTAATTTTAAAGTTTGAACATTTGATTTAATTTTAATATTACTTTTATTCATTATGAGGTTTTTTTTTAATCAAGAAAAAGTATTGATTTAGAAATTATAAATTGTTATTTTAATAAAAATGTAGAAGCACAGTACGATCACTTTTTTTCACGCCTTGCAAACTTTTGTTGAAAATTAAAATGGTGGAGCGCAATTTATTTAATTTTTTTTGTCATTACCGAACTGTATTATCACAACTTGGCTTGTGGTAAGGCAGTTTTATTAGTTTTACCCTCTGCTTACATCAGGCAACTACTATTACCGATAGGGAACCTTAGTCCCCTTTCACACGAGGAAGATGAGTTTCCAGCAACTTTCGTTTCTTTAGTCCCCTTTCACACAAGGCAACTGAGTTGCCGGCAACAATCAGTTCATAGGAGAAAAGGGCAGGAAGAAAGAGGGGTAAACGAAATCTCCCCTGTCAACAAATTCAGGAAACTTTTTTGACGTTTCTCTTCACACTACGTTTGTGTGCGTTCAACCAAGGTAGTTTAAAAGGAAAATACAGCAAGTCTCCTACGACTTTGTATCTTCGTGTGAAAGGTACAAGAGATTGTTAAGGAGATTTAAAGAAAACGTCAAAAAAATCACCAGCAACTAGTATCTTCGTGTGAAAGGGGACTTAGTGTAAGCAAAATCTTACAGGTCAACAAATTCAGGATATTTTTTTTGATATTCCTCTTCACACTACGTATATGTGCGTTCAACCGAGGTACTTTCAAAGAAATACAGATAATCTCCTACGATTTTGTTTTTGCATGTGAAAGGCTCAAGTGATTAACACGCCGACTCTACAGGACATACAGATGCCCAACATCCAGCTTCTTTTTTCGCGCTGGGAAAATTATGTTATGTCAGCCGTGTTTTTTGGAAGCCCGAAGGGAATGAATGATGAAAAAAAAACGATGTGGGGGCTGAACAATTTAAAGCGAGTATTGATACTCATGTCAAACAAAAAGGGTGATAGAACTATTTACGACTGCCAAAATTGTGTGAAGAAAACGATTTTCATATTTTGCTCCCACACTTGCATCCAAAAAATAGGAATACAAAAATTGCTAAATCTTTAACATCGCAATTCTAAACAATAGTTTTTCTATTTCTACATATAAAATGCTTAACTTGTTATTTTCTGGCCGAACTGATTCTTCTTAATATTTATTTATCGATGATAACGATACCATCTCACATAATTAACAAAATAGTACCTCTTACGAGACACCCGCCTGAAACCAAATCCTTCAAAACCCTGAACAATAGGTGACGTCTTGCTTGTAAAACTTAGGAAAGAGGATATTTGTTTTACCAACATATGGATAAATAACCGAAATAGCGGGTAAATATAGGTATCGCATGATCAAAAACTGTAAAATGAACAAAAAAAAAAACATCTCCCGATTTGAGTAAAGCCTTAACTACATAAGCCACTTTTTGCGAGTAGAAAGTTATGAACCTTTGAAACAGGTGAACGTGTCGGCAGCAATGGTCAGGGTTGCGCTGTGAAAGGAAGAGGGTATACTTCATGTAGATCCAAATAATAGTTTTCTTTTAAGATTAAGAAGTAGACAAAAAAAAAGTGTGTTTATTTTCATTATTAAGTTTACTTTTTTAGATAAGAAAACGTATCCCTCTTCCATTTTTTTTGGTTGTAAAAGTAGTAATTGAAAAAAATGTGAAATTTAATGGATAGCAAATTTCGTTTTATTTTATTATTAATACCTATTTGAATAGCCCTTAATATAATGTACATACATATGTATACACGGGAAAATTTCGTTCAACCTAAATCAAGAAGGATAAATCAATTTCTTTATTTATTAAAATAATTAGGTAAATATGAAACGAGTGGTGAGTCTTATGAATAAATAAATATAAGATTTATAGGGCTAACTAACAAGTTATTTTTGTTTGGTTAGGTGATTTTATTTGGCGGTCATGGACTGTTATGAATGCCGTGGCCGCCAAAACAAGTTGGGCCTATCAAATTAATTCAACATGCGACTAAATGTTTTTTTTTTTTTACTGGTCTCCCGTTTCGCCAGTCGACAAGCTCGAAGAATAAAAGACAGGGCTCCGAACCAACTCCATCGAAGACGAAACTTTTTGGTCGACTTCTCAAGTCTTTTGTGATGCAGCCACTCGCAAAACGTGCGTTTCTACGGAAAAGCAAAGAAACCCGAATATGCAAACATTTTTCGAAGATACGTGAGTTTTGCCGAAACGAAATGGTTCAGATTAACTGATTTTTTTTTTCAATTACCTTCTAATTAAATCAATTTTAAATTAATTAAATCTACATAAAATTCTTTTTCCCTCTAATATCTGTTGTCTTTTCTTTTGTTGCTTACAAAAAAAAAATGATTGACAATAGGTGAATGTAGGGTATATTTTTGTTCTGATAAACTATAGCTTCGTTCGTGTACTTTCTGCACTAAAATTCACAGTCTATCAAATATTGAGGAGTGGGGATGAAATTCTCTCAGAGAGAAGTAAAACTGCGAAATAGAGTACAAGAACGCTTTGAACAAATAATTTTTGTTTAGTAGGTATTTTGTTTATATTTTACTATTTTTTTTTTCTTCCAATGACTTATGAGCAACGAACACGATTAAAATACCAGTTGGCAGATACCACAGAGCGTACTAGGTTATTTGGAGATGTTCTGGCAAATGTAAAAGTGGCTTTTGACGGAACTCATATTTTTGCCCGAAGAATTTCTTTGAAACGACATAATGTCGTTTTCCGTTGGTCACTCCTAGCACTCTTTTTTCACTCCATCCACACTCCCAACACTCCAAAAACTTTCCATTTAGTCCCCTTTCACACAGGGCAACTGAGTTGCCGGCAACAATTAGTTCACAGGCGAGAAGGGCAGGAAGAAAGAGAGGGAAATGAAATATCCCCGGTCAACAAATTCAGGAGATTTTTTTGACGTTTCTCTTCACACTACGTTTGTGTGCGTTCAACCAAGGTAGTTTAAAAGGAAAATAAAGAAAATCTCCGGGTTTTTGTTGCTTGCGTGTGAAAGGTACAAGAGATTGTTAAGGAGATTTAAAGAAAACGTCAAAAAAATCACCAGCAACTAGTATCTTCGTGTGAAAGGGGACTTTGCTGTTCGGAGTGATGATTTAGGAGTGTTTTTTCACTCCCGATTTCATTAAAGAGTGCTAGGAGTGCACTCTGAAAACACACATACGTTTAAAAGTATGTGTTGGATTAATTGTCAAAATAGTAAATGCTTCTTCTTGGGATGTTCTGAAATTGAAATTATTGAAGAGTTCATTTTATTTTTTACTTCTACATAGATACACATATTACGGAAGAGAGTTTTTCATATTCCATTGGAATCAAAAAGGAGTGAAACACTCTGAAAATCCAATCGAAAACGACATTAATATGTTGTTCCGAAGTGAAAACATGTCAAGCCCACAATGTGATGATTTTGACGTTTATGAGTGAACGAGAGAGAGATATATTGCTATTTGGTATAAACCCCTATTCTGTTTAAAAAAAATCGATTTTGTTTGGTAAAAGGAATTCGACATAAAAGTTGTCTAGTGGGCGATAGGCTTAACAGTTTGACAGCCTTCATTGTGTGTCGGTACAGTGGTGCGTTGACAATTTGTCTGTCAAAAATTTACGTCGTTTTCGAAGCTTTTTTTTACTCGTGTTCACTGTTCAGGTTCACTTCAACAAACGTGCATTTTTAAATCTTTTCACTTTTAATGCCATAGAACTTTCCTAAGTATTTCTAATTATTTTAAAAAAGTAATTAGCTTGTCTCTCAAATTAAAATGGACCAAAATAAAATAAAACAATTCCATGAAATGGAATTAGACGATCGAATTTTAAAGGTAAAGTTCCTTGTATATAAAAACTAATAACAAAAAATATAAATATTTTTAAAGGCCATTTCCAAACTCGGTTGGACCTATCCAACTCTGATCCAAGAAGCGGCCATCCCCCTTTTGCTGGAAGGAAAAGATCTTATTGTTAGAGCTCGCACTGGCTCTGGAAAAACTGCAGCCTTTGCTCTACCAGTGATTCAGAAAATCCTCAATTCCAAACTTAATGCCGTTGAACAGGCCATTAGCGCTCTGATCCTATCGCCCAGCAAGGAACTCTGTCAGCAGACCCGAACAGCAATGGAACAAATGGCTTCTAAATGTGGCAAAATTGTCCGGATTGTCGATGTATCTTCGAGTGATGTCGTAACTCAAAAACACGCCCTAACCGAAAGACCCGACATTGTCATTACAACACCAGCAAAAATTTTGACTCATCTTAAGTCGGGTGCCATAGATTTAAAAAAATTGGAGACCTTGGTCGTCGATGAGGCAGATTTGGTGTTCAGTTTTGGTTTCGAAAAGGATTTCAAAAAGCTCGTCGATTTTCTACCACCTATTTACCAAGTAAGTTGCAGTTATTTGATAGACATGTCTTAAAGTTTTTGCTTTTTAAATGTTTATTGACATTTTTAGGCCGTTTTGGTATCAGCCACAATCACAGACGACATTAAAGATATGAAAAACTTAATTCTGCACAACCCAGCGACTCTGAAGCTTGAGGAACCTGAGCTAGTACCTGAAAGTCAGCTCTCTCATCAGAGGATCCTAGCAGAGGAGAACGACAAGCCAGCAATACTCTGTGCTCTTTTGAAACTCCGTCTTATTCGAGGCAAGAATGTCATCTTTGTCAATACCGTGGACAGATGTTACAAGTAAGATCAGAAAGTACAACTACTTCATCTTGTTGTGTCCATGATGATCACAAATTTTTCCTTGATTGAGCATGGTTTAACCTTGGCTCACGCATGAATCTACAATCTTCTCTCTGATTTTCCAATGAATGATAATTGGCGTTGCAACGAATTCAGTCTTACTCAATATTTCTAATTTATTTTCAGACTTAAGTTGTTCCTCGAACAATTTAGCATCAAGTCATGTGTCCTAAACTCAGAACTACCCACGAAAATCCGCATTCATACTATAAACCAATTCAATCAAGGAAATTATGATTTCATTATTGCTTCCGATGAGCAAATGCTGGAGAATCCAGGGCGAGTAAAAGGTGACACCGAATCAGGAGCATCCAGAGGAATCGACTTTCAGTGTGTGTCGAACGTGATTAACTTTGATTTCCCTTTAGATGTAAATTCTTATATTCACCGTGCAGGAAGAACCGCCAGAGGAACGAATAAGGTTTGTAGGTACTACAGATAAATAATGCATATTTATAAAAGCGTTTGAAATTTCAAATCCATTTTCACCCTGCCTATTTACAAGTATTCAAGGTTGCATAAAGTAGTATATACTGCATAATATTGCACATAACATTTCTTTTGGTTTACCCAAATCAGACCTAAATTGCATATCTTTAAAATTTCGTTTTAAATCAAAAATCTAAAACCTTGAATTTTTCAATGTGTAAGTGTCAAAGATCTCAATCAGAATTCTAAAAAAAATGAAAATCGTTTCGTTAAATCAAATTTTAGGAGTTGATATCAATAAAAAAAATGCATCATTGACTCAATTTAAAAGCTTTTTTATCTTGCATAAATAAATAATAATCATAGTTTCTCCTCAAAAATATCTCTCTAATTTGTAATCTTATTCATTATAGGGTTGCGTGTTGTCATTCGTTAGCATAAAAGATCAAGAAGTAAATAATGCCGTCGAAAATCGGCTTAAAAGCGGCTACACGAGTGAAGACACCATCATAAAGAACTATCAATTCAAACTGGAGGAAGTCGAGCCATTCAGATATCGTTCCAAGGACGCCTGGCGAGCAATAACTCGCATCGCAGTCCACGAAGCTCGTTTGCGCGAAATAAAGACAGAAATTTTCAACAATGAAAAACTGAAAAGCTTCTTTGCTGAAAATAATCGGGAACTGCAAGTGTTGCGCCACGACAAACCACTTAAGGTGATCAAGATACAGTCACATTTGTCGCATGTTCCCGAATATATTGTGCCTAAAGCACTCAAGCGCTTGGCCAGCAGTACTAATCAGCGAAGCTCTAAGCAGTTCAAAAGTTTCTCTTCGGCCAAATCAACCTACGAAAGTCAGAAGGACAATCCCCTGCTCTGTTCGTCCATTGATTACGCTAAAAAACGGGGTCCACGGAGGAAATAATAAAACCAATTTTTAAATGTCAGCCAAATAAAATCATTCTTCTTGTTTTATTTATTGTTTTTTAATTTTATTTTGTACTCAATACCTATGATAAATGTCTATTATGCCTTCATTACTGGAGACAACTTGTCTAGGTTATTGTCTGTGTGGTGTTCTTTTCCTTCTCCCTCCCCGTCGTCATCATCTGATAAAAGTGATATACTGAGATCTGCAGACAAGTTTGTGTTGTTCAGTCTTTTGCTGAGGCGTCTGCTATCCCTGTGTTTCTTCCGCTTTTTCGTAATTGTTTGTAGATTTTCCTTGAGTTGTGTCAGCGAAAGTTCGAAAACAGAGTTGCCCACTTCTGTCTGAACTGTCGTCTGGCTAGTGAGCATGGGAAAGATCCTCGCTTGAGTAGCGACTTCGTCTTCATCGTCCGATGAGAGAACTATGCTGGTTTCAACTTCAGGTGGTTTTTCGTTCGGAGGTGGTTCCTTTTCGACTTGTTGTTCGTCATCTGTGGATACAATTTCAATGGTTTCTGAAAATAATGCAGCTAGATTGGGTGATGGTGATGGATGTCCATTAACTGTTTCGTTCTTGGATTTGGGTATTGAGCGCTTTTTGGGCGATTTCTTTTTTATTTTGCTGGCGAGGCGTCGTCGTTTAAGGCGTTTGTTTTTGAAAAGGCTTTGCGAAATATGGAATAACAGGACGGTCTTCGATTTATCTTCTACAGAAATAAAGATGTATTAATTTTTTTAATAAAATATTTAACCTAACTACCTTTGTTTCCAGACATTTTTATTTCCATTTAGTAAGCAACATACGAATACGACACAGGCACACAATCAATTGAAGCCAAAGAGGCTCAACGCCTTATCTTTAGGTTTGAAGCCGCGAAGGGTTAAGTAATGTTTTCTCTATAAAGAAACCATTTATTACTTTTTGTTTTAAAATATAAGATATGAAAAGTAACCGTTAATAAATAAATTAATAAAATCCTTAATAATAGTTTTGTTTGTTTGCAAACATTTTTTTTTTAATTCGATGCGGTGTGCTTGATGATTGATGACGTAACCTGACATTGACAGATGCAATTGTTCACCGACGTCATTTTTTGGAGAGTAGTTCCCAAAAAGAATGGCCGCGTTCGGGCGGCACTCAGATAGGCTATCTGAGATACTTGGCCGCGTTCGGGGGGCAAGCCAAACCTATCCGGATAGGTTTGTGTTGTTGTAATCCCTTGTTGAAAAACTTCTGATGTCAGCTGATGCAACAACAACTCAAGGTATCTGAAAATTTTTGGGATAGGTGGATAGCCTATCTCACTACCACCCGAACGCAAGCACTGATATGTTTTCGAACGAACTGGATAGGTAACCTATCAAAATTCAAAACAGCTGACAAAAGTTTAAGTACGTACCAGAGATCTCTACCAAATTGTCAGTTTCAAATGAACAGCAAAAACTTGGCACAACAACAACAACAACAACAACAACAACAACAACAACAACAACAACAACAACAACAACAACAACAACAACAACAACAACAACAACAACAACAACAACAACAACAACAACAACAACAACAACAACAACAACAACAACAACAACAACAACAACAACAACAACAACAACAACAACAACAACAACAACAACAACAACAACAACAACAACAACAACAACAACAACAACAACAACAACAACAACAACAACAACAACAACAACAACAACAACAACAACAACAACAACAACAACAACAACAACAACAACAACAACAACAACAACAACAACAACAACAACAACAACAACAACAACAACAACAACAACAACAACAACAACAACAACAACAACAACAACAACAACAACAACAACAACAACAACAACAACAACAACAACAACAACAACAACAACAACAACAACAACAACAACAACAACAACAACAACAACAACAACAACAACAACAACAACAACAACAACAACAACAACAACAACAACAACAACAACAACAACAACAACAACAACAACAACAACAACAACAACAACAACAACAACAACAACAACAACAACAACAACAACAACAACAACAACAACAACAACAACAACAACAACAACAACAACAACAACTTAAAGGTGCTACCACCAATTGCTTACGAATTAATTTTAGGTATTTTAATTCGTTTTATTTTTGTTTGGCTGGAGATATAGCTATTTCAAGGGGTGCCAAGCCCTATCATCAGTCTCCTTTGTAGTGGTGCTGATCTTTAAGCATGAGCTTTGTAGATGAAATTTTATGTAAAAAGATTAGCAACAGGTTTGTTTTTTGTATTGTGCAGTAAATTCCTGCAAACTTCAGAGTGAAATTAGCAAAAATAAAACAACAACAAATGTAAAGAAAAAAATGTCGGTTTGTAGAAAAATTTTCTACGATCCAGGATTTGCTTGCATTTTGTTTTTACTGTCAAATTAGAAAGAGAATAGACAAAGACAATTTTTGGAAAAGCCCTATTCTTTTATTCCACACTTCACATGGAATGCACTCCAACGTTCCGGAATGGGGGGGGGGGTTATGACTTTTTGAAAAATTATTTTTCGGTTTTTAGTATGTAATCTACAGAGACCTCTCTATGATATGATATGAGGATATGAGGACCTCTTACAGTAATTCAACAAACTGTTGAACTTCTCAGTCAACTTTTTTTAGAAATGGCTTCCCTCTTCTAAAGAAAACAACCAATTAATTTTTATAAGAAAATCAAAATCAAACCTGCAAATTTTGAAAATATATGTGAGAAATTCAGTGATGTAGTCCATGGTGCAATAAAATAAACATAGAATTTGATTTTTACTTAATATTTTTATATCTATTACTCATCATCACAAAACTAGTATTTATCACAAAAAATAACATCACATAAATATCTATACGTAGGTATTAAAAGTATTTTTTTACAACAGCAAACTAAGCCGTCTGGCCTTCTGTGCAGGAAACACATCTATAACCTCTTCAGTATTGATATCAATTTCTCTATGAATTGACATCAAAGCTAATCCTGTCAGTCTTTCATCGCCGGTAGAGTTTCTCAGATATGTTTTTAATCTCTTCATCGTTGAAAATGTTCGTTCCGGTGTGCAAGGCGAAACTGGAAGGGTAGCCAAAATTTTTAAAAGTTTGTGAATGTTTGGAAAAAGTTGTTGGTTGCATCTTTGAAGACCTTCTATTGCATTATTCGCACCGGTCTTCTGGTAATTGTTGGTGGCATTTTGTCTTCCATAGTAAGAATTCCGCCTCCATAGTATCCCAATCCAAAAATTTCTTATACAATTTAAAATTTTCTTAATTAAAATTAGTTTAATTTTTACCGATAGTCGATGGTATTAAAATATACAAAGAAGAAAGTGTCAACTTATGATTCTCGAATCTCATTTTAAGATGACTTATAAAGTCATCTAAGAGAGGAATCAAAATTGTTATCCTAAAATAGGTCTCTGGATCTGTCGTACGTATGTTGGACCTATTCTGTTGTCTTCCCACAACTAGAGGAATTTTTATTTTTTCTTCTGCAATACTTGATAATTCTTCTGCTGTCTGGAAAATTATAATGAATTTCAAAATAACATCCTCTCGAATTTTTTGGAATCTGTTTGATATCAATTCAATATGTTCCAGAGCAGATACCAAGTCGCATGAAGGGGATTGTAAGATCTTACAAAGCGGCAATGTGTATGTAAATAAAACACTCAAGCTGCACAAACTTATAAAAAAATCACTAGGTGCAAATTTTTAGCGAAATATATAGAATGTCAGGTCAAAATGACAAAACAGATGTAATTTGTGAGTTGTGATCTGATCTGAAGCAGATCACAATTTCAATTGTTTTTGTGACTCTCAAAAGTTGTGGCTTTGGGGGAGAATACGAAAAAATCACAAAATTAGTTTCACCACCTCTTATGACTTGTGAGGTATCAGTGATGGCGGGGAGAATCGGGCTGTTAGTGCAGAAATTTGGGAAAAAAATTTAATAAAAAGCTATTAATAAAAAAAAATAATTTCTTAACAAATTTCGGGGGGTTTCAAACCCCTGTGAACCTCCCCCCCCACCCTGGCTACGGCCTTGACCCTTTGTATACCTGCATCGAGGGTAAATGAGCTTGAACCGACTCGATTTCACTTCACGAGTGGAGTCGAGTCGAAATTTGTGCTAAAAAACCTGGGTTGAGGAGTTAACTTGAGAAACACCACAATATACAGATACAAGGTATGCTCATTGAATACACCCAAGTAGCCATCTTGGCATTTTTATGACGTCACAATCATCTTAAACTACGTTTTCATTAGAGCAAATGAGGTAATTTCGTATAAAATTTCCAAATTCGATTCGAAATTATCTCATTTCCCCTACAAATTCATATTTCCAAATGAGGTAATTTCAACCAAATTTGCACGAAATTAGGTAGGAAATTACGTAAATACTTTATGAACACACCCAAATGGAATCCATTCAAAGTGGAACGCATTTAAAATGACAGAAGTCAATGTATAAAACAACAAAAACAAGCGGTTGACAGCCTGAAATGTCAAACGAAATTAGCAAATTTGAAATGTGAACACTTTTTTTGTAATTTGCCAAATTACCTCATTTCAGCTCTAATGAAAACGCAGTATTAGAGTATTATTTTCTTTTTTAAATGAAGACAATAATTTAGAATTTAACATTCAAACCAATTCATTGTAAGTGCTAGGGACTGTGAAAATAAAACAACGAATAAAAACAATCCAATGAAATGAAATTATCTTTTTGCAATCCGAAGAAAACCAGATGATTGTGACGTCATACAGCTAATGAGCATACCTTATTTCTGTTTATCGTGGAAGAACACCATATGACATCTCAACACCATTTCAATTCAACTCAATATCGAGCTCTTAAATCTATGAACGAAAAACCTGGGTCGAAAATCCAACCCTAATCCAACTCGAGCACTCGATCCTGAATATAAACGTAGTATATATAGTGTTTTTGGATATCAGCTTTGCAGGTTAGACTCCAAACACAGATGCAATGTATTCGATAAACGGTCGCACCTGAAAGCAGTGCCTACAAAGTTTTTTAAATGTAGGGTTCCCGAAATTCTTTAGTAAACCGACAAACGAATCAAATATGATCAATATGCTTAGATATTGAAGTTCAATTTTGAGGCCATTATAACACATTTATATTCACTAATTTACTGGCTAATTTATCGGCACTTTTGGTTTTGTTATTTACTGTTCACAAAGGGAAATTTTATTGCGTTAGCTATAAAATTTCCATAATAAAACGAACCTATTATTACATAAAAACATTAATAAAAAATCGACCAAAATGATTTAAGAGTCACTATTCAACAATTTTTATTAATTTTTTTTAGCTGTATTTTATTTTCCCCCAGATCTGATCCGGATTGGATTTGGAAACATAAATATAAGTAATACAAAAACAACACAAGATCCAGGTCTGCTTCTAGATTTGGATTTCGAAATCCATTTTTTGAACACTTGCCTAGCAATATTTTAATTTTATAGGTTGGTACCACTGCTGAGATTTACAGAAAAAACTCAATAAAATTTAAAATTCTCGAAATCAAACAAATGCCGCCATCATTACAATTTTTTTGTATGAGTTTTTCTTCATTCAATAGAGACGACGCGTCGCGAGGCACGGAATAAATACATAAAAACTATTAACTTAATGAGAATTAAACTAAAAAAATAAAACTGTTCCATTTTAAACATTCAATACCAAATATTATTTCAAATAATATTTGTGAAAATTTTCCTTCTGTCAATTTTATTGTGCAAATAAAGCCAACTGTGAGAAATAAATAAATTTGTGATCCAGTTTGTTTTATTATCATGATCTGATCCGGATTAGATCTGGGGGAAAATAAAATGCAGCTTTTATTATATTACCTAATGAAATAATTAATTGAAAGATTAATATTAAGTATCTACCTACATAGCCGTGGCGTGATGGTTAGTGCGATGGACTGTCATGCCGGAGGTCTATGGTTCGATCCCCAGCCTCGCCACCTATTTATTTAAAAGAAAAAACGGTTACTGCCTCTTGCGAGGAATTGACAAATCCTCCAAGAGTATCTCCTGTCACAGAAAAGTGCCGCTCGTTAGCCGTTCGGATTCGGCAATAAACTGTAGGTCCCCTCCATTCCTGCAGACACGCACACAGGAATGGTTGAGAGTTGTAAGTCACTAGGCCCTAGTTCTTCATGAGCTGTTGTGCCATCAAATTTATTTATTTATTTTATCTACCTACATACAGTTTCCTTTATTTTATTTTTTTTTTTAAACTAGATGAAAAAAAAAATTATTTGGTTTTCAGTGTTCAATTAAAAATACGGCAGTGAATAATGAAAGTAAATTCGATATCTACCTTATTTCCCAATTTTAAAACAATCAGTGAACATTTTTAACTTTTTTGGTTTTCTCCAATTATTTTCCAAAATAGGTAGCAATAACTTGAAGGGTCTAGGGGAAAAACGGCACAAGTCCATTCAAAATGATTCCGAGAAAAATGAAAATATGTATAAGTTAACTTAGACTAAGAGCCCACAGCAATTTTCGGGTGTGAAGTATAGCAAAAATTCAATGATGCAGTAAGATAGGTCTTCACTTTCTATTGGCAAATATCCAAGTCTTGCAATCTGTGGTTGGGGCGTTGCTGCAATAAAAATGCATTTCTTTCTGAAAGCCCAGATAAAAGGTATACCATTGACAAAACTATATTTAATAAAAGAGCTGAATACCATAGAAATGAATATGGGAGTCCAAGACCTCTTAGGTGGGCCTTCTGTATGCAAGACGCACTATAAAAATGAATTTTCAAGTGCTTCTTGCATACAGAAGGCCCACCTAAGAAGTCTTGGACCCTCAGATTCATATCTATGGTATTCAGCTCTTTTATTAAATACGATTTTTTTAGTGCTATATCTTTTATCTGGGCTTTCAGAAAAAAATGCATTTTCAATGCAGCATTATTTGCAAACGCCCGCCCTAAGTATGGCTTGCAAGACTTGGGTATTTGTAAATAAAAAGTAAACACCTATCTTATTGCATCATTGAATTTTTGCTATACTTCACACCCAAAAATTGCTGTGGGCTCTCGGTCTAACTTACTTGTATACGCTAAATTGAAAGGGAAATGAAAAATTTAAAAAAAAAAGTTCTGTAATACAGAATGTTCTAAGACCTACAACATAATTTTATTTTATGAATATTAACATTTAATATATGACATTCGGTTATTTTTAATTCAAATTATTTAGTGAAAAATTGATTTTCAAACTAAAAATTGTGAAATTTTTTTTTCAAAATTTTACGTTTAAGCCTTAACTACATTGGCCACTTTTTGCAAAATTACAAAAGTAAAAATATTTTTTTTCCCACTAGCGCAAATGCTTTGTGAAAAAGAATGTAGGTACACAATTCTTTTTAAACCAAAATCTAAGCTTTCTGCATCATTTTTATACGTTTTCCAGTGAGCAACACTATCCCAAAATGAGTTTGAAAATTTTCACTTTTGTACTTTTTCACTTTTTTGGCTTATGTAGTTAAGGCTTTATTAAGTGGTATTTTTGTTTCCAATATTCAATGCTCATATTAATTTTAAGTCAACAACTAAATCCCAGATGCTTTAATATGCATTAATGTATTCTTATTTTTGAGAAAATTTAAGTTAAGTCTATGGACTTGTGCCATTCTTGCATATAATATTTTGGACTTGTGTCGGTCTTCCGCAGCACGGCATTTATTTTTCATGGTTTTTTCTTGTAGAATAACAATTTTTTTCAAAAAGTTAATAGGACAACATATACATAGTACCTACTCATAAAAAGCTACAAAATGTCATCATTAGTTTAGTTTTGAAAAAAATTGGACTTTTGCCGTTTTTCTCCTGGACCCTTCACTTGGTTTGACAGGAATAGTAGGACATTAAAAAGAATGAACATATATTACAATAAAAAGTCATGGACAAGGACATGGTGTATTTCGTGGGAGAATGAAAGGCAAGTTAGAGCATCTTTATTTGCTTATTCGCTTAAAATTCCCATACCAGTCACATATTCATAAAAACAATGGCGCAAAATTTTAAATAGCCTGATGTTAAGGTATTAGCATGATACTACTTAACAATTTTCTAACTTTAAAACTCTTTACTAAAATATTCTTAGTTTTATACATTTTCTAACTAGTATCATATACCCCTACCCCTAACGACAAAGCAGTGCGATCTCTGGCAGTCGAAGTAGTATGCCGATATGGCGTGTGAAAAGGAGCGAACTAGTTCGTCGACACAGTTTTTTATGTTGTTATTCGGTTTTTGTTGTCAACTAGTGTTTTTGGTCCCGTTAATCTTAGATTCATTGAATAGTTTTTTGATAATTTCATTAAAAGTATCTTAAACACAAATAATAATGGAAAATGATCAAGAAAAATGTATTTATATTCTTCCAAAAGAAGTTTTGCAAATTTCAATTGGTATAAAAACTGGTCATATCCCAGCATTAGCAACAAAACTCTTCATATCCAAAATTTATTTATTAAATAACTTCCAATCTGAATGTGAAGATAAAAATAATGTATATTTTTGCTTTTAATCATAAAATTAAGACTTCGAAATCTATAATTAGAAAGGTTAAAATTTTTACAAAGTAGGTAGATACCCCGATTTTGCCTTGGCTAGTTTCTTACGATTTGCTCAAAATGTGTTTTGGATATAGTGAGTTTTGGTTCTCGTCTACTCATATGTAGATATGTACATACATATGTGTGTTTAAGGAACTTCATTAACATAAATTAATTTTTTAATGAATAAAAACATTTTTTCATTAATATCAATTCCTGAACAGCTTAGGAATAGTACTCCTATTTATAAACGTTGTTGATTGTATCAATATAGCTTTGTTGATTGTAGCTAAAGTGATCTAACTTTAGAAAGTGAAAAATGATTATCTAAACCTTGAAAAACATAATTGGTCTTATTAATAAACACTGTCAAAGGTCAGAAGTTTTAAAATAACCTTTTTAATTTTTGCAAAAGTGATCTAACTTTTTATTTTACTGTAGACAACGTAATTGATTGTCTAAACTTTGACAAATGTAATATTTTTTTTTAATAGAGTATATTTTCGAGTCTTTCGAAATACTTAGACACTGCCTAACTAGTCAAAAATGTAATATATACGACTGTAAATCCTTAAACTAATGTTCTCTCCTTTACATAATGTTTAATTTTTCTAAAAAAAAAAACAAGCAACAAAAATACTGTCATACATTTAATTTTAATTCTTTAAATCTGATAGCAATTTTTATTTTAAATCCTTTAATGCCTCTAGGGTTCATCAACACTTCAACCCTGTTGCTTCTGAGAGTAAAACAGATCCCAACAGCAGTCGAATAGTTCCTTATAAAAAACGAAGAGCAAAAACCTTCACTCGAAATAAAATGGAAGCAAATAACAATCAGTTCGAAAGCATCTTAAATAAATTGGAATTCTCAAGCCACAACTCTTTCCCTCCAAAGGATGTTTTTCTATGTAGTAAGCAGTTTCAGCGAGTTAAGAAAATACCAACATTAATGTTTAACCATAAGCTGTGATCTTCTAAGAAACAACAACGAATCTTTTCATACAAGTGTATGTGTGTGTGTCTGTATGTATGTATGTTTGTATATGTCCTTGAAGGTCAACCAAAGTGACATCTAAGTCTAAAGTCCCTAGTTTAACAAGCGAATGTGTGTGCCAGTCTGGTTTTTCGAAGCAATCCTTGCAGCACCTACAAAAATTGATTGAGTCGTTTTCACACTGGTTTGTCCTTTCTACTTATGTATATATGTACATAGATATAAGCTCACACAGCGACAAAGACAGGATACCGGCACCCTTCTAGTATATAGGAAAATTCCTGCGTGTAATTTATTCCAATCCCGACGTAGTATTTCAAGAATCGTACATAATATAAGACGTCCGGGGCCTGTATCTTCCCGACAACTGCAAGAAAAATGGGCAGCAGAAAAAAAATATTGGCACCACCCACAAAATAGAACAAAAGTTTCGAGTGTTTTTACTGAGATTTTGAGTGATTTGAATGTGCGCAGGATTTTTAATAGCAGAGCTTTTGTGCAGATTTTTGTCTGAGATTATAAAATGTATGCACTTAAGTTTAGTTGAGGAACAAAATTCTTTAGTTTAAATTGGACGCTTCGATGAGATTAATATCTAAAACAGAACAGTATTAAAAAGGTGATTTCAAGAAGATAAGCGAGTGCAGCGCTTTTTTGGCTATCTTTCACACTCTTCTTACCCTTTATGTTTCAATTTTCAGAAAGTGACTTTTACTCTTTTAACTTTCTGATTACGTACTATCATACAAACTAACATAATTATAATCTTACTAAGGGAAATTTGTAGCTTTTGGTGGACAATGGATTTAATTTTTCGAAAGTAAAAATAAAAAAAATAAAAATGTACTATTAAGTTAACTATGTACATAGTAAGAGCCTTGTTAATTTTTAATTTGTGAAAAGTTTAGTTAATGTCACTTAGATTCGATGACGAATATCTGGTTTGAACTATATTAAAACTCAAACTATGTACCTATGTAGATTTGAATTCCTAATCATTACAATTTTTATTATAAAAAACCTTGAAACAAATCTAGCCTTTTGTGAGATATGTATTTGGATTTGCGATTGAAGTTGCGCATATATAGAAGTAACATGAAATTTGGCCTCAATGAAAAATAGCCCAGACAAAAATTGAAAAACAGTCCCAAAAATTTATATGAAAAGCAAAAATTTTGCGAATTGGAGTAAATTTCATTGTTCGGGGACTGTTTTAATGTTTAGTTTTTGGGTTCATAAAAAATGGCTTTTAGTTTCTTTCTTTTTTGAGGTTTTTCTCATTATGATTTAAAATGGGGTCCTTTTTTATTATGAAAAAGCCCCTATTTTGGGGTTATTTTTCATATCCTGTTTTGGGGCATAAATTGTAGCATGCAGCGTTTTTTGATATTAATTAGCAGATTTTAAACAAAAGTTATTCTTTTTTATCCAAAATTAACAGTACCTTTCAAACGATTGCTTAAAAACCGTTAAGGAAAATCTTATTTTTCTCGATATCATTTCCTACGATTTTTATCAATTTTACTTGCGATATATAGATACTCTTTATGGCAAGTTCTGGATTCGTAAAAAAAAATCGAACTCGAAATTTTGATCAAACTTGACATTACGATGATAAGGAAGACGAAAAAAGTGGGTCTCGCAATTCCGTCCGTCTGTCTGTATCTGTGTACTCGTCTGCAGCCTAAATCCATGGGTCAATTTAATTTATATATTGTTTTTAGGGCATTCCCCCGACACGTTTTTTAATTTTTTTAGGACCGAAAATAACGGTACCTGCCATATAATTTTTCTTAGCATTTTTGGAAAATGTTATTTTTCTCAAATAAAGGCTCCACAGATTATTCTAAAAAATTCAATAAATTTGGTGGAAAAAAAATTTCAAAAAAATGGTTTTAAAAAGTACCTACCTCCCATAAAACTATTTTTTTATTTTTATTTTTCTAGAAAAGCAATAACTTGATTTTGATAATTTGTTTAATGGAGAATCTTCTGAAAAATTCAAAAAGTATTGTTAGGTATACAATACTTTCAAATTTTTTTTTTGATTTAAAAAAAAAGTTTCAATTTTTTTTTTTGAAAATCAAATATTTCTAAAACGACTTGGTTGATTTTTACGAAACTTGGTACTGAGCGGTTTTTTACCATTATCTAGAATATTTTGAGCTAATTTATTTCGCATAGTCAATTTTAACGGTACCTTCCATATAAATGTTAAAAAACCGTTACAGAAAATGTAAATTTTCTCTAAAAGGCGAATCCTTACGATTTTGATTAAAATTGCACTGAATACTAATATAAGTACGGTCCATCATTATAGTAAAAAACAAAATTTACAGTTAACCATTATTAACAATACCTCTCATAGAACCTTTTTTTTTTATTTTGGACTATCTCATTATCTGTATAACCGATTTGAATTAGATTTTTCGTACAAAAACTAATTTTGGATTTTTAAAGAAAATTTTCAATTTTTTTTTTTTGAAAATTTGATATTTCAAAAACGGGTAGATGATTTTTTTTCGAAATTTTTAATTCAACATTAATAAATACTAAACAAAAAAACCAAAGAAAAGTTTTCTAAAGATGTTTTCCTTTAAACATTTTATATTGAATAAAAAATAAATTTAAATAATTGCATACATTATATAATATATAACGCCAAATAAAATGGTAAGCAATCTCAAATTTCTAATACTATAGCAAAATAAATGAACAAACTCAACTCATACGTTCTAATTTTCTATGTCAAGATATTTTACTAAAAAAAGTCGAAGCAAAAATGGAAATAAACAGTCGTTAAATTAAACAAACGCACTTTCTTCTAAATTTAACTTATATACTTCCTTTTTCCTCCCCTGAAATTCAAAAAAAAAATCTTCTCTAAATCTTGTTTTACATTTCATGCCAAATTAAAATTTGTTCTGAATCCATTTGCCATGCCATACCTAGGCTTAATGTTGAAAACGACATGCGAAAAATTCCCACGTGCCATAAAATAAAATGTTCACCTGTTATCCTAACAGATAACGATCCATCTCATAGCCACATTGTACAGAAAGTATGCTCGATTCTTCCAAAAAACATTCGACTATGTACCTATACTCATAGATGCTGCAAAAAAAAAAAAAGAATAGGATGTAAGAAAAAAAAATTAATTTATGATTGCCCAAGAGCAGCACGAAGATGTTCTTATTAGGCAGCAGACAGCAACGCCACTATCTTCAGTGGTATTGGCGAACATTATACGAAGAAGAAATTCCTTGAGAAATGCGGATCCTTGGGTAGAACAGAGACTTCACAGTAATTACAATTATATCCATGACTTTCTCCATCTACTCCGCAGTTTCCGCCCTGACTTTTGACAATGATGATGATGATGGCGGGCGATGAGAATGCCTAAGGATTCCATTGCAGCCAAAATATATGTAGGTATGTAGCTGTAGGGAGTCTGTCTGCCTTGGAAAGTTTTAAGCAGCCCGTTCTTAAAAAAGGAACTTGCAACAACAACAAGAAAGAATTAATGCTTCCCCACGTCAGAAGGTTAAAAACACACCGAGAGTTACGACTTTCAATTTGGACCGAAATTTATAATATCCATTAAGCAAATGGGATTGAAGCAGCCTCTGTGCCGGAAGTAGTGGAGGCTTCTCTAGTCTTACAGAACTGTATTTGGGCCTTTATAAAACTGTCCAAAAGCCACTTTACAAAATGTGAATGAAGTCACCCGAGATAGTGGTTCGTTTGGTCGCATCTATTTTTTCACTTTAATAAGTATAGTTGTTGCAGAAAAACGCAACGAAAGAGGGAACCAGCTTGTGCAGTTAAGTTCTGTCAATAACTACCAAATTCAACGGAGCCTTAAGTGTGTCAAAATAAAAGGAGTAGATGGAATTTTATGTCCCATCTTAAAGCTGTTTTATTTTAATTGTTTAACTGCTCTGGGGAAATTAGTCCTGGGGTGGATTCTTTGCATACTTTATAGCAATTAAAAGTGCAATCATACCTCAAGTTATAAAGTAGCAAGAGTTGGAAAGCAATTTACTCATTATCACTTTGTTTTTGGAAGCTTTTTACGCTCTAATACGAAATGAGCTCCTGTCATTTGCCCTTGAAAACACCATTTTGTTGGATGTTGAACGCATTCAGAAAAATAAATTTGGTGCCCAAATTGAAGGCAAATTATTTAACGGTACATTAATATTTATTTAAATGGAATTCCGTAGGTTGAACGTTCTATTGGTGACAGGATACTGAGGCAATTAAAGTTTTAATGTGTTTTTTTTTTTTTTTATCTTTTTGGCAGCAATGTTAAAGTTAATTATTATTATTATTGCATTGTTTACACCTAATAATTTTATGGTAGAAAAATATATGATGAAGTGTCAAAGAGCTGTTGGCATAACATAAGCACATGAAACTATTAATAATTCAAGAGCAGGTCTAAAAGAATTAGGTTTGAGGGTTATGAAATATTTTTTATGGTCAGGAGGTTGCATAAAATTATAATTAAAAAGTAGATTACCTATTCAAAGGTTATCATAATTATTTAACGCTGGCTTTTGATTACATATGTATGCATGTGTGTCAAAAAATAACAGAGGTACTGAGAAAAGAGCGAAAAAACTTAAGCTCATGCTCGCATAAGGGTGGTCCAACCATAATGCACGATGTTAATTGTGAGTCACACCTTAATGTCAAGTTTTTTGCCCAACTTAATTGACATTTCTTTGTTTCAGTGTTTGACAAATTCAACCATGGAGAGGTACACAATTGAGCAGTGTGTTAAGATTGTTGAAGCCTTTTACGAAAATGCGCGTTCAAAACAAAATGCATTTTGTGCACTTCGTGATTTTTTTGGTTAGCATAATCGACCAAATGTGTCCCGAATCGGTAAAATTGTGCGTAAATTTCAGCAAACCGGGTCTGTGAAATGTGAAAACAACTGTGCATGTTCGCCCAGTTCGTTCTGTGGAAAAAAATTGTTGTTCGCGATAGTGTGGCACAAGAGCCGTCAACCTCGACTCGTCGTCGTGGGTCGTGCCCAACAATCGCGAGAAGATAACGGACTTCTTGTGGCCAGAAATGTTGATATTGTAGCTCGACATTTCAGCTTTGAAATGAAAAATATTGATAATCCAACAATTAAAACCAAAATTATAAACATATTACTGCACTTATATTCGATATATATGTATATCGAGAATATTGTTCATTCATGTCTATTCTCCACTGAAGCCTCTCTCTTGGCGACGAACAACTTTACATACTTTTTTCTCAATTTATCTTAATTGTATGTCCCTTTTTAACTACAGTTTTTAAACTATTGTTGTTGTACAGATACGTATTATATATCAAAATAATTATCCTTTATTTTACTTGCGAAATAAAGAAAACCAAATTGTATAGATGTACTCACAAAAGAGTTATTTAGTTATTTGTCAGGAAACAGTTATTTGTAAAAAAATTTTAATTAGTTTTTTGAGCTTTAATCAACCAAGCCATATTTTACCAAACTTATAAAAGGAATTTAAAAAAAAACTTAAGTAGATCCCTATACTGTAAGAATTGTTGTTAAAAAATATTTGCTAAAGAAAAGCAAATACATTCACGTAAAAGCTTACGCCAGAGTTCTTCAATGCCACTCATTTTATTGTTATGCCCTTCATTTAAATAGATAAATAGTGTTACAGGTGTATTTATTAGATTTCCTTAGAACACTCTTGGACAGTTGTTCAACTAGCCACTGTCTATTGGACAACTAATTATTTAAAATCATATTCCAGTAGTTGTCTAAATACCTGGAATCTTTTTTTCTCGAATGAATTAATGAATTTGTGACAGCTTAAGGTTCAAACAACATTTCATTCATTTCAACGTAAATTTTCATTTCGCAACAAGAAAATTGCCTTACCTTATTCATTGAACGTACAGACTTAAGAATAGATTTTGACAATCCATTGCGGTGTCTAAAATGTGTCTAAATATGAAGCTGAAGATCGCTGCATTGAAAAATCAAAATTCCTTTGGATGAGGATATCTGGATATGTATGTAGTGATGATTTTTCAAAACTTTAAAAACCGTTTTGTAGGGCGGGAAGTTTTCTAAACGTGATGTTTTTTAGTTTTTTTTTTATTTCGTTTTATAATATTTTTTTTAATGAAAAATTGTTGAATTTAATGAAGTTTTTTTTTTTGGCAGAGGATCCCCGCCACAAAAATAATTTTTTGAACAAAGTAAAATATGTCACAAGTAGAATGGCTCAAATCACAGACGTGATGTTTTCGTTATAATTTCTCGTTTTTTTTTTGAAGAGTTAAGAACGTACATTAAAAAAAAATAAAATCGATCACGTTGAGTGTTCTAAAATCTCGATAAATTGGTGATTTATTTTTATCCTAACATTTGTCATCTCCGAGTCTTAGCGATCCAAAGTTTTGTTCCAAGTTTTACAAATATCTTAGTACAAAACCTTAACGGTAAAAAATAAAAAAAAAAAGTAAAAAACATCACGTCTGTGATTTGACCCATTCTACTTGTGACATATTTTACTTTGTTCAAAAAATAATTTTTGTGGCGGAATCCTCTGCCAAAAAAAAACTTCATTAAATTCAACAATTTTTCATTAAAAAAAAATATTAAAAAACGAAATAAAAAAAAACTAAAAAACATCACGTTTAGAAAAATTCCCGCCCTACAAAACGGTTTTTAAAGTTTTGAAAAATCATCACTACATATCCACAGATCCTCATCCAAAGGAATTTTGATTTTTCAATGCAGCTATCTTCAGCTTCATGTCTAAATAAATAAATAAATTTTATGGCACAACAGCTCATGAAGAACTTGGGCCTAGTGACTTACAACTCTCAACCATTCCTGTGTGCGTGTCTGCAGGAATGGAGGGGACCTACAGTTTATTGCCGAATCCGAACGGCTAATGAGCGGCACTTTTCTGTGACAGGAGATACTCTTGGAGGATTTGTCAATTCCTCGCAAGAGGCAGTAGCCGTTTTTTCTTTTTTTTAAATAAATAGGTGGCGGAGGCTGGGGCTCGAACCTTAGACCTCTGGCATGACAGTCCATCGCACTAACCATCAGGCCACGGCTACTACATGTCTAAATGTAAAAATGTGACAAAAATTGTCCTCCTCTTATTAAGGTTTATTTTGCTATGCTATATTCTTCCAAAACTGGTTCATCATAAAATTAGTTTTTCAAACACAAACAAATTCAATAATAAATGAGAGTTTGCTATACATAATCTATTGAATCAAAAATAATATTGTGTTCAGTTGATGGACTAATAGCTGCAATCAAAGTGAAACCGCGATTAAATAAAAAAAAATCCTTTTAGTCCTCCCCGCACCAAATATCACCCAAATAATGTATACATTTCATTAAAAAAAAAAAAAAGAATTTATCTTTTGTGAATTATTTAAAATTATTCGTTTCATTTGTACACAATTAATTCTTTCATCCACAATAATAGATTTAACTTTTAAAATAATTATTTGCAATAAATAAGCATAAATCTACCAATGAGCAAAATTTTAATAAAAAAGCAAGACTGTCGTGTCGCATATACTTGCATTTATGGTAATGTCACTTTATACAAAAAAAAAATTGTAAAAATCAGCTTAGACAATAATACAAATCAGGTTTAAAATTGAATTAACCAAGCACTAAGGGACATCATGTGAAGGTGTTGCTTATTTTTAAATCAAATCAAATTCACTAAAAATTTCTGAACAGTTGTGAAATTGAATGAAAATTATTAATTGTCGTTTTGTTTGTTAGTTTTATTTTAGAAATCTATAATAAACCTATTTTAAAATTGACTTTATCAAACAAACTCAATGCGACGACTACTGCTTAAATTGCCTTTAAAGTACCTACTACATCGGAAATAAAGCAAAAATAGAATAATAGCTTTTCCAATAAGGTGAGATGACATCGTAATTACTTTAAACCTTTTGCCATGCAAAGCCAATAATTTCCAACCATTTCCTATCTACATACGTATGTAATGTATGTATGTATATAGGTATATATGTATGTACCTGACCGACCTATACAGTGAGTTGTCATTTTGGAATTGCTAATTGATTATAAAAAAAATTCCATTCGATTTTTGTTGGCTTTTTGATGAAAAATTATATCAATGAGATCAGCTTTTATTATTAATTACTGAGTTTTATGATACTTTTTTTTAAATTATGCGCAGTCTTTAATCTCTGAACGAATAACCCTGCCAACCCAAAAATTGATAAATTTTGTTATTATTTGCAATTAATTTCTATTACCTAGCCATTCAAATCAATAGAGAGTGAAGAATAATGAGCCTGAAGGATCTAATTTATGCAAACTTCATAGTGATGTGATGTATAGCATATCTGCAGTCGGATGTCAGACATTCAAATTGCGGAATTGCTGGTGTCATCCTATAGCCCAAGGTTAAAAACATTTAGCAAGGAGAAAACAGTTGTTTCACAGTTCACACATCGGAGAACACAAAAGAGTTTGCAGAAGTTTTTCTCCATGTTTAACGACTTAAGTGGCCACAAAATCACCATGCAAAGTCGCATCAGACGACCATTAGTTGACCTTTAAGTAATTAGAAAATGGCCCGAAGAATGCATAGGAGACTTTTCATCACCGCACCACCACAAATGACAGCCCCAAAATGGCATCAAGTTGAGAAACAAATCACACAGCCCAAGATAGAGGGAGTTTTTTAGTCCGGATGGATGTGTATACCTATGAGAGATGTGCAAGAAAGCAGCTGGAGGATTTAATTGACCAAAGGATCATAAAGTTTTGTCCAACGATGCTGAAAACATTTGACCCTGATTTCATGAGTCAGCAAGCAATTCGGTTTGTTCTTTGGCGTTTTGTTGTTGCCGATGGTATCGCTTGGTGCGATTGCCATCGCTCGTTTTTAATAGCATCAAGGAAGCCTGGTTCAGCTATAGCAGCTTGACGACTTATGTATGCCCGAGGATGTGGATAAAGTTTTTACACGCCTCAACGCTCACTCTTTCTCTCCAATCACCATACCATCAATGTGCAAGTTTTCGGGAGACCTCATACATATATATAGCTTGGAAAAGGAGGTATTTTGACACCGTTGGCATATCCGACATGGAACATAGCCCAAATGTTTTCAGTTCTAATTATGTTTAAAGGGGGTTAAGAGGGCATACGCAAATAAACAGGAAGATTTTTGGGATGGGAAAGAAAAGTTTGTGGGAGTTTTGGATGGTCAGTTGGTGTTGCTCTTGTAGATCGTGAAGGATTTTTTCAATGACTTTTTCCTTGGGAACAAGGACTTTTGGACATTTTCGAGAACAGACCAAACTCAGAGTTGGTGATAGGGATGCGGTTAAATTCGTTTGTTTGGTACATTCCGAGTGTCTGAAAATTTAGATAATTCGTTTATTTTTGTGACGAAAGTTTAGTTAAAAGTTTACTACGTTCCTGTCGAGGAATTTTTATGGTATTACGAGAATTGTGAGGCCAAAAAGGTAAAGGTTAAAATGAATGTTAGGTTATTGCTCGTATCAAATGAAAGAAGTTAATTGACTTTAAAACAAATATAGGTTGATACAGACTAGACGCATTTAGACAAAAATTATGCTCATTTCATTTCAATTTTTTATATGAAAAAATAAACACGTTGGAAAAATGTAAGGAAATAACTAAGGATATTACAATTTATAACAGTTCTGCTTATACATATACAGGTAGGTTCTTTTTATGCGCAGCAGAAAAGTAAGGAAAAGGATCCACCACCTACCGCGGCTGCAGCCTTCAAAGACCCATTTGTTTTTTTCAAGCCCCGACAAGTGCGTGAAATATTTCAGTATTTTAATAATTTTATTAACTGAATTCCTTAAATAATAAATGAGAGCTTTGGAGTGGAAAAAGTGGATTTTTAAGTATAGCGCATGAGCCCGGAGAAAAAAAAACCTATATTTCATAAAATTTGTTGGAAATTTAATGCCATTTCATTTAGTAGAGAACATCATTTTCGAATAAATGATAGATTTTTAATTAAATATAATAAGCAAAGAATAAGTTTTCAAACTTTTTTTTCCCATTTCTGTCAATGTTCCGTCACGACAAAGCTCAGAAATCGGAAGCAAAGATTTCTAAGCCTACCCACAACTTTCCTGATAATAAAAACACAATTTGACTTTTCACTTCTTTCATCTCCTCAGCCCTCACTTTTTGTTTTTCGTATATGTTAAAAAACTGAAGGTGTAAGCCCGTATTGGTCTTAGGGTTCCTCGTGTTATGAGCCATAAATCTTAAAACAATCGAAGTTTTAGATTTTCGGTTCAAATGTTTTTTTTTTTTATAGAGATTGGTAATAATGAAATATAACAAAAAAGGCACTTGGGGCAATAAAAACTATAATTATTCCATCCAATGAGAGTTCAGGTATTGGGAGCATGGGAATATGTCACGATAAGGTCTTACTTACCGCATCCTTCAGTTCGGTCACAAGATAAGATTTGCTGCTGGAGCTGTACCTGCTACCATAGAAACATGTCTGCACAAAAGCAGACGGTCAATACAGACAATTCCCTACGAAGAGTTGAACCTGTTGCCGTACGAAGTTCAAATTACAAGCAAGTTAAACCCAGTTGATTTTCTAGTTGTTTCAAAAACGATATTGAAGTCTTTATAAATGGTAACACTTTAACTTTTCTTACACCTTGCTCATTGTCAAAATGTTCGCTGCTGTTTTTGATGAACTCGACAGTGAGATTTCTCCATAGTTTTCTGCAGGTATAATTGGATTTTTCAGGAACGCCGAGATAAGTATTATCTCTGTAAAGATTATCTCTTTTTTTTTCCATATAGTTAACTTCAAAGCTAATAATTAGTAAGTAGAAGATGTGATTCGTAGTAGCCGTGGCTAGTGCGATGGACTTTCATGCCGGAGGTCTAAGGTTCGATCTCCAGCCTCGCCACCTATTTATTTAAAAAAGAAAAAACGGCTACTGCATCTTGCGAGGAATTGACAAATCCTCCAAGAGTATATCTCCTGTCACAGAAAAGTGCCGCTCGTTAGCCGTTCGGATTCGGCAATAAACTGTAGGTCCCCTCCATTCCTGCATACACGCACACAGGAATGGTTGAGAGTTGTAAGTCACTAGGCCCTAGTTCTTCATGAGCTGTTGTGCCATCAAATTTATTTATTTATTTAGAAGATGTGATTCGATCTGGTGATTTTTAAAAATCTGTCGGAGTTGTAGAACAATAAAGTCAGCTAGCTAGGCTTCGGTCTGTATTGAAGGACTCGTTGGTTGAGGCTGTGGTTCATTCCAAAACATTGATAAAAGTTAGGCTGAAGATCAAATTACTTGAAATTTGTATTCTTAAAGGTATAAAATCTAATTTTTTGTATGGTTTATTATTCGCCTGATCAGCTGTTTTTTTTTTTTTGGGACTGACAACCACCACATCTCATAGTACCTAACAGAATGAAGAAGTGTGGGCTTATTGAGTTTTGAATAATTTTTCAGAAAGGCAATCATAGTGAGCTAATCTATGGTCAAATATATTATTTAAAAAGTTTAAAATTTTGATATCAATAATATTGATCCATTTTTTTAAAAATTTTATTTCAAACCGATTTTTCTTGTCATGGATTCGGTCGCTCTACTTCAATTAATGTATTTCCAGGCCAATTTTTAAACTTTTTTTTTTTTTTACGATTTTAAATCATTTTATTGAAATATTTCAGAAATCTGGTAAGGTTTCATATTTTTTCAAAAAAAAATAGTATTTGCTTTCCTTTGAATTTCCAGTTAACTAATTTTAAAAACAAAGCCATTCTTTACCTAACCGGCAATTTAAATGAAAACAACCTTCTATACATACAAATAAATCAAAATATATGGTCAAACTTACTTTATGAGGCTACATTTGTAACCAAATTGAGTACAATTTGTCATGATTCCATATGACTTCATAAATTCCCTCTGCCGTCATCACCATTATTCACTATACATATTTCTAAAATAGAGTTCTCTATTTTCATCAGCTCCGAATTATGTAAATCCTTACCAAGAAACAAAAAATAACATAATTCCTTACCATACAGACATGTATCGCTTAATGTTTTCACACGCGCGAGCATCACATTTGATTCAACATCACGTATTGCATGCCAGTTACATGTCCTTTAACCCTTTTTCCTTTTCATATCGTTTAACCCTATCAGTCTCTCTCTCTCTCTCTCTTTCCCTATCGCTCTTATTTGATAGCAGGATGATTTGAAAATCCCCAACTTGTCTAGGCGTCTGCCTGCATGTCTGCCCGTCTCCAAAATATGTGTACATACAAATGTGCATATCCTTGTTGAGTAGAGTGCGTGTGTATCATCCGTCGTTTATCATATAGAGCTGGCTAATAACCATCTGAGACACACTGGATCGAATCGAAACACTTCTGGCTGCGGGGGATGGTGATGGATCTGTCGAAAATAGCTTAAGTACGGTTGTCGTTTGCTCTTAAGATAGTGTATCACTATTTAAACCGTAGCATGTAAACGGAAATGGTTTTTCTACGTGGCCTCGTTTCTATATATCCTTTAAAATGGAAAGAAAAAGCGACAAAGGTGTGCACATAGAAACATATTGCGGCTAAAGACCTTAGTTTAAGTTTGATGGGTGGAATGGAAGGGGAAAGATTTGTGATGAGGTATTTTACAGTCCGACGTGGGGTTTGAAGCTTACGTTTTGTACACCTGGATAGATGAATATAAATGAGATCAAAGCAAGTCTCTGGCAATTTAAAATTATTAGACCAATAGTCTACAGAATTTTGTTTGTGAATTTAATGTATTGGTGTTTTAAGAAAGGTTACAATTTTATTGTTTAATTCAAAAAATCTAACCTGCGTTAAAAATGTATACAAAATCTTTTGGCTTGGATCAGTAACCAAGAACATGAGCGGAATCGCATGCTGCCCGGGAAATTATTTTTTGTTTACCTACAATCGCGAATTTTAGTGAGAATTAGTTTTAGATGAATTAATTTGAAGATAGAAATGTTTTTACACCGGAACTACATTATCCGCGGATTTGACAAATCCCCCAGGGTATCCTCTATCATGAAAAAGTCCATCTCAATTTAGCCGTTCGCATTCTGTGATAAACTGTAGGTCCCCGCTTTTGCTGTAAACTCGCATGCAGAAATAGATGGGAGTTGAAAGTCGTCACTAGACCCTGAATCTCCACTGTCGTACCACTCAATTATTGGGTTTTTTTAATCTAGCAATGATATTTTTTGCAACTTTAATTCTGTGATTCAATTTTGTGTAAGAGGTCAAATTTTATGCTGCGGGATCTTAGCAACTCAAATATGGAACTATCGCAAAAAAGTACTTATGTCATCTAAAAAGTCTGTAATTGGTCATAAAAGGTCAGTTATTTTTAAAAATTGGTCAGGCTTAGAAAATTTTAAATACAGGTTCAAAGTTTTTCAAGGTCATCAGCGATTTTTGGCACCTCATTTATGGTATAAAGAAAAAAATATATGCCGTTTGAAAGGAAACTCAGTACTGATTAAAGGTCAGATAAATTCAGAAATTGGTATAAGCCTTAGATTTTTTTAAAAATACATTTCAAAAGTTTTGTTCAAGGTCATTACAAGGTCATATTCTGAAAGTGCCTGACCTTTTATAAGGATTTAGTAACCTTTCAGATGGTATATACTTTTTTTTGAATATCACATAAATAAGGTGCTAAAAATCTATACGAACTTGTATAATGACCTTGAAAAATCTTTAAAAAAAAATTGAAAAAATCTATGCCTGACCAATTATTGAAATTACCTGACCTTTTTTCAATATCCAGTGGCGAATATCCCATAAATGAGGTGCCAAAAATCGCGGGTGACCTAGAAAAACCTTAACACTGGTAGGATTTTCTAAGCCTGACCAATTTCTAAAACTACCTGACATTTTGTGACCAATTACTGACCTTTTAGATTGCATCCTTTTTATTTGCGAAAATTTAATGTATGGGGTACCAAGATCGCACAACCAAAATTTTATCAAAATTATGTCAGGGTAAGATTATGTACGTTGTAGCCTAAATAAACCATTTGAGCTATACCTCATTGATCCAGATAAAAATGTTAGTAGGTACCTAAATTTTAAAAATTTACAATGAATTCTTAAGCTTTTCCTGAGAAATTAAACTAAAATGGACCCTCGTACATAAATCTTTCATAAACTGCTTCTTATAGCCTGCAGTTTAAACGATATTTCTTATCATATTATATTATTCAAATATTTCACTTAAACTAATCATTTAACTTTTTATTTTCCATTAAAAATTCCCTAATCCCAAGAAGAAATCCTCAAACGTATTATCTAACGCAGCTCTTTATTACATTAGCCAACAATTTCGTCAGCAAATTAACCAAAACAATCACTTTGAAAGCACATTTTCCAAAAAATAAGTGCTCGAAGTCCCACATTTTTGAAATTAACAACATTCACTTTGGTCGGTCTCAGGGCTTTGTTTTATACGTAAACGACCAAGTACATTTCGCCTCATGAAAAATGTAAATTTTTCCCATAATCCTAAAACCACAATTCCCAGTCCAAAAGCCGCATGTTATTTCTTCGCGCGCGAGCACCCATTGAATAAATATCAAATTAATTTAATCCAGGCAAAGGCACAACGTACAACGGTGTCAGTAATGTTGCCCGCATTCCCTTCCCACACAATAACACAAAATGAAATTAGTTCATCCTTAATTATCGAAAAGAAGCCACGAAACTCATAAAAAAGGAATCTCAGCGCAGCATCCTTAGCGAAGGAACTTCCGTCATAAAATTATCATAATTTCAACATTTGCTGCTCATTTGGACGGTTCATTCGTTTGTGGCCCTTCATATTGAGTGCGAAAAAGAGCCTTCTCGAATTTCCAACATCCGAAATCCTGTTAACATAAATTCCCTTCGGGACATACTAACAAAACTGGTAGAATATTTTCACACCTGCTGCCCTAAAAACCATGACCATGAGCGTAGGTGGCAAAAATAGCGTATTGGGTGGAGCGGCAACCGGTACCTGAATCGGAATCAGGAACGGGCTCGAGTGCGGGAGGGAAGTGACAAAAAAAAGGACCTTTGTTAATCCTCCATTACCTTCGGTTGGCCGATATTTTTCAATTTAAAATCACGTTTGACCTATGGCACTTTCTCTTTCCTCGGTTACATCGTAACAAAAGCTGTTGAAAGTATATAGCTTTGGAATTTGCATACACAGAATAATTCGCGTGATAGTGTCGCTGATGAAAAGAAAAATCAAGCGTGGTATTGGTGTAGTGGTGTAGTGGTGTCTTCCGGTTACAAAACCACAACAGAAGCAAGGACAAACCAAAAAATTGCAAAGCAGAACTGAAATGGACCAAAAACAACACAACAAAAAGAACGACGACAAACACAGGAACTCAGCTCGGTACCCCGGGTTTTTAGTTACCTTTTAACGAGTTCTCTTTACTGTCATATAGCGCTGGGCTTCTAGTGATGGTTGTCGGTCCTTTGCGCCCACCCGTTTTTCACTTCCGTTGGATCCAGGACTCCAGTTGCAATATGTATAGGTAAGTAAGAGAAGTGTTTAATTAGAATACGTCAGCCAATGTGAACGTACATACATATATATAGTCCTGCCGCAGGGCTCTCGCTTGGCGATGGTAATCAGAGCCGGCTTTAATTATTCAAGGTTCAACCCTGATGGATAGTCGCTAAGTTTATTGGATAGAGATGAATAGAATGAGAATGGTCAGGGCGTATATAGAAAATAGAGATCTTCTGACTGCGGACAGTGAGAAATTTGACAAAGACACTGTGTGGTGGAAAAACAGGAAACTGTTTGGTTATTTTTTTTTTGTCAAAGGAATGTCTTTGTAATTTCGGATCACTTTTCTACTCAAAACTCTTGCAGAACAGAGCTGGAAAAAAATAGAAAGATTCTACCTATATTATAAACATTGAGACTAAGGGAGTTCTTTGTTGATTTTTTTGTATTGGTTGAACTATATTAAAGTTCTATATGCAACCACAACTTTTAGTTTCTATTAGAAAATGCTACGAAAAAAGAAAGAAACTATTTGTATAAAGATTTATTTATATTTTGAACAAAAGTCATCCGTTATACTATGCAGTTCGTGCAAAGAATTCATCAAAACTTATAGAACTATTGATAGGTGTAGTTATCTTAAAATTACGGGCTTTGCTGTAGAGAAGATTTAAAGAAATAACTTTTTAAATATAGAAAGGTTTGCTGTTGTTAATTTCCATGACAGCGGCGCTACATTTCACACAGCTGATGCCACAATAGACATTCTTCATGAGTGATTTTAGGGCATGGCTATCTCTGTGCCTAATGCACATGCGATGTTAACCAGCCCGCCAGATTTTTCGATTTGACCCTGTCAGCACAACCCATGCTAATACTTTCGTCAACAGAAATGTTGGTTTCAATAAAAATGTTTACTTCCGGAACGCTTGGAGGTCTTAATAGCCCTAGTGCTTCTCGGTGATAAGACTGCAATTTTTTTGTGTGTGGTTTTAGGTTGGAAGTAATGATACTATCAGAGCTAAGCAAACATTAATTGAAGATAACCTCATTTGTTTTTTCGCGACCTGATTTTCTTAAAAAATGCTCTCGAACATTCTTAAAACCTTTAGAACTAGCATCTTGCGCTTTCTCAGAAAGCTGCCCAATTGGCAACAATGCAGATTGTATTATTTCTGGGTCGGGAATAAAGTATTTATGGAGAATTGGGGACATATGATAACCAATAATTTTTAATGACAAACATAGTCTTGCTGTTTCGTGCGCATACTCTCGGAACTTATCAACATCAATTTCATATCCACTGGCAACTATACAATCATAATTGTGTGCATTTTTTTTTTCAAATAGTCCTAATTCAATTTTGCGCTATTTCAGCAGAAAGTTCAGGATTTTTGAAAACCGTCTAGCAGTGTTTCCATCATTATTGTTGCCAAATTCAGGTTTTCGCTTATCAACAATTATCCAACATTTTATTCGGAATTCTTTTTGAATTCGAGCCTTATTTTCTGCCACGATTGCCTTGTCATTTTCGCGAACTTGCCATTTTTTAACAAGTAGTTTGTTGACATGTAAAAGACATTCAAACATCCTTATCTTTAACCGCTTTTCTGTACATTTCAGCTCGTCCGAGGTTTTCAGTAACATCTTTTAGAAGTTTCGAGGCCTGAATCTGGCCAGAAGCTCTGAGGCTCATTTGAATTGCATGATTTTAAAATGGGCATTGAAATGGTTTCTCTCAGGTGTTGAGTTTTTAGCCTTTACGTGGTCGTCCGAAAGTGCAATTCGAAACATCTGCACTTTCGGACGACCACTTTGCAGATTCTTCTCCCTTTTTAAAAACAATTGAGGTATTGAGCCAAATTTTGTTTTATTTTATTAAATTTTTCTTCGATTATAGAAGCTTTGCCCCAACGGGTTTTGAACTCGGATTTAAAATGTGAAAAAGTTCTATTCAATTCTTTAGCTTGGCTAATTTCGGTACTTTTTGTCATGGTCAGAAAATGTTTCTTTAAAAAATCCATCTGGCTGTCAATCATAACACTCTCACATCTTTTCATAATACCAACAAGTTGCGTTCTTGTAAAAAAAAATTGAGTTTGAAGAGATTCCTTAAGCAACGAAATAAGGCTCAGGAGTTACAAAAACATACATATCACAAAAAGTGCATGAAAGTAGCAGGTTTTTTTTTTTGAAGGAATCACAAAATACACATCATATACATTTAAAAAATAAATAAAACATAATTCGGACCAACTCGGAACCCATTTAAAAGTCTATGGATTTCATAAAAACTCTAGAATTATACTTTTAAAAAACTGGTCACTGAACTTCACTCAATTGATTTAAATCACTTAAACATACCCGAAGTTGAAGATTTCATACTTAAACTTTTAATGAATTAAAAAACAAAAAGATGATAGTATTAAAATATTAAAAAATGAAGTATAGGTATTTGCAATTTAGTTTTTTGAATTATTGGCAGCTTTTGGGTCGTTTTCCCCCAATGTGCGGTGGTGGCCCGGCGCACAGTGGCCCATTTTTCATTTATTTTTTTGGTTGGGCCAAAAAAAATTCGTATGGATAAATTGTTTTGATCAAATTTGTATGGTAAAACGAAAAACATAATTTTTATTGAGTGGTTTAGCTAAGAAGAGTGCGTGGAAAAACTTTTATTTTAAAAATGAAAAAAAAAAATCATCATTTATTTGAAGAAGATTGCAACCTTTTTTTTCCCATTCAGTCTACAGCAATCAGTTGAATTCAATCTTTTGAAAATTCTTTATATATTTTTTTGAATTTTTTGAATTCTTATTCTTTGCTACAACAATTTGTTTAAATTGATCTTTGTTGTTTTTTCACTATTTATACCCTATAAATAGCTTTATTTTAAAACTACCTAGCCCTCAGCGTATCCTCGAAGTCGATCCTTTAATCCACAAAAACAACCTTTTAAAAACAAAAAGAATGTTATTCTTATTAATAATAATAATAATTAATATATCTGATTGTATTTTTTTTGTTTTGTCCAATTTCACCCCTAAAAGCCCAGATAAAAGCTATGCGATTAAAAAAACAATATTTAATAAAAGAGCTGAATACCATAGACGCATGATTATGGGGATCGAAGACCTCTTAGGTGGGCCTTATGTATGCAAGATGCACTAAAATTGAATTTTCAAGCGCGTCTTACATACAGAAGGCCCCACCTAAGAGGTCTTGGACCCTTATATTCATGTCTATGGTATTCAGCTCTTTTATTAAATATAATTTTTTAAGTGCTATATCTTTTATCTGGGCTTTCAGAAAAAAATGCATTTTGAATGCAGCATTATTTGCAAATGCCCAACTACGGGTTGCAAGACCCGTACTTTTTTTTGCAAAAAAAAAGTAAAGACCTATCTTATTGCATCATTGAATTTTTGCTATACTTCACACCCAAAAATTGCTGTGGGCTTTCGGTCTATTTCTAGTGAAGAACCAGGGTTTACTTACAATTGTCAACCATTCCTATGTGCTTCTGCAGAATTGGACAAGACCTCCTGTTTATATCTGAATCTGAATTGCTATGATGTAAGATGCACTAACTACCTTCGATGCGGCAAATAGTTTCTATAATACATCAACCTTTCAGCCTTACGTATACTCACCAACCATTTTAAAAGATAATCAATTAAATCTACAAAAACATAATAAATTGTTAAATTCTGTATTAATAAATTATCTTCACTATACCTACATCCGAATTTCTAAGTATATTTAAATCTATAATTTCAAACACGGCTTAAAGTTTCATTAAACAATTTAACTTAAAAATACTAAAATAAAAATCAAAACCTTTAAAAAATCAAACAAACAAATTGAACTCATGACTTGCCGTTCACACTGTAAGCCAATTTAGCTATTAACAATGTGTCAGAGTTTTAAGGTAATGTACCTTAGTTGCTAGAGCACACATTCGACAGATTAATTAACTTTTTTTTTATTGCTGTTGGTCCTGTTTGACACAATGACAAACAACACAAAACTACAATTGATACGAGTGTATTCAAACAACAATCTTCATTATCCAGCAGAATCACAGCATGCTGCTATACATAAATGTTTAGGGTGAATGAGTAGGAGAAGAGTGGCTTATCATGCATTAACCCATTCACCGAACCTAAAACTGTCCAATTAATTGTCGTATACATATAGTGCATCCGAATCAGAAAACAGCGTCAACACCACGCGACCGGTCGGCACACTTCCGGTCGCCATTGGATTATATTTGAAACCACTCAATGTCCAAAATGGACGCAATTTGATTAAATTCGCTGCGACACCAAATTGACAACCAAAGCCAATTTATCTGTTTGCGATGCGATGATGATGATGATGGTGGTGATGTGATGGTGGATGATGCTGATGATGATCGCCTCCTCATATAAAGAGATTGCTCTGCCCAAATCAAAATCCACGTTATCGCAATTCACAAGGATAATTGCCAGTTTTTGATTTTTTTTTTTAGTTTTAAATTTAATTTTTGTTGTGTGATTTTTTTTTGTCAGCTATTTAATTGATTTCGGTTATATGATATATTTGAATTGAGGTGAATAGGGGAATGCGACTACGAGTTTTTATTAACTCTGATTGCTTGCGATTATGTGATATAAAATATTTTACGCATTTCAAAGGATCAATTCAATTAGTTTCGGTTTAAATGATGCAAAATATATATACATGTATGTATTTATAATTTGAGTGCGTTTGTTTGATGAGGTTAAAACAATTTCGAACTTGGAGGATAATGTTTACCCAGCGGAAGTGGATGCTGATAAATTTTGATACCGCATCAGATTGATAAATATAATTCGTGTTCAAACAGCTATAATTTCGTTAGTATTTCTTTATTCAAAAACAAAAAAAAAGTTGGTTGAATACGACAATTTATGGAAAAGTTGATTTAACAAAGGCTTTGTTTGCATATACATAATGCTAATCTTTAAATATTTTATCCATAGATACATACCGATTTAATTTTTTTTTTTATAAATTTATATTCGAAGGAGCATAATTTTCACGCAAATGTTCTTTCTTGATTTAAAAAACTGTAAAATGAAGGTTTTTTTTATTCTTTTTTTATTATAAGATTCCAAAATTTAAAATTTTTGATTACCTTTTATATAATTTAAAACACCATTATAGCAGCATTTAAAAAAATAAGAAAGGAGTTTAAAGGAGAAACCGCCCAAGTTGGATTCAAAAGTAGGATGGAACTTTATCTGAAGAAATTTTCAATTTCATGTGTAATGAAATTCCATGTTCTAATTCGTTCGTCTTCGAAAATTTTTCAATTACTTTAACCGTCAAAATTGAAGATGCATTTTTAATTATTTTATTAAGTGAAATTAAACTGCAGATTAAAATGGATTTGATATTATTTGCACTTATATGTGAAAATTAGAAGCGGGACTCTAGAAAACTAAATTAGTCGAACAATTTTGCGAGAAAATTCTAATACAAACCTACTATGTACTATCGATTGGCATAACGTGAGTACTTAATTATGTATACTTACTTAACTTAACTAAAGGTGCGTTTTATTGACAATTTTATAGTTAGCGCGGTAAAATTTTTCATGGTGAACAATAACAACACAAAAAATGCCGATAAATATGGAATATTGTGGAATTGAACCTTAAATGTCGGTAACGTAGATTCTTTTTCACTCCTAAAACGATGTCCACACAGCTATAAAAATAAAGAGTGGACATAAAAGTGGATATAGAGTTTTATTGAACTTGTATTGCTGCTCTAGCTTTGAATAACGAATAAAGCGCACCTTACGAAGTATTGATATGATGTATTGTTTAATCTTTATTTGTTGAAAGTTTTAAACGTGTAGTTTTAGAAAACAAAAATATTAATTTTACCAACATTTTGCACTTAATAAATTCCCATAAATTGTTGAACACTCAAATTCACTTTCGTCATGTGAATTCACAATACGTGGAATAAAGAACATGGGCCAGCATGTACAAATTTGAAGTGATGAATATTTTTAAATGTTACTGAATAAAATATAATGGGGAATTTTTTCAATACGAACGTGCTCTTAAAAAAGAATGGCTAAAACCTTTTTAACACACACTTCAGGTTATGTGACGCTTTAATATTTAAATTTTACACATTCTGTATTTAAATTTATCAACAAGAAGATTATTGACATTAAAACCAAAGTGCATCATTAAATGTCAACTCAAAAATATAATCGAACGCACATACATACAAAAATATAAACATAGGTATTATGTATTTTTGTTTCCGATTTTCCAGTTGATATTTTACTTAATGGAAGCCTTACAGTTGTATATTATTTTAAATATTCAATACGATACCAAATAACATATTTTCCCGCAAAAATCCTCTCATCGCAAGGGAGCTCGTGAATTGGGTCGGA
Organism: Epistrophella euchroma; assembly: GCA_947049315.1. Lineage (NCBI taxonomy): Eukaryota > Metazoa > Arthropoda > Insecta > Diptera > Syrphidae > Epistrophella > Epistrophella euchroma. Next base: position 103,538,977 of record OX346247.1, on the reverse strand, counting down.
CAACACTGAATTCAATGTAATACCTTTAATTTAACATTATCCTTAGCCCTTACTGACTACGAATATAAAGTTGTTGTATTCTCTTCTTGTCGTCGTCTGTGTTGTTGTTGTCGTCGATGGTAACAGTCATTGTCCCCAGTGTTTACGCATTCTGTTTGTTGTCAATCTGTGCCATTCAAGCTATCCATCCACTGGAAACCAAAATATCAATGCTGATGATGTCGTCCAGGAGCCTGATGCTTTTGCTGATGTTGATGGTGATGCTGCTAGCGCAGGCGATGCAATGGAACTGAAAAATTATGGTGGGTAAATGGCAATGTTGATGATGCAAATGAAAATGACAACAATAGGTACAGCACATATAGATAGGTACATATCCTGGGACACATCTCTATGGTAAGCGGCCGGTAATCACACATATACCTAGTGAGGCGCATACTTTGGTCTGCAGACATTTTAATAGTGTGACCAACATATGTAGTATTTTAAGACAAATGAATTCGTAAAAAATAAAATAATTTTTGAATCGGTTTTTGTGTTCATATATAATTGTAATTACACATCATATTTTACTGAAAAAAAGTTTCCACAAATTTCTATTAAAAAATTTGGTCAACATCCTACAATTTGGTGAAATTTGTTTTCTCAAACACAGGTCTGCGAAAAAAATTTCTTAACTTTTCTTGTCTACTATTATAGACTTAAAAATGGGATACTAACTTTTTTTTTTTCTAAAAAAATATCAAGAAATTTTATATATAAGAAATTATTTTTTAAGAAAACGGCTCCAACGATTTTAAAATTTTTTTCTACAAAAATTAACATTTTTTCAAGAATTTAGATGGCGTTCTTCAGCTCGTCGGCTAGTTCAAGGTTCTTTTGAAGAAAAACATGAAACTTCAATTTTATAGGTCTTATAACATTTTAACAATTCTTTATTGAAAACACTGTGATATAATAATCACAAATTAATTCATATAATTTATATTATCTCAATTCTGTTTCTTTATACTCAAATCGGCTTATAATCCAAATCCATAGTGGCCGATGAATGAGCTTAATTTTGCTTTTATATAATAGGCTTATGTAGTAATAGATCATAGGTACAGGCCCGTAGTGGCAATAGATCATAGGAATAGGCCCCTAGTGGCAAGAGATCATAGGTACAAGTACAAGCCCCTAGTGGCAAAAGATCGTAGGATTATGCTCCTAGTAGCAAGATCATAGATATAGGCCCCTAGTGGCAAAAGATCATAGGTTTGCGCCCCTAGTTGGCAGATCACAGGTACCGAAGCCCCTGGTGGCAATTATGATTTATGACCTAAACGACTTCACTCACCCACAGCTTAAGTGAAACTGATTTATGCAACCAAATTAACTTTCACTCTATTGACTTGAGCGTGACCGAAAGGTGATTTTCATTCGCGAGAGTACCCTCTAATGGTACATTTCCAGTACGAAGTGAATGTTAATTATAAGGAGGTGAATGAAAATAGCCCATATAAATTGCTAGCATCTTCTGCTGCTGCCGATTGTTGTTAGTGTGAATGCATATTAGCCAGCTAGTTTTTTTTAAATATAACTTTTAGTCATCTCTATAACTCTCGTAATCTTTGCCTAAATGTATGCATGTATGAATAAAAAAACATGTGGCGTGATATGTTAAAAAAAGCTTACAATTGGAATGTGTAAATCAAAATCTATATGTTTTATAGAAATATACAAAACTTAGTAGAGTAGTAGACTTGTGTTATTAATGGTTCCTTTTACAGAACCATTTTTGAATGTTTTGATTTTCTCGAAAATGGTTTTTATCAGTTTTCTTGTGCAGAAGTTTAAAAATTATTAAAATAAAATATATCAAAATATCCCAAACCCAATAAATGCAACGTTTAAAAAAACCGGCTCATAGCCGATTTCATTAAGCCCTCTTAAGTTTTTAACAGGCTTTTAAGTCTTTGAATTGAATTTTTCTGTACGTCATTTAAAAATTTTAAATTTAAAATTCCGAAACCTAAAACCATTCTTTTAGCCTGAAAACATTTACATACAGGCAGCATTTCAAGACGCTCTTGGTCTTCTCTACACATCCCAATATCTATGTATCGCAAATAAAAATTATAAAGAGTTTTATATGACAAAAATGGTCATACTAAATATGACAAAAATTCATCTGGCTCGCCAAAAAGCTCATAGCTACCTCCCCCACCTATACTAAAAATTCAACATCGCTCCACACCCACTTTTTCCTGTAAACAAATCGTGTGAACGAATTCCGACAACGAATTATTCTGGAATTTGGCAATCAATAGCGTCCAGTTGCACAAAACGGATTAAATCATTATCCTGGTCATCTCACAATAAAAAGGCTAAATATTGCGAATTTTCAATTTTCACTCAACGTGAATTGTAAGAGGTGTGTCGGCGGCACTATGAAATGAAAATGATGTGGTGTAATGGTGGTGTGGCACGTATGGAGGCAGCAGTCGCAGTAGTTTTATTGGTTTGCCTAGCTGGCTTGCTGTTGATTGGAAAATGCAATGCGGTTCAATTCGTGTTGCATTGTACGCGATGGGATGCGTTTTTTATTTTTTTTTATTTTTAATAATTTTCCTTTTCAATGGAATCCACATCTACTCACAGGCACGCACACTTATTCAAATTATGCAAACATCATTTAAACCACAGAAATATTTTACTGCAAAGAGTTTGTTTGTCGGTTGCGTTGTGAATTTGTTTTGTCATGGTGATGTCTGTCTGAAACGGAAGCGGATTTTTTTTACACAATAAAATAATATTTTTTTTTGTTGTAATTTTTCGTTATAATATTTATTGTAGATTGTAAATACAAATCTACTTACTTTATAAATATGTGTAAATGTATATGAAAGGTATTTGTATCTTTTGAAATAATGAAGACAGAAGTGAGGGCTTCGATGTATGGTTGTATCGTTACGACATAACGACTGCCTATATTGGAGCTATTTTCGGTGATAAAACAACAGATTGAAATTTTTGTAAGCAAATACCCATTTTGTCAGGCGCAGTTTTTCAGTCCAAATTTTGGTATTAAAAAACTAAACAAACTGAAATTTTATTGAATTTACATGCATATACGATGAAGGCTATAAATTCAAACCAGGCATACTGGTGGCAACAAAAATTCTGAATATTTCTTGCTCTTTAGGGCAAGTATTGTCATCGCGTGAAAATGAAATGCACCAGTCACAAGATCACACTGTAGGTTTTCAGGGCCCAGATCGCGTAAGACGATTCGATTGAACGATCATCGTTTTGGCTATAGCTTTCTCTATCACATGTGAGGTGAAATGTAGAGAGAGCAGTCGTCAAAACTTTGATCGTTCAATCGAATCGTCTTACGCGATCTGAGCCCAGGCTTATTATAGAGCTGAGATCTGAGTTAATGTTTATTTGAGCCTTTTTGATCATTTGATTAAATGCAATATTATGTTTCACTGTTTTTTCCTCAATTTTTCTAGGCAACCAATAATATATTTTAAAAAAGAAAACTTACTTTTTAATTTCGATAAAAAATCTTCTAACCATTTTAAATATCGATTTTTCAAACAAATATATATTTTTTTAAATTTTGTTATGTAATATAATTTAAACTTATAAGGAGCTTTAACATGAAAATTTAAAGTATTCTGGTAAAATAGATAAGTAAAATAGATAATAAAAAAATGTTCGGTGTGAAAGAAATGGATACCTTCAAATTGTAATAATATTTTGAGCAAAACTCCTATGGAGTAGTTTTATGGAAGGTATCGGTAATTTCGAGAGGTATAAGGTTAACTTCAATTAAAAATATTCTAGATAATTTTAAAGAACAGCTTGGTGTGAAGTTTTAAATAAATCCACCTAGTCATTTTCGAAATTTTGAGTTTTCAAAAAATTATTGAAACTTTTTTTAAAATTTTCTGTAGAATGTGCCAATAATAACCTATTTTCGGGAACATAAATTTCAGCAAATGGTAGTACATATAATTTATTTACATACGTATATAATCTTCTACAAAAATATTTCTGGAAATTTTTAAACAAAATAAAAATTTGCTTTCATGCAAAAAAAAATTGTATGACAGGACCATTTACTTGTGGTATTATAAAACAAAAAAAAAAAACAAAAATTATATTCTTTTTCTGGGAGAATAATGTTTCCCTAAGTGAAATATTTTTAGAAAAGAACTGGCGTTGAAGCTGAACTTAAATATTCAAGGTTCGTATATGTATCAGCAAATGGGATTATGTAGCATATGCATAAGTGTTTAAAGTTATTTATAATTATTTATAACTATTAGCTTAGTAAGGAATATGTATATCCTCTTTATGAATCAAAAGAGCAAGACATCCGATCCGATCATTGTCGTGTATTTTATATTAAGACGATAGATGCGTTTTGGAAAAAAAACAACAGTTTTAAGTCACAATTTTAAACTTCAAATTTGGTTTGGGCTTTAGCCATCATATTCCGATTTGATCCGAAATTTTATTAAGAAGATTGAAACGAGAACGACGTGTATGCTGAGATCTATATAATTTTTTAAACTTTAATAACTTTTAAGAAGACGGAAAACTTAAATAAAAGAATTATTTTTGTATTTGTTTTAGTGGACTGTATTGAATGATATTCAATTTAAATATTTTAGTGACCTTTAGTCCAATGCGTTTCGCCCAGGCACGACAGCTGGGCTAGCCATCGACCGAAAATATTGCGCCTTAGAAAGGTACGACAGCATCTAACTGATGAGCCCAACTGTCGTCCCTGGGTGAAACGCATTAGACTAAAGGTCACTAAAATCTTTAAATTGAATTTAATAACTTTTAATAAAACCTTTTATCAAATGTATACAGCTTCCCATACAATAAGACCTATCTAAAAATTAAAAAAATTATTAAAAAAAAAAACTTATTGGCCAGAGGGTCCGTCCTCAGAAGTACCACATCCAATATTCCTGAAATTTGTAAAAAAAAAGGAAAACTACAAAAAATCATGCAGCAAAACAAAATAAATTTAATTTCTATCCGTGCAGAACGGAGTTTTTTTTTTTGTTGCTTCCTTTTTATCATCGCAAATGCTTCTGCTCTTTTTCTATGAAGGTATAATCTAATTTTCTATACTTTGAGAATAAAAGTGGGATAAAGGATGTGGATTAAAAACACACAGCTTCACTCAAGAAGGAAACGTTCTATATTCTATGTATGTATATAAAGCTTACGACATCTATACGTGATCATATACTATAGGGATATACAGGAAAGCACAACAAATGCAGATCTGATAACAACGGTGGCTAATTAGGTATATGTATTTGCAGGGAGTAAAACTTGAAAACTGATTAAATAGGAGGTCCTGGGTCTGGGCTTGTTTGTTTTTTGTATAAAATATTTAAATTAAAGAAAAGAGATTTTTTAGATTTTATTATATCATTAGAAGATAGGACCTAGCTATGAAAATTTTGTGATGTGCTGTGGAACATGCATGTTAGGTTATAAGCTCACGTACATTTTTCTAGAACAGTCAAATCTTTTTGAATTTATTATACAAAAAGGTAGACAATATAAATTAACTTATGAAACAAGTAAGGTTATAAGTGTAAAAAAAAATTAATAATTTTCCTCTTTACGTGGTGCTGCAGCCAAAAGTATTCATAGGTACGATTAAGACCTATCGTTAAAAGGTGAAATTTCGTAAGTTGAGGTTTGTAATGATTATTTTCTCAAAATCTTATGACAACTTCTATACATAAGGCAGAACAAGGCTATCCAAAAAGTCGAATCTCATCGATTTAAAAGTTGTTTAATTAATTTAAAGGAATATCATATAAATTATAAATTAGCTGACCCGGTAAACTTCGTTCTACCTATAATGGATTCAATTATTAATGTTCCTTTTAAAAGTCGTCAATCGCCAATGTAGAAAGACCGTTCAAACAAAAAAAAAAAAAAAAAAAAAAAAAACAATTCAGATAGTATGCTATTTATTGTTATCACGACTTTTCGACTTTTCCGGCCTGATTTTCTAATTTTTATTTACGTAGTGTGTTTATCTGCTTCAATAGAAATCCAAAAAACAAATACTCATCTAATTTAGATGATGTTCAGCCGAGTTATGCGCTTACGAACAAAAAATATTTCAGAAAGTTTAAAATTTCAAGATGTTTTCACGATTTTCTTAATTTGTCGGTCGAATTTTCTCATTTCTTATCGGATTTTTCAATTTTCGACTCCGTTGTGTGTTAATATGGTTTAATACAAATACAACAAACCAACGAACATAATTTCATTTCAGACATTTTGAAATTTCAAGGTGTTTTAACGATTTTTCTAACTTTTCCGTTGAATTTTCTAATTTTTGGTCAAATGTTCCAATGTTTGGCTCCATTGTGTGTTAATCTGGTTCAATACAAGTCCAACAAAAAAAACTCCCATGCAAATCGAATGATGTTCAGCTGAGTTATGGGCGTACGAATACAATTTCGTTTCAGAAGTTTTCAAATTTCGATTTTCCTACTTTTTGGGTCGAATTTTCTAATTTTTGCGTTAAATTTTTCAATGTTTAGCTTCGTTGTGTGTCAATCTGATTCAATACAAATCCCCAACCAAATCAGATGATGTTTAGCCGAGTTATGCGCGTACGAACACAATATTTCATACATTCAATTTCTGTGAATCCCACAATCCTTAAATTAACACTTTTCCATTGATCAATTATTTTGAAATAAACTTCTACACTTATTTTGCCTCTGATTATTTCCTCAAGAATCAAACAAAGTTTACGACGCATTGTATTCTCCCGACTTCCATTAGTATCAACCAAAACGTATTCCTTTTTATCAAAGATGTTAATAATGTCCCCTTTGTTCCCAATGCCTACCTACTTCCCTTGATGGGCAAAAGGACAATTTTCTAAACAACTCGTCCTTTTTGATAGTGAATTTGTTGTCTCCAACCCTTGTTTCTATTCATTGGAACCCATCATCAGCAGCCGGCGATGCCGCCAGCAGAGAGGCATAGTGTGCGGCGGAAGCATTGTTGGTGCCATTTTCAGTGCTACTAGCAATATTTGGGTTTACACATGAATAATTAATTAGAATCAAAAATTTAATACTCACACTTTGGAGCTCATTAAATATTTACCCTTCGTGCCAAATTTGAATGCAAATCGCTGTTTACGAAGCTTCAACAAAACCATTCTCGACGTTTTCGTCCTCCGCCTCTTTTGCCTTAAATCCTGAACACCACCCTTCTCCAGTTACAGGAACGCCTCTTCCTCTAGTTGCCTGAGATAATGGTTAGTCCTGTTTTCTAGTCCCACTTTTCCTGCATATATAGACCAACAACCATGCCTCCCGCCTGGCCTAACCATACCAAGCTGTATATTATCAATTGATAGTGCGGTAGCTAGAGCTTGGTTCTGTATTGTTTTCTTATCCACAAAATTATTTTGTGCGAATCCTTTTGGGAAATAGTATATATGGGTTTTGTTAGTTGTCATTAGTCCACTTTCACCCCCTTTCTCTTCACACAAATACCATACATATGCAGATACATAACACAGATTCCTGACAGCGTAGGAGGCTATATGGATATATTTACAACTTTTGAGCTCGAAATCATGGAAAAGCAGTTAAAGTCTCATGGACGATGGTCCAGGAAATGAATTACAACAAATTGGTACTGCATATTATAATGTTTGAGTAGGTAGGTATATCTAATAAAGGGGCCAGTTAAGGGGGAAGGATGGAGTCCTTGGGCATTTAAGTATTCAGTGTGTAACATGAAACTAAATTTTGTATCAGTGCTAACCAATAGGGATTATTTCAGGTGTCCGATGCAATAAATGAGATTCGTTTACAGAATGGCGATGGATATTTTGAATAATACCAATTTTCACATAAGTAATTTTGGGTTGTGTACTTTAAGGAAATTTAATTCGAATGAAATATTTATTTGAACTTAAATGGCATAAACAATGTTTGTTTTGGGAGGAGTGTACAATTTACTTGGTGATAGTTTGTTGAAAATTGAGCAAATAAATTTTAAAAAATTAGCTTCATTTTCTTCCTGCCCTTTTACATAAAAGAAGGACCTTTCTTGTCCTTCCCTTATGTAAAAGGGCAGAAAGGAATAATTGTCTTGATAAATAATGACATTTTGAATTTTTCATCACGAAATGTGATGTGTAAAATGGACATAGTGGACACGATGTGTGAATTTACTTACTAAACTGACATAATTTTTAAGGATGATGAAATTTACCTATTAAGTACAAACAAACATTGAAAAAAGCTTAAAATTCAATAAAATATAAAAAGTACGTATACGCCCCAGTGAACACTAAAACTGTCTTGTATACGTATGTGTATCTAAATACATAAATAAAATGAATTGGTATATTTGTTCCGAACTCTATGAGGATTTTTGAATTCGTATTGAACCTGGCAATCACGCTGAAAATTGGAAATTTCGACCGGGAAAGTTGAAAAATCGTGAAAAACCTGAATTGTATACTTTTAGGCGGAACGAAGCTTACCAGGTCAGCTAGTTTCAAATTAAATGTATGCCTAGATCGCACGTACCTATTTTTGTTCAAAGCAATAGCGCGTGGCCATAAAAGCTTTAAAGGAGCATGACAATGGTAAATTGATAGAATGGGCCTTACCAATAATCAAATTTAGTTATGACTTAAATATTGCAGTGAAATAAACCATAACTTTATCCTAAGTAATTAACCATACATTATACCTATTCTCAATTTTTTAGAGGCAATTAGATATATGGATCATTATTTATAGTCCATGTTAATATTAAGGTAATACAATGCACGCTTTATTATCTAGAGCCCATTCCATTATGGTCTATTTTACTGAAATATTAAAGTGGAAGTTAAAAAAAAAAAAAGTCTGGAGTTCTACTAAAATAGACTATAGTTTGATATTTATTGTTAATAAAATAACATTTTAAGATTTTTAAAATTATTTAAAATTGAACGATATTGGTGAAGCCATTACAGCTTTGGCCAGAAGACGCCGAGCTCTTTCGTATTCCGAGTTTTCACTCCCCCTCCCGTAAGATTTTTTTCTTATCTCAACTCGCAAAATTACAAAAGTAAAAATATTTTTTTCCAGCTAGCGCAGTTGTTATATATTAAACATATTTTATTTGTCAAAACCAAATATAGTTTTTTTTTTGGAAAATTGCCTTATATTTGGGGTGTGAAAAAATATCTGCCTGTGTTTCCATTTGCGAAGTTTATATCTAGACCATAGATATATAAGATAAAAGGCAGCACCAGCATTAGATCATTGGTAAGGTGCAAGGAAAACTCGAAAAGTTTACAATGCAATTAAAATATAAAAAAGTACGTATACGCTCGAGTGAACATTAACGGCTATATTGTTGGCTTTCTTCAAAGCTAGTTTTGAGCAAAAACTAGTTCTATTCAGGTTTAAAATTTTTAGTTTTGCACTAATTTTTATTACTTTGTCATCTAAATCAAAATATTCATACATATTTTGACATTTAAATCAAATCAATATTTTTTTTTGGAAAATTTAAAACTTGAAACCCCTATAGAACTAGTTTTTCAGTAAAACTAGCTTTGAAGAAAGTCAATAATATGGCCGTAAAACTCTCCTAAATATTATGTATACTTGTATATTTAAATATATATAAAATTGATTGTTTTTTTGTTCATGTTGGCATAACTCGGCTGAACAGCATCGGATTTGCAAATTTGACAGAAAAACCAGGAAAACCGTGAAATCTAAAACTGTATACTTTTTGGCAGAACGAAGTTCTCAGGGACAGCTAGTTTCAAATAAAATATATGACTTGATCATGATTTTTGTTCAAAGAGCAATAACGTGGCTAAGAGCTAATCAAATAAAAAATTTAAATAAATCTATTTACCCGGTTACGATAGACGTTATGACGAATACACTTTTTTGGACTCCTACACCTTACTGTCTGTTTCCTACACAGAAGTATGTAATACTTGCCCTCAAGTCGTGCCATATAAGATATACCCTTGAAAAATGATATAAAAAGTCAGTTGTAAATTATATTTGAAACTCATCATAAAAATGTTGACTTTTAATTTTAGGCCAAAGAGCAAAATTGATATTTTTTGTTATTTACTTAAATAATAATTAAACCTTAAATATACTCAATGATAGCTAAAACTGACTCATAAAATACACATGAATTTTGTATATGTACAGACGAAAACCAGTATACTTGCTCTAAGCGCAAAGTTATCAAATGTATTTGATAGTACTTTAATTTTATCGTACCTACTTTATTTCCAAAGTTCATAATTATTATTACTTTTAAAACTTGCCAGTTGCAACTTATAATTTATTAGCATAAATCATTTAGATTACTCATGCTAAAGCATTTCTGACACTTAAAGCTTTTGTAATTTTGTAAATAAATAACAGCCATTTGTCTAGCCGATACATATTACCACCATCAAAGTCCAGTACATTAAAAGTCGTTTTCCGCAAAAATTCAGACGATTTATATTAATTTGTTCTTTGAATAGGAAAACAAATATTTTCAATCCAACAATCTATATTCTTAAAGTGATACCAAACAAAACACACATACACACGCAGGATGTACATAGATTGAACGGGAAACATTTTTCTGCTAAAAGTTTTCGTTCTTTTCAATAGAAAAAAAAAAAAATATCGAAACTTAAGAAGGCGATGAAAAGATTTCTTTCTTAAAATTTCCTCTTTTCACATTCTATCGTGGCTTTCACTAAATTTATTTCAAGAAAGCTAATCTTCGTTGAAATAGGAAAAATAAAAATAATAAAATTCCAGAGTTAAAAATCAATGGTGTGGAGGAAAACTAAAGTTTTGTCTGCTAAAGAAATTTATAAAAATAAAAAATGAAATAATGATTTTACTTTAGGAAACAGAAAAGTTAAATAAGCACAAGAAGGTATAGAATTTGCACAAAATATTTATGTTTTGACCGTGTGCCGATTGTATAAAAATCGCATTTAATTTGATTCCATGTTTATTTTTAAGCCAATCGCTGATATTTGTAGTGCCACAGTTGCCAATTATAAAGTATGCACGCAAAACTTAGCCAACTTAGCCCGCGCCCCACAGGATTGCAATTTCATTTTATAGGGGGGTGGGGGGGCAATATAAAATTATATTATGCAGGGGACCTACAGTTTATTGCCGAATCCGAACGGCTAATGTGAGGGGCACTTTTCTAGGACAAAAGATACTCTTGGAGGTATTGTCAATTCCTCGCAGAAGGTAGTAGCCGTTTAATTTTTAAAAATTATTAGGTGGTGAGGCTGAGGATCGAACCTAGACCTCGGGCAAGATAATGCGAATTTAGTGCCAGAAATGACTTGCTGATAAAGAAAAAAGTCTTGATATAACAAAACAAAGGACTTGAGACTGAAGCTCTGTAAATTTGAACTTGAAATAAAATCTATTTGTAGGAGGCAAGCGCAATCTCAGTTATTTTAAATAATAAGTATTCATAGTTATTAAATTATTTTGTACTTGAATTTCTGTTCTAAATTATTTGTTTCGAAAACAAACTTATTGTGTTTCCTTTTTTTCCATGGATTTTTTTCTGATATCCGCCATTTTGTTTTTATTTAACACTTCAGATTTTTGTATGTTAAAAACTGTTTAGGTATCAACATTATAATGTAAGGGGGACATAAGGATTTTGGAAATGTTCTGGTGGGACTTAGTAAAAAAAAAAGGTTGAGAAACACACTAACCTATTTTTTCCCCCTTAAGTAAGTTGATATTTCTTTTATTTTAAGAGAAATACTTGTTTAAATGTTATTCTTCAATACTTTCACTATTTTTGAGGTTATATATGTAACAAGACGAGCTTATTTTTTTTCCAAAAAAATTGCCACGATTCCTAAAAGAACTAATCTTCTTCTTCAGAATTCAGTTTAAGTCTTTTTGGGAAAATATAAATAAAGTTTAAATTTTTGCAGGCATTGGTTTAATAATTTATATTCGTAAAAAAGCGTATTACTTTTTTTTTTTTTGTAATACCGATGCCTGAGTAGCTCTTTTGAAAAACAAAAAAAGGCACAAGTCCAAAAGATTCAAATTACCCGAAGTGTTATAAATAACCATTTATAACAGTTTGACTATAACTCTATGTCACATAACTTTTTAAATTTGCATTTTTCAGTTCTTTTATTTTAAAATAGAGCGAAGTGCTATATATATATATTTTAACACAATCCGATTCGTTGAATTTTGAACAACAACAACAACTTAAAGGTGCTACCACCAATTGCTTACGAATTAATTTTTGGGTATTTTAATTCGTTTTATTTTTGTTTGGCTAGAGATATAGCTATTTCAAGGGGTGCCAAGCCCTATCATCAGTCTCCTTTATAGTGGTGCTGAGCTTTAATCCAATTTTATTTGAAAAACTTTCTACACTTCATGCGGTATTTGAACCCGCGCATCAGATTTGCTCAGTCTTCGAAGCTGTGAACACTACGTACTCTGCCACCGTTGAACACTGACGTCACAGGTCTAGATGTGCTGTTTGTTTATCAATTGCATTTGGAGCATCAGCATTTTTATAAGCCCCTTTAAGTATGCTGCCTTGTTCCGCCTCCATTTTTCTCCGAACCTTATTTGATAGACTACAATTCGTAGTACGTATCAAAGGGGGAGAGGTTGGAAGATCGGTAACAAACCAGACTATTAAGTTATTATTATTTGTATTGTATTATTTATACTAGAATGTCAGTTTATTAGACTTGACCATTCTTTATTCCGTCAATTTCATTGAATTTTGAACACCCTTGAAATAGCTATATCTCTAGCCAAACAAAAATAAAACGAATTAAAATACCCAAAAATTAATTCGTAAGCAATTGGTGGTAGCACCTTTAAGTTGTTGTTGTTCAAAATTCAATGAAATTGACGGAATAAAGAATGGTCAAGTCTAATAAACTGACATTCTAGTATAAATAATACAATACAAATAATAACAACCCGATTCGATTGCGGATTTTTTTCCTTGGATTTTTATTGAACGAACATACATAAATCGGCTGAACGTCACTTAAATTAGATGGAGATTTTTTCGTTTGATTTGTATTGGACCAGATAACGGATATTGTTTGTGCCACAAAATTTATTTATTTTATAATTTAGATAACGGATATAAAAATTGGAATACTAAGCCGAACGGAACATTAATAATTAAATATATTATAGGTGGAATTAAGTTCGCCAGGTCAGCTATTTTGTATAAAAATAAAACGTCCGTCAGTATCCGTTTTCAAAAACAATTTCTTATTATTTCAAAAGGCAAAAAAAAAAAACAATATACGTCAAAAATGTAATAAAAGGTCATTTTGTAAAACAATATTTGTATTTGGAAAAGTTTGACTATACATTTTCATTGTTTATCGGAAAGTATAAATACAATTTTTTCCTGATACCTACATACTATATCGTTCTCAAAATGAACGGACAAAAAAAATAAAAATACTACATAATTTGTAAGTGAACCGCAAATTGTCAAACAAAAACCTTAGATACTTTAAATTCTCTACAAATCCCTCCGAACTCTTTTATTTATTGCACAAAACAATGTGTTAAACAACTATCATTATCAAGCGGTTTGCAGTCATGTTAATTCAACTTCCGCTGCAACTTTGTCTCTATGCGCGACAAAAAAAAACAACAGGGCACATGGGTCACACACAAAACCCTGCTCTGCTAAAATCGTTGTCTGTTGGAAAATTTATTTATAGAAAGAAATACCTTGGTCCTTGTATTAGTTAGTCTTGGGTCTGGGTGTCTTTGTGGTAACAAAATGAAGAAAAAAATACTTCGAGCGACAAATTTTAACACTCAAAATGTGAACAGAATTTTGTTCGTTCATATAGTAGATAGTTCTGTTGCCACCAACCCAACTTAACTCGACTCCTTGTGGCATTCATCAGATAGGGAATGAAAAACTTAGGGCAATAAATAAGAAAAGAAAACCTGTTTCCTCGCTCATGTAAGCTGATGCTATTAGTCTTTAGCAGTGTAGGTCTTACTATATTTAGGGTAGAGTTGGACAAAGATGTGCTTTTTCCGACCCAAAAAAATAACTAATGCTCTTTTGTATACAGAAGAGACCACAACATCCTGAATATACGCTCTCTGGCACTTAAAAAGAAGTTATGTGTCAGAAAACCCAATTTTTGTTTTTCTCCCAGATTTTGCACAGAATTATTAATATAAGATATTATAGGTATGTTATATATCATTGTACATACAGGTTCAAAACGACGCACGTTTAAGTATAAATAGCAATGCCTCGTTACTGTATTATAATTTTTTTTGCCCCCTACCAACCAGCTTTGAAAGCTTCTGGGTTCTTAAAACTTTACAATTTTCTTCTGAACAATTTTTTATTTTATACTTTTTGAAAGCAAGCTGACGATATACATATGTACCAAAATATTTTTTAAAGTCCTATAAATTTTTCAAATACGATATTTTTATAACAATTTTATTTAAAAAAAATTATAAAATTTGTGTGGAAAATGTTTCCCGCTCAATTTATTATAAAAATGTCTCATTTCTACCCAATTTCCCTTATAGTGAGAAAGTACCAAGGATGTAAACTGAATTCTCTACTCTTTTACTGATGGTGTGTCCTTAAAAGATACGTTTGAAGATGATAAAAAAAAAATAGAAGAAAAAAATAATACCACATTTTCTAAGAGCCTACTTCGCATAGTTTTTCTTGTTTTCTTTCAACAAAATAAGATTTTCTTGCCTTATCTGTCGTCTGCATGCGGTGGTGGCAACATTTTGACAATCTTTGTGGCAAAATGCTTTATTGTTGGCAGGGGTAGGTCAATATCTAACTTGGCATTTGTCCGACTTAATTTTAAGCTCAATTTACCCATGTCTCTGATGAGACAATATGCCAGCAATAAAAAAAAAAAAAACACATATACGAACACTCACAACGGGGTTGCAAAAACATGCTATATGAAATGATGATTTTATCATCTTCAAATTCTATTTCTTATAAAAACTGCTTTCTGGTATTTTTTTAAACAATAAAGATCAAATATTGTACAATTTCATACATATAAATGTAATGTAACTATGTCTAATAATTTTAATTTTATGTTGCTGAAGTTGCTGAAGCCATTTAAAAAAAAAACAACTTAAAATAACAAAACTAAATCAATTTTTTGTATTATTCTTTTTTTTCAGAAACAGTCTAATTATATAAATAAAATTTCGCACTAAAAAATTTCAACGCTTCTTGCCAAACAAAATTTCTGATAGACATAGGTAATTTTAGTCATCGAATGCTCAAAATTATTTCCATCTTCATATTGGTCCACTAACGATAGACGAAAAAAATCCAAAGAAAGTAAAAAAATATTCAGTGGATAAAATTTGGCATGAGTATTGGTAATGTGACTCTTAACAAATTGAGTAAGTTTCTTAGCGATGCGACGACCGCTAGGTCAGTTAGAAGGGGTCAAAGGTCATGAAAATAAGTTTTTTTTTGCAAATATCTCAAAAACGGTTTATTTTTGAGAACAATTTTGTTCTGCTATCTTGTAACTATTTTTAGTATTTACCGTTAAAAAGTTATAGCGATTCGAAAAGTCAACAAATCTTTTACAAGGGGTTATAGGTCATGAAAATATTTCTATGCCATGAAATTATTTTTATCGCAAATTAATTAAGCTAAAAGTTTGTAATTTCCGTAAAACAAACATAACTTCGATAGATCGAACTACTATTATCCACGAAAAAAGCTTGACTTTAGAAAGATTCCAGTTATCTAAATTATTGAATAAAATTAAAAGCATACGTTTTACATAAGTGTACATAAGTTCTTACACCATATATACACAAAATTATTGCATGTATTTAGTGATTTGGGTCTGAGAATAGTTTTTTTAGCCAAAACCAGGCTTTCTTAAACTAATTTTCTATCGATCGACTTTTGACGTGTACTCAAAACTTCTAAACAGCAACGAAACATATAGCTAATAAAAAAAAGTCAAATTTATCAAACGTACAAAAAGTGTGTATGTAGTTAACTCGTTTTCAAATGAAAACTCCCTTCAAAAATTCGATTTTCGAATGCATACGTGATGTTATTTCTTCTCTTGAAATGGTAATTCCCCTAAAAAAGTTCGACTTGTTTAAGGCATATGCCATTTTTGTTGTTCGAGTCAAAAAGAAAATCGAGTTATAAAAGTTCGAGTTATAAGGGGAAAAATTTATGGAATTTTAACTCTAAACGCTGCTGCCACATAATTTTGTTCGAGTTATAAAAAAATCGAGTTATCGAAGTTCGAGTTATCGAAGTTTGACTGTATTTGCAAATAAACTCATTGTCATTACCACTGACCCCTTGTTACGTGACTTTTAATTGCTGTAACTTTTTAACGGTAAATACTACGAATAAAATTTTCAGCATGATTTCGGTGGAAAATTGCTTCAGATACAAGGTTGCAGAACAATTTTTTCTCTAAAAAAAAACTGTTTTTGAAATTTTTGCAAAAAACTCAATTTTTTATGAACCATCTGTAACAGATTTTTTGCAGAACAAGATTTCAGAACAAAACTGTTTTATCTAAAAGGAAAAGTTTCTGAGATATTTTCAGAACACCTATTTTCATGACTTTTGACCTCCTACAACTGACCTAGCGGTCATCGGATCGGTGAGGAACTTAGTTTGTAGTAAAGAGTCGCATTACCAATAGGTATGCATGCCAAATTTCCTTGTAAAAGTCTATTTTTCGTGGACTTTATGTGTTTAAATTAAATCTTAAATCAACTAAATGTTTTATTAAGAGTCGGTATTCATCGACAAAAAATTGCGTCTTAGAAGGGTACGACAGCATCTAACGGATGAGCCCAACTGTCGTGCCTGGGCGAAACGCATTGGACTAAAGGTCGCAAAAAAAAAATCTTTCATTTGAATTTAATTCAATACAGTCCACTAAAACAATAACAAAAATAATTTTCTTTTATTTTTGTTTATTTTCTTCTTCGTAAATGTTTTAAAGCAAATTGCCATTCTAATCTAATAGTCATCATTTAGAATGTTCTCAATAACTCAAGTTAAAACGATTGAGTTATCTGGCATTGCTATTGATCATCCATCCATGACCTTGTCTTGTTAATGTTGTTCTATTAACAGACCCCGAATTAATTATTATTCTACTGCAAACCTTCATTGACAATTTTGTCAAATTCTCCAGACAAAAGACCAATAACCCTCACACAAATACAGTCCTTCCAGGTATATAAGTACAACATTCTGTTTTGTGGCTAAGAGGCTTACC
This sequence comes from Epistrophella euchroma, assembly GCA_947049315.1. Taxonomy (NCBI): domain Eukaryota; kingdom Metazoa; phylum Arthropoda; class Insecta; order Diptera; family Syrphidae; genus Epistrophella; species Epistrophella euchroma. The sequence goes on along the minus strand of OX346247.1, from coordinate 103,521,603 downwards.
TTTAATGAGAAAACTTGCGGTTCAATAATTTCTGATGCGCTTAGAACATTAGATGCCACCCAAAACCACCTGCTGGACACACAATGTTTATGAACTGTCATTCATATTAAACTCGACAACAGTACCAAATTCGCTACCAGAAGAAAACAACAAAATGAACAAGGACATCAAACTTCTATTAAAAAAAAAAAAAAAAAATATCATCCATATTATGATGTATGTACTACTTTTTCAATAAAAGACGATGATAACTATTCATATCCGTTATAGGTGGTGGAGAAAATGATATTCTCCCCAGACAAGGATTTTAGTTAAACGACTTGTTATTCAATAAAAATGTAGTCCTTACATGTTTGTGAACTGATGCACTCACAAAAACACTGTTGTTGTTGTACACACACACATCACACACCGAACAAAATTGAACAAGAACGATAAATATGTTTATTGCTGAATTTTATCAGGAAGTACATTTCCATTTTTCGGATATAATAGCTGCTATAAAACGTATAAGGATCGTCAGAGTGAGTTTTTTTTTTTATATTTTGCCAGTTTTTGCACATGTTATGGTTCTTTGGTAATCCGAACTGGCTGTGAGAAGGATTTCGGAAATATATAAACAACCAGCTAGTAGCAGACAAATGCATCACCATAAGATGGAAAGATATGTATGGATTCATAACCCACTCAGGAGTGCACTAGTATACTCGTATACAATGATGGCAAATCGATGCCAAGGAGAACCAAAAACAACCTAGGATGGCTATAATATATGCAATTTGAAAAAAAAAACGAGAAAATTTAAAGAATAGAGATTTATCATATTTTGTATGACAAGGATTTGTTTCAGATGAAATATTCTTTTGATCTGCAAGGAGACATTTATGATATATTTTATCATTGTTTTAAAATTTAATTTAAAACAAAATTTATTATTTTTTTCTCTTAATGGTCTAAATTGAAATTCTTTTGTGATCATAATAAAATTCTGTTTAAATGTGTGATTAGGGCAACATCGTAATAATTGTGTGGATGGAAATTATTGGAGCTTTGGCAACTGATGGAATATTTATTCCGAAATGCGTAGCGTAAAACGGAGTTCTTAAATAAATTAAAATTAAAAAAAAATATAAAAAAAAAATAGTTCAATTTATTTTATTTATTATATTTTTCCTTTTTTTAGTTTTTACATACCATACCTGGAATGTGATACACGTTCGGTTTAAATCAATTTTTTTTACAATTTAAATGCTGTTATTATTGTATGGCATTTTTCGTTTCGCAAAAGCAGAGTACTAGTTTTTAAGATCAACTTTTTGCATTCTTGACAAAGAATATGTTCAATTTTTCATTATTCGTTAGTTAATTTGAACTCCACTGGTCTATTCTATAATTTGTTGCACTTAAAATTAAGACAAATTTATTCGTTCCAATTTGAAATTTATAACTGCTGCATAGGGTAGGTAAGTAACAATTTTTCGTATTGGTTTCCAGGATCTATTTTAACAAAAAAAAAAAAAAAAAAAACAAAAAAAAGAGAGGTTCATAAAAATTATAAAAAATAATCTTTGCCTGACCAATTTCTGAAACTAGCTGACCTTTTGTGAGCATTCAGTAAACTTTCAGATGACAAAATTATTTTCTTTTGAATTCCACAAATGAGGTGCTAAAAATCCCTTCGACCTTGAAAAAAAATAAATTTTAAAAATTCATAAAAAAATCTCTATGCCTGACCAATTTCTGAAACTAGCTGACCTTTTATGGGGATTAAGTAACCTTTCAGAAAGTATATATATTTTTTGAATCTATACTATTATATAAAAGAGTAACTTTTTTTGTTTGTCAGTTTGGCTGTATGTATGCACTAAACTCACAAACAAACAAAAAAACTCTTTTAAAAAATAGATATAATACAAATTTCACTTATCTAGTTTGCTATAGGATACAGCAGAAAAGAAAATTTTTGTTAAATACAGAATAATAAACAAACTAAAAACTTACCACAAAAAAAATCGTATGGAAATTTTCTTAAATCAAGCATGTAGGTATTTTCCTTGCAAAATTCTCTTTTATAGATTTTCAATTCACATTTACTTAAAGCTCAATTATTTATAAGCAAGAGTTGTTTTGCCATAGAAAATTGCCTTTTATGGCAGAGCAGAAGGCGGATTTGACTGGTTCCGGTAACTATCAGGTCTTGTCCCCCAACTCACGATGCAACAGATGAAATTTATTTAACTTTAAAAAAATTAGAATCTTTTTTCTTGAGAAAAAAAACAATCAAAAGAACTTTTCCCAGACCCAAATCATTAAATACATGCAATAATGTTGTGTATCTATGGTGCACATTTATGTAAAACGTATTAGACTTAATAAAAGCACAAAATGTGTTGTACAGTAGATGTCGGATATAAGAAAGTCTTATATAAGAAAAACACGCTTATAAAACAGACATTCCAAAACACCATGCACATTCCCATAAAGATACGTGTTAAATAAACCTCATATGTAGGTTTTTAAAAAAAATCACTGATATAGAAAATTAAACTTTTATACAAATTTCTGAACTCACCCTTATTAAATTGCCAAAGGAGTGTTAGATTGAAGATCGGCGAGAAAGAAAAAAGCCCATACATTTGACATTTCTTATAGGCATTTTTATTTATATTTTCTTTAAATTTTCTTTCTTATATACAAATTTTTATATAAGACAAAAAAAAATAAGAAAGGAATTCCTTGGATATTTTGAGTTTCTTATATCCGTCATCTACTGTATGTTTATTTCAGATATTGATTTGTTTAATTGTTTTAATTTTGTTCAAAAATTTGGATAACTCGAAGTTTTGATAAGACGAACTTTTTTTGTGGATAATAGTTGTTTGAGTTATCGAAGTTTGACTGTAATATTGCTCTTTACCAAAGTGAAAAAAGGGTAAGGTTGCTTATGGTCTGATAATCATTATTTCCTTTTGGCAAAAAAAAAAGTATTTGATCTAATTTCTCAAAAAATTTCCTTATTTCACTTGGTCAAACTGCAATAATGCTTATTTTTGAAATTGGGCTAATTTGAAAAAATTGACCTTATTTCACGGTACATTTGACCAATTTCCAAATAACCCATAAGTCATAATTCATAACACTTATTATATGGCCATGAAAATGGAAGAGCTAAAAGTCCACAGGAATTTCAAATGAAATTTTGACCTGCCATACGATGTGTTATACATGTTATACAGTTGATTATAACCAACCCGGTCGAAAGTCCACTGTGGTTGCGAAATTTATGACCATGTGCCAAGTATTGCACATGTAAGATAAGAAACCGAGCTCAAATGTCCCAATAAACAGTCCAAGCTCAAACTGGCAGAAGGCCATATAATCACGTCTCAGAATTTAGAAATTCGTCCTTATACAAACAGATTAGCGAAAAACACCAGGTTACCAATTTTTTTTTTTTGGCCATCTCGTCTATTTACATTGTAACAAAAGTATTCTAAAATTTTGGTCCAACCTAACTCTTGATTTCTACCTTAAAAATAAACGTTGGCAAATAATTATTTTCCTTTAACGAAGCTAGTTTAGTTTCTATAGATATATACCACTTACCGTCATAGCAAGTCATTCATAGAAAGTTTTAACTTTTTGAATTCAATCAGAAAGGATTTCGAAAATAAATTAAAAGAAAAATACATTTTTATTGAAATAGAAGGCACAAGGCACCTTCTTTTTTATTATGCACAACTTTTACATTGTTTTACAAAATTTAGAATCCTGGTACATTGTTTTGTTTTAGAATCCCATACCGCCCATTTCTTGGGGTTCGGGGGCAGCAACAGCTGTTGCAACAGAAATGATTGCCACTAGAGCAACGAACATCAACTTGAAAGCGAACATTTTCACAAATTTTAAGTAATAAACCTTCTAACACAAAGTAAGAACAACTTATAATATTTTCAAGAAATTTCTCGAGCTTTTATACAGCAAAATTTGCCAAAATATCAACTTGGAAATACCCAAAAGTTGTTTCATTGTTTGTTAAAGGAAAACAAAAATTCTAAAACGAACGCAACTGTACATATTTGCTTACAACAAATAGAAACGCCTGAAGTTATGAAAACACCTGTGTTTACCACACGTGTTGATAGACAATTTCTTTATTTTATAAAAATTTTTAGGTACAGAATTTTTCTTACCTAAGAAAAATGACACACGCCAATTCATTTGAGAACAAAGAATACAAGGAAAAATCAAATAATGACTTGAGTTAGGTAACTGTTTAAGAAATTATGACATGTTTTTAAAGAAAATTGTTATTGCCTAATTGGCGGGAAATAGACCAACCCCTCCTATACGATTCTTTTCTTGTCTCACTTGAAAAACCATTCTGTAGATTTTTGTCACACACCTTATGCGTATCAAGCTGTATAAAAATGGTACACTAGGGCGTATGCGCACTTTTTTAATGTATCGATTCTTTTTTTTTTTTTTTTTTTGATTATTTAGCTGCGTACATATTAAGACTTACATACATATAATTAGTGATAAGGTTCAGAATAATAATAAATTTCCTTCATTTTTGTTGGATAGTTTATCTTAATTGTAACCGTTATTTTTAAATTTTTTAAAATAATTTCACTGTTGTTTTATTCAGATGTCCTTTTTCCAAATTTCAAAGAAAATAGGTGGATCTTTCTTTGTAAAGATGTCATGAACCTCTTTTCTAAGTAAAAACTGCCTTACATAACTATCCTTAAATTTTGTTGAAAACTAGATGATGCTGGTTCTCCCTTTTAACAAGAATAAACTCAAGCGACTTTCGACAGCTCTAACTAAAGAACCAATAAAAGCTTGAAACTTTAAATTTGCCATATTGCTAAGCTATAGACAAGCAACTTAACTCCTAAGGATTAGTATTTTCTGATTTATACATAGGTCAACGTATGCGTTTCGTTGGGTTTTGGGAGTGTTTTATTCCTATTGGATATGGAATTTTTCCATATTCGATAGAAATGGAAAACTCCCAAAATCTACTTGAAAACTACGGCTAAGTTTTTGAATTTATAAACCGAATTGAGATACTATTTTGAACAACAAACAGACAGACAAACAAAATATCCAATTTATTTTCTGGCTACGCTTTTAGATTTACGCAATAACAAATTGCTGTCCAACGTGTCATAATTTCTTTAAAAGTTACCTAACTCAAGTCATTATTTGATTTTTCCTTGTATTATAAATTTGGCAAGTCAATTTTCTTAAGTAAGACAAATTTTGTACATACATTGTGTCTAAATTTAATTCTTTCAAAACAAGTAGGTATGTACAGGTGTTTTGATTATTTCAGGTCTTTGTATTTGTAAGCAAATATGTACAGTTGCGTTGGTTTTAGAATTTTTGTTTTCTTTAGACAAACATTGCTACATTTTTTGGGTATTTCCAAGTTGATATTTTGGCAAATTTTGCTGTATAAAAGCTCGAGAAATTTCTTGAAAATATTATAAGTTGTTCTTACTTTGTGTTAGAAGGTTTATTACTTAAAATTTGTGAAAATGTTCGCTTTCAAGTTGATGTTCGTTGCTCTAGTGGCAATCATTTCTGTTGCAACAGCTGTTGCTGCCCCCGAACCCCAAGAAATGGGCGGTATGGGATTCTAAAACAAAACAATGTACCAGGATTCTAAATTTTGTAAAACAATGTAAAAGTTGTGCATAATAAAAAAGAAGGTGCCTTGTGCCTTCTATTTCAATAAAAATGTCTTTTTCTTTTAATTTATTTTCGAAATCCTTTCTGATTGAATTCAAAAAGTTAAAACTTTCTATGAATGACTTGCTATGACGGTAAGTGGTATATACCTATAGAAACTAAACTAGCTTCGTTAAAGGAAAACAATTATTTGCCAACGTTTATTTTCAAGGTAGAAATCGAGAGTTAGGTTTGATCAAAATTGTAGAATACTTTTGTTACAATTTAACTCTTTTATCAGTCGCTAATCTATGAACTACATTGTAAATTTATGCTTGTAAATAAAATTGACGAGGTGGCCAAGAAACTTTATTTACTAAAACCTAAACAAAATATGGAGACTGCACCACAAATTAATGATAAGCTGGGTTTTTCGTTAATCTCTTTTTGTATAAGGTCGAATTCTTAAATTCTGAGACGTGATTGTATGGATTTTCGCCAGTTTCAGCTTGGACTGTTTAATGGGACAACTGAGCTCATTTTCTAGTCTTACATGGACAATAACAATACATGGCATATGGTCATAAATTTCACAACCACAGTCGGCATTCGTTCCTCCTGGGTGGGCTATAATCAACTGTGGACCTTTAATCGTGTGACAGGCCAAAAAGAGCATATTAAATTCCTGTGGACATTAAGCTCTTCACTTCTCGTCGTCTTATTATGAGTTATTATAGTTATGAGTTATGACAAATTAGACTTATTTTACTTTTAAAAAGTGAAAAAAACCTACTTTCAACAGTTGGAACTAGGCCAAAATGACCTATGCACTATCAATGGATAGAGCTTGCCATATAATAAAACTTATCCTAAAGAAAAAATATCAATATATTCGATTGCTGTTTTGCTACTGAACGTCTGCGGTGCTTCTTAAGACACAGGTCACCATAAGTCCACTTTAATGGGACATACGTAACTATTTTCCTAAAAATTTCGCGCGAAACTAAAACTAATAATTGTATAAAAATCCGAAAACTTCATGTATGTAAACGTAAAGTAAAAGTTCTTATAATATCGCAAAGTTTTAAGCTTCAGTTTTACAAAATTAATAGTTTTCACGCGAAATTCTTTTATTATTATTTATAAAACTACGAAAAAATTTAAAAAATACATATACATATGTACATATATAAAAAAATTTAATGGGCATTTATGCACCCCTAATAAAAATTATTTTAAATTTTTTTTTCTGAGTAAATTACATAACCAAGGGCGCACGTAAGTAGGATGGGGGGTGCTTATTACATGTAAATCGGTTTAGTTAATTCACAACTTGAGTTCTAATTGTTGGATTTTAAGGTAAGACTGAAATTTTTGTTGGTTTGACGGTTGGTGGTTGGTGATGGTGAATGAAAACGAACTTATTTAGTGGCAAGAGCGTGCACAATAAGGGGTAAGGGGGCACTTGAATCTAATTCTTCTAATTCTTTTTGTTGAGTAACTACACAGTCAAGGGCGTAGGTAAGCAAAGGTGTTGTGGGGGTGCTTATTACGTTCAAATCAGCAAAATTTACACCTTGAGTTCTTATGATCGGATTTTCAAGGTTCGAGATTTTAAATGAAGATTAAATGTAATGTGGGAACACAAGAAGAACGTGCGCAAGGAGGGATCTGGTTTCCAGAATCGGCTCAAAAATTTTTTTTTTTAGGTAATACCTACCTACATATGTATTTTTATTTTAATAGGTAGGTACCTACTTTATTAAGGTAGTACAAGTGGTAAAATTTTTTTGATGTTGATAAGTGATGGGTGGGGTGGTAAAAAATGTATTCCGGTTTTTTGGCACGGAATTATTCTTCATAGACGGCAATAACCCTTGCTGGGAAAAAATGCTTCGTTTTAAGAATATGGTAGGTATATGGTAGAGAAGAAAAAAAAATTTAACTTTTCATTGATAAATTATTAATTTCTTTGTCAAGTGGTTACTAACAAAATTCACGGTCGTTCGTTCCTTAGGGGGTAATGGGAGGTAGGTATAACATAACATACAAATAGTCTGATTTTCAAAGTTGTCTTAAAATTACACTATAGGCAGGCAGGTAGGTACATAATTAGGTGCATTACATTTTTATTCAAATGCAAGCCCACACAACCCACACACATAATTTTAGGAAAATAATTGTCAATGTTCATTGATACGTGTAGAGGCTTATTTTCAATGTTACCTGACAAAAAAAACGTCAATGTTACCTGACAAGTAACATGGATGGTGTGTAGAGCTCTTTAAGCTGAAGATTTTTCGAGTGCTGATTTTAAATCATCTTTTTGGTCGATATTTGGTTGTCATAAGGTTTTACTAAAGAAGACCCGGGCAACGCCGGGTTTTATCGGCTAGTATCCTATAAAAAGGTGCTAAAAGTTCATATGACCTTGTAATGGCCTTGAACAAAACTTTTAAAATTCAGTGTGCTGGTACCACTTCTCAGGATTATCCATAGAAAACTTAGTCAACGATGATATGACAGTTGAATGCAGGCGCTCAACTTGACCGTTTCCACGGGGTACACCAACAGTAACAGTGTGCATTTTCACATCGTGGTCTTGGCAGTAGTTTTGAAAATTGTTTGAAACAAAAGCTCCGCCTCTATCCGTAACAATGTTGTGCGGATATCCAAACGTTTCAGCTATGACCTCCATCTTTTGCACCACTTCTTCAGAACTAAGAAATTTTGTTGGAAAAAGCCAGCAGAATCTAGTGAATCCATCAACGAATGCCAAAATATATCTTTAACCTTTCTTGGTGTCGGTCATGGGTCCTAGATGGTCGACATGAAACGTCGAAAGTGGCATCTCTCCTTTAGGGATCGGGTGCAATAAACCTTCTGCTGTCCGCTAAGATGCATTTGACACAACTGGAAACGCATCGCTCAATGCGTCGATCAAGACCAGGAATGAAAAAATCTTTTTCCAAAATAGCTTTAACCTTTTGAGCACGAAAATTACCTTTTTCATGCGCTTTTCGTACGATTGATGATCTCATGGATTCTGGAACGACAAAAAGAACGGAATTATTAATATTCTTACACAGTAAACCATGATAAACCACAAAATTCTTATATGGACCCTCTTTTAGTGCTTCGAGAATCGCATTTAAACCTTCAACTTGTTTTTGAGCATTGGATAATTTTTTCATGAAGTCGTTATCCTCCCTAAGACACAATACCACAGGGTTGCGGCTTAATGCATCGACGTGTCTCATACTGGTTCCTGCTCGATGTTCCACCCAAAAATCGTACTCTTCAAGAAGAAGAGCCCATCTGGCCACTCTCGTTGCAAGGTCTTTCTTCTTCATCGTGCTCCCGAAAGCCTTGCAATTAGTCACCACCTTAAAGCGTTGTCCAATCAGATAAATGCGAAACTTCTTAATGGCTTGAACCACCGCTAAAACTTCCAACTCGTAACTCGTGAATTTCTTTTCGGCGTCTGTCGTACCCTTGCTCATATAATAGACTGGATGTAGTTCGTTGTTGTCGTCACTACGTTGCAACAACACTGCACCGTAACCTTCCATGCAAGCATCAGTATGCAATTCCGTGGTGATGCCATACTGAAATATCTTCAACACTGGTTTCGTGGAAAGCGCGTTCTTCAAATCTCGTAAAGCTGCTTTTGCGGAGTCGTTTAGTCGCAGTTTTCCACCCTCCTTAACCAACTCTGTCATTGGCTTCGCTCGCAACGCAAAGTTAGGAATATACTTACGAAAGTATCCAGCCAATCCTAAAAAGCTTTGCAATTGCTTAACAGTTGTCGGCTCTGGAAAATTGGAAACTGCCTTTATTTTTAAACTTGCAGGCTCAACTGTGCCCTTGCAAATTTGATGACCAAGAACTGGCACTTTTTCCTCTTAATTCGTAGTCCATTCTCCGCTGCCACCTCAAGTACCCTCTTCAATTGTTTTGTCCAAAATGACAATATCGTCGACAAAAATTCGTAAGATTCCTAACCTTATTAATTCTCGAAAAATATACGTTATATACTTTTGGAATATGCTCGGAGAATTGCACAGTCCAAAAGGCACCTTTAAAAATTCATAATGCCCGCTTTGGGTGACAAAAGCTGTAAATTGTGTGCTATTTTCATCTACTGGGACTTGAAAAAATCCATTTTCGAGGTCCAGTGTTGTGAAAAAAATGGATGCCTGCAAAAAATCTATCTCATCCTCGACCACTGGGAGTGGGAATCTTACCTTGTGAATTCTTTCATTAACTGCTCTGTAGTCGACGCATAATCTGTGCGTTCCATCTTTTTTCTTCACAAGTAGGACTTGGCTAGCATAATCGGACACGCTCTCTCGAAGAACTCCATCTCGAATCCATTGCTCGATTTGTTTGTCTATAATGTCTCTTTCCCTCGGTGGAAATCTTCTCGGTGGACAGTAAACGGGTTCATCGTTAATGGGTACTATCTTCATCGTAATGGGAGACTTCTTTGGTTTAGCTGGAGTATAGTTGGAAATAATAGCCCTTACAGCACCTTGGACCTCTTTGCTCTGTAAATGAGATAAATCGAGAAAGTTATCGTCACAAAATAAAACATGTTCTATTGCAGCAAAAAAATAATTGATGTCATCGGTGTGCTCAACAGGTTGTTGTGCGATTTTTTGTTCAGGTTTGGAAATACTAAATGTGCCACGTTCAATCTTAAGAACCGCTTTGCTCAGGAGAGTCATACCGATAATGACGTCTGGCTTAACAAGGCTGCTATCCACGATGTAAAACTCCACGTCTTCAAATTTTATACCATCGATACAGACATCAGCTCGGCAGATCCCGTTAGTTATTACATTTGCTCCTATTCCTGCTAATGAACAAGAAAAATCTTTGGAAAAATAATTAGGACGAATGTTATGCACGTGTTTTCTTTTCATGATGCAAACATCGCTACCAGTGTCAATTAAACCACTTACTACAAACCCGTTAACCGCTACCTGTCGAACCATATCTGTTTTTTGCAACAGATTTAACGTACTTTTCCGTTTGTTGGGACAATCAGGTCGCTTATGCCCATAATTGTTGCAACCAAAACATTTAGGACATTTTTCCTTTTCTGGGCACATATGAAACTCACTGTTCTTTTTTCAATTGAAGAAGTCGTCCGCAAATTAAAACTATTATAAGTGCAAGACGAAGAAGAAATCTGCAGAGAAGTAGTGGCTCTTTTAATGACGAAGACATTCGAGAAGATTCGGAAACAATTTTGGATGGTCAAAATAACCAAAATGTGCGGTTTAATATGGCAGATATTGACGGCGTGGTTCGGAAATTTTCGGGAGACGAAGCCTCGAATGTAACGAAGTGGCTCGAAGAATTCGAAGGTTATGCGAACGCATTTAGTTGGAACTCTCTACAACGGTTTGTTTTTTGTAAAAAATCATTGGTAGGTGCAAATTTTTTTGTATGTGCACAGCGAAAAATAAATTTCGTTCGTAGATTTTTTTTTTAAATATTTTTGTAAAAGAATTAATTGAATATTAATTGTTTTACAAAAATATTTAAAAAAGGTATAAAGGCTTAACTACATTCAAGAAAAAAGTGAAAATGTAGAAAAGTAAAAAACAAAAATATTGTCTAGAGATGACTGTTTGCGAAAAATTGGTTCTGGTCCGGGAAGTCAATCTAAAATGACTGATTCAAACACAATTTTTGTACTATTTTTTGCACGCAGACATCTCTATAGCGCACTTTTTGATTGAAGGTGTATAAGACTTTATTCAACTTAAAAACGTGGTCGTGGTAGGTCTAGGTATAGTGGGAGTAGGTATACTCTTTTAGTAGTTTGTTCATAGGGTCGGGAAAATAAAAAATGTTTATTTCAAGCTTGGTCTTTCTCCTTGACTAATTAAACAAAATCCAGCGAAAAAGAAAGCTCATATGTGCGAAAATATTGAATACAAAATTTTGACTTAAAGGTTTTTGAATGAAGATTTATCTAAGACCATTAATCTTCTGTTTAGTAGCAAAGCTGGTGCTATTCTTCTCATCCTGACTGTTCAATATTTATTTACATAATTATAATAAATTATGTATTTCTTCTTTTACTTCAATAAGTTTTGGCCTAGGGCGCCAGTACGAGTATACATTTTATTGAAACTCATAATTGAAAACTTAAGTTTTTAAACTTGAGATGTCAACTAATAATGGCATAAGGTTTTATTTGCAATAAAATAATCATTGATTTTGCTTTTTAAGTGTTTTAAAATTAAAAATCTAAACTTTGGATGACAGCTCCAACTGTATCCTTATTGAAGATTTAAATATTATAGTCTATTTCTGTTGACACCTTTTTTTTAAGGGGAACATAATGTTTTGATCAGACATTCGATACTAAAAAAAAAATTAACATTTAGCATTTTTCTAAAAACTAAAAAGTTGTCTATAGTTTAAATGAATAAAGTGTTACTCGAATTTAAATTCATCAACTTGATGGTGTTGATGAATTTAAATTCGAGTAACACTAGCTAGCTTTATTAAAAAAAAAAAAAAAAAATGAAAAGGAAATCAACAGTATTTTCGAAATCAAATAAATTCCCCACCCGATCCACCTCTTGACAAATAATGTCACTGAAATAACATTCAATAAAGCGGCACACCGGTAGTTATAAGATTGTGGGTATATTATATCCATTGATACCCCAAGAGCTTAAGTATCATTTCATTAAATGATTTCCCCCAACCCATCAAATCATTGTTTAAATCCCCTAGTGCCGCACAATACGTTTGGCAAATTTGCACACACAATCTTTGTCACAAATGGTAATATACACATCCTCCAGGTGAAATTCGACTTCGACAACGCAACGTCCCGAAAGATTTTCAATTCCCATCTTTATCCTGATGTGAAAGGGGGTCGTGTTGGGTGGTGGGGTTTTTCTCTAATGGAAGATGAAAATTCAAATTGAAAATTGCAACAACCAACCCTCCTGCCCTTCACCGTCAGTTAATATCCATGAGCGGGGGCATACTACAAAGCGAGCGCCATATGTGGAACTTTTGTGGCAAATAAGTCAGAGCTCACCGGGGTTTGTACTTCTCAAACCAAAAACTTAATTTAACGAGAAATAAATTTCCCAGAACTTCAAAATGACAGCGTGCGCGAGATATTGGTTGTTTTTGTCGCCAGCAAGGCGGGGGAATCAATGTACATACATATATGTGTGTTATCCTATTCACCATCCTTTTGGGAATTTGCACATATGTGACTTTCGCACAAGAGGTGCATTGATGGCAATAAAGTGACTTAGTAACATTCATGCCATGCATGTCCTCTAGAAAGAAAATCCTTGTCATTTGTTGAAATGACAGTAAAATCGTTGCACTAATGACAACTTGAATTGAATGTTATAATTTGACAAAGGATCAAGAATAAATACAATTACAACTTAATTTAATCGCAGGAGTTAAATAATCTGTTTAAAATTGAAGAACATTTCATACACATACAAATGTACCATACATGTATCAATCCTTTAATAAAGGAACATAATATTACCACGATAAACAAATAAAAAGACGAACCAATTTATTTGTTCATGAAATTTTTAATGCTTTTTCACTATTTGTTCCTAGAAATTATGTTCGTACATACATATTAAATCAAGGGGAAACAACTCATGTTTTTTTCTGACACCTCTTATACTTCAATAAAAATGAGGCAAATTCACAATATTTGCCAAGGCGCCTCACCTCCAGGGCTTTAATAAAAATTAGAAAAGCAATTAAGGGGTCTAGAATGAGAAGGGGTCAAGTGACATTTTTTGATTTTTTTTTTATCGATAAAGGTGTTATGAGACAACTTAAATTTTGGTCTAATTCTCGTGTCTTCACTGTCATTACTCACAAACTTAGCTTCAGATAAAGGGGTTAAATACACGTTTGTTTTATTGTTTTTTTGGCAAGAAGGGGTTAAGATAACTTAACACCTACAACTAAACATTAAAAAAGCCAACTCTCATTTAACCCCATTTTCAGAAAAAAAATTAAACTAATTTTTGCATAAAGGTGTTAAGTGCAGAGTTTTTATGTAAAACACACCATTTTCATGAATTTAAATAAAATTTGTTGATATGCAAAAGAGAAATTTTTTGTCTTTTTTTTTATGTTCTTTTTACAAGTTTCTGTCACTTTCGGAACAAAAGTTTTAAACGTAAAACTTTAAAAGCTTATATCTCAAAACTTCAAAAATGCCAATGTTTAATATCTTAGTGCACACTTGACTGAATAATTTGCACTTAAGTCTCCTATTTTGGTGACTTAAGTGCCATTTACTCAGGCTCTGAAACTGATCCTAAAGTCCCAATATGGGCAACTTAAGTGCCATTTATTCCGTTAAGTAGTATGTACACACTGTGAAACTTACATAGTCTATTTTTGCTTAGCGAGCGACCTCACTTTGATTAACCAGTTATAAATAAATAAATTTGGTGGCACAAACGGCGGCGCATGAAGAACCAGGGCCTAGTGACTTACAACTCTCATCCATTCCTGTGTGCGTGTCTGCAGGAATGGAGGGGACCTACAGTTTATTGCCGAATCCAAATGGCTAAGGTGAGCGGCACTTTGAGATACTCTTGAAGGATTTGTCACTTTCTCGCAAGAAGTAGTAGCTCCAAAAAAAACTTAAGGTGGAAGCGGCTGGTATTGAACCCCAGATCTCTGGCATAATAATAATAATAAGAGAAGTTCGATTTCCAGAAGGGGAAAAAAACAGCTTTTATAGGATCAGGGTTCGGGCTTGAGATTCAAAATTTAAAGCAAATGTGGGAAAAAGCGAAGTAAATCCAAAATTTCTGAAGTAAATTTTGCAATTACAAAACTCAAACTTTCAAAAAATACTTTTAAACAAAAATTTATTTAACAAAAATAATTTTTTCAACAAAAGAAAATAAATGATTATTATAATGTAAGTTTTGCCCTTGTTTTTTAATGATTTTTTCTATTTCAAATCGATTTTTTTAGAAAATTGCCCCTCCCACCTTAAAGGGGGAAAGAGACCCCCTCTCCCACGATTTTTTTTGTACACACTGTGAAACTTACATACTCAACCTACACGCTCTAGCTTTGCGTCACATCGTATGCAAATCACCCTGTATAAGCTTCGATTATGAAATGAAAATTAAAATAAGGTCATATATATCACACATTAACGCATTAATTTCACAAATTAATAGTGAAAGAGAATGAAAATGAAAAAAAGGAAAAGTATAGGTACGCTCAGAACAAAATTTCTGACATTTAGGCCTGTCGTCCCCTAGGCAACTTTTAGTTGCTCGGAGCTGCTTGTCCTCGCTCACTAGGCAACTTTTGGGGTGAGTATTTTCAATTGAAATCTTAAATTGACCTTGTGTTTTGGATCAGCGACTGTATAAGACTCGTTCATTGTAAAAATAAAACTTGGTTTTTGGGGTTTGGCCAAATTCTTGGAAAATTCCCAAAAATAGCTGGTAGTTGCTCAGAAATTGCGTAGTATATGCGAGGATAAGGAACTTAAAGTTGCCGGGAAAAAAGTTCCGCGAGCAATTCCGAGCAACAAAATGGGGCAAGGAAATAAAAGTTGCCTAGTGGGCGACAGGCCTTAGAGCCAGTTGTACAATCTTGGTTTAATATTTAACCCGTGGTTCAGGAATTTAAATTCACAAATTTGGGCGGATTGCTGAGATTCAGGAATGGTTCAGGCATGTGATTGGGTATTATCAAATACTTACACATTGAACCATGGTTCAACTCAGTTAATCCGCCGAAATCGGTGGGTTCAAATTGCTGGACCAGGGGTTAAATATTAAACTACGTTTGTAAAACTGCACACACACGCGACAAGTCTACGACCCACCAATCCATCCATGCAACTACTGTAGACATTTTTAATTTAGGTACGTCTGCGGGTGACTAATTTTTCATCGGTTTAATAATATAATAATTTAATAGATCATAGGCCTAACAAAAAACAGATTTTTCGCTTAGAAATATTGCACATTTTTATTTGTGGACTGATTTCTAAAAAAGATCATACTTTAAGCACAGAGTTCAGTAGACCACTCCATTCATTTTTACTAAAAATCTTCCAAAAAAACAATAAACAAACTGAATTGGACGTTATTAAATTAAGGACAGATAAAATACATCTTGTAAATCTATTATGGTTCTGTCAACATTTTGGTGCTATATCTTCTTTTTTTTCAAACAAAATCTAAACAATTCAACAGTCTTAGCCCATTTCAATTACCAAAGAATAATAATCACAATCCAAAACAATTAGTACCGCTAACTTAATTAGAATAATCGGCTAAAATGGTAGAAAACTTTTTAGCTGCGGTAAGTTTTGCATTGGCCAATTAGATGCTTTTAATTGTTTCAAGTTTTTCCTCGAACGAATTTTCTTATCCTTTTTTCCTATCTCCCTGTTGGAGTAAAAGGATTCCTCAAGTAATATAACCAACAACCGGTAATTAACTTTATTCACTCTGATCTCAATGAAACAACGGTGGTGGTGGTGGTAGCGCTGGCTGCCAGTAGAATCCCACTGCGAGACTGTAAAAAGAAGTTAAGGGAAACAGCATCTCAGGAATAATAAGTTGAGAAGTCTCATCGTCGTTGGTGTCCTTTTCTGTTTGGGGTAAGTTGGAGTCCATTTCAAAGAAGGGATACCATAATTTATAGCCACGAAACAGATACACAAACAGAAGTTTTTTCCTTCTGTTAGGGTGTTTGTCTCTGATGCTAACCAACCAACCACCCCAACCTTAAGGTTGTTGTTTTTTGGTTAACAGGGATGTGGGATGATGGTGGCCACCGGAATCAAAGTGATGACGGCCTGTTTTAGGGTGTGATTTAATCGAAATCAATTAACCGTAATGGGACAGATTAAGCGAAGATTTGTGGTGTGAGTTTGTGGGAGTGATGGTCACTAAATGACAGGATATTCTACCTTTGAATACAAAATATTATTCATAATGTGAGCCGGGAATCTGTTTGTCAAATAAAAGTTCTAATCAAAGTTGGTGGAATAAGGGAACGAGGGAAAAGGATTTAATTCTTGTCCGAGCTTATTTCTGTCATTTACAGTGTGTCCCTTTTAACTTTTACTCTATATTTCTAAATATAACTGTTTTTGGTAAAATTAAAAGGAAGGACAAAACATGTGGGACATGTTGTCTTTTGTGTTCGTCGGTTCCTGTTTTTCGCACTGGAAGTTCTTCGTTTCACTTCATAAGTCCTGCGTTGATGGTTGTTCCCTGGTCTACTAGACCGAAACGACCCAAATGCGACATTAAAAGGTTCAAAATCTATGCAAATACCGCGCCCAACCGCTCGGTTTCATTGTCGAGACAGAACCAAAACACCATAGTTACACAATGAAAGGACTGCGTCAGCTATAAATCCTAGTGACAAGGTCTGACGCCCTACACATTTACACTTCTGAACAATATCTCGACGACTATTATTAGTGTAGTGTGGCAGAGCGTTGGTGGTTCTTATAAAATGTCTTGAAGTTCTTTGTTTAGATCGATATTTAGGTTCTTCGTCCAGTCAAGTGTTCGTAATGAGTTTAATAGAATGTATTATTGCTGCACTTGAGGAGCGTATTGATTTGCATGCTAAAAAAAATGGTACAGTAAAAATACAAAAATGGGATGAGATACAAGGACGAGAAAAGAAAGAAAATTCGCGCCCCTCTCCTATTTAAATTCAAATCCAACTAAAAGGCAGTGTAATCTCTCCGGTCTTGTGGTAAATTGCTTTGTATTGTAGAGTTTTTTATTTTCATTTCATTTTCTTTTATTTTTTTGTCTATCTATTGTTGTTACTGTGAGGGTGGGTGCTTTAAATAACAATAATCCTGAAATTGGTATTTTTTCTTTATTAAGGGTGAATTACGTTAGTGGAATATCTTTGACAGTTAAAGATACAAGTTAATTTTTTAAAGAAGCTTTTTGGGGTTGAATAGTTGAGTTTGTTGACTTTGAAATCAGGAGAGACTTGGTATAAGTACCTACTAACAGTATTAAATTTTTACCTACGCATAGTGCACTGGAACTTCTGATGATATTAGGAGGTATTTGAAAATTAACACTGTTTTACTGTTGGTATATGTCTAGAGTCACAACCTTTACGTAAACAATGATTTGATTACAATCAATACTCCACGACTTGTTACTTACTAGTGCGGCGTATCTGTAAGAAAAGGTTGGTAAGAAGTGGTTGAAATTAATACTTCAACAGTATGACAGTGTCAGGTATCTTCGCCTTTTAGTTTGACAATTGTGAGATGCTCTTTACAATTTTCATAATTAAATTTATACATAATATAATCCTAAATTCTTATATTCTTAAAACTTAATTCATATAATTCAAAGTTATGAGATAGCAAAGTCCACCTAATTACAGCCTGAGATAGCAGACGTAACTAAATTATAGTCTTGACTACAATCTGATAGCAGCGGGTAAACTACTTAAAATCTGGGCTTCCACTGTCAATTCTGGAACCTTAGTCTATCAAAAGGGAGACTCACCACGTATTCTTGATTGGTATTATTCCTACTCTGGCAAAACTTGATTTTCTACTGTTGGTTTACGTCTCTTATACGTATGTATATAGTTTTGTCGAAAGTGAATGTGAATTATAATTTTACAGAAAAACTACTTTTACTATTTTTATGTACTGTACTAGTGATGGCTTCAGTGGTACATGAACAGAGGTGTAGAGTGTGATGCTTTTTTTTATTCTCAGGCTGAGGTACCGTCAGCGGATCCAAGGTTCGTACCGTAGAAAGCAAATAAAACTCGGTGTGTGAAAGTTCGGAGCTGCGGTTATAATATTTAACTCTTTATTAAATCTTTCTTACAGCTATTTCTAACAATTAATTATAATAAGTTTTACAATAATTTTAATATCTTACTTAAAAATACATAAAAAAAAATAAATTTGATGGCACAACAGCTCATGAAGAACTAGGGCCTAGTGACTTACAACTCTTAACCATTCCTGTGTGCGTGTCTACAGGAATGGAGGGGACCTACAGTTTATTGCTGAATCCGAACGGCTAACGAGTGGCACTTTTCTGTGACAGGAGATACTCTTGGAGGATTTGTCAATTCCTCGCAAGAGGCAGTAGCCGTTTTTTCTTTTAAATAAATAGGTGGCGAGGCTGGGGATCGAACCTTGGACCTCCGGCATGACAGTCCATCGCACTTACCATCACGCCACGGCTACTCCTAAAAAAAAATACATAACAAAGTATTTTACATGCGGTAGAAAGTGGGATTGACTCCCTTGGCTGACCGAAGTCAAGCCTGGGTAAAGAATTTGGGATTGACTCCCTTAGCCGACCTAAGTCAAGTCTGGGTACAGAATTTGGGATTGACTCCCTTGGCTGACCTACACCTAAGTCAAGTCTGGGTACGGAATTTTGGGATTGACTCCCTTGGAATTTTGGTAGACTCTAAGACAAAACCAGTAATGAGCCTTAGTATACTAGCAGGGTGCAAATATAGTTGTTTGGGATAAATTCCCTCGCCTGAGGGGAGAAGAGCGGAGATTTTACGGTAAAAAGCCAAAACGTTGTTTAGAAACTTCTTACTGGTGTACTACACACCCAGTAGCTTGCTCCACGGTTCTTACTATGTGTCACGATAAATGGCCTATACGCACCAGAGGAGAATAAACTCGAATATTCTGATTTAATGGGTAATTCTTGCGGTCCCTTATGAACTCTGCGGTGACAACTGAGTGTGAGCTGTATAAATGCAGAACAAATCATTTCATTGTCTTCTTGTGTGCAGCCTCGATCATTGCTTCTGTTGTTGTAATGTTTGTGTAGTGTTCGTATGTTGTTGTTGTAGAACCTCGTCACAATCGTCGTGGGCGCCTTAAATTATGTGATGCAATTCTGGTGATGCGTTTCTTGTATTTCGGTATTCTTTGGTAAGTAGTTATCGTATAGGCTTAGCGAAAATAGTGTTGACGAGTATTCGTTATGGTATTTTACAAGATGATTGGATCTTTTCTAGAGTCCAAGGTAACGGTTATTCGGGATCGCTTGGAATGCAATTTGATAAACCGCCGGCCGGCGGCGGTGGTAGAGAGGAGGCATAAAGCATCATTATTACACACTATCAGCTATATATTCTCTTGGGAAGGATGTGGTCCTATTGATTAAAGTAGAGACAGTAATATCGAAAAACACAAATCAGAACACTTGATATCTATTTTACCGTAAGTAGCCAATTTCTTTTTTCATTTCGTAAGCTAGATCCAAGTTATATTATAATTCTAGCTTTCAATTTAACTTCTTCTCTATTTCTTCGTTACATATGTCAAGTTGCACACAAATAATAAAAATTTATTTCTTCGCTTTGCATTATTTTGTAATCATTTTATGACCTTTGGCCTTCCTTTCTTAATGGCCATTACATTTGTGTGTTTTCCGGTCATCGCAGTACATTTTCATTAAAAATGCAAAATTTATAAACACTTTAACGATTTGTTTTTTTTTTTTGTTGCCAAATGATTTTTTTGCAAACCCACATAACTAACTACAAACAATACGTAAGCAGATAAAACAAAAAAAAAATTCTTGTTCTTCTCCTTGGTATTTTGTTTTTTGCAACAACCTCCTGCAACATCAATGAAAAACTTTCAAATGGGAAAACTTTTCTCGATTGTTTCGAAGGAAAAGTATATCGTATGGCTGAAAATCTTTACTGAAAATCCTTACTGCCGCCACCAAACAACCAAAGACAAGCCATCTTGGCCATTTGTATTAATTAGACGTAAGCAGGAAAACTTTAAGGACACAACACAATACACAGCCAAATTGAGAACCGAATGCAGATAACAACCGAAAACAACAAAAATGAATTGATTGTGAAATTTCCTGTGTTGTGGCATTCGACAAACGGTCTGTCTGAAGGAAAAAGTAATTCCAAAGAGTGGGAAGGATGGACCCCAGTCATCACAGAGGAATATTATAGCATAACCTTAAATGTATACCTATACATAATATCGTCCCCACATAGAATTCAATTGAAAATCAAATCGATTGCACTAGAGTGTAAGGTTACACAACATTCAAAAGAACGAAGTGTCGTGCATTCGAAAATATTTTCATTTCCGTTTAAAGGATTAAACCATAACAAGTTTGTTGCAATGATATCCTCTTTTGAAGATGTAAAAAACCAACGTAAAATTCAACTTCTCTTCAGAAGAATCCTTGTTGTTGTCCTAAGTGTGTATTTTAAATACACTTTACTATCCCAAAACCATGTGTCGCTGCAGGAGAAATGGAAACGGATGGTGTTGTGTGTGTGGATTTATGGCAGATTTCATACTATGCACCGCATTATTATCCTTGAATACTACTAATCGCATTTACATAGGGGATTTAATGCTATAAACACCCACGCAGAGACCTCATCCTTATCCTGTTTATTTGTATAAGAATTTATATGGAGTGCGCTGCATCTCTAAGGATGTTGCTCTGTTAGTCTTTTACCGCAAAGCAAAAGTTGGCAGTATGAGAGTTTCGTATGAATGAATAATATGATATTAATACGAACTGCACTAACTTGGGATAGCTTTGTAGGTATAGCTTTTGTAGAAAGAAAAGATGCATATCATATGGATATGGGGATATTTGCCATTGGAGAACTGGAACTTTATACTTCCAGTCAGTATAGTTAGTTATCCCATTGATAAATGTTCAAAGTTTATTTCTATATAAAAGAGCGAACGCTTTTTGAGAGGTCCCTAAGCTCCTTTTAGCTGCGATTATAGTCCGATTTGCAAATGAAGTTATTATTTACTGAGCTACTAGACAAGGCTCTGTGGGTTGACGTTATGGATGGGGAGGATGCTTTATACAGTGTGATTGAGTAGAATTAGAAGTATATTTGAGATTATTAAATAACTTTTTTAATTGTTATTTGTACGGCATCAAAGCGCCAAATCGGAATATCGTTTCGTTTAAATGACAGCTTTTCAGTGCTGATAGAGTTTACTCTCAGTTAAACCAGATTTAATTAATCCCACAAACAAATTGAACCCGAATTAACTCAGAAGCAGTAGGTGGATTAATTTTAACTTTAAGTTGAGAAAAATTTATCGAAATCGATTTTATTTTCTGAGTTATAAAAGCTATATTTATTTATTTATTTATTTATTTCATCAATTGATTAAAGATCTGCTGATTACAAAAATTTAAAAAATAATAACAATGGCACAAAATGTTAAAAAGATAATACGGCGCTAACTCGTTTAAAATTTGGAAAAGCCTGTTTTTAAGCATCATACTAAAAATGATTTAACATCATACTAAATCGTTTAAAATTTTGCGCCAACATTTACAACAAATATGTATTCAATTAACCATAAGTTAACTTGCCGAACTTAATGAGTTAACTCGGGATCTAAATTAACTGAAAAAAATATGTCCTACGCCATATAACTCAAATTTAACAACGGAGCTAAGATGATTTCTCAATGAAAAATTGGACCTTAGACCAACAATATTTGAATGCACTTCTTCATTTTTAATATTTTGTTATGCATGCCTAGAATTGGCAGGAAAATACCATGGTAAGGTTTCCTTCTTGTTCTTTTAAGGTTGTAAGATCAGCTGCTGTTTCCAACGTTCGATTGTTTTTGTTTTTTTCGGGAACTTTTCCAAATCAATTTTTGCTGGTAAACTTTTTTGAATTTGATTACATTTTTAAAATTAACTTTGGTTAAAAGGTAGTCTAAGCTTTTGTCATTGAGAAAAATAAGCTTCTCTTTGCTGCAAAGCATTTGTCAAGTACTTTGCAGAAAATTTCGTGCCGAACCCATACCCAGCGAATCTGCAATTTTAGAAGAACTCTAGTTACAACAATAGTAAATCTACAGCAGACCAACACTGAAATAATCATTTTTAATTATGGTATGATCCAGTCAGAAATTCCGAGCTAATCTGTAGTGAACGACTATTAGCGGTTTTAAGGGAATTGAAAAAATTACCAATTTTAGGGGCAAAATAACTTGATAACCATGACCGATATGAAAAATTTGTTTATAAACAATTTTATAGAGAATCTTATAAGCTATTTTTTTTTCTCGGACTATTTTTTGATAGGACAAATAGTTTCTAAGCTAAACACGAAAAACCGAAAAAACGACATGTTACACATTCCTGCCGCTAGAGTTCGCCTCTGATTTATGGGGACTTTTGTACACTTGATCACTAGGCCGGTCTTAATAAGTGTGCAAAGTTTCAAAACTGTTGGATTTTTTTCGAGGTGAAGGAATTTTTTTGCCTTCGTTGACTAGACTATTTAAGAGTAAGTAAAGCGCGTTAAATTTTTATTTAAAGTACCTTTCTTTTTTGATTTTATTCAAATACGTGCGGCTTTGATTTTAATAAGAACGTCTTTGGCCCTAAATTGTTGCTCTTCTACTTTGATTTAAATACCTACGTTTCCTTCTACTTTGATTTAAATACCTACGTTTCCTTTGGTTCTACAATGTTTTTTGGCTCAGTGATATGCTAAGTCGGTTTTTTTAGAAAATTACCCCCGCCTAAATGGGGTGAAATAGACCCTCCCATTCGATTTTTTTTTCTTTTCTCGACTCTACCTACACGCTCTAACTTCATGTCACACCTTAGGTGAATCACCCTGTATTTAACTATTTCTCTTGATTAATATCAAATACAATGTGGTGGGAACTTACATTTATTTCTATATAAAGTAAATTTGAAAAGAAATATAGTTGTCATTATTATTCTTCAATTTATTCATAAAAATCATGACCGCATTATTTTTGTTTGTTAGAGCAAGATATTTTAATGAGGAAATCATGAAAAAATCATCTTTTTGTGAGAGAAAACCGCTTTATTTCTCTCTGACGAACAAAAGTTAATGGTCGCTTCTAAACGTTTGGTTTACATTATTTTATACAAAAATAATACAGCACCTGCAAAGAATTGTACTTTTGCGGAATGTCCTCAAACCACAATCACTTTTTATTGTGTTTTTCTAAACCCAAGGCCTTAAAGCTATAGTTCAACTCATATAGAAAAATACCCTTGGGTATTTTATGTCAACTGCGCTGATATACTCTATTGAAAAATAACAATGTTCGTTGTAGGCCTAACTGACTGTATAAAACTTCCTCATTCCAATAGCTTAGATATTGGTATAAAGTGTGGGTTTTCGATTTCAATTTTGGCAACAAAACCATTTCATCCAGCATTTGCGACAAAAAAATAAAGCAAAGACAGGAAAAGTTTTTTCCGACTTTCACAAACTTTTTTATGGTGTTGTTGGGATGATTGCGGTTGAATATTGTACTAGAACCTATAGAACAAATTCAAAATAAATGTTTTCTATGTTCAGTTTGTGTATGTGTGGCATTAGGCATAACCGCAAAATGACAATACATATATATCTTTTGTTTTGAAACATATTTTAAAAAGACAAAACAGTGCTGTGGAAAAATAAAGTTATTTTTCAAAAAAAAAAATTATTCCAATATGTAATATAAAAGAGCAAGATGGATTGTTTTTGCCATTTTTAAGTACAGCAGCAATTTTTTTTCAACTGATCGACATCTCCATGAAAGTTTATTGTATAAGATTTTGATTGGATCCTTAATTTTGTTTTGTTAAAGAAAACCAATAAAATAAATAAATAAATTTGGTGACACAACAGCTCATGTAGTACTAGGACATAGTGACTTACAAGTCTGCACCTTTCTGCTGAATTCGGGTGGCTAAGGTGACAGGAGATACTCTTGGAGTATTTGTCACTTCCTCGCAAGAAGCAGTAACCCGCTGAAAAACACTTTTGTGTGTAGGTGGCAGATGCTGGGAATCGAACTTAAACCTCTGGTATGACATTCCAACGCACTAACGATTACGCCACGGGCTTCTGCATGAAAACAAATACTTTTCCAAAACGAAGAAAGTAAGAACTCCGCGCATTAACATCACATAAAGTTAGGTTTATGAATTGAAATTAAAATGATGGAAATGGTTAATATTAAGCCTAATATGTCTTAAAACATTACCTCTCATTACTTTTGGCTATTTTGTGCACAGCATTGTATGTTACCTAAAAAATGTTTTAAAAAAATTCTATTTTCAAAGGCAGTCTTTTAGCTTTGGTATTATTTTTAGCTTTATGTTTGCAGCTGCTTTCAAATTTATAATAAAAGTTTTGCACTATTTTGTATTTAACATTGTTTTCATTAACATTAAATATCTTAAAATTTCCATTAAAAAAGGTGATTAACTGATCAAATTAGTTAATATGTGTTCACAAAATACAAAACATGACAAATATACATACATAGATAACCTTTCTCATTCGGATTTTGAAAAAAAAAAACAAAACATTTAAAAAAAAACGCTGGTCGGACAAGCATTTCATATGGTTGCTTCTGTTAAAAAAAGCGCTTTAACAGTTCTTTTGGGCGAAATATCCCTATTCCATAAGGGATTTCTATGAATAAGGGATCAAACAAAAAGTAAGGATGCCTTCTATAATAAATACAAATCCAGGACCAGGGGTGGGACAGTATTTTGGTGGTAAATGGAACTTTTATATAAAGTGTTCGAAATCGCACCATATTATTGACAGAATTTTTACTAAATGCTTACGTTCATTGTTTTTTTTTTTTTAATTTATGCATGAAGAAATGTTGAACTACTGATCTTTAATTTGTAATTTTCGATTCTTACAAAATTTCCAAATAAATATTATAATTTTTTTTTCATTTTATAGCACCCAAACAAAAAAGAACAACATAGAAACGAAGAATTGAATAAAATTTCAAAAATTTTCAAGGAAAATAAAGCGGCTGCAATTTCAATGAAAGAGGCTTTGACTGAAGTCTGCGACCTCGAAGGATTATACCAAAAATTAACTCATCTTTTTAGTTAGTATGAACAAATATGAGATTATTCTTGCAATGATGAATTTTACACCCTCTTCACTGCTGCCACCGTTTATCAAATTGCTTGCAAAGCAAACCCGAAACACCGTTACCATGACTCTAGGAATGAGAATGAAACCAAAACAAGTACCCGCCAACACTCTCTACACCCCTGGTCATACTACCGAGGTCATCGCTGACACAGTTCATGAAAATACGAAAGAATACTTTTTCTGTCAAATTATAATTCACACTCAGTTTCAACGAAACTATGTAAAATGAACCGTGAACAAACAGAAGAAAATCGAGCCGAGCTCTGCCATAGTACAAAATAGTACCAA
Source organism: Epistrophella euchroma (assembly GCA_947049315.1). Taxonomy (NCBI): domain Eukaryota; kingdom Metazoa; phylum Arthropoda; class Insecta; order Diptera; family Syrphidae; genus Epistrophella; species Epistrophella euchroma. The sequence continues at coordinate 103,495,617 of OX346247.1, read as the reverse complement.
TCAAGAGTATTTGTTGAGACTCCTTTTTGAAAGACTTATTAGGCTCCAGAGTTGACAGTGGAAGCCGAGGTTTAAAGTAGTTAGTTAGCGACATCTGCTACCTCAGATTGTAATTTAAAGACGTCTGCTATCTCAGACTGTAATTTAGTGGCGTCTGCTATCTTAGACTGTAATTTAGTGGCGTCTGCTATCTCAGTTATATATTTGAATTATATAAATTTAGTTCTAAGAATATATGAATTGTCGCTTATGTAATTTATTAAAACATGAGAATAAAAAAAATTTAAAAACATTGTAAAGAAAATATCAATTATAAAGTTATTGTAAGGATAGTATCAATCATAAAGACATTGTAAAGAAAATATGAATTATCCAGACATTGTAAATAAATTATAAAGTGATAGTGATTGATGAATAAAGCTAGACCTCAAATACACTAAAGTTTATTGATTCTTTGGTAAAACCCTGGATCTGAAGAGCATACCCCAGCCTATGATAAAAAGCTTCTCACATCCTTCAAAACAGAAGAAATCCATTCAATTAATATAGTGGTACCCTGGGGCGTATGCTTAATTTTCTTAATTTATTCAATATTTAACATATTTCATTGATGCCTAGACAAGTAACCGTAAATAAATTCTCTAATGTCGCACGCAAGTGCCAGTTGTACATACAATCGTGGTTAAAATATTGAATCGTGGTTCAGGAACTTTAATTCGTTGATTTCGGCGGATTAACTAAAGTTCAACGATGGTTCAGGCATTTAATTGGCTTTTATCACCTCAGTTAATCTGCTGAAATCGGCGAGTTAAAATTGCTGAACCACGGCTTAAATTTTGAACCACTTTTGTTAAACTGACCCTATTTACAAAGAAGATTCACATTTTAAAGAAATTTACCTTTCTAAACCTTTCAAATTAATAGTTTTTCAGGATAAAATAAATAAAGTTTCGAAGTTTTCATATTTTTTAATGATGATACGGAATATTTTATCTACTTTTTAAAGTCTCAATATTTGATATAAATAAAACATTATTATATTAATTATTATATAGATTGTCAATTAAAACTAATATAATTTATTTTATTTTATAAAACACACAGACTAGCCCTAGTTTTGTGAACGTATTTTTGTTAAAAAAAATCATAATCATATCATTTTTTTGATGACGTTTATTTAGTATTAATTTAGCACGTAAAAACTTTTTTGTTACATTAATTTGTTCTTTGAATGAGTAAAATTTAATGTAATTTAAATAATTAAAAATAATATCTGATACATGCCACCATAATTACAAGTTTGTTTATTCGAATTCTATAAAAAACTTTATTTTAAATGTTTTTTTTTCAATAAAAGTTACAACCAAATTAAAAAAAAATAAAACACTGAGTCAATACCAATCTTTAAAAAAAATCACCAGTTTTTACATCCACCACGAAGATTAACTGCGTTTGTAGGTAAGTGTATTTTGTGATATAGCAAATATTATCCTTGATAAAATAAGTCATAATATGTACATTGACGTTTTTTTTGTGTGAAAACAAAAACATTCAGACTAACTTATTCAGAAATCACAATAACTACACCTCCAACCTACACGAATAATGTATGTAGGTACCTCCATCAGCATTAAATCACTGAATATTCAAAAACCCATATTCGATTTGGTCAGATTTTTAAACACAATAAAAAAAGCTCAATATTATCTCAATTGATGATGTGTCTGTCCATTGAATTTGAATTAAATCAACAATTCAACAGGCAGCAACATCCTGTCAACTGATATGGGTTTCATGCAAATTCGTTATTTTTGTTATTTTTTTGTTTTTTCGCTGATATCCTGAGGTATCAGGCGGGAGTCAACCGATTATTTATTTTGAAGTTGTTTCTCTTAACATATTGTGTTCAGATTGAACAATACCCATACTTTTAAATCGAATTAAAACAAACAATCACACTGAATCTATTCATCCGAGTCGGTCAACAAAAACGATGAAAGATATTTTTATTTCATGGGAAAAAATGAGAAAAGTTCAATCGACATCTGGTTGTATAGTGTGGGGATAGCTCAATTATCCCAGTCAATCCTCACTAAAAAAGGACATAATCTTTAAGGACAATTACAAAAGAAAGCAAAGAAAAAACCCTTAAACTATCTGAGGTCCGCATCATTACATTAATTACAGTTCGAAAAGTTTCTTTGGCAATGGCAGTATATAGTTGAGTCCTTACATGCGAACTTAGTGGTCGCCATTATATGAGAAGGACAATTGATGACAAATTTTGCTCTTGTTTTGTTTTGTTGTTGTTGTTGTTGTTTCTCTTCTTTCTTCTTCAGCTCTAGTTTGCAATTATTTTTCAATTAACCCCGATGTAGATTTGTATCATTTCACCTGTACTTATTGCAGATCTGTATAAACAAAGGGAATAGAAAAAAATGTTGGTAAGTATCTACTTTTCGTTTCTACGATGAACTTCCGCTATATAGCTAATTAGAGCATGCAATGTTCTTTCTGTTAAAAAGGAATTTATATATTTTTTTTGTTTTTGTTAAGTTTCTTTTTTATGGAAAAAGTTATGAAAAGTTATCGCAAGCATGGTATCTCAAAGCAAACTTAAATTTAACTTCAGGACCTTTAGGAGCTATTAATTTGCCATTGCCCACCCACCACCCTCCAATCGGTGAGAGTGAGAATTATTAACAAAACATTAGTGCGAGTGTGGCCTTGTGCGATAGGACTATATGAGTTGAGTATATGCACAAAACACAGGACGAGTGCAGCACCTGGAAAATTTCCCATATCCTTATCGGGATTGAGACTTGTTTACTGCTGCGAGAGATTGAATTTGTTTGCACCATTAAATTGCAAATTGCTATCAGTAACTTTGCATATTGGTCGGGCCGGTCGGGCCAGGAGGCGCCTTTACGTTCGACCATCCATCGGATCAGATGTGGGTGGATGTGATGGGTGAGAGAAGGTGTTTTGTGTCTGGCTAGTCGAAATGTTGGAATCGTTTTTAGCAGCAATCAACTGCATTTTAGTGCATAGGTAGCGTCCTTCATCCTTAAGTGATGGTCGTAATGTATGCAAATGGGAGGCTATATACTATAGTGTATAGTGACCATACTGTCGGCGAATAAGGGAACTAATGTGTGGTTCGCACTTTGTTCATTTCGTTTTGATTTTGGATCTTGGTTGGTGTTGTTGTAGTGCTGATGGGGTGTCAAGTGTGCTTTGTATAGTTTGAAAATCTGTAGTAGTTTTGAATATTAAATACCTACATAACATTAAGGTTAGATGCTGGTAGAACTTGAAGGATATATTTAAAAGTTTTATTTTAGTTCTTTGACAACAATATAAATGATTTATTTATAGCTAATCAGTTTTAAGGATAAAGTTACCTTTTAGGTAGTTAAACAGGTCGATTTGAAATTTTTAAAGTGCCGTGACTTCTGCATTTTTTTTTTGGAAAACTCGTTAAATGAGATTCTAGCAAAAAGTCATACTGGGACCGAGAAAAAAAAAATTTTAAATTCATTAAAAAAAAAGCTATAGCTGACCGACTTTTGAAACAGCCTGACTTTTTATGAAAATTAAGTGAACTTTCAGATGGCATACATTTTTTTTGGAAAATTCCTAAAATGGGGTGCTAAAAATCTCTATGACCTTGAAAAATAATAAATTTTAAAAATTCATTTAAAAAAAATCTATGCCTGACCAATTTCTGAAACTAGCTGACCTTTTATGAGGATTAAGTGAACTTTCAGATGGCATACAGTTTTTTTGAAAATTCAACCAATGAGGTGCTAAAAGTCTTATACTGTGACCTTGAAAACAATTTCAAAAATTCGTTGACCTTGAACAAAACTTTAAAAATTCATAAAAAAAAAACTATGGCTGACCAATTTCTGAAACTACCAGACCTTTTATCAGGATTGAGATGCCTTTCGGATGGTATACATTTTTTTCGAATATCCCACAAATGAGGTGCTAAAAGTTCACGTGACCTTGTATTGACCTTGAAAAAACTTTAAAAAATGATTTAAAAAAAACTATGCCTGACCAATTACTGAAATTATCTGACCTTTTATCACTATCCAGTGGCCCTTCATGTGGTATACTTTTTTTTCGAATATCCCCTTAATGAGGTGCCAAAAATCGCGGGTGACCTTGAAAAACTTCAACCTTGGATTAAAAATTTTCTAAGCCTGACCAATTTCTTAAACTACCTGACCTTTTATGACCAATTACTGACCTTTTAGACTGCTTACTTTTTTTTTCGAATTTTCCATGTATGGGGTGCTAAGAGTTCAGAACCTGAGCTTTCACTTTCCGAGCTGCAATTGTTGGCGCTATCGATGAGGCGTAGGTAAGTGAGCCGTCAGCAAAGAGCAGGTTTTCGCAGTCAGTTGGCACCGGTTGATCGGACGTCATCAGGCTATAGAGGAAGGGACCCAGCTTCGATCCTTGGGTGACTCCGGCTTTGATGAATTTGATTATTGACTTGCAGCTATCCAGTTGGACGAAGAATTTTCTGAAAGAAAGAAAAGAAAATAACATTTTTATTAGTGGCGAAGGTAATCCAAAAGTAGTCGAAGCTTATGGATAAGGGCTTCTATCCATACGCTGTCGAATGCTTTCTCGACATCCAGAAAGCATCCTACGGTGGCAAGATAGCTGTTGAGTGCTGAGGAGATGTCAGACTGGAACTTTAGTAACGGATGTAGTGTTGAATGTCCTTCCCGAAAGCCAAACTGCATGTCTGGGATGATGTTGTTTTCATTGCAGTACTTCTTAAACATTCTTAGTTTTACTTCTTCCAGAATTTTGCTGATACTATTGAGGATAGATATAGGCCTATACCTAGTTGGAAACCAGGAATTTATCGCCTTTCTTCGGGATTGCCGTTTTCCACTTCTGGGGGAAGTAGCAGTTGTTTATGATGATTGTAAGTAGTATCATCACTGCCTGTGGAAGCCTCTTGATGACGTAGTTGGAGACTCCATCCGGTCCTGCTGACTTCTTTGGATTGGAATTGGCGATGATTTCCCCTATTTCCTCTGGTTGGCATAGTTGTGGGATGTCCGTTGGGCAACTAGCTGAAAGATGGTCGTCAAACTCCACTCCTTCCAAATTTGGCTGTAAAGTCAGCTGGATGGACGTCCTGATTTCATCCAGGAACACAGGGTCCGTTGATGAGTTGGGTGTGAAGTTTTGCTCGAAGTGATTCGCGAAAACTTCCACTTTGTCATCTGTTGTTGTCACCTCGATGTTGTTGCTGATGATGACGTCAGACATTGGCAGGATTTTCCCTAGACATTTGTTTATTTTGCTGAAAGCGTTTGGTCCTGGTTTGATGGCCTGCAGTCTCTTCTGGAAACGCATGTTGTTGTGGTGTTGGATCGAGTTCCGGAACATTATGTTCACACACTGGAGTTCACTTCTCACTGTCTGGTAGTCGCTATTGGTTGTGTTCAGCTCTCTTCTGTGTATCGTTTGTAACCGTTTCCTCAACCTTTGCCTGTGAGAATAAAGATTCCGTATACATACTCCGAGAGGTGTTCGTACCTATCTTGGGACGTCTTGGGCACTTTTTGGCCTTCAAGGGCATTGAAGACAGCTAACTCCAGGCGGTCGATGGCACTGTCAATTTCCTCATTCCTTAGGTTTCTGTTTGAGGGTGATATTATGTCTCTCTGAATTTTCTCAGTATCCAGTCTTCTGTAGTTGATGTGATTCTCTGGTGGGACTGTTGTCGTTTGGATTCCTCTCCATTCCTGCAGACACGCACACATGAATGATTAAGAGTTGTAAGCTACTAGGCGTACTAGGCTAGTTTTTCATAAGCTGTTGTTAGCAGTTAGAATTCAGAAGAAAACTGTAGATCCCCTCCATTCCTGGCGACTAACAACACGCACAGAGAGTCGAAAGCCATAGGGGATGGCTCTCCACGGGCTGTTGGGAACAAAAATATGGCTTTCAGATTCTTTGCTTTTTCGTCTGTCCAATTTAATTTAGTGGTCGTTACCCAAAATTGTTTTGTTTTAACATGTAAATGAATTACGAATATGCAATATAATATCTAAATTTTCTAAAGCTTAACCACTTTTTTGATGTATGGATATCTTTGTGTTCTGGTCATTATTAAATAATTAATATTTGTAATTCAAACTCAACAATCTTATCAATATACCTATTTCTTTGCTACCAAATGGCTTTAAACAGAGAAAACTTTCGTTTGAAGAAATTGATTATGTTGTTTTCATTTCGTATTCATCGCCACAATAAATAATAGACAGGACCCAAAACTAATATATTTATATCCTTTTATGAAGCCTCAAACTTAGTATGTATATGTATACAAAGTTAACCGCAACATGTGCCGACATATAATAGCAGAATAAAATAAACATAAAATGGCAGCCAACATTCCTCAGAAGGATAATTCACTTGTTTTCATGTACAACTCCATAACAAGGCCGACAGATGAATCCTTGCCCTTATACTTTATTATTTGGATACTCTTTCAATTGGAAGACAACAACTATTTACCTATACAACCCAACAACAAGCGTAACCATAACTGAAGGATAAATTGTATAAATTCAAAAATACACGAAAAGTAAAAGGATAGCTTAAAATCTATGTATGTTGGCATAGGTATATAGCTTTGACTGCAATCGGACACCATCAGGAACATTGGGATTACAACTCATTTATTAGCAACAACGAAAGGACACCGACGACGTTCAAGTTATTCCAAAGCCTTAGCAGTCTTCTGCAATTGCAGAACAGTATGTTTACTGAACCGATCCGAGAATTCCCGCTCTCTTTCACTAGAGGCCAAAACGAAAACATCCTTAAAAACTTAAGGCTCGGGAAATGATTTTCATTAAATAGAATATGGAGGATGGAGCCGGCTTTTAAATTATGGCTAAGCCGGCCGTCGCTTGGTCAAATTACTGAAAATTGGAACGGGGCTACTCTTTCGTAGGAACATAGATTTTGCCTCCTTCTTAACTGGGAATAGAAACTTAGAATGGAAAGTTTTGGGTGGCGCTGGCGGTAGAGGTGGCGGTTGATATAAGCCAACATAGCCCGAGGACGAGGACATGAATATCCTCACATTTAAGGATATGTTGACACTTTTGTGTGTACCTCATGCGGTATTAATATTTGCGGTAGGTATGATGCGGAGGCTCAGAAAGCATGTGAGAGAGAGAAAGAAACCGAGTACGAAAATCGTATGCGTGCTTTTGAAGGACATACAATTTAACATGACGGCTCGTGGCCAAATTACCATTGCCACACGGACCATATCTAAATGATGGTCTCTGGTATTACGGCTGCAGATGTCGTTCCTTCGACCGTGTGTTGTTTTTGTTTGTTGTCGTTTCGTTGGTGATGGTTTTGAATGAAAAGGTAGATTTGGAGTGGATCCATGTCATGAGGTTAAATCGGTTGAAATGTAATATTTTTTTTTTATTTTTTGTTTTTCCTTTAGGAGTTTGTGCCAACAACATTAAAAAAATATATGCAAAATTTACAGTTTAGGGTAAGGGTAGCCAGCTTTGGTTAATGAGATTTTCACCATATATGGGTTTCATTTGAGGCTAACCAAATGTTTGAAATGTTTGTGTTTTTGCGTTATGGTTATGATATGACAGGCATAACCAAGAAGTTTACCTTTTATTTTTGATTAAATAAAACAAAAAGTTGAATTAATGCAATTTTTTTAATAACTTAATGTAATAGATACTAATGTGGGTAGTTAAATCCCTAGATAGATTTTAGATACCTTCTTTTTTCCTCAATCTCTTAATCGAGATTGTGACTTTGGAATATAGAAACATACCTTCTTACATACCTACCTATTAATTTGAGCTTATCTGTAAAATTTTGTTAAAATTTCCTTTCTTGAACCAAACTTGCCAGTTTAAATTTGTTACCAAAAAAATTATTCATAATGCAGCGTTTGAAAATAATAAAAACACCTGGATCGCACGAATCGGCTTTTGTAGTTAACTTAACAACTCTTTTCCCTAATGCGAATTTTTTGGCAGAAACCTGAAACGCAGTTTTTTTTTAATTTCTCCGGTTATGTATTATAACTAATTATACAAAGTTTGACCAAAATCATTAAAGTCGATTTTGAGAAAATTAAAAAAAAAAAAAAAAAAACGAAATGGTTGTTGTAGTTCAGTAACTTTATACATCAGCATATGCGTTAGATCCGGTAGTTCTGATTTTTTGCTGAGTTGTTTTTGGTGCATGTGTTTTGAATAACCCAAGGTTTTGGCCTCGAGCATCCAAAGCAACATTGTCAAAAATTGAAAAAACTGCGAAATTTTCGCATTTGTTTTTATTTACTGCCTTTCTACTTTAAGAACGCTTTACTATTTAAAGCACCTAAAAATTAGTGAAGTAGATTTCGTTATTTTTGGTTATTTCCAAAACAAGAAAACATTTTAGCATTTGCTTTTCAGTATTTTACTCAAAATTAATAAGGGCATTGAATATTTAAAATAAAAATGAGTACCATTTGAGTACGCAATTTAAAAAAAAAATAGTTAAACCCAAAAAACTATGTTTTTTTTTTCCTAATTTTTGTGTTCGAAGTTGAATTGTTCAAAAGCTCTTGACTAAAACAACTTGGTTTAAAAGGTACATTTAAGAATGGATTCCTGGCTTTGACAAAAGGTATAGGATATTATTCTATAAAATTTCGTTAGATTTTTATGAGTCGTTTTCTATTTCAAGTCAGTTTTTTGAAAAATTGCCCCTCCCAAATAAAAGGGGGGATATAGACTACCCCCTCGAGAGGATTTTTTTTTCTTCTTTTGACCCAACTTATACGCTCTAGTATTTTTATGCATGTGGTGCCAAGAACAATTTTTTTTATTATACTGAAAATTATACTACTTGTTGTTATAAATTTATTATAGCTAAATTTTGAATGTCTGTATTTTCGAAAGTTGGGTCTATACAGATGGTTCTGAGCTCAAGTTGAAGAAAATTTTATTACTTTGAAATCGTAGAGCGAAGCTATATTCGAAAAACTAATCCTGTGGGGTTAAAATTGCCAATAACTGAAAAAAGCGCGAAAATTTCGCGTTTATTTTGATTTTTGATCATGATGCGTTTGGCACTGGAGTTCGGAAACTTGGGTTTTTTATGAGGCCAATATCATAAACGACTCAGCGAAAAATCAAAACTACCGGATCTAACGCAAACACACCCCCCTATGAGACGACAAAGTTACTGGACTATTGTTAGTTTAGTTTTATTTTTATTGACTGGAATAAGTTGCAAAATTCACTTGTTCTAAGAGACTTGAGAATTTTTAACGAATAGGGTTCAAGGAATAGTTATGAAAAAGGTGCCAAACTCGTTCTCTAGTCAAAATTCTGATCGTTTTCTCGAAACTAAGAATTTCTGCTCCAAAAGAAGCGCCACCGGAATTCCTTAATAAATGATTTCCGGTCACTTTAGTAGCAGTTATTAGCTAAAAAGTAGGACTTTTTGTTTAAGAAGTAATTCAGTTTACTGTAGTATAGTCTCTGTATATGGACGATTCAGCTTCCCTTCATTAACTTACCATAACATCATATTTCCGGCTTTCTTCAGCAAATTATCAAATTTTACCGTAAGGGTTTTCGACAAAATAGTTGAACATTCTAATGCCAATTTGTTTCACTTTTTCAAAAACGTTCCTTCCGAATTTATAATTTGTTATAATACTAGTCCATAACTGTGAAGAACTTGGCAATCTGTAAGTATTTTAAATACAATAGCGAAGGAATTTTTTCACAGCTTTAAACGATAGATTTCTCCAAACTGCTCCGTAAAACAGAATTGCAATTGCGGTTGCTCGAAAGACTTTAAATCTAACTATATGAGAGATGTTTTTATACAGTATGCTACTTCTCCTAACAAAAAAAATAGCGCGCACAGCTTCTGCTAATTTGGCTTGCACTCTTAGATACTAAAATACTCCTTCACTATTTCAATCTCCTCCTCAAACTTCCACAATTCCTTCCTGGAGTGTCTATAGTTGTACGGCAGCTAACTACCTGTTTTACATGAACTTATAATACAAAACTCATGCCTTTAGGAAATAACATAAGAATGCCCCAACCCAAAATTGAAGCAAATCCGCCCACCCGTTTAGGCTCTAGCTGTACCACTCTTTGGAATTCTCCATAATCGTAGTGTCAATTTTTACTACGACAAAAAGTCGAGCTACAGTTATAACAGTCTCAGTTTTTGGTTATTTTTATGACTGTGTTTAATTATTTTACTGAGTTTAATAATTTAATATAGACCATAAATGTATTTTAGTTTTTTTGCAAAAAGAATTTCCTACTTTCTGTGTAAATCCTTATTGAAAACTCGTATATATGTAGCCCCAAAAGTATTTATTTTAATTTTTATTGTTCGCTCTTATCTCTAATTTCATAATTAAATAGGTTTAAATCATTGTCAAAGACTTCTGGTATTCTCCAAGAACATATTTTCCTTAAATTTAAAGTGTCAACTTTTAGGAAACCAAAAACATGTGTTTCTCTTCAAAACAAAAATTTTACCTTCATAAATTTCATTTTCCTTTAAATCCCAACAACCAAATGAAACATACATTTTAAATCTCCCCAATGACCAAAAACTGACTCCGATGTCCATATATACATCTCGAAATGAAAACAATTTGCCATCGATATTAAGGTCCGTCTTTATCTCTTTCCCCATCACACATCTCATTACCCCAAACTGACGACTCCCAACCCCACATTCCTTCCGAATGGTCAATAAAAATACGATCATTTTGTTCAACATCAAATTCCATTAAACCATCATAGCTAGCTAGTTCAAAGCCTTAGGGGAGCGAAAATTCTGATGCTCCATCCAGGACACCGAAATCTACCACAAGACATGAAGGAAGAAAAAGAAAAACCCGCAATATATGCGTTCCTTGACACATCACCCACATAAAGCAATCCCGTTACGGTCCGTTGTGTTATTAGCTCATTACAAGATTTTATCACCGACTATGATGGTCAGGGCAGCAACCTATGTGTACATTCTGCAAGTAGATACAGGAATTATGAGTGAGGGCGCAATAAATTGAGTCCTTATTTCCGAATCAGTTGAAAAATATACCATTTATGTCCGTTGACACGCTATTTGCACATCCTTACACAAATACCCCACACATGGCTTATATGATATAAAACATTTGTATCATATCGTAGTATGATGAAGAAGAGGCAGGGAGTGATAACATTTTAATATAATATTTTCCTCATCGCATAGTCGTATGAATTTTCGTAAAAGCGGAGATTACGTTTTCTTCTTGGAAAATGGCTTAATAAGTAGCTCCTTATCGGATGGAGGATTACAGGATGGTCAACTGTACGTAATAATATTTTGTTGACACATGAACACATAGCCTCACCACAATTTGATATCGCAGCTCAGGCTTTCACATGTGAATAAAGCGATTAAGAAGGCATCATCATTGACTGGAAGAGAAAAACAAAATATTTATAAATGACTAGCTCCAGTTAATTGCAAGATATGTGATCTAGGAGATAATTGGCTGATGATAACGTAAATTAGGTTTTGTTGCAAATGTGAGCGGCTTTGCTGAATGAATGGATACACTGATAGTTTTGTTGCTGAATATGATGAAAGCAATAAAATCGTTGCTATAAATAATGTAGCCGGTTATGGAATCTTAAATATTAATTTACTCCCAGGGTGTTGATGACTTTTCACGTTTGCATCATACTCAACAAATTTTTTTGTTTCCGATCCATAAAAATTTTGCTGCAGAAGCATATACATATGAAGGGAAAGTGGGGTTCTTTGATCGAAAATAAGGTAAGAGTGAGTTCAAATCCCGATTCAATAATAACAAGCAGGGTTTTTTTATTGGATTTTTAAGGTTTTAGCGATTCAAAATAGCTTTTACTGGACTATAATTCTATACATACAAAGTTTGTTCTTTTATTGTTGTGATTCTCGCTAGGAATTATCAATTGTCTATTTCAAGTGAAGCACCTTGACACTTCCACAAATTATCTGTTCTGTTTCCTTTATCTGACAGAAATTTTGTCGACAAAATCAAGCCACAGATACAAATCAGCAAAGTTGATTGCTCAATTAGACACGGGGGCTTGTGAATTAAAAAAAAACTAAAGCTTAAACTTGGAGTTTTAAGTAAAAGCTGGGTTTTTGCGTGAATAAAAGTAAGCTTAAATTTGTGAAAGATATTATTTAGTAATAGCTATTTTAAAATAGCTTACCCTAGATTCCATTAGCTTTAGCTTATTTTTTAAGCTTAACCCTCAATTTGTGTGATTAAAAATAGCAAAAACTAGAATATTATAGTAAAAGCTACAAAAATTTCAAGATTCTTTCACTCCTGTCTAGAAACCTTTGATTAGTCCTTATTTTAAGAATTCTCCTTAGTAAGAGTGCAAATATCTATGGCTGATTTTATACGCGTAAGACAACCAACATTTTATGGGAAACTAGTAAAGAAATTAGTAAATTTTACATACATACTTTGACTTTCATACATAGTTTTTTTTTTGGATTTTCAAAAAAAAAAAAACAAAAAACAAAATGGGCGTGGTTTTTTGAATATTTTTAAGGGCACTCAACAGAACGTAGAGAAGGGCACAGATTTCGAAGCAGAGAATAAGAATATTTTCCAGATACCTGCTGAGTATTTATTTTTTATTAGACACGTTGCCAACAAGATAATTAATTCAGAAAAGGCAAAATTGACGGTAAAATATACGTTCTCTGGAGATTTTGGAGCTATTGATTGCACCCATGTTCCGATTTTGAAACATCTTATAGATTTGCTGATGATCGAAAAGGCTCCCACGTTACACTCATAACCCTAATATACAAGAGACAGGCCATGCAGCAGACGAATTAACAAGTGTGGAAGTCCAGTGGCCACGACTCACGGACATCAATTATTAACTTGTTCAAAATTGAACAAGCTTCTTTCAAAAACAGCTTTTACTTTTTTTTTATTCAGAAGACCCATAACGTTGAAATATTGAAATATTAAGCAACATTCCAAAAATTCTTCTCATGCTGTACGGCTTAAATGGCTTCGATAAAAAAATTATATAATGGTTCAATGCGAAGAAACAGCAGTGCTTATATTATAAATAGGACTTCCTTGATTAAGGCAATTTAAAAAAAAGACCTACAGCACAGTACATACTCAAATATAAACTGAAAAGAATACTTTTATGTTTTATCCAGTGGTGTATTAAGGTTTTCTTTCGCCTTGGGCTATTTTAAATCCACCACCCCCTTTCACCCACCAAAATTTCGTCATATATCTTTCACATAAAATATTTACCAAAGAATATAAAAACTACTTGAAACTACTCAGAATAGAATTCCGCCCGCTGATTGAGGATAGGATTGTCATGTGTCTAAAGAGAAAAGAAATTAATACCACATGATGTTTGAACCAACGAAAGGCTGTGGAGACGGATAAACTATCCATTTTAAAATTATTTTCATTCGTCTCTTAACTTGAAAAAAGAATTTTATAACTTAAATAAGTGCTCACAAACGGACTCGGTACCGTGCCCACCTTTTTTTTTAATAGATAAAAATTGTTCATAAATAGAGCTTTTTACATCTACATACACCAATCTATTCATGTAAAAACAACATTTCAGTTGTTAATTGACATTCAATAAAATAAAAAAAGTGCCTATACGCCCGAGTGTACCACTATTTGAATTCAATGAATTTAATCTTTTTTACTTTTTTAAATGCTCAACCGATTTGATCGAAATTTTTTACTCTGAAGGTTCTTTTGAGTCTGAATAATCCCGCATACAGTTCTAACGATTTTTAAAATTTTCGCTACACAAATTCATATTTTTTCAAGAATTTAATTAGAGTTCTTTATTCTGAGATTACAACATATCAAGTACGTGAAATTAACAACGATGGGAAAATATGAATTCATTTTCCAGTTTTCAGGCAATTTTTGAATTTTTTTTCCCGAAAAAACCCTTATTCGGGCTTTTATGAATGTAGAATGATTCCTGGAATAATTCTATGAAAAAAGTTGTATAGAGTAAAATTATTTTAAAACTGATGCTAAGTTAAAAGTAGGTTTTATTGACTTTTTTAACAATTATTTTAATTTTTTTTTTTGTATTGCAATCAAATATTGGAAGTTGAATAATTTAATGAACTTAAATTTTTATAAATACAGAATGAAGTTTAGTAGAATATGAGTTTAGGCGCCAATATCTTTTGATTTAATTAAACGACAAAAATTAGCTGGGTACTGAGATTAAACGACCAATGTTTGACTTTATTTTTTAAATTATAAAACCCTTACCTTTAATTATGTATATTATGTACAAAAAATAATATGCCGTTTGAATCTAGTACATTTTGTCTTTGCTATTTGCCCTTTATGTCAGTGACGTGTTCAATGTTCATGCCAAAATCAATGAAATGAATTAATTTTTTTTTAAATTTCGGAAATGCAACTTTAATAAACTTAAATTTTCACAAAGCTACGTCTAAAGATTCAAAATTTTACCCACAGTTTCACGTTCACCAAGCAAAAGAACTTTGCAACCAGTTTTCTCTCTCTTCAATGAAATAAATTTCCTTTGTGAATGCAGGTGTTCTTTGGAGGCTAGCCAAAGTCGACAGGAAATACTTCCTTATACAAAGTGAAAAAAAAAAGTACAAAATCCCCTCGGCAAGGACTCCGGTGCAAAATACAGGATGAATATTCCAAGACGGTTTTGCATTGAATATATGCATACAATGTGTATGCGACTGAGCTTTTTTAAACGACTACCATACTTTCATCGGTATAGGGTCTTAGTCGGGACTCGGGAGTGAATTCATGGAGTAACCATAGCCATAGTTTTTATTTTTTGTCAGTGGGTTAAGCTAATATCCCTTTTGTAAAGTGTAAAATCAATTGTTTTCGTCTGGGCGTTGATGCTGACTTAACAACCGTATCTTATAGCCATTTAGTGGTAGAAAGTGCGCCACCCACGAAATCCATCAAAGAGACACTTTGGATTTCCGCCAGGAATTCAATGAAATTGCATTCATAATTGATTTACATTGCCGTCCTCGTCATTGTTGGTTGGTTGAGGGTGGGTGGTGTTAAGTGAAACCATTCGAACATTAATCTATGTATGGGAATCCTGTGTGTTTTGTTCCATGAAAGAGGCTTAGTTTTTTCGTATTTTGTCTTTATTGACGCGACGTCGCATCGGAACAATGAGGTGTGCTGAATTAACCTTTGTTGTAAAGAAATGAACTTATTAAGTTCTTGACTTACAAAAGACGGTTTTTCTTTGTTTGTAGAAAAAACAGGTGTTATTGACCTTTATTTTTAAGCTAAGTCATAAGCACTGAGCTTTGTAGTGTTTATATCCTTTTGATATCCTTTTTTAATGATCTTGAATGGTTTTTCTTCTCTTGTTTACCTCTTATGAGGCTCTTTTGACGGCTTTAAAACGAGACGATTTGATTTTTGTTGTAAGTTATAAGACGATAATGAAAATGAATCTTTTGTTGATTCAGGATGAGAACAATAAAAAAATTTCTTTTTTTACCTATGAGTGTTGATGAAGATTCAAACTTGAAATGAATATAAGCTGCGAACGACTTGAATTTTTATTCACACGTCACACATGGTTTCGATATGGTTTTGGAAAATTTATATACATATACCCTGGCACTGGCTATATGTTTCTATACATTTTAAAATTAAATTCTTTAAATCAGAATGCTTAATGAAAAAATAAAATTTTATTTTTAGAACTCTGCGAATTTAAATCTAAATCGTTCTCAGATGAATTCAGCCAGCATCCAGAATGGTTTTTGACACATAATGATTTGATGCAGCTGCATCGAAGGTATGGTTACAGATTACACTGCCAGCAGTTTTGTTGAATTTTTAAATGGATCTGTCACTGGCAATCATAACATTTTTTAACAAAAATTAATTGCCAAATGATGCGAAAAGCTTTTCAGGTTGCATGTCTGACACTAGACACCCTATATATGCACATATGTACATGTGGGTATTTTTTTTAAAGTTAACATGAAAGTGTAATAAGCAGTGACGTTCATTCGAAGGTGCGTAGCGATAAATTACAATTTTAAATGATTTCTTAAATTTCATTGAAAAAATTGCTCGACTTGACTGCTCTAGGGAAATAGCCAGTTGCATTCCCCCCCTCTTAAACAATTCAACCGTAATACTCGCGCTTCGAAGAATGCCCATCAGTTTACCCTTGAGCCCAATTTCGGGCGTACTGTCGAATACAGAGATTCGTTCTTTAGCCGTACTACGCGATTGTGGAATGCACTTCCAAGCTCTGTTTTTCCTTCTCATTGTGATATTCAGAAATTCAAGATCAATGTACACCGACATCTCCTTTTAAATCCCCTCCTCCGTACCTAATGCTCGCACTGTACCTCTGACATATTAAGGGTACCGAGAAGCCCCTTGTGTGCGCGCTTTATAAAAAAAAAAAAAAAAATTCTTGCCTTTCCTTATGAAAGGGGTATCAAAAAAACTTTAGTGAATCATGCATTTTTTTAATGTCACAATATTACACGAATTTATTTATAAAAAATTAAAAAAATTTCAAATCGAATGTATTTTCAATTTTTTCAAGAACTGAACTATTCGATTCAGAATTGATAAACGCATTGACCACAAAAAGTTAATTTAGCACTTCCTTTCACATTTTTGAAAAAAATTGGTATGATCGTATTTTTCAGTTTTTTTTTATAAAAATTTTAAGTTTGCATAGTTTAAAAACTATTGACATAAAAAATTTAACTTAAACTTAGGATTAAATAACACATTTCTGAATTTCAAAACCGGTAAAATACTTTATTGTTAGTGTTGCCGTTATTTTTTAATATTTTTTTTTTCAATTTAAGTCACTTTTTTTTTTTAATTGCCCCTACCTCTTAAACGGGGCAAGATAGACCCCATAGTAAAAAATATTTGTTTTTGACCACTCTACAAAAAACTCTTATCAAATTTTGGCGCCAAGGTTATCGTACTCTCCCCGAATAGATAATTTTACTGCAGAAAAAACATAGCGAACACCCTACTGAAAGCACCACGGCACGTCACTGATAATAAGTTAACTTGGTTTAGTATTAAAAAACGCAGTTCAGAGCTCATCTTTTGGTCCTTTTTAAATTTAAATTGAAAACAAAAGAAATAGTCACCCCTAAAAATTGCAGTGTTCTGAGATATAAGTACTATTTCTCATTTTAAATGTTGCTTAATAAATTTCAATATATTATGAAGCTAGAATGTCCAATTCCAATCATATATTTTGCTGCTCATGAAATTTTTTTTCAAAAAGTAAATATTATGTACTAATAAAATTTTACATTTGATTTGACATTTACAGTCTTCACTCGCAGATCAGAAAAACCCACAAAAACAATCATTTAATTCAAGTTCAAAACAAAAAACAATTTATTTATTAAAACCTCAAATCAAGCTATCAAACAATAAATAATAAATACCAGTTTTCCTTTCTTTTTCCATAAATCAAATTTTCAATTGAAATATCATGACACAAAGTGCCAACAAGTTTTAACATATATATTTATCATCCCCTGCCGCAAATTGGTAAATAAACACATTAAACTTTACTTGACACTCAAACTGTCCATAATCATTCAAAACAAGGCTTCCCGCACAATTATTATTTCCTCATGAAAACTCAATGCATGTTTGTTTTTTTTTTCTGTTTTTTTTTTATTATTCCTGGTCCCTGTTTAAACTTCCACACATGAAACCCATATTGATACACAATCATACTCCCAATACCCGAGGGGTTAAAGACTCTATATTATTTGTTCAATTTGCAGCACAAACAAAATCCCCCAGTGATATGTGTCTTTCAGTTAAAATGTTTCAATAAGCCAAAATCGATTACGGGCTTCATAAGAAATTTATAACCCTATCGACTGACGTTGATGTCCTTTTGGGGGGGTTACATATGCTATATGTATAAGCATGGGCCAACCCCTGAAATCGACAGAACTTGTTTTATATTGACCCTTCTGATGTTGATTGTTTAGGGCTTTCAAAATCATATTTATTGCGGCCAAAATTGTTTGCATGAATACTGGCTGTCGGGGGTATATTGGGAGCTAGCAGCGATTCTCTCGAGTCTGTCAGTCAAGGTAAATCAACAGGAGGTTTCCAATGAAATATTTAAAGGAAACAAAACAAAAGGTACAATTCTAGAGGTCAGCACTTTCAATTAACACCCTCGCACTATTTTGGGGAGTTGTACATATACTTTTACAAAATTTATATCCGGTAGGCGTTATGGCAACTTTAAATTCCAGAGAAAGCATCGCTCGGAATTCCTTTCAATTTCGTTGTTTCCCAGCCTGCACGTTGACAAAAGGCACCAGGTGGTGTGCAGTGGAATTCTTTTTTTTCGGTGAAAATTGTCTTTCTTGCTGCTTTAGAGGAATTTATTATTTTACAAGAGCAGAAAAAGCGGTAACAGCTTTGTTGATTTTGACTCATCGCTAGCTTTTAGTTGATATTAAAGTGCGAGCTAGAGGTGGTCCCATAAGAATGTGAATGTTCCGGGGAAATAAAACGGAAGGGTGCTGAAATGAGAGTAATAATAAATGACTATGAACTCCTCCCGCATTAAAAGATATGAGGATATAGGAGCACTGACAACAGCAGGAACAGCAGTAGAATAGAAGCAGTAGCAGCGAAGCACAAATGATCATCATTTGTTTGGCGTGTTTTTGCCTCATGGAAGGATAATGAAGCACAGCGTAAGGATATTTCTTTAACAATTATTGTGAAAACAAAAATGCGAACATCGCGACCGAGGCGTTTACACTGAATGTGATGACGACGACGTTTGCGAAACGGATTCGGAATGTTTTTTTGTGCTGCTAAAATCCATATTTTATTTGCGTAGAGTTGGAAATGTTTTGGATTCATAAAAAAAATCAAAACAAAAACATCCCAGAAACATTTTCAAAAAAATATTGTTTCAATCATACGTAATCAAATTTAAGTACCAACCCTGTTTTTTTCTTTTAGAAAAAGAGTCTTATTTTAAAAGTTTCAAAACTATACAAAAAAAATTTTTAACTAATCAACTATCGCGAATGTCCTTTTAATTGATTATAAAATTGCATTTTAAGGTAATTTTTCTAAGCATGGTAACTTATTTGAATGCAAATTTTCGTAAAGTTTGCACTAAAATTTGTATGAAGTCCTAATCCATAATTACAACTAAGTGCGACTCAGGAGGACTCTTTAATAATTTTTTTTTTATTAAAAGTAAAAGAGCGAGAGAGCTTTCACAAGCTGCTATTCGAATTGAGATTGGAATTGGAACTAGAAATCAGCTACCTCTGCTTCTACCTGCATGTAAGTCTGGTACAACCAAATGTATGGCAACTGAGGTATAGAATGAAAATCGCAGAGTCGGAAATAAAACAGGAAAATTAAAAAGTATAAAAAGTACTGTTTTTTTTTCTGCTGCTAAAGGATGGTGTTGTGCAGATTTGACGTATGCATATATAAATGTGTTTTTTTTTTTTAGCGACGCGCTAAAGGTGAACGAATGGTGAACCTGCTGCTTTAGCCCTGTTTTGTTGAATACGTTAGTGAGTGAATTCTTGATTTTTGCATGAGGATTTCGGAGGAAGTCAATTTTATTTTTTAACTCCTCTGTCACATTGTCACATATATATAGGTACACATATTAAAGGAGCAGCATTACCACCAACATCAGAAAAACTTAAATTAGTTTCCTAATTTTCATGTTTTCATAGCGAATTTTAAATTTAATCAAGCTTAAAAGAAATTTTGCTATAAGTATTTTTAACGCAAAAATGAAAAAAGAACAGCCTCAAACATTTTCGTTCAGCTCTAAATTTGTTATGTACCTTACCGACCCACAATTAAAATCAGCAGCAGAAATTGTTGCAGGGTATTCAATTCATTGATGCTAGATGAGATTTTTAAAATCCCACCGAATTTGACAGGAAAAAAAACCCACCAGAAAAAATATGGTGGGTTTTTTTTCCATACATTTTGTCTAAATGTCCACTTTTACTAATTTTTTCAACTGAGTTAAATTAAACTGAAAATAATTTTAAATGAAGAGAACAAAATGCACTTAGGGCAATTTTTTTTTACTCGAAGTTGAACAAAACTTGAGGGTTTTTTATTTTTTCTACTTCTAATTTTGTATTTTTTCAATGAAATTTGACAGTTTCCACTACCAGTTTCAACTACTCTAGAGAGTTCGTCAACTTTCGATTTTCTCCACTACCGAAAAATGGATACGTTTTGCACAACTTCTTGAAAATAACTCTATTTTTTCACAGATTCTCTGTGTGATAGATGGTCAGGGTAAAGTTATGTATAAATGTGCGCTGTAAGAAAAAAAAAAAAAGTTGGAGGAAAATAGGTAAGTAAGGTAAATTAAATTTGTAAGATGCGGTTATGGGTAAAGTAATATTTCCCATCATAAAAAATGATTCGAATATTTTCCCACCATAAATACCACTATGAATTTTGTCCCACTATCATTCCCACCAAACTCACTTATTCCCACCATTTTGGTAGGAGAAACCAACAATTTGGGAACATTGGTATTCATTCAGATTTGCAATTTTCTGTTTTAAGTAAATGAAATAAATTCTTATTAAACTATCTGGAATTTTTTTTGGCGAGATTTAATTTCTCTATAGAATTCTTAAAATTCTAATTTCGAATTTTTATCTCACATTTCATTATTTCACTTAAATTTACTTCGGCTAATTATGATTTCCCATTTAATTATTTTGCTCAAAGCGCTCCTGCATTTTGTTGCCTTTTAAAATGGAGTAAGCAATTTATAAAGAAACTTTCAAAACATTAAAAATAGGTTAGTTTTGTTTTCACTTTATTATTTCGCATGACGCATTGATAATTTCGCAAACTTCTTTGAATAATTTCGCATTTATATTATTTAGAATTTTTTGTTCTGCTAAATTTTGTTTTGCTCTTGCAATAAGTTTCGCAAAATTATTGTTTCGCATTTTCATCTCATATTTCATTATTTCACTTTACTTCGCATTTGAGTATATTTTGACCAGCGTGATACTCGCTGATTTTGTCCCTTAGTATAATAGTCATTCAAAAAATAAATTTTAAAACAAAACTAAATATAGGTAAGTAAGATTTATTTGGGGATTTATTAGTTCGCATCTTCTTGTTTTGAATTTCAATAATTTCGCATTTAAATGTCAGATATTTTTGCTCCCCAAAATTTTATTTTTCTCTAGCAATGAGTTTTGAAAAAGCTTTATTTTGCATATTTTACCATGCAATTTTAATCTCAAATTTCAATATTTCATTATTTGTTTTACCTTTCAATGAAATTCGCGCGAAATTTCACTTAAATATTTAATTATTAGTCATTTTGCAAATTACAAAAACGGTGCGGCGTTTAACAAAACGAAAAATATCAGCTAATAAAATAAAATCATGAATTCCATCAAATTACCTTCTGGTAAGCCCTAAAAAAATATTGAAAAAACTTTTGCGAATTATTTCAAAGACTGAAATGAATTTTTGCAAAATAGCTATTGCGAGAGATGAATGTCAAAGAACTGACAAATACATAATAACTTGATGATTTATGTGAAAAAAAAATCAGTGAACCTATGTATTACAATTGGAATGAAGTGGCAACGCTAATGCATGAGAAATGCAAACAATGTGAACAAAATTTGAATGGTAAAGAGTTGAAATTTTAAAGTATTTTAAAGGATTCTAGAAAGTTATAATAAATTTGATTTTGCTTTTGAAAAATTTAGTGTAACAGTTTAAACCTTGAAGAAAGGGAAAAATTTAGTGTCACTTTTTAATTAGGTGCTACCAGGAGAAAATTATATTTTTATAAACAATTATATAAATGTTTATCTGGGCTATATTTTGAAAATTACAGTTCACCTCGCATTTTCCGATATTCGACAGCTTGTGAAATAAAGTCAAAATCAATTTAGTAATACCTCATCTCATGAATGTTAGACTTGTCAAAATTCATTACTTGTAATTTCCCATATAAAAGATTAATAAACCAACAAAACGACTGTCGAACTCTAATAATGTCTGACCTCCCATAATATACAAAAGGAAAAAACACGTAAACCTACCTGGAAAACGAAACTCATTTCATTTGTTTGATGTTTTTTCTTTTTTTTCTTTTTGATTCGGGAAGAGAAAATATTATTTCTTATAAAAACACACAAAACTGTCTTGCTGTCTTGTAGAATTTCTATGAATTTAAGGGAATATTTTGTTAGGACACGTACTATGATTTCAGACATTCAGTCGAAAAACGAGACATGGAATCCACCCAAGACCATGTCCTGTTCGGTTTGATTTTGTGCCATTCGATGAAGTGGCTGTGTTGTATACGGGCTGGGGGATCCCAGGGACAAGATGAATTCCATAAATGAACAAGTTCAACAAGTAATTGAATGGAAACGTGATCAGATTTTGGATATTTTGACGTTATCCTTCGAAATCCCTTAATGGGATTGTTTTTTTTTTATTTTTTTTTTTATTTTAAGGAAGATTGTTGTCTCTCTAAAGGTCGTGACTGGGATGGAGGTTGCTGGATAAGGGTAGAGGTAGTTTAAGGTTAAACTCATTTGTGGAGACAAATCAAAATTGTATTGATTATTATTTTATAGAGGGTAGTATTTGAGGGTTAGCTTTTGACGTATGGTTATAAAAAATTGGGTTATTGATACAATTTTAGATAGGAGTTCGATATATTTTTTTTTTAGTTCCAGAATAAGTAATAAATAGTCTTATATTGAAGGTACTTTCAATGTCTTAAGAGAAGCAAATACTGACGGGAAAATATGGGAAAAGTGTGACTCTTTGATTGCACAAGTTTCGTCCCTATTTTTGTAACACTTTTTGACATATTTCTAATGAATATCTTTTGTATAGGTCAACCGATTTTAAAATAATTTTGAAATCTGGGTTTTCTGAGTAGTTCAAACAATATTGCATTTAAAACTTTTGAAAATATTTCTTTTAAACAAAAAAAAAAAAAAACAAAAAAAATAAAAATTACATATTAATATTTTTAGTATGTACTTTTGATTTACAAAAATTTTTTTTTCATTAAACATATCATTCCATTATATGATCGTATCTATAGACATTGTATTACTTTAAACAGCCATCCAAGTTTTAAAAAAACCTTTCTAATTGTTTCTAAAGTGATAAGACTTTTTATCTTACTTTAGAGAAAGTAATCGATTGTCTAAACTTTGAAAAATTTAATATTTTTTTTTAAATAAAGCATCATATTTACGACTGTTTCGAAATACTTAGACATTTCTCAAACAGTGAAAAATCTAATAAATACGACCAATAGTGTTAAACTACAAGAGCAAGTTTGATGTGATCCAGTCGTATACATTTTGTTATTTTGAACTATATCATACTATCTGCTTAACTGATTTAAATTAAATTTCTTATGCAACAGCTTCTTATAAGCTTAAATAGTATTACATATTAAAATAAATAAGTTCTGCGTTTTTTTTTTAAATATTAAAAATTATTTTTTCTAATTCGATATTTTAAAAATATCGGTGGATGATTTTCTTTTAAAATTGAATTGGGGGGCCCTGGGCATACAGGACCGCTATACCTTGTCCAAATAAAAAAGGCAGTGTAGGCAAGATAGGACGTTTGCCTCTCATTCTGGCTATAGTGGATTGCATAAATCTGTCCTTTATTAAAGCTCTCACAGGGTTGTCGTATTGTTTATTTTGAATGGACTCAAATATGAAAGAATGGTATGCAGGGTTACCGCCTTTTTTTTGGATAGAAATTTTCATTTAATTGTTTTGTGGATACAAATTAAAACACATTTATCTTTTTCTATACCACCATGAGGTATAGAAAAAACACACCTCTTGAAAAATACACGAGTTAAAATACAAATTGCACAAGTTAAAGGACGATGAAGAAAAGAAGTCTGGTACTGACGAAGGCCCAAAAGAAACAGTCGACACTTGAAATATTCTTAAATTTATTTTTACTATACACTTACAAACTTACTTACTTACAAACGATTCTTAAAAAACTACCCGTCTTAAAAACATAAATTGCACTAAACTTAAAAAAAAAATACACTTTTTAAAAAAATAAATTACATAAAAATACTTTACTTCACATTAATTGATCGGTACGAAAATCTACGCAAATAATACTCTTTCAAAGAAAACAGCTTAAAATTTTGTAACTGCATTTCAACGTATTTTCCACACATTAAACAAAATGCAAAAGATGAAAACACTCTACGATAACCCTCATCATTAAAAACTTTTTTTAAAGCTCTAAAACCAAAAGCACCTCAACAGAAACCCAAGGAAAAAAATCTGAACGAGTTGCCAAATGGACATGGGTAACCCTGAATGCACATCAATATTTTATAGGGGTTGAAGTTGAATAGCAGCAGCAGCCATAGGCCACAGCAATTCAGTGCGCACTCAGATGTGCGCTCGATAGGACGTTGGATCTGCGTTAGATGCTTTCAGAAATTTACGGGCGGGCAAACACTTTTTATGAAGGAGTTCTTTCAATTTAGTATGGTGCTAAAATATGGTGCGCTACTGATTTTGAAAAAGCTCTCCCATAAGACGTGTACTGCCAATTTATGTTGGATGGACCTTAGCCACTTCTTTAATTATATACCAATAACAAATTAAAATAAAATGCACGACTGGATTGCACAAACTTGCTTTTGTAGTAAAAGTTTATTCCAATTTTAAAGATTGAGTGTATTCTAAGTAAATAGTTTTTGTATGGGAGCCTTAAGTTTAAACTAGTATTATGCATGTAACTTAGATCTTAAAATGAAAAATTATTACAAATCAACATAATTCGAAATAAATTTATTAAAAAAAGCTGATTTCTTTAACTAATCTTAGTTTTTGAGAAAAAAAATTCAAAATCGTAGGAGCGATTTTTTTTAAATCAATTTTTTATATACGATATTTTGTAAACATTTTTAAGAAAAAAAAAATGATGACCATTTTTTAGTATTTATTAATGTTGAATTAAAATTAAAATTAGAAAAACCAGTTTTTGAAATATCGAATTTTCAAAGAAAAAAATTGAAAATTCTCTTAAAAATTAATTTTTTTTTTGATTTGAACTTATTAGAAGCGTTTGTATAAAAAAATTTATTTAAATCGGTTAGGTATACAGACAAAGAGATAGTCCAAAATAAAAAAAAAAAAATGGTTCTATGAGAGGTAGGTACTGTTAATAATAATGGCTATCTGTAAATTTTGTTTTTGATAAATCATAGACTGTACTAATATTAAGTATTCAGAAATTTTTTAATCAAAATCGTAGGAGTCGTTTTTTCTGTGATGGTTTTTTAACATTTAAGTATATGGAAAGTACCGCCAAATTTGACTGAAAGAAAAATGTTTGTGCAAAATATTCTAGATAATGTTAAAAAACTAATTGGTACCAAGATTTGTAAGACCAATGTAGTTGTTTTCGAAACACATTTTAGATTTTCAAAAAAAAAAAAAAAAATTTGAAACTTTTTTTAAAAATCCAAAAAATATTTACAATTTTAAAACATGTACATATTTCCTTCTTTTAATTTTTTGATTATGTAATAATAAACATTAGAAAATCTTAAAAAAAATTAACTTTCTCTTAACCGGACAGCTCCCACAACCGGAAAAAAAAATCGGGGACCATGAGTGTCCGCTTATGGGAGATTTCACTGTATACCAAGCTTAAATAAAATCTACCCATACGTTCAGGCTGTAGGCTAGTACACAGACAGACAGACAGTTAGACAGACGGACGGAATTGCAAGACACGCTTTTTTCGTCTTCCCTATCATCGCATAATGTCAAGTTTGATCAAAATCTCGACTTCGATTTTTTTTACCAATCCAAAACTTGCCATATAGTACCTATACATATATCGCCAATAAAAAAGTCGTCAACCCGTTATTCAAATATTGATTTAAAATTTTTTTTATTTATTATGGAAAGTCTGTATAAATACTTTGACTTAAAGAGAAAGAAGAAGATAAAAAAGTTGTAGCGGGCGAAGTTTATACCACCGTAGAATTGTATAGAGCTGTTTTTTTGAAGCAGAAGTTTATCAATTTTGTAAAATTTAGGTACCAAACGTTTTTGTGAAATCTCACTTATGAATATCTTTCCTCTTCATATCAAATATCACCTTGTCACCCTTGCTAGCTTTAAATGCAATTTGAAAATATACCGACCCTTTTAAAATGAAATACAAATTTTTTCGGTTTCATCTTTTTAGTCTAAGGGGCCAGTTATAGCGATCAGGAAAACTAATCAGGAAAAATTTTCTTTATGATAATTTAATGTTTTATCATACGATTTGAAATATACAAATGATACAAATCGATGATAATTCATTTAAAATATTTATTTCATTAACAAAATTTTTTTTGGAGGAAATATTTATTCTATAAAATTCATTTTCTGATGGAAACTCGTTTTCTGTACGAAATTTCCATCAGAAAAATAAATAAATACTTGTTTTAGACAAAGTATTTCTTACAAATTAAATTTTTTTAATGAAAAAAATATTTCGATTAGTTTATCATTGATTCGTATCCTTTTTATATTTCAAATCTTATAATAAAACATTGAACTATACAAAAGAAAATTTTTTTCTGATCCATTTTCCTGATCGCTATAACTGGCGCCTAAGTATCTTTTCAAAATTCCCCTTTCATCCAAAACTCAAACAAACGAACAAAAAAGATAATAAAAAATACACAAAGCAAACCAATTCGAATATAGTACAACTTTCATAAGTCCTTTTTCATTCACAAATGTTCTTTATTTCTGTAAAATAAATAAAATCATAATGCGGGGCACAAAGTGGTTTACATTTTTAAATTTTCCTTTCAACGACATCAAGCAAAAAAAAAAAAAAGAATAACCAAGAAAAATAAGCGGAAAAGTTACAACAGGATAATCTTTGCTAAGGATATCCTTATCCATGAAACCCATCGCTGAGTGGTGACATTAAGGATATTCTAAGCGAAGTTAACTATGCGTAGATGCAAGACAAGCAGAACAAAAAAAAAAGAAAAAAAAACAAATATTCACCCCGCAGGATTTTATGAAGCTTGGCCTCTGTTTAGCATATTTTTTTTCGGAGGACCTTTTTGGAGGTTATTGTGTGTTTTCGTGTCCTTTTGACAAATATATTAATTTAACACAGCACTGATGGTAAAATATTTGACTCCTGCGTTTCTTTTAACCGTTGTTTACAATCACTTCCAATTCAGGGGTTATGGCTGCGTGTATAAACATCGTTCATCCTAAACGATTTGTCATCACACCTCGTGGGAGTTTATTTTTTTCTGTGCTTGTCCGCATAAATTCTCGATTTAGTTTAATCCCCAAACGACGCATTTAACATGTGTTTCATGGTTTTATGAAATCAATTTTCGTAATAATAAATTTCATGATTCTAAATAATTTTTAAAATTCCTTTTTTTTTTTTGTTTACGCTTGATTTTTATTTGCTGCATCTGAATGGTTGGCATGATGTAAGTTAATAAAATCGATTATACTTGCAATTTGCATAAATTTAACTAATTATCCTGGATTTATTAATTAACCTATGTGTATGCTCTCCGTGTGACAATTTATAGACCACATAATTTTTTTACTGCAACCAAAATTACACACAACTAACCAAATTATTGTATTTGGAAACGTGTAGTAACGTTTTGGTGCAACATCGTTTTGCCACCTAACCACTAATCTATTGGTTAGAGATAAATTTTGTCATTTTGGTTGATCCTTTTTGAGAAAAAAAAAAGAATATATAAATAGAAATAGAACTAGAATGAGTTAGGAATATAAATGTAGGGGGTTTTTTGCCTTTCAGTTGTATCTGTTCAATTTTAAAATTTTTGTAATGTGGGTTCAGTGTTTTTCAATCTTTATGTGGATTAAATTTTCAATACAAAAAATATTAATACAAATTTAAATATTCAAATACTTGTGCTTTAAAAGTTTGCACTTTAAACAAAAATATAGTTTTTTGCTGGAATTTTAATATTTAATATTTTATGTAAATCTGCTTTTTGATTTTGTACTAAAAAATATTAAACTAAATATTAATCATTAATGACAATGGTATTTCATAAATGCTTTATATCTTTCGATGTAAATAATTAAACATGTCTTTCATAAATATGCATTAATTTTATAGCAATTATAGCAGATAAAATTATTTTGCCTAAGTAACCTTGGTGCAGGGTTGAACCTTTTCCGACTCCATAACATTTTATTAAAAAAAAAAAAAAAAAAATGAAGAAAACCTTGATTAATTTTTTGTAACTTATTTTTGTTTGTTTTAATTTTACATTGTGCATCAGAAGCATTTAAGTTGTGAATCAATTTTGAACCATGAGATACACATAGGTTAATGAGCAAAACGGGTAACAATCTATTAACTTAATTTAAAAATATTTGCCCATACGAATAATCACTAATCAGGCACTTATGTTGACTACATATTAGGTAGTAAAATGTAAAATTAAAATAAAGTTCAGAGATTGAAAATAATCATAGCAATTAACTATTTAACCTTCACTACAATTACCATAAAAGTTGCTGTCAAATAAAAACAGCCCACATGAAATGTCAAAATTTTCTTTTTTAACATTAGCGATATCAATTTTCCATATTGAGACCTCAGGCTCAGTTTTATGGTCTAAGGAATTGACGATCATGTAATCAATATAGGAGACTAATGAGTGAAACAGATTAAACCAGCAACAGCACCAGTAACGTCAACAGCAAACAGCACGCTGGCCAGCAAACATTTCTCAAACACATTGCCACCAGCAACAGCACCTCCATTTATATCTGTTTGACATATCAAATCAAAGCATTTCTTATGTGGTCCGACACCAGCAACAGCAAATTTAGGACTTAGGCCTAACGGCGCTTTTGACGTTACTGTTGCTGTTCGTATCTGTGTTGAGCAATTGAAATGCGTTGGTTCTAAATTAATGGCTGCCGCTGTTGCCGTTGACGGTGCTGTTGCTGAGCTCTGTAAAAGATTTTTTGTTGTCGATATATTGATTAATTTTATGTTTGAGGAATTTTAAATTGACTTGTTTTTCGCGGAGATAATTTTTTATCAAAACGTTTTCCGCAAAAAAATCAAGAAAGGGTAGAATTGTGAATGGTAATTTTTTTTTCATCATAAACAAAAAATAAAAAAAAAAAACAGAAAAAACTTCTCAAAAACTTAAAAAAGATTTTTACATCTGCTTTCAGTATTTGACTAGGAATTGGGAAAAGCATTGAATATTAAAAAAAATGGTGACATTTAATAAAGAAAAACTTACTTGAAAAAAAAAACTCGACTCGAAGAAAAATTAAACTCACAGCGTCATGTGGTAGGTACCTATAATAAATTGATTGTTTTTTTGGACTTCCAATCATCGTAATTTCAGTTTTTATGAAAATTTTAATTTTTTTTGTACGAAATCAATAATGAATTTCATCATATTTAAGCCAAACTTGACACTTGAGTGAATTTCAGAATTTCAAGCTTTAAACAAATTTTGAAATAAAACTGAAAATGGAAAAGATGTACTTCCCGTCATCGGAACATTAAATAGTATAGAATTCAGTACAATAGTAAGCCTTTTTTCAACCGTGGTGTTGTACATATAACACCTACTAATTATTCTATTTTTTTTTTGGAGTAGGCGTCCAAAAACATGCTGCATGCAACCCACACAGCCTGTTCCATCGAACAAAAGCAAACAAATAAGTTATATGTCTATAAAATTGTTGATCCTATGTAATTATACCAAGTGCAAGTAATTTTCTTTTTATGATAAATTAAAAATGATCATTTAAAATGAATTCGCTGGATAAAAAAGCAACTTACAACTGCAATTAAACCAAAACACCAATAAATCCAAACATCTTACCGTCAATTAATAACTCTTCTTATAGTCTTTGCCTTCCATATAGAAACGTCAAGCCTCCTTTTTATAAGTCAGGTCGATTTTTATTGCAAGAGTCGTGCTGTCAGTTGCACATAGTAGACACCAATTCACCTCTCCGTCTAAATTCACACTAAAACCTAATTGCTGTGAATCACGCACACTAAATCGCCTTTATGAAGAGGTACAGACGCCGCCACCCCAACCCCAAACAATATGCATTGAAAAAAGGTGTTTTGCAAAAGTCTTCCAATAGAACACCAAGTCTGGTTGAAAAAAAAAAATGCGCAATCAGGAAATA
The DNA here is from genome assembly GCA_947049315.1 of Epistrophella euchroma. Classification (NCBI taxonomy): domain Eukaryota; kingdom Metazoa; phylum Arthropoda; class Insecta; order Diptera; family Syrphidae; genus Epistrophella; species Epistrophella euchroma. Next base: position 103,465,188 of record OX346247.1, on the reverse strand, counting down.
TCCAGGATGATAAACCGCCTGTTCACGTGGTACCTTCACATTTAGAGGCCTCACCTCCAACCATTCAACGGTGCAGATTTATTGACTTACAACAGTGCAGTTCCTTTCAATGCTTTATGCCGCACACTGCCAGCCAGCCACCGCCACCGCCAACGGACTGCAGATCCACTAAGGCCTGCCTGCGTTAGATTGCCTCCAATCACACTTGGATCGCCCGGGCTCATATTTTTTGTGGCACCACTATCTCGACCGGTACATCAGAAAAGTTTCCAGAAATACCACAAATGCATTCTCCATGCGCGCATATGTTACAAGCGAACAACAACTCGCCGTCTTGTCAGGACTTAATATCTCAAGTTTTTAGCTTTAGCTTTTGTCGGTGTGACGTGAATAGTCGAATTGCACCGTGTCGGCGATAGGATTTATGGACTGCCATCGGGCAAGCGTAGGAAGTGTTTAATGCTGCTTAACAAACCCCAATCTATCGATCATTGGTGATAATCATCATTGGAAGTCTGGCAGCTGCAAAAGGGTCTTTCGAATATACCCAGGGCCAAAAAACGAAGAATTTCTACGTGTAGAATGGACGGTTGCTTTGTGCATATAACCAAACCACTCTATGCCGATAACCACGTTTCTCCTCCTCCTCCTCTTTCTCGAAGGACACACCAAATGAAATGAATGTCAGGGTGATTTTCAAAACTCATATCGCATGCAACAGATGCACTTGCCATAGGTTAACCACACAGCAAATTTTGTTAACGTAAACTTTGCTGGTGTCCTTTGTTGTGTTAGGGCATAAGATTTTGGCCAAGAGACGAGAGGCTGGCTCCAACAGAACGAGGAAAACTGAATTTGTTTAATGGAAATGTGGTATGGGGAAGCATATTTAGAAATTGCCGAAGCACAACAAAATTCCTTGTCTTTTTGACGAAGTATTTATTTACACTGAAAAAAAAGAGATATTATCTAAATTTCCAGCCAAAACAATTAAAAATAAAATAAATTTGGTGGCACAAACGGCTCATGAAGAACAGTGGCCTAGTGACTTACAACTCTCAACCATTCCTGTGTGAGTGTATACAGGAATGGAGGGGACCTACAGTCTATTGCCAAATCCGAACGGCTAAGGTGAGCGGCACTTTTCTATGACAAGAGATAGGTATACTCTTGGAGGATTTGTCACTTCCTCGCAAGAGGTAGTAGCTCCGAAAAAAACTTAAGGTGGAAGCGGCTGGTATTGAACCCCAGACCTTTGGCATGACAGTCCAACGCACTAACCATTACGCCACAGGCTACTACCAAAACAATTACATTATGTATAACAAAATCAAAGCCATATAATAGAGTTATAAGTTCATGCATATAGGGAAACAAAAATTAACACTTTTTCAATAACTTTTTTGCTGCATCCATTATTTATTTCTTTTTCCCCAAAACTCCAATCGGTTGACCGAAGTACTAATGGCTGATAGATGGGTGTTGGTTTTTTGTATATTTACAATAATTTTGTATGCCTAAACACTGTAACTAAGCATTATACTTTGAAACCCGAACTAAGTACCCAAATTTGAATTTATTCTCCGACAACCGGCCGAACTGCAATCAGCACCCGTTATCATCATATAATACACTACACATTAACCAACCACCATTGGCGTAGCTAGCCTTTTGGGGCCCTGTATCAAAAAAAAATTTAGGGGCCCCTCTCTTGCCTGACTTTTTTTTTTAATTAACTTAAACACTTGCGTCAACATATAAGATAAGTTTAATTTAATATTATATTTTATTGAACTTAAAAAAAATTGTCTTTGGACTTAAACTCATCAAATTAAAACTTTTCTTGACTTTTTATCTACAAATTTATTGATTAAATCTTCCATAGCTGAACAAGATTTCAATTTTTCAAGTTTTTCGGCTTCTATGGAATTGATAAATCCTATAACATAACCGTTTCTGTCCCATAGAAGCTGGAAAAGCTTCTTTCAGCGGTTGCTGTAACCGACAACTTCGAGGAAACTAGAAGGAAGACTATTCAATTCAATCACCAATAATTTAGCAAGTTCTTTATGGAAGAATTTTTTGAATTTCGGATTTTAAACAGTTTTTTAAAGCCGTTCGCGGAAATCATTTTACAAGTATTTTTTCTTACATATTTTTCAACCAGTCTTCCCGCACATTTTTTTATTATGTCGTATGAAAACGATAACAATTTATATGGTTCTAAGACTTCGAACATACTACTCAGATTATAAAAGCTTTGAAATCTTTATTTAGTTTGAGTAATCAAAATATCTAAGCCGCACTAATACACGGGTTGGGGTTGAAATTCTTCCTGGGTCAAAATACTTTTGTTAAAATTCTGATTCAAATTTCTGCTTTTTTAAATTCTGCTTTGAAAATTCTGCTTTTCAAAATTCTGTTTTACAAAATTATGCAATTAATAAAAGTTTCAAAAAAATAAAAAGGCTCACGCTATTTGGAGAATTATGTAAAACAGTGTTGGTTTGAAATTTGAGTTCTGTTTTATAATTTTAAAAATAAACATTATATAGCGTATTTATAAACGTTTTTTTAACTTGCAGCCATCCAAGTTATAGATAAAAAATTTTAATTGTTGCTAAGGTGATCTAATTTTTGATATAACTTTAGACAACTGAATAGATTGTTTTTACCTTGGTAAATGTACTTAAGATTGGTTTTAATAAATACGACTATTTGGAAATACTAAAAAAACACGACTGTATGTAGTTATTTATAGAAATAATATTATTTTTTGAAAAACAGAATTTTGTAAAACCGAAAAAAAAAACAGAATTTGAAAAGCAGAATTTTTGCAAGGCAAGGCAGAATTATGAAAAGCAAAATTTCGAAAGCCTAATTGTGACCCCCTCCCATAATAAACATTAACTATCGAAAAGACAGTACATCTAAAAATCGACCTCAATGAAATTTGGTTTTACTTTCCTGTCGGGTGCTCTGTATCTTCAAGGGCCTCTATATCTCGGGGGCCCTGTATAATTGATACAGCTGATACAGCGGTAGCTACGCCGCTGCCAACCACTAGCATCCTACATCAGCTTCCAACCTAACATAAACAGGCCACCCGCCACCGCCACCCAATGATGGCAAAATGTACAAACAATTTGACGAAAATTTATTTCGTCGCCTTTATAGTTCATACAACGTCGGTCGCAAATATGATAAGAGGGTGTAAGAAATTTCAGCAATTCAAAGTTTATCAACTAAATTAAATGATTTTCTTGTTTTTGAATTAGAAAAGCAGAAGATAATAACTTTCCTGCGCATTTCAGTTTGTAACAACTGTGATAGCTTTAGGATCCTTCTCTTGTAAAACAAGAGAAAGGAACCTTAACCCCCGATATTGTTACTCCCCTCTTACTTAAGTTGTGATTTGGATTTAGATTCCTACCGATACTCCCCTCCTGCTAACGATAGTCCAGGGCTCGGACTTGGGAAATCGTAATTCGCAGTAAATTAAAAAAAAATCGCAGTGAAACCAAAATTTTCGCAGTAGAATTATAATTTTTAATGATTGATTGAATATTAATTAATAAAATAAAAACATTCTGTAAATTAAGGATGGTGTTTACATTGGACTCAATCTGCGCGACTCATTTTGACTTTTTTATCTACTTCATGGTGAGAAAAAGGATTAGTGAAGTGAGGCAGGATTTTTTTATTTTTTTTTTTTTTTTCGAAAAAAATACGGCCTGAAATAAAAATGTTTGAATTATGCAGGAACATTTGGGCTTGCGGTATGTGCATTGCATGATCAAAAAAAGAACAAGAAAAGAAACAATCGAAGTGAATTTAAGCTGAAAATATAATTAGCTGACATGAATTGCATAAAAGAGATGACAATGTTTTTTTTAATGTTTGAAATTTTATTCTACATTAATTTCTATGACCATTCAAACCAAATCACAAAAATTGCAGTAGATTGTAGATAAAGCTCGGTGGTGAAGTAGAATTGAAGAATTATAAAAAAGCGCAGTAGATCTAGGTCCGAACGCTGTAGTCAGTTGCCGACTTACTTGTTTTTTCGCCTACAATAGCCATGGGCTGGGATTAGATAGATTAATGAATAAAGCAATTTTGTCAAAAAAATATCAAACACCTATTTCCATAATGCGAATTTTTTAGCGAAAACCTGGAATGCAGTTTTGTTTTACAACTACTATGGTCATGTAGGTACGAACGAAGCTTAATCAATTTCGTTAGAGTCGTTTTTGATAAAATTGAAAAAATCGAAAATATTTGCATGGCAGCTATCTGATCTATAAATGAGCTAAAACGAAAATTCTTTCTAGGGAATCACAGCAGTGCACCAAATTTGAAGCAAATCGACCCACTCGTTTATTCTCTAGCTCAATTTACAGTGAACGCACAGACGCACGGACGCACAGACGTAAAGAGGCAGGGACGTACAGACCGACACGTACGGTACCTATGGCGAAACCCACTTTTTCATATTCATCCATCATCGTACAGTCTAAACTTGCCCTAGAGCAAGTAAAAATTAAAATAAAAAATCCTGCAACTTTCCGATTATGTATTTGTTATAAAATTGTGAAGTGCACTCAAAAGTTATCCAATAGATGGTGCTGAAAACCAAATGTTTAGGCGTTAGAAAACCAATAAATTAATTCGTTGACGGCCGCACAGGCATTGAACAAGTTTTTATTAAGTTTTAGTTTATTTTAAAATTTACAATTTTTTTCTCAGAGTGTACTTCTCCATTAGAGAAACAAACTTACTCAGTATGGGGTTCTTCTTTACAGTAACCAGCTAGAAAACAAGGATGCAAAGTTTATCTCTTAGTTTACATTCGGTTTTGCACTTTTGCAGGTGTTACTGATGAAGTTTAACGTTATTTACCATCATCGTCCTGTTTATATTCCTGTGTTCTATGTAGATGAGGTTAACATGAAAATTCTAATTCGATTGCCTGCCATCCAGAGCCTTCTTTGGCTCTTTTGTTGAGAGAAGAACCCTCTCTTATGTACATTTAAGTGTTTGTATGCTTATGAGTGACAATGATGAGCAATTGATGTCTTCAACTTCAGCAAACTCACAAATGAACTGTCAGCCTTCATTTAACTGATAACATTGCAATGCAACGCAATTAGACAAGGATGTGCTCATCAAATAGACAAAGGAGAATTAAAAAAAAAAAAAAATAAATAAAAAAAAAAACAAATTCCATCACAGTCATTTTCTTGCAAGCAAATTACTTGATGCTCCTTGTGCCACGCGCTGTTTAATTAATCGTCCGTGTCATTCAATCGGCGTGTAATTAAAGTTCCATCAAGACACTCAACTGCCATTTTTGAGCGATCCAAAATAATAATTAAAGAAGAATGAAGAAAAAAAAAAGCAAAAGAACCCAAGTTTGCCACTGATATGGCATATCCTTGCTGCTAAAAGAAAAATGTTTTTATAATTAAATATCGTGCCTTTCTTAATGAGGGCTGAAAAAAATGCTGGTGGACTGGTGGTAGGAGGGATACTTTACGAAGGAGAATTAACTTAGAAAATTCCTAATAAATTTTATTTCATGTCATTTTCTCTTCATTGTGCGGAAGTTTTTTTTTTTTCTTTAAGAAAAGATGCAAAACTTTCAGTTGAAACTATTTGATACTTTTACTGATAAATTTCAATACACATATGCCTTTTTTTTTAAGGCATTTATTTTGGTTGGAAATGCATAAAACATAGTAAAAGAAGCTTAGAATTTATTATTATATTATAATTAATAGATGTAATGTGTATGTGGATGTGTTAGTTCAGGACTCAGGGTATATGTATCTAAAATTTGTACATGTTGGACAAACAAAGACGTTTAGCACGTCACTTTAAAGAGTTCTATTGATTGTGATCTGTACTTAAAAAGCTATTATACTAATCTATGAATGAAAAATACGTATTTAAAATTTCTGGGTGAAACCAACCAGAACTCTCGCACAAAACTTTGTTTTTAGTTTTTTTATGCATATATAAATTTTTGGTTTACTTCCCGTATTTTTTTAAACAACATTTACTCCTGATTATTATTTTCTACCGATATTAAATTCTTCTTTCAATTGTAATTTCCAGGGTTTTGTGCTGCCAATTCTCAAGATAAAATCGCGGAGAATCAATTAAGCCAATAACATCGGGAGTAATTTTAACTCGCGCGATTAAACGAAACTCATTAAAATTTAAAATACACGCAATTCCAATTCTGGTTATGGGTTAGGTGATAGCGATTTTTATTGTGTGAGTCCGAATATGTAGTCCAGGTTCGACTTACTTAAATACCCCAGGCCCGGGCCCTAAGCTTTAGACAGGAGGGGGTAAGCGTGTGCATCAATTTACAAAAAAACAAAATATTAATTGCGTAGCAAATTTAACGTTTATTGATCACAAGATGATAATTTGAACTTAATTGTATCCATCTATTTTGGTTTGATTTGATCCCCCCGAAAACCCCCCCTGCGTTCGCCACTATGGACAAGCATTTCGAAAGTGAAACAACCTTGGTGATCTAAACATAGATTTGTATGCATTTGGTAAGACTATTCTTAGACGTTTATGACCGCACTTCTGATTTCAATTTCTGCGATTAAAAATCGTAGTCGCTGAAAAGAATAAACATATGTACTACGAACTTGTGATTTTAAGTCGCGTCATTTTAAGTCGCAAAAAATGAGATACACGGTTTCAAATTTAGTGCACGCATATGCAACTGGAAAATCGTAGTGCTTAAAAACAATGAAAAAGGTTCCATTCTTAGAGCAATTTTGTAGCTATTAAAAGATGTATATAGCATTCGTTTGCGATTAAAAATCGCGCGACTAAAAATCACAAGTATGCGTGCATAGCAATAATTTATTATGTTCGCAACGACTTAAAATGGCAAGACCGTTCCAACCCTAAGGGTTATTTCTGGGGAAAAAAAATTCGTTAGAGCACCTCCTGTTCGGCGAACCACCTCTAAATTGCACAGGCACATCATTTCTCAATTCAAGAAGATTTTTTTTTGTTTTTCTAATATCCTTTTATTTAAAAAACAAAGTTTGATATTTTAAATAAAATTCAACGTTACTTTTTATGTGCACTTGATTTTGCAAAAGATCTAAAAATTTAAAAAAAATGAGAAACTTTGATTTTTTAATTAAGTACTTAGGTCCTCAGACCTGTTAAGTCCGTGGGGGACCCCTAGAGGGGCATAGGGCCTCAACAACGTCTACGCGCCATCGCGTGCGGTTTTAAGAAATGTGTTTCAGCTCCCTGCAACTCTTGCCTAGTTGCGCTGATTCTTCCTTAACTGTTCTACGCCATGTGCTTCTCGGCCACCCAGCTCTTCGCCCTTCTTGTGTGAGTGGATTCCACTGCATTGCTTGCGTTGCAATACAGTCGTTGCCTTTTCTAAGCGTATGTCCAATCCACTGCCACTTCTGACTTCGTATAATAGAGTCGATAGGTTCCTGGCCGGTTCTCTGGAATACGATTGGGCCAGAAAATCCTAAGTATGTTTCGTAGAAATCTATTAACGAACGTTTGCAGCTTCTTAGTGACAGCTGCTGTAACCTTCCAGGTGCTGCATCCATAAAGCAGTACGGATTCCACATTGGAGCGGAACAGTCGTAGCTTGGTCCTCAAACTGATAGAGTTATTCCTCCATATATTTTTTAATATACGGCTGCTGATGTCTTGTTCGGTACCGCCTTCGGTAGAAATAATACTTCCAAGGTATTGAAAGTTCTGTATTTTCTCTACCGGCTGCTGGGAGATATTTATAAGAGAAGATGTCTGGGTTCCGAGGCTCATCATTTTTGTTTTGCCGATATTGATATTTAGCCCCACGATTTCTGCTTCTCTCTCCACCCTTGTTGTCATTTGATGGAGATCCATGATCCTATGAGAAAGTAATCATACGTCGTCCGCATAATCAAGATGTCTCAGGTAGGATGTCAGAGTCCACCGAATTCCTCCGTTTCCTGTCAAGGCTGCGCGTAGGACATCGCTTATCACCAACAAAAACAATATTGGCGACAGTATGCAGCCCTGTCTGACTCCGCTTTGAACTTAAAACTCTTCTGATAACCTACCTTCGTTCAGAACGTGACATTTGGAGCCTTCATAAGTTGCTTTAATAATAGCAATTAATTTATCCGGGATACCCCTCCTGCGTAAAGCATGCCAGATGAATTCTCTGTTGATGCTGTCGAAGCCTTCTCCAAATCGATGAACAGCAGGTGGAGTGGTGACCAAAATTCAACGCACTGCTCAATTATGATCCTCAAGGTGTTGATATAATCAATACATGAGGATCCAGCCCAGAAACCTGCTTGTTCTACTAATAAACGATACCTAAATAAAATCTTTACGTAAACTGCTTTAATCATTGTACAAAACTTATTTAATATCAAATGTATATAAAATCCCATATACCTAATACATATATAAATTTCCAACTCACTTTTGTTTTTTTCCGAAAAAAAAAAAAAAAAAAAATATTTCAATGAAAGGTTTTTATTTAAACAAAGAATTATCACACCTCATTGGTTCACAATAAACATTTTTAATTAGAAAACAAACATTGTGTATAGAATAATTAAAATTCCTATTTGCAACAAGGTTGTGGAAAATCATACCAACTGCATGCAGTTCAAAATCAGAAATTAAAAAAAAAAAATACATTAAAATAAAGCAGAATTCTTTTCAAAGTCCATCCGATTAAATTACATCTAAATTGATGGTTCGTCCAGGAGGTATAGAGAGATAGAGAAAATTCAATTTCCACAATATTGATACCACCAACATCAGCATAGCTGGTCAGGATGCCAGTCTGATATTGAAGTGATAACAAATAAACTCACTCATATGGTGAACCCCAAACCTAGACCCAGAAAGCCGAGCAACAATGCAGAACAACCAGAAAATAACATCAAATCGAATCAAATCTCATTTTCAATTTGAGGGTCAGCGAGCAGCAGCAATGGAGCGAGTTGAGTGCGGTGGTAATATGGGGGTATGACTACAGTTCGTTCCAATTATTGGCACCAACGACCTCACAAGATCCTTCAAAAGGGGTGTTGTTGTGTTTTTGAGCAACAACAGCATCTACAACCCTTTATCCCAAATCAGCAACTAGTATCTGCAAACTCGTTGCATTTCTAGCTTGCTGTATACTAGAATATTTTTTTGGGAGGAAGCATACTACAAAGCACAAGCACGACTATGGATGTGGTGAGCCCTATCCCAATTTTTGGTTCCCTTGTGTATAGGTATGTCTGATCCTTTTTGGTCAATCGAATCCAATTTCAATTAAATTGATTGCCAATTTGATTGGATTTATAAAAAATACAAAAAAAAAAAAAACACAAAAATTTAAACATCCCATATAAATGAAAGGCCTTCCTGCCAGCCTGCTGACACCACTCTACAGAGTGATATGGCAGCAACACAAAACAGACAAGCTATAACATGTTTAAATTCCAATGAAATACAAGTAATATGCTGCAGCTCTCGGATTGCTTGTGGCAGGCTCTTAACAGTTCAAATATAAATCGTAATACAGGTAAACAGAGGTTGAATAAAAATAAATATCCTTTGAAGGTTAAGGCTTGAAAAATAAATGATTGGTAAATAAAAGAAATATGATTTCCCGTGAGAAAGGACAAAGTAAAAATATATCCTGACGAAAGAATTTTAATTTTCTATTAATAATTGAAAATATTGAACAATTTCGATCAATACTCTCATCCCTTTTTCCATCCGACTAAGAACGAATTGCAGAATTTCAAAAGATAGTGGTAGACGGTAGGCAGCTTACCAGGGAGAAGACCTACAGATTTATCTTTTAGAAGCTGATATCCGGACAAAACCTAACCGAAGCCGAACCCCGGCTATAGCCCACTTTGTAATGTCATGTAAAAGAAGTAAGTTTTACTCCAAATAGTTTGTTGGAAAGGTTGCAGGGTATCTAAAATTACATTCTTTCATAATTTTAATTTCGAATCATAGTGCCACACGTACTTGTACACAGAACCAAAATCTTGAACATATTTTTTGTCTTCTTTTGACTTTCGAAATTTCAGAACTTAAATTGATATGTTCATTCTTAAATACCGCTTAAAATAGTATTTCTTAAATCAGCGTTTTTTGTTTCTCTAAGGTCCACTTGCACGAAGCAAACAGATAAACAAATAAAACTTAATTGCACTAAAGGAAGGTAATAAACTAGCAGATACAAATATTTTTTTCAGAATCAACAACACAACGAAAAATAAAACGCACGACTGGATCGCACCAACTTCGAATTTTAAAGAATAATTTAAAGTGTAATAAAAGTAAATAATTTTTTTTATGGGAGCCTTAAGTTTAAACTAGTATTATACATGTAACTTAGAGCTTAAATTAAAAAATTATTAAAAATCAACATAATTCGAAATAAATTGATTAAAAAAGTTTTTTAAATTTTTTTTAGAGCTTAAAAAAAGTACACCATCTGATTTCTTTAACTTACCTTAGTTTTTGAGAAAAAAAAAATTAAAATCGTAGGAGAGGTTTTTTTTAAATTAGTTTTTTATATATAAAATTTTGTAAATATTTTTAAGAGAAAAAATTGGTACACAATTTTCTTAGTATTTATTTATGTCGACTTAAAAATAAAATTTCGAAAAAAATTATCTACCCGTTTTGGAAATATCGAATTTTCAAAAAAAAAAAATTGAAATTTTTTTTAAAAATTCAAAATTTGTTTTTTGAAAATTTTGATATGCAGTATGATTTCAACTTTTGAGAAGCTTTTGTGTAAAAAATGTAACTTAAATCGGTTAGACACATAATGAGATATTCCAAAGTAAAGAAAATGGTCCTACGCGAGAGGTACCGTTAATAATGGCTCACTGTAAATTTTGTTTTTGGCAGATCGTAGACCATACTAATATTAGTATTCACAATAATTGTAATCGTTTTCGAGAAAATTTATATTTTCTGTAACGGTTTTTTAACATTTATATGGAAGGTACCATTAATTTTGACTATTAGAAAATTTTTTTTATAAAATATTTTAGATAATGTTAAAAAACCGCTTCGTGACAAGTTTCATAAAAATCAACCAAATTGTTTTCGAAATATTTGGTTTTCAAAAAAAAACTTTGAAACTTTTATGGAAAATCCAAAAAAAAGTTTTTGGAAAATTTTGGTATACAAAACTATTAAAATTTTTCAGAAGATTATCCATGAAAAAAAATTATCAGAATCAGTTTATTCATTTTCTAGAAAAACGAAAATAAAAAAAAAATGGTTCTATGGAAGGTACCATTTAAAAACATTTTTTGGAAATTTAATTTTTACAAAAAGGTAGCATATATGTACATAATACAATTTATTAATTTTTTTTAGAAAAATCTGTCGAGCCATTTTTGAGAAAAATAAGATTTTCCAAAAATCCTAAAAAAAATTATATGGCAGGTACCGTTACTTTTGGTCCTAAAAATAAAAGGAACAAAACGTATCGAGGTCATGTACCGAAAACACTTTATACCAAGTTTAATCAAAATCGGCCCATAGGTTTAGGCTGTAGGCGAGTCCACAGGCAGACAGACAGACGGACAGAATTGCGAGACCCACTTTTTTCGTTTTCCCCATCATCGTAATGTAAAGTTTGATTGTTATCTCGAGTTCAATTTTTTTTACGAATCCCCCCCATTTGGCCACCATTTTGGAAAAGGGGGCGTAAGAAAGTCTTAACGATATCCCATGCACCGCACAAACAAAATTTTTCCATACTCTACAAATTATGTAAACACACTTTTTTTTGTTAGGAGACCGAGATGAGACCGAGACGAGACTGAGACGAGACCGAGACCGAGACGAGACCGAGACGAGACGAGACCGAGACGATTTAATTTTATTTGAATTTTGTGAAGAATTTAGTTTATAAAATGTATTAAAATCTCATTTATTCATTAATTCGCCATTCGTTGGTCACTCTCATGTGAATGAGGCTTAAAAGGAAGATTGAAAAATTGGCTATAAAATATAAAAAAATTACGTTTTAAAATGGAAACTTAAAAGATGAGGCCCAATTTTTTTAACAAATACATAGTATGTTCCTAGTACCTACATTCATTTATTTGGTAACTTAAGAAAATGTATAAGTACATTTTCAGAAGCTGACGTATGATTCCATGGAATGCAGAGTGGGCTAAAAACTTTTTTCACTTTTCTTAAAAAGTGAAAACCTTATATTTATTACTACCAAATAACCAAAGTTTGTTCTCTGGTAAATTTGCTTTATTCAATTAAATTTAATAAATTTGTTGGGCCACTCAACTCAAAGCCTCCTTTATGTGGTAGTATTGTGAACCTTTAATTTTATTATTTGAAAGAGATTCATTATATAATACATATTGTAAAACCTGTCCAAGCAGAAGTCTTCATTCTTAGCTAAAATATTGCCTTGAATAAAACCATTTATTCAGAAAAATACCCCCATATAAACTTACTCTAAACAGAATTGCTGAATTAACCCAAACTTTCTAAAATATCTGACAAAGATGAAAACCCAAACTATACCTCTTTCAAAAAAAAAAACTTAATCCTTGCACAACTTTATCATCACAATCAGGCAACCGTATCGTACAATGCCAATGCATCCCCTCCCCCTTAACTCTAACAAAACCACCGCCAAAAGTTTGTTTTGTTGCACTAACAGTGGTGACTGTGACTCCGACTCTGACTACGGCTACAACTCAGACTTCATATCTTTCATGCTTGTATATCCCTATCCCTGTATAGTCGGCCTCAACGGTGTTATTCTGCTGCTGTTTTGTTTCCAATGTACAATGAAGCATAACCACAATCTGAACTCTAAAAACTCTCTGCTGTATGCAGCAGAGGGGGCTCGGTATAAAATAATAATTAAAAAAAAAAACATTCTAGAAGGTTACGTATACGCCACAGTTGACAGGCCTTTGTTATGAACCACTGCTGAGCTCTCTTTCAAACTTTGTCTATCTTCTCTTTCACTCTTGGTCTTCGTTTATGATTTAGTTTTTGTTTGTGCATTCATTTTCTATTTAAACAAAAACTTTTTGAGTTCGTCTTTTTTTTCCGATGAAGAAGAAAAACACAGGGCACCCGGTGTATGCCATTAGCAGAAATCTCTGTACCTAATTAACGGTTGTTTTAGTTACTGCTTACTGATTTTATGTGTATGGGTTAGTTATGTCCTTATTGAGGTGGGAAATTAGTAAACAAAAAACTGTCATTGAAAATAAGTAAACAAAAAAATTAATAGTTTAATAGTTTTGAGTAGAACTTCATTAGGTTAAATAATTGAACACTGAAGGATGAAGTACAAAGTTGTTATGTGGTTTATTATGCGGGGAATTGTTTTTGTACAAAGATATTATAATGTTGTTTTTTATTGGATACTGACGGGGGATGGTATTTGGGAAATGTTTGGTTCATTAAATGGAATTTATTGTTGAAAATATTCATATGTGTAGTCTTTTTAAGAGCTATAAAACTTTAAAATAGAATAAAACATTCATGAATTGATCATGATTACAAGGAGAGCTCATAATAACCGAAATATAACCGAAATTTAACCGAAATGAAAACAAAATAAAATCAAAGTACAACCAAAACAAAACCAAAATATAGGTAAAGTGAAAACGAAACAAAACCAATTCCTTAGATTTTTCCATAAGAAAATTTTGTTTTTTGATAAAAAAAAAATGAGATTTTAGATTGAAAAAATGCCTTTATCATGTCACCTGTTAAATACAAAATATGTTCTTTTAAATAACTTAGCGTTTTGTTTCAGCTGGTTCACCTCTATAAATTTAACCGAAATACAACCAAATTGAAGCCAAAATGAGACCAATGTGAAACCAAAATAAAACCAAAATGAAACCAAAATTAAACCAAAACGAAACCAAAATGAAACCAAATGAAAACGTAATGAATTTAAAATGTTATCGAAATGAATGAAACTTTCATTTTGGTACATCATTTTGAAGAAGAATTTTCTTTAAGAAAAATTAATTATGCCTGGAACTTAGGAACCACTTCTTGAGTTCGACAATTTTATTGAATAAAACACCCTCTCTACATTATTGTCTACCTGTTACGCTTCTTGTTCTAAAATGAAACTTAATTATAACCCTTTTGATTTTATATAATCTTTTCATTTATTTGCAATTTAGCAATTGAACCTATGTCCTTCAACAACCATCAACAAAATTAATCACGCAATAACACCGCCAATTATTATTGTTTATTCCTCTTCTGCATCCATTCCGTCCCTCGTCGGCATCGTCGTCAGCGAACTTGAAGCAAAACTCTTTTTAAATGTCACTCAGACACGCATCCTTGCACGATAGTCCTTCCAATCTCCTCCGGTTAGTCTGATAACATTTTTAATTAATTTCCCTATAACCATCACCCTTGCAAACGCAGAGGCACACGTGAGCTTTAAATAATTTACATGATTCCGACCGACAAAAAACCGAGTGATTCCAAGTGAAGGCATTTAATTAACCAAAGCCCAAGAAATAGTATTTATGTTATCCAAGGATACCAAATCGGTTGTTTAGGTAAAGGTATACAAAACCATACAAATCACTTTTCACCTTTTGATCCTTTAACACATTTTATTGGCTTAACCCGGTTATTAAGTCACCTTTTATGATGGTTGGGGTGGTGATGGGTATTAAAGGAGACAAGGCAGCAGAGGGAACTATGATTAATATTTATAAACATTTAAGGGAGTATCAGCAGCGCGTAGCTACCCAGTAAGAGAGGATGTCAAAGTCATAAAACTTCCAAACTTAGGACTTCTGGGAAATGGATACAGTGTCATACATGGCACGAAGAAGATTTTGTCTTTAGTCAACGAATAATGAGAAGAAAGGCCGGTGAAAAAGCATTCCTAATTTACCCATCCACATCTTTGGGATAAAATCAAATGTCTGGGGTAGCTGGTATGCTGGTATGAGCAGCGGAAAACCTAATTTTCTGCGGCCGTATGATGAAAGTTGCTGCTTAAAATTTTGTGGCAACAAAGGAGTATGGCTAATTAGAAAATTTTATGGCACACCAGATGGCAGGCTGATTGTCCTTCGAAGATAACACACTCTTCAACATGAAGCCGCACAAATATTATTGTGTCCATGCATACGTGTGAGTGTGAAGGTGAACCCATATCCAGAATATTAAAAGTGTTTTGAATTTTTGAACAAACCCACACTGGTGAATATTTTAATGCGACAAGAAGGAGGTCGCATTAAAGAACATTTAATAACTACAACTATCCTTTTCTACAAGGGTTTTTAAAGAAAATCCAATGAGGATAAATTCTGGGAATATAAAGGATAATATGGGAATACTTTTGGATGCATTGAAGGGTATTAGAAAATTAATACATTTTTTAACGGATTTTATTTGATTTTGCACTTATGACTTTGAAAATAACAATAAGGTCACTGTAAAAATCGCACGAACTTGCTCCTGTAGTAAAAGTTTCTTTGAATTTTAAAGACTGAGTGTAATATAAAACATATACTTAATAATTATATATGCATTTATCCATTTAATAAATTGTAGAATGGCAATTTGAATATGAAAAAAAAGCATGAAAAACGTTCTTTAAATCGATAAAACAAGTACTTAAAATGTTTTAATCTCAGAATGAGGTTTGCCATCTCAATTCCTTAAAGAAAAAATGTAAATTTTTGCAGAAAAAATTTTAAAACTCGTTGGAACGTTTTTCTTAAAAAATAATTTTTTATATATAAAATTTCTTAAATTTTTTTAGAAAAAAAATTTGGGATGCCATTTTTAAGAATATAATAATATACAGCTACTACCATAATTTCAAAAAAAATTTCTTCAATCCGTTTTCCAAAAAAGTGTTTTTCGAAAAAAAATTTTTAAATTTTTATTTTTTTTTAAATTCAAAATATATTTTTTTTAAAACATTTGTATGCAGTATTATATTCACACTGAATATGACCTCCTAAGTAAAAATTTTGATCAAAATCGGTTAAGCGGTTAACGAGAACGTCGAAAATAAAAAAACGGTTCTGTTGCAGGTACCGTTAATAACGGCTTTTGGTAAGTTTTTTTTTGCACTTAAATGTAGACCACCACTAGTACACACAAAAATTTAGAAAAAAATCGTTAGAGCCGTTTTTGAGATAAACAACGTTTTTTTTTTTAAATGGTCCTATGGCAAGTACCTACCGTTATTTTTTGAGCTATAAAAATATCTCGATTTACCCTCTAGGGAATCACTCAAAAATCTTATGCTCCAAGTTTGAAGAAAATTGCTTCAGTGGTTTAGACTGTAGGCCGAGGTACAGACAGACATACAGATATACATGCAGGCATACAGAAGGAATTGCGGGACCCACTTTTTTCGTGTTCTCTATCATCGTAATGTCAAGTTGGATTGTTATCTCGAGTTGGACTTTTTGCACGAATCCATAATTTGTCCTATAGTACCTATATCGCAAGTAAAAAGAGATGTTCATATAAAACTAGGGCCGGCAACGAGTCCGAGACGAGACTACTTTAAAAGCACCCGAGACGAGACCGAGACCGAGACGAGGCCGTATTTTTGGTACCGAAATTCACCGAGAGTCTCGCTGGTATCGGTGGTCTCGCCGTTCTCGGTGGTTTGGTTTCGGTTTAATTATTTCTTAGTAGGTATCTAATCATGCTCAATTTTTATAATATTCACAAGTTTTTTTTTGCGAAATATAAAATATTCTATGCGCGTTAAAATATCGAACCACATATGTACATAGTTTTTTACTAATTGTAAGGTGCACTGCGAAAATCCAGAGAAAAATACGTAAGCATGTCGTTGGAATAGAAATCGCTCATTTTTCAGACTTTGTTTACCCCGCCGGAAAAAGGTTTTAGATTTTAGACCTTTTGGGTGACATTTAATGTGTCAATAAAGTAAAAATTGAAAATATTGAAGATACGAGTTTTATATTAATTTCTCCATGTTGGTCTCCGCCATTTTACTTTTGGCGGCTGTCTGTGTTGTTTCATATATACTAACTTTCCAAAATCACGAGTCTATTTTATACATTTTCTTCGTGCTTCACACAAGACTCCACACCCCGCATTTCCTTATCAACAAACTGCCGAGATATCGTAATCTATCTTTTCAATTTAAACAGGCGTCTTATCTTACATCTTTTTACCACCAAAAACCACGAAAGAAACCAAGGCTAAGGATGAGACCGAGACCGAGACTGAGACCGAGACCTAGACCGAGATCGAGACGAGACTGGCACATTAAAATTTTCACGAGAAAAAGGCGAGACCGAGATCGAGACGAGACTTGCATAGGCGAGACCAAGACCGAGACGAGACTGAAATTTTTCGATTTTGACGAGACCGAGACGAGACTAACAAAAGTCTCGCCTGGTCTCGTCTCGTTGCCAGTTGCTGGCACTGTTTTTTCAAACTAAGAAGGCATTATTTAGTTCAAAGTAATAGCGCCAGCAATTGGCTATATTTATTTTTCGTTTAATTTCCGCTATGACGTCATGCAAGATAATAGTGAAATATTAATTACTTCAATAACATTAAAATAAAACCCATTTTCTCTACCTCCGTTTCAAATCATGCAAAAGTGTCGGTAACAGTTTGCCTTGTACTCACAGTACCGATACTTGTGATTTCAATACCATTTAGGATACAATCTTGAAAGCGGCCATTATAGCATAAGCAAGTAGCTGATCAGATTAAAAAAAAAAATTACCTCACGTATAATTGCTTTAATGACAATGTTGAAGGTGACCAGTGCAATTTGGGAACTACATATTTTGATATCTTTTCTAGCCAGTAACTTCAGATTTTAAAAGTTTAGTTTAAACATTTTTTAAGATAACCACCCCAGCAATTTAATCACTATCTCATGTTCATCTTCATGTTCATTTTTGAGAAATTAAATAATCTAGAGTAGATTTTTTATGAAATTATTTCTATATCTATAAAGGTTTATTACCAGCTTATGACTACTTTTAGTAAATCAATTAACTTCATTCCATTAATGACTTTGTAGCAATAAATTTCGAACACAACGAAAATCTTTTTGATAGTTTGGAAGAAGTACTTTGTTGAAATTTTCGCCAGTACCAACAAAAATTAAAGTGATAAATCATAAATTCGACAAAAGCTTTCTTGAGTTCAAAGGACTTTGTTATTGTTCACTTTCACTCATCCTTCGAATAAAATATCCACCCAGCTCCTTGAACTAACACACGAGTTTATGATTGTGCGCAGTCTTTGAAGTCCTTGTGGGTGTAGCTTTTTTTTTTTTTGTTGCTCCTTAGTATATCGCATAAGGATATATTAGACACCTACTCCTTATAAGGATTGAGTTTCATTTGGCTGTGAGGTGTAGAGACTCTTGCCATATAAAAATATCGTAATATTTTGCTGAGAATATAAAAGGCGGTGCCAGAAAATTTATTACATTCTATGAACGAAGAAGAACCTGACGAAGAAGAAGATTTATATTCTTTCGGTTATTAAGGAACGATGAATGTCGAGTGCTATTATAAAAGAAGCTTAGGTTTTGCAATATTAGGAAAACAGCTCCTCTCTTGAAAGAGTGTGGTAGGTATTGGGGAGATGTTATAATTTCTTTATTATATTGTCGGAAGGGTTTTGCGTGCGAAATGTTTTTATTTCTTTATTTTTTTTAAGTCTTGGAAAGTTAATTTATTACAAATATTAGTTTCCTTTCATTCTTACTACTTACAAGCGCCATTAATTCCAGATCGGATTAAGTAGACCTTAAGTTTTACAGACAGGGTTAATATAATTGTAAAACTGAAGTTGGATCTTCCTGGTATGGGATTTAATTGGTACTGAAAGAAAGATCGTTTCGATTTGAGAATGCTATAGTATTTTGATAATGTAAAGTGTAAGTAAGCTCGTACTGAGCATAGACACATAATTTAAAGGGCATTCATTCCCTCTTAAGTGCACATTAATTTATAAAACAAAAATGTATGTAGGGTTCTCGTGAACGATTTTGAACTTATTATCCCAATTCGTTTCTAAAATTTACATCGAAAACCAATATAATATAAAATAAATTTTTAATATTGTAGATATTAATACGAAACATAAATTTCTACCTTGCGAAGGTGGGGCATGCCAGCTAGTTTACTTTCACCTCAATTTGGAGTTAACATATACTTACCTATGGCATACTTGTTAATACAAATCTTATAAAGAAGATGATAAAAAAAAAATGAAGGTATTGCTAACATAATGATACCTACTCATTATTGTTTTCTAAAGAAGCGTTTTCGAGACTAAGGACATGCCAACAGTGTGACAGTGTCACCAGTGTCATCTGTTGCTTAGAAAAAAATTGTCTTAATTTAATTTTAAGGCCGAAATTCATTAGCATAAAGTTATTAGAGCTTAAAGCGTAGTTTGCTGCTCTTGCGAAACGAAAAATCCCATACAAAGTGACACAACGAAATCACAAATGAAAAATTTGGTTCTGATTTTCGTTCTGCGGTACCAGAGCTGTAAAAGACTGCAGTACTTTGGTAATGCAGTTAATAAAGTCGCAGTTAATTAACTTACCTATTGAATGTAAGTTAATACTGTAAATAAGTACTTTAACTGCAAAACAAGCAGTCAGCAGTCAGTACTAACATTTCGACTGTGCAGTTAAAAAAAAAGTTAATTAACTTTAAGTTAATTAACTGCAGTACTTTTTAACTGCTTTTAGTCTTTTTAGTCAGTAAAAAGTCTTTGTACTGCGATGATTTTACTTTTAGTCAGTAAGTATTTTAACTACAGTCAATTAACTGTAAGTTTTTTTTAACTTTTTTTTCTTTTAAATTTCTTTTCTTGTTATTGCATCCTGTTTCTTTTAGTTAAAAGACTATAGAAAACGTTAAAAAACTTACAGTTAATTGACTGTAGTTAAAAGACTTGCTGACTAAAAGTTAAATCATCGCAGTACATAGACTTTTTACTGACTAAAAAGACTGAAAGCAGTTAAAAAGTACTGCAGTTAATTAACTTAAAGTTAATTAACTTTTTTTTTAACTGCACAGTCGAAATATTAGTACTGACTGCTGACTGCTCGATTTTAGTTAAAGTATTTTTGTAAGTTAAAAGACTTAATGAAATTAGTCTTTTTAGTCAATTAACTGCAGTACCGAAAAGACTGCAGTTTTTACAACTCTGTGCGGTACGTTGTACGATGGGCGAAATCGATAGTTGTAGCAGATTATTTGGAGAGATCTTCCCTCTTTTTTCGCATACAATTAATTCTGAAGTTCCACCAAACGTCCGTCACAACCAAAAAAAAGGAAACTGCAAAAAAAACTCTTGATGGGGGAAAACAAACACACAATTAAAGGTGCGAACAGTATCGGTGTGTATGTGTATTTATGTTTGTTTGTATTGTTGTTTTCCCCTAAATAATGCTTCTTTTTGATTAAAAAACTGTCAAAATTAGAAAGAGAAAAGACAGAGTCAGATTCTTGGCTATCTGTGATTTTTATGCGTTTTTGTTTGTTTTTTGTTTTTACAAACGGTGTCACTTTCAAGGGGTAATTTTTCGTTGTGGTTTTTGTTGTTGTCATATGGGAGACCGCATTAAGAGCATAATAGTCTTAACTGCCTGAATAGAATCGAGACGGAGCCGCAGCTGGAGTAGCTGTCAAAATATTGAATACATACAAATTCAATGTTGGGAATACAACGCAACGTAGATTTATACGGAGCTGCAGCTGCAGACGGAAGAGTTTGCTCACTTTTCAAGTTCAGCGCTTTTAACGTTTAGAATTGTATGAAGAAAAAACAACTTTTTGCATCGGAAAAAAATATTGTGGTTAAATATTGTGCGAAAAAAAATATTAATTAAAAGCATAAATTATGGAAATAAAAAACGTGAACTCAAAAAATAGAACGTAAGACACTTTTTGACATCTTTTGCAGCTCCGTTTGGAGCTCTAGTTGCAGCATTCTATTCTGTTCAGGCAGTAACTTAGATCGCCCGCACGGGGCCAGAAAGTTAGTTGTAGGTCATTGACAAGTTCGCTAGTTTTTATGAATGAATTTGTGTATAGCTTTAATTAGTTATAAGTTTGATGAAAAATAAAAATGAATTTAAAAAAAAAGAAGTGTGTAAGGCCGCCGAAGGTTGTTAGATTGAGTCTCAACCTACCAGCTACTGCCACCTAAAAAAGATATTATTTTCACAAGAACTACATATTTCGAACAATTGACGAATCTTCCAAGAGTATTTCTTGTCATAGAAAATATTATTTCCAAATGAAATATTAAGGTATAGCCGCATGCCCCCTCGAACAATTAGATTTTGCTGAAAAAAAGTGTGCTTAAAATTACCCTTATTGATGAATATCACCTTGATCATAGCACACGTTTAAATAAAAAATAAACTTTTATTTAATACCAATAACAACACTTTTAAAATTAATTTCTTTTCACTGAAAACTTTATTTGGTTTGGTCTATAATTTATTTCAAATCAATTCTCATTCATCGGTATCAAAAAAATCCTCTAACAAATACATTATCTATTTTCTTTTATTTGTTTATATCATTTTAAAATAATTCTTTTGCTTTTTTGTTTATTTGAATCAATTTAACAAATTTTATTTTACAATTTTGTTTGCTGTGTAGTTAAGTTTTTTTTTTTTTTTTGCAATAATTTACATTTGTATAGAGATTTCTACTATGTATGTACGTACTTAAACATATATTCCTATATATTATTCTAAAAATTAATTTAAACTTAATGATTTATTTATACACGCTAAGGATTAAGGATTTATAGCCAATATAATTATAAGAAGAATAATCAAAATAGAAAAAAAAAAAAACAAATAATTTATATAAGGCCAGTACATAGGTATTTACTTGATTGCCCAATATTAAAAATTTGGTTATATACATAAAGCTATTTATGTATCATCGCTACAGTAATTTTTTGTTATATAATTTTTAAATTGATATGATTGCCGTAATTTTAAAAAGTAAACATGAAATATAAAAAAAACAATTAAGACTTAAATATACTTAATTTTATTTTAAGAAAATTATAATTATAGCTTCGAAAATAATAAAAACTGATTTAATAATTATATAATATTATAATTACCCTTTTGGATTTATTTAACTATGAATGTTTATCATGCTTAATATAATTTTTTTACAGATGTAATAAAATATATAATATTGATTTAATTAATAAAAATAAGTAACGCATTCCTTTTCATTCGTTGTAAACGTACCAAGTTTTTAATTTCCCAGCATGGGAACGGACCTTTAAAACTTATATTGGACAGCAATTTATTATTAATTATTAAAATATAAACTTATTTATCTTTATTTTAAATTTTTTAACAGTTGCAAATAAATTCTTTTCGAAGTTTATAATAATTGATGTATTTACCATTTCCCTATATATCATCTTAATAATTTGTCTAATTTTTTGTTTTAATTTTTGTTTTATTTCAAAATTGCAAAAGAAGCTCATTAAGTTTGGTTATGGATTTTAATTTTTGTATCTAAAACAAAATCATTTTTTCTTCCTTTTTTTTTTCTTTTGTATTATTGCTATAGACAAAGATTGGTATGATATCTATTTGTTGATAATTTTGTTTTGTCCACATTTGTATGTATTCAAATTTTTATTGCCAAAGTTTTTTTTTCTGATATCTGTTTTCTGTTTATTTTATTTCATCAATGATAATACATATTTGTTTTATATATTTTACAAATTTTATAAATTCTAATAGGCCTCTTGTAAGTGTTTCTTAGGTTATTATATTGTTATATATTTTTTAATATTTTTTTGTTTACCTATTATGATATTCTACTATACATTTTTTTAATTGAACTATTTTTATTAACAACTTTTTATTTACACAGTTAAATGAAAATTCTAATAAATATTTGTTTGTATTTCTATATTTATATATATATATATATTATATATGTATTTTTCGGATTTCGAATCATTAAGGGCTTCATAATATTTAATTTGGTGGGCTGTTATTATAGTTTTCGGATCATCTGCAAACTGTTGTATCATCACCAGCACAAATTGTATGGGGAGACGCTAGAAATAGCTTGCCGTTGGAACATGCGCATAATTGGAAGACTCTATGCATGTGCTCACGACTTTGTCCAGCACCTGTGCTTGGGGGTTGAGCTGTTCTTAGATTTGGCATGAGAATTTTCGCCGATTCAAGACGTATCTGCAGATAGAATTTAATAGATATTGGCAGCTATAGTAGAAATTAAAAATGTATATGATAAGGAAGTAAAATGTTTTTAATATTGGCCTTATGAGTTGCAGATTTGAACTTTGTCAGTTTATTTTTTCTATTTATTAATAAAAAGTCTTCTATTTGGCCGTTTTATTTCAATAGTATATGATATAGAATTTGTGCTGTAGAAATCAGGGTTACCACTTTTCGGCAAACACTCCGCAGTAGATTCACAAACAAAATGCAGTCAATTGAACTATTTTGCAGTGGATTTGTTTTACTATTTTTTTTTTTTTTTTAAACAATGTAGATTAAAATTTAAAAAAAAATATTACAGGTAATTAAAAAATATGATACCCAAACATATTTTTCATCAAAAATAAAAAGTGTTTTTAAAAATACATATTTTTTAATATCAGACTATAAGTTATCTCGAACAAAAAGAAAAGGTGTCGTATTAATTAGGTATACTTAACTATTTTTTAATTTTAAATTCCCTGTCGCTACTACCTATGTCTTTCATGACTGGCCTTTACCAATACTGTGCATCGCTACTTAAGAAATGCATATAAACTAAAATTGCATTTATTTAAAAAGAATTTAAACCTTTTTGTGCAGATTTTATTAAAAACTTGCTCATATTATACGGCCCTATTGAGTTAACCATCGGAGCGGAATTCTCTCCGATTTCCTTGTAAGTGTTTCTTGTTATTATATTGTTATATATTTTTTAATATTTTTTTTTTACCTATACGAATCGGAGACATTTTGCTTCGAGGTAGTTCTCCGACAGTCAAAATGTCTCCGATTCGTAGGAAATCGGAGAGAGTTCCGCTCCGACGGTTACCTCGATAGGGCCGATTATCACGTTTTCCAACATAAAACAAAAAAAACGCAAATGAACAAAAACAAGATTTCCGTCAGATTTATATTCATCAAAACAGTTAAGTAGGATGTGAGCATCAGTTTTCTGAAGAATTACAATCATTGCAATCAATGACAAAATTGAAAAATTATTTGTGGGTTATTTGTTTAAGGACAATTTTTTGTAAAACTAAAAATGCAGTAGATTTTATTTAAAGGCAGTAGATTTATTTTGAGAAAAAAATGCAGTAGATCTACTGCAATTGCAGCAAAGTGGAAACCCTGGTAGAAATCTTCATATAAAAGCCGAGCCCGATCCTGGGCAAAACTTTTGATCTTGTTGGATATAGTTCACATTTTATATTTGTCACAAAATTCATTAAAGTTGAATTGAAACTTAACAAATATTGCATATTAACAGGGCCCTTGCTAGTCAAGTGAGAGCCAATTGAAATGATACTAAAAGCTAAGTATAGTTGATCAGCCTGGACCCTGGAGGTTAAACCAATACATCTGGGGTGAAATCGGCTAAGGTGATATGTGATAAGTCATTATTAACAAATTCCGTCTGCGTAAGGTGATTTTCACATGTGACAATCACATTTGTGTGACTAATTTTTGTCACAGCTATTCTGCTATCTATAGAGAACTTTATTTTAACTTTTGTTTCACAAATAAGTATATGTAAATGTAAATCTTTCACTCAACAAATAATTATTTAATAAATTATATAAACAAGATATATATGTATTTTATAAAAAAAACTAAAGGAATATATTACATACTTTATAAAGACAAAAACCAACAGGAAAAAAACTTCAGAGAAAAAAAAAACAAAATTATGACAAACGTAAGTAACGTGAAGTGTTTTGTCCGATTACTCTTAAAATGATACCAAATTTTAACGATTTTTTTGTGATCAATTTACGCAGACGGAAAATCAAATCCAATCACATGTGACTGTCATAAATGTGATGATCACAAATCACTTTACGCGATTCCACCCCTGATGTATCTTTAAATGCATAATGCGTGGAATGAAAAGGAGTTATGCAGAATACAGATGTGCAGATTTTTCCCATGCAGCGAAATTAGAAAGAGAGATATCGTGCAGCGAAGGCTGCATGCAGAGCCTGAAATATGTCAGCCCTCATAAGAACCTGTGTAAATTTATTTTCACTACATTGGAAAAAGCTGCACATCTGTTTTCGGCTTTACCTACATCATATAATTTTTTTTTTAATGCAGAAACTACTTGCTTTTATGCAGATGATATTGATATCATTGAGAGAACGAAGCGTTTGCAAGTGTTGAATCGGAGGCGGTAAAAATGGGTTTGGATGTTAGTGAGGACAAGACGATGCTATCATCGAGGAAGGAATCTCAACATCGTCGACTCGAGCTATACTTCGAAGTCGTCAAGGACTTTATCTACCTGGGAAGATCAAACTAAGAATACTGGCCAATCGCTGTTTCTTCGGGCTAAGAAGGCATATTTGAATAGTAAAGCCCTCTCTCAAAGAACCAAGGAGACCTTATATCCCAGTCCTTATAAACCCGGTCCTTCTTGAAGGGGCAGAAGCATGCACCCTATCAAAAAAAAAAAAACGGATGAAAAACGTTTGGGTGCTTTTAAAGAAAGATTCTTCAAGTGATTTGACAACGAGTTTCGGGCCTTACAGCGACGTCGAAGGTCACAGTTTATGTTCTTAGTACCTCATTTGTGGAATTTAAAAGACACAAGTTTGCAATTTAAATGGTCAGTATAGAAGGTCAGGTATTTTCAGGAGTTTTTTTTTTTTTTTTTTAATGATTTGAAGATAGCACGTAATTTTTGAGATATTAAAAAAAAAGTAGGTACCACCTGAAAAGGGTTAGGAAAGTTCCTATAGATTTTTTTTTTAATCCGTAAAGATTTTTAAAGGTCGTAAAAAACATACATACATATAAAAATGGCTGTGTGATCTTAGCACCCCATATATGAAATTTTCGCAAAAAAAAAGTATGCAGTCTAAAAGATCAGTAATTGGTCATAAAAGGTCAGGTAGTTTCAGAAGTTTTTCAAGGTCACCCGAGATTTTTGGCACTTCATTTATGGGATATTCGCAAAAAGTATACACCATCTGAAAGGCTACTTACCAAGTAGTTTCAGAAATTGGTCAGCTTTAGATTTTAAGTTATGAGTTTAACAAAAAAGTGAAAGGTCATTGACGTTTACCTTGATTTTTTTTTTATAAAAATTATAAAAAATAATCTATGCCTGACCAATTTCTGAAACTAGCTGACCTTTGAGGATTCACTAAACTTTCAGATGGCATAATTATTATTTTTTAATTCCACAAATGAGGTGCTAAAAATCCCTACGACCTTGAAAATAAATAAATATTACAAATTCATTAAAACAAAAATCTAAGGCTGACCAATTTCTGACACTAGCTGACCTTTTATGAGCGCTGAGTTACCTTCCAGATGGCATGAAGACTAAACACTATTTTGAATAATTCATTCAAAATAGCTTTTAACGGCCTTTAGTCCATTCCATACAATTTGGCGTTTCGTCTCGGCGATCTCACTTGGACTCATCAGTTGACTAGTGATGGCATTGTCAATACGAAATTTGTATCAAGTTCAGTTCATCTTACATATATTTCACGATGAATACCTAGTGTGAACTATATCCAACCATAGATTAGAATTTCTAATCATTAAAGCTATAAGGTTTTTTGTTCCCGTGGCCTTGCAATTTTTATATACAAAGATTTTCAGCTAAGTCTTCTACTTGGCTAATTTATATCAGTAGTATATAGAATTTGTATTATTAAAAAAAAATCTTTGTAAGAAAATCGTTTATATAAAGTAAAATTGTTTACATAAAGTGGAAAGAATTTATGTACACATTACTTATATATAGAAACTAAGTACTTATAAACATTTTTCGAGCTTAAAGATTTTCCATTAAATTGAAAAAAAAAAATAAATAACATTATAAATACCCTTTTGAAAAATAAATCCTCTATTGTTCTCCACGCCCAATATTCTCATAATTTAACACTCAAAAGGGACTTTTGTACGTGCAATAAGAACAAAGTGAAATCCATATAAGCCACTTACCGATCCATCAAGTGCACTCAACTTGACATCGTTGAGTGCAGCTAACTCTATGCCTCCAGCTCTTGATTGTAAATTTATATCTTTTGCTGCTGTCATCTCCAGTTGACGTGTAGGTGATTCAAATCTAAGAAGAAAAAATAAACAAACAAAAAAAAAACTTTAAAAAATAAATCGGTTACTCAAAAAACGCAAAACTATACACCCAAATGCTATTTATTATAGCTTCTAGCGCACCAAAATCGACTTCATTTTTATTGAGATGACAATAACTCACCTTAGCTCTCGACCGGCTTCGGCACGTACGTGCGGTGTTTGTATGGACTCTCGAAAGATGGCACCACCCTCGCCATCGATACGTAGTGCGTGTGCCCCAATAGAGACCTCATCCCGAGTAACAGAAAATAAATTTCGACCGGTAGTGTCGTTGATTTGGAATCCCGTCGAAAGGCATTCGAGCTTATCGTGTCCCAAGAATAAATGATTCTCCAGGATGCCATTCGTGTCACGTGTATTGATGGAGAAATTACGTGATGACTCTGCAATAACAAAAAAAAAAAAAAAAACGCAAAGCAAAAGCTATTCAATATTGAATTGCCAAGACTGGAATTTTGTTTTTGAATTATGAAAGGGGCAGATGGGGGAGGAGGGGGGGTTTGAATAAGTTGAATGAATTTTTGGCCTTTGACACCGGATGTGGTGGTTGACTTGTCATATCTGTTTATGCCCATCTATAAACATTCGTCATTCAACTGACAAAGATTGGTTATGTCACCCCTAAAAACGATGATGATGATAACCTTAAGGGTGATCCAAAATTTACATAAATAAAACCCATACAGATAGAGCAAAACAGAGTGATATAAGTATCTATATATTTAGGTCACTTACTACTTACCTATAGATATGGGTTGACCGTGTTTCGAACGTATTGTCGAAGCCCGAAGCAGATCCATTATGAACGCTTGACCAGTTAGCTGGATGCCGCCAGGAACAATTTTAAGCTGGCCCATGCCTTCCTGGAAGATAAATTGATTCGATATATGTATGACAGGATATGAGATTTGAAATATTTCGTGGTTAAAGGTGTTTTGCGTTATCTTTGGTTAATTCTGTTCGTGATGTGAAAAAGGGGTAAATGAAGAATAATGACATTTTGGTTTATTTGTAGTTAAATTAAAGATGATGAACGATTATGGTCCTAGGGGTATTTTTGTTTACCTCACATAATATAATCGAGGTTAAATATTTACCTATGTGATTAATACTTTGTGGTCAAATATTCATTTGATAACTTTATACGTGATACAGAGTGAAAAGATAGTGAAACATAAATGGGATTGAATAATAAATGTTAGGGTTCATTTGAGGTTTTAATTTTATTCAAGCAAGCCCAATGTGATAGAGTAGAGTCTAATGGATCATAAGACTAAAGATTTACTTGACAAACTGTCAAGAGCAATGTTTACTTTAAATTTAATGAGCCTATATGAAACGATATGATGTTCAGGGTTAAGATAAAATTATTTATTTGTTTGAGGAACAATTTTAGGTACCTATCAAAACTAAAATTTTTATTGAAACAAGAATTATAAAAAACTTATAAGTATTCCAGTCATCTTAAGTACAAGTACTAGGTACTGGTACTAATATACGAGTAGGTTGGATTAAGACAAGAAAAAAATCGTATCGGAGGGGGGGTCTATTTCCCTCTATTTAAAAACAACGATACAATTTAAAATGCCATGCTAAAAAAAAAAAGAAAAAAAAGTTTCAAACTAATTTTTTTCAAAATTTTATGTATTTAAGTATAATTTTTGTTTTCAAAATTCAATGCTCTTATTAGCTTTCAATCAAAAACAGAAAACCGGATGCTAAAATGTCTTTTGTTTTTTGAGAAAATTGAAAATAACAGGAGGAGCAATTTTCTAAAATAATTGACTTAATACAAAAAAAAAATTATTAAAAAACATCGGTAATGGCCAAAACGACTTGCTATACTTTTTTGTTAAGCCGTAAATATGTGCTTCTATTTTGTTTATAAATTATTTTCTTTTGGTGAATAGTTTTTTAAAACTTAATTTTCAAACTTAAATTTTTGAAAAAAGAAAAATTTAAAATTGTGTTCAAACTGATTTTGTTCAAAATTTTACGTTATTTAATAGTATGTATTTTTATTTTTAATATTTAATACTCCCATCAATTTTTAGTCAAACATTGAAAACCAGATGTCAAAATGTAGTCTAGTTTTTGAGAAAATTGAAAATAACAAAATTAAGTTTTCCTTAAATTCGACTTCCATCCGTTATTTTGTTGTTCAAAAGATCCTATTTCTACAAAATATGTAGTGAAGTAGATTTCGTTATTTTCAATTTTCTCAAAAACTAAGATACATTTTAGCATCCGGTATTATACTTAATTACATAAAATTTTGAAAAATATTAGTTTGAAACTTTTTTTTTTTAATTTTTTTTCTTAAAAATTTGGAGTTTGGAAAATAATTTTTCAAAAACTATTTACTAACACAATTTAATTTAAAATGAAAATCAAAGAAGAGAATTCTAGCTTTCCAAAAAGGTATAGCATGGCATTTTAAATTGTACCGTTGTTTTTAAATATTTTTTTTTTTCTGTATCAGGAACTTAAGTACTGGATGAGTACTTCAAGTACTTGCTTTTTTTTTATTTCAGCGTCAATGTTTAAAAAATTTATTAGTTTTGTATATTTTATCAACGAAAGTGTAACTTTGATAAACAGAAACTTCATATACCTAAGTGTAGGAAGGACTGAAGGAAGGACTGATCAATTACTTGAAAAAGTACTTGAAATTTGAAGTATGTTTTTGTCAAGTACTTGAAATTACCGCTCACGATTTTTGGTAAGTACTAAGTACCAGATACTTGGTCCTTGGTACCAAGTACCTGTACCTGAAAAATACTAGTACTTGGAATTTTCGAGTACTATTACCTATCAGAGTACAGAAGTGATGCAAATATAATTCCCGGTATTCGTACTGGTACAGGCTGGGGTCAAAATTCTGCCTGGGTCAAAATTTATTTGTCAAAATTCTGCATTTCAAAATCTGCTTTTTAAAATTCTGTTTTTCAAAATTCAACTTAATTCAATATTCTCCGTTTCAAAATTTTGTTTGAAACTTTTTTATTATTTGCAGAATTTTGTAAAACAGTGTTTTTTTTTTTTTTTGAAATTTGAGTTGTGTTTTACAATTTAAAAAATAAACCTTTTTTACTTTTTTATCTATAAAAATGAATAACTTATTGTGTTCGTACGCGCATAACTCGGCTTAACATCATCCATCCGATTTGGTTGGGAATTTTTTTGTTGGATTTGTATTGAACCAGATAAACACACTACAGAGATAAACATCGGAAAATTAGGCCAGAAAAGTCGGAAAGTCGTGATAACAATAAATTACATACTTTCTGAATTTTTTTTTTGAACGATGTTTCTACATTGGCAATTGATACGTAGTGCATCACTACAGAAGTTTATTGCGAGAGTCTATTAAAAATAAAGTATCCAAATTAGTCTTTTTATACTGTTGTTATATTAAAAATCTTATCGTTAATATTTTTCTATTTGATTATTTCAAATGTGTATTGATTGTTTTACTCCAAATAGACCAAAAGTGCAATAGTGCATAAATTTTGCTGTTTTTTTTCAACTTTAAAAAAACGAAAGTAATTTGAATTGAATATTTATTTTGTATCCAATGTAAAAAGGTATCCTTTTGTTGGATTCGTATCGAATTAAAACAGGTTAAGTACACTAGAAAGCCGAAAGTTGGAAAATTTGCCCGGAAAAGCTGGTAAATCGTAAAAACCATACTTTCTGAACATCAACCGATATTTATACGAAGGGACATTTATAATTTAATTAGTCTTTTCAAAAAAGTATAATAATTATTTATTTCTATTGATGTAGAATTAGGGTAGTTCTTCATATAGGCATTTGTGATACTAAGCAACGCTTAATCTATAAAAATTGTGCAACGAATTTGACCTGTTCGTCAGTGACTAAAAGGCAAAAAATATATGTGCCGAAAGAAGTACCTAATAAGGGATACTTAGGGATAAAATTAAGGAAGTAAAGGGAATACATTTCGCAATCGATTTTAATTTTTTTAAACAACAAACTCTGACTTAACTCTAATAATATAAAATGAACTGTAAAGCTGTGATGTACAGATTTGTAAGTCTAACTAATATATGCTGATAAAAAAGTACGTATACGCCACAGTGACCCAATTAATGCTTATTTTGTATTATTTATTTACATGCAAAGAATAATTAAGAGGATTTTTTCACCTCTTTATCTTCTTATATCCACATGTAATATACAAGATTCCAAAAAAATGGAAATATAAAAATTTATCAGTGTGTAACACGTTTGGCTATATATTTTTTTAAGGGTCATAACATTTGGTTATTTCCTTCTTCACCTGATGGTAAATCCTCTAAAAGTAGTTAAAATTTTTTTTTTATTATCTATTCCAGTTCGAATTCATAGCTAAGAAAGGACAACGTCTGTCGGGTCAGCTAGTAATTGTATATATGTATCTTGTTAGAATTCTCAAAATCAAAAACGGAATTATATCTTGGAAAATAAATTGATAAGGTCGCTTAAAAGTGTTGGTTGCTCGGTCGAGCTACATATGTGATAAGGTTTTTAAAATCTCAATAAGAAAAGACCATATCATGGCCAAAGTTGAAGCAGATGGAACCATAAAATGTAGATAAAACAAAAATCAAAAAAGATATAAAATCAAAAATTAGGAAATAGACATAAGCCTTAGTCAAATCAGATTTCTTAAGAAAATATCTAAAAATATCCTCTGCCTTGCTCATAACCTATTATTTTTTTTTTATTTTTTAAAAACTGACATTTACTGTTGTAAGCTTCACAACATTTAGTTTGCAAAAATATTGGAAGTAAATATATCTTTAGAAAAGCAGAATGAGAGGAGTAAATATTTATTTTCAGTACCTTTTTTGAAAAACAGAATTTTGTAAAACCGAATAGAGAAAAAAAAAACAGAATTTCGAAAAGCAGAATTTTTGCAAGGCAAAGGCAGAGTTATGAAAAGCAGAATTGTGACCCGCTCCCGTACTGCTTCTTGCAGGTACCTAAAATTTTATAGCTCTAGTTGGAACACAATCTTTTACATTTAATTACTTTTGTGTCAAGTTTTGTTCCCTTCACCAAACTGCTGTTTTAATGAAAAAAAAAAAAAAAAAAAAACAATTAAAACAAAAACTTACCGAAGAAAACTCCATGACTTTCAGTATCCACAGTGTTAGAACTAAATTAACGATTATCAGAAGCATAAGAACGAGTATAAGTGTGTAAAGGCATTTTTTACGCCATCCCATAAGTCCCAAATGATAGTCGATTCCATCGGCAAAACTGCTCGCCCCAATACGATGACCTCTCCCCGCAGCACCCATGTTGGGTAATTTCTTTTGCGGCTGTTGCGGTCGTTGGTCAGTGAAAGTCCTAGAAGTTGTCGCCTGTTGCTGATGTTGTCGATCGCCTAAATCTATCCCTGCCACATAAGCTGATTGCCTTGGAATACGTTCTGATCTTGTTGTTCCGGTGTCACCTATCATCGCGTCATCGGCATCCCGCAGGATTTCTGCAATATCACCCGCCTCAGAAAAACTTCCACCTCCGCTGCAAGCTCCAGTGTTGCCAATTATATTGCAAGTACTGCCGTTATCGTCGTAAAGTGATTTTCGAACAAAGTTCGGACTTTTCGAGAAGATCTGAGCCTTTAGACTTCGATTATTGTTATTGTTGTTGTTGTTGATGGTAATGTTGTTTTTGTTGCTAAACGAAGAAGCCGGCGAAGTCTTTCCATTCATAACGAGCAGATCCGGGGACTGTTGGTGATGGATTATGGTTGATGAATTACTTCAATTCAAAAGTAGGAGGTTATGTTTTTTTGGGATATTATGGTTGTTAGTGCACGGATGGTGATGATATTTTTATTATTATTTTTTTTTTTGTGAAGTGCGATAACATATGAAAAAAAAGATGTGCAAGAATTTATTTTATTTTACAAATAAAATACAAGAGAAACTAAGAAAAATATTTGGAATGAAAAACATATTGAAATGATCTCATCATAATGTTGCAGCATGAGTATGTTTATTTTTGGAACTTTGAAAATATTAGTGGTGCGTTTGACGGCACGTTACAGAAAAGAGGCGGTACTTACCTTAAAAGTGCCACAACATCGGCCGCAATATTTTCGTCATCATTTTGCGAAGTATCCACCGGTTGCTTGCTTGCGGTGGTGGCCTAAAAATATAAATAAAAAATTATATTCATATGGCATTGATAGCTATAGTCAAAAAGGTGATGTCAGTTTCAGTCAGTTGTAATTTTATTGATGGAATAATTACTTTTAGCGCAATAATGTGTGTTTATTTAGTAGGTATACATATTTAATTTATAAAAAAAAACACATTTCAGTTGAAAAAAATTAAATTTTTAATTTAAAATATTATTTTTAACTTTTGTACTCTCCTTTTAAATAAAAAAAATTCTTTTACATGCATATTGCATAGTAGACAGGAAAATTGGACTGTTGGATCCTGCGTCTCCAGCTGCGTCATCCACTCATTGACCTACTGAACATGGCCATTATGATGCATTCAAGCAAGACATTACCAAAGTTATACCATTCATACTCAAAAATGTCAATATAATTATCCAAGGTTATATGGAGGGTAAAAATAAAGTACTTACTGGATTTTTATCAGCCAAAGCTGAATTTTAGTGCGCCAAAGCTGAATTTTAGTGGAAAGCTTAGTTTTTTTTGTCTTTAGCATTTTCCAAGAAGTATCCTTAAATTGAAGCGGGCTTAAGTTTTCAAGGGGGCTTAAGGGAGATAAAGTTCAGTTTAAAAATTTTGAAAAATTCTAAAATTTAGGAAATGACTTTTTATAAAATAATACGAAAGCTCTCTTCCAGTGAGAATAGACGAAAAAATGCCAAAGAAAGAAAAAAAAAATAGTTAGTGGCTGAAATTTGGCATGGATATTGTTAACCGGACTCTTTACAAACTGAGAAAGTTCCTTACCGATCCGATAACAGCTAGGTCAGTTAAAAGGCGTCAAAGGTCATAAAAATGGTTTTTTTTTTTTGCAGATATCTTTAAAACAGTTTATAGAGAGTCCTATTACCAATACGCATGCCTAACTACGACCGCTGACTAAATTTTTCCTTGTGAAAGTCTATTTTTCCTAAGTCTACAACTGCTTTCGCAAATTCTTTAAAATTAGTTTCTATAACTATTAAAAAAGTTATTGTGAAAAATTCAAACTTCGTTTCTGTTGGAATATAATAGTTAAAAATAAAAATTGAATGAAAACTGATAAGTCCAAGTGAGATCGCCAGGACGAAACGCCAATTTTTATGAACTAAAGGCCGTTAAAAGCTATTTTGAATCAATAATTCAAAAAGTCCAATTGAATAGTGCTAAGTCTTCTACTTGGCTGATTTATTTCAGTAGTATATAGAATTTGTATTTATTGAAAAAATCTTCGTAAAATTGAATGTTTTTTTAAATAACCAAATTAAAATATTTAAAATGGTTTTTTTTGTTTCAAATGTTTCAATAAAATCAAATGAGTTCAAAGCAGAAATACTAAATAATACAAATAGTTTTCTTTATTTTTTCTTTTTTCGATTGTCTTTTATTTTTCTAGTATTGATTCCATATAAATGTACCTATTAGAAAAATGCTTGGAGGCGCAGAGCCCCCCGTAGCTCCTACTTTGCTACAGCACTGATAATTCTACAATCTCTATCTTGTGCATTTTTATTCCATCATTATTGTTGGCAAAAACGATCAAAATTTTAACGAAGAAAATTTTAAATTTTATTCAAAATTTTACAATATTAATTAGTTTTTTTGTTGTTTTAAATATACAATGCTCCTATCAAAAGAAAGATTTTAAAGTGTCTTATAGTTTTTGAGGATATTGAAAATAACAAAATCTATTTTACTAATTAATTATTAGCGAAGCCTGCTAAGATTGAGGAATTACAATTCAAAATAACTCACGTCGTTGCCGTTGGCCAAATACCACTTAAAATGTTCGGACGCGTTTTCGTTGCGGCAACAGATCCGTTGACATTGACTTATGCAACGGATAGGGGTGACCCAATGGATACGTTGCGTTATTTTGACAGCTTAATTCAAATTTCTAAGAGCGTTCGATTTTTCTAAACCATTGCGCACTGAGGAAGGTCAGCGCATTTCATAGAACTTAAAAGCCTTATTGTATACCTTGTGTGATGGACAAACGTCACAAAACTAGCAAAATAATGGACAAAATAATGGATCAAAATTTTAACGAAGAAAATTTTAAATTTTATTCAAAATTTTACAATATTAATTAGTTTTTTTGTTGTTTTAAATATACAATGCTCCTATCAAAAGAAAGATTTTAAAGTGTCTTATAGTTTTTGAGGATATTGAAAATAACAAAATCTATTTTACTAATTAATTATTAGCGAAGCCTGCTAAGATTGAGGAATTACAATTCAAAATAACTCACGTCGTTGCCGTTGGCCAAATACCACTTAAAATGTTCGGACGCGTTTTCGTTGCGGCAACAGATCCGTTGACATTGACTTATGCAACGGATAGGGGTGACCCAATGGATACGTTGCGTTATTTTGACAGCTTAATTCAAATTTCTAAGAGCGTTCGATTTTTCTAAACCATTGCGCACTGAGGAAGGTCAGCGCATTTCATAGAACTTAAAAGCCTTATTGTATACCTTGTGTGATGGACAAACGTCACAAAACTAGCAAAATAATGGACAAAATGAAGAAAATAATGAGCAAAACCATTTTCGCTTGTATTTTGCAATAGTTTACAAAATTGCAGAGTTATCGCCCTTTCTTCTTTGTGTTTTTCCTTATTCTTGCATGTTTACACGATAAAAGAAAAATGGCTAAAATTTTGCAGATAGTAACATTTTGTCAGTTTTGTCGTGTATATCGATTTGTTACAAAAATACAGAAGCTATACGGTCCAATTCCGCAAGCATGAAAAAGTTGTTTCGTCTACCCTCTCAATTCACGCTCAATATATGCTCGAATAAATTTACCTATCTGTGTACACGTTATCTATAAAAAAAAATAATCAATCCACTCTTGCAAAATTAAAAAAAATTTATGTGTAAGCGAAGAGAAAACTCACTTTATTAAAGTGAACAAATCTTATCAAAACGAGTTCAGAGAACAGCAATGAACCAAATGAAATGCCATCATCGAACAAACCTACTATTGACAATTGATGCCGGAGAGAAAAGTTAAAAGTTCAGCTACTTTTTGCGTTGCGTCCTTCTCTACTAAGAACGTGTCTATTTAATCGAGCTGTAAGTTGTGTACGTCGACGCAACGCATGCGACGTATTCTATTGGGTCGGGCCCTTTACGATCGGCATTTGAAAAAAACCATCTGTACAAAAAATATACTTTGTACAGCAAAGATAGTCAATATAGGGAAGATAGGACGATTGCATCTCAGTTTGGTTGCAATGTAGTGCATAAGTCTATCGCATTCGCATAGAAAATACTTTTTTCTTAAAAAAAGTCTTAAAAAAAAGCATTACTTCTGTAAGCTCTTGCACACAAATTATATATTAGAAAAAAGAGTAGTTAATGTGGGTGGGTAATCTTACCAATGGTTGGCAACTCCAATTTTGTGTGAATAGTGAATATACTTCATTAAACACAAACTGTGATTAGTATAAGTTGCATTTTGTTTCGTGGATTGCTTTGGGAAATCGGTAGGTCCCATTGATTTGAAAAAAGCTTTCCCATAAGGCCCGTACTGACAATTTTTCTTGGACGGAGTATAGTATATGAAATGGTTCTTTTGTACGATAATAAAGTTTACCTGATTGTATTTACCTATCTGTCAAATGAATCAACTATTTATAAAAAAAAATATACCACATAATAGAAAATAAACCTTTTTCATATGACATAGTGAAAATATTCGCGTCTACCAGAGAATGAAATTTAAACTAAATGCCAACCGAAAAAACCTATTTTATTCTCAAAGGCAATACTAATCTCAAGAGAATTCTATATACACCAAAACAATTTGCATAATTTCTTTAGAAAATCATTCCACCATCCCGTAAGACCTTTGATGCATTTTCCCGGTTTCGTAAAACAAAAGCAAAAATACAGGAAAAAAGAAAATTCAACTATCGAAATGATGGCTGAAAACTTCTTTGCAGTTTTTCAACTTTTTCACGCACTGATACTTTTATTCTTTAGCAAGTAGAAAAAGAAAAGGAACACATTTTTTTTTAAACGAAAATCTACAAAATAAAAAGAAAAACAGAAGAAAAAAAAATTACCCGATTCTCCGATATCATTTCAAATGTAATTCCGGTGCACAAAAGTTTTCCCGTATAATATGTGTGTAGGTATAGTTACCTTCAAAACAACGAGACAAACTCAAATTAAATCCACTCCACCTTGTATACTTATGGCGTAGATTTCCCTAAATCCCGGCAGTCATTAAATCCTGAGATGATACTCCTTTTCTAAGTATTTGTGTGGAAGTAATTTTAGTCGTGTTTAAGTTTTGTCTTTTCTCGTCCTTGCTTTGTCGTCCTTTAACGGAGAAAATCTACAATATATACCGTACCGACCTACTAAGTTGAACTGGGTCTTGTGTCGCCCAGCATTAGAAGCAATTTTTTTTTTTTCTGAAGAAATGTCCCTCGAGGAAAACGGAAAAGCCAGCTATGAATTTTCTCAGTCAGACCCAGTATTTATTGAGTTGAGATTGAGAGCTGACGAGGACGATGATGGTGGCGAGGAGGAGAGTCTTACAAAGTTGAATGTGACTTTTGAGTTTGTGCAGTCAAGAGTCACGCGCTGCAGCAGCAGCAGCAGCAGCAACAGCAACAGCATCCTTAATACTCGATCCTTAATCGTCTCGAGGAAGTTTTGTGCCATTTTTTTCCATTTCCCTCAATTGCACGCATTAATGGAGGACAAAAAGGATATGGTTTTTTTTTTTAACAAGAAAATACTTTTTTTTTTTTTCTATTTCAACTTGAAACGGTGTCAGAAAAGTAGGAAGTGCGGCAGGTCTTTTAGATAGATAGTCTTTTCAGATATATAATCAAAGAGAATCTGGAAAATGTCTGTCAATCTTTAATATGCATATACAAAGAAGCCACAGTGGGTTTATATTTTCGCTGCCCACGCCAAGCTAAGCGAGGACAAGCAAGCAATTAAGTGTCAGATAATTAACCTCAAAGGCAATGAATGGCGAATAATTCAAGTAGGTTAGAAGAGTCAAGTATTTTTATGCAGTGTTTTGCGTATTATTTTAGGTATATGATTTATGTATTTTTTAAGATTGCTCTCTATAGTGTACAGATAGATACTGAGAATGACGTTACGAAATTTGTATTTTTTCTCAAGTTTATTAAGAAAAAAAGTCTCACAAAATGTGTGTGTTTTTTATTTTTAGTTTGGTTTACTGCTTGCAGATGTTTTGGTTTTTTCGATTTGTCTAGACACGGTTTTGACCTTGATTCCAAAAATTCAAATAAACTAAAGAGTTTGAGTTTGACAGAAGGAAAAAAAAAAACATCTTTAAACACAAAAAACTTTAAATGTTTTAGGTATGTCGGGGAGTTTTTGTTAAGACATAACCGATAAGACATACCCGATAAAATGTTAGGGTTTTTTAGAAGATGGACTAAAGAATTCCTAGCTCCCTATGCTACCCTCGCTCTTTACATTTGCTAAGATCGTCCTCACCTTGAATATGCTTCCCAGATATGGACTCCTTTTTACGAAGTTCATAAGAATAGGCTAGAAGCTGTTCAGCGTAATTTTATTCGTTGATATGAGCCCAGAAAAAAAATTTGCTCCCGATTAAAGTGTTTCTTTCCTATATTAAAGTGTTAAAAAATAAAAAAAATAAATTTGATGGCACAACAGCTCATGAAGAACTAGGGCCTAGTGACTTACAACTCTCAACCATTCCTGTGTGCGTGTCTGCAGGAATGGAGGGGACCTACAGTTTATTGCCG
Organism: Epistrophella euchroma; assembly: GCA_947049315.1. NCBI lineage: Eukaryota > Metazoa > Arthropoda > Insecta > Diptera > Syrphidae > Epistrophella > Epistrophella euchroma. Next base: position 103,425,784 of record OX346247.1, on the reverse strand, counting down.
AATCCGAACGGCTAACGCTATGACAGGAGATACTCTTGGAGGATTTGTCAATTCCTCGCAAGAGGCAGTAGCCGTTTTTTCTTTTTAATCTGGGGATCGAACATTAGACCTCCGGCATGACAGTCCATCGCACTAACCATCACGCCACGACTACTACAAGTAAAAATTTAGGGTTAGAAACAAATATTAAAGTGTTATGCGACTGAAATGTCTGCTAACCTATAAGTACTATGCTGTACGCAGTATGCGGTACGGTATGTTTCAAGTGTTTTATGAATGCAATTACATACTTAATTCCAACAAAAATCTATCCTATCCTTCTATTCCTTCTAACATTGCCCAATTTATAAGACCCTAGGTCTTACTGGCATATATATGTTTGTGTTTGTTGTTGTTTAATTCTTACCATACCATTACTATACGGATAGAGAAAGTTTTCCATTTATAATATAAAAAATTGAACTCAATATTTCAATCAAATCTGACATTATACGATGATAGAGAACACGAAAAAGTGGGTCCAATTCCGTCTATCTGTCTGTTTTGTAACTTAAGATTTTCAGGCGATTTCCTAGCAACGAAATCGAAATTTTCTTTGGCTACAAAAATAACGGTTACCTACCTGCCATGCAATTGATGTGAAAAAGGTTATTTTTCTCTGTATTCCTAATATTCGCTTCTACGGTCTGTATTTTAGTAAAAATAATATCAAGAAAACACAGAACAGTTCACATCTTAACCAATTTTCATCAATAATTTTAGTTAAGAGATTTCCTTTAAGTTTAAAAGAATATGTCATACATAATAAATATTTTGAAATTTTTTTTTTTAAATTTTTAAAAAGCATTCAGTGTTTTTTTTTATCGATATTTGGAAAACGGGTTAATGAATTTCTTCAAATAACTGGCTTAATATTTAAAAATTGAATTTCAATTACTGGCGATATAAAATACTGCATATATGGCTTTTGAATTGTAAAAAAAAAATTGAACTTGAGTTTATGATCAAACTTGACAAAAAAAGTGGGTTTTGCAATTCTGTCCATCCATCTGTCTGATGTGTAAATTGAATTTTTTTTTCAAGCATTTTTGGAATATCTAATTGCTCTCAAAATGGCTGCACAAATTTTTCTAAAAAAAATTTAATAAATTTAACTGCTTTTTTGTGAAAATAAAAATTTACGAATAACTATTTAAATGGCATCTCTCTTTTTCTCATTCCTTGAACATTTTTCTTCTCAAAAGTAAATAACATATTCTAAAAGTATTTTCTTTGGATTTTTAAAAAAAAGTTTCAAATATATTTTGAAAACTTAATATGTATTTCGAGATTCGAGATGTATTTCGGCTGATTTTTATGAAATTTGGCACTAAGCGGTTCTTTAACATTGTCCTGTATATTTCAAATAAAAAATATTTTTATAGTAAAAATTAATTGTACCGTCCTTCCATACAAATGATTAGAACCGTTCCAGAAAATCTAAATTATCTCGAAAACGACTCCTAATTATAATTATAATTAAAATTAAAATTGACATGTATACTTAAATTAATACGGCCTACCATCTAACAGAAGCAAACTTTACGGTTAGCCATTATTCTCAGCATACCTCTTATAAAACCATTTTTCATTTTTAACTATTACATTATCTACATATATAACCGATTAAAATTTAATTTTGTACACAAGAGCATATCAACATTTCCATAAAAGCAAGCTGGATTTAAAAAAAAAAATTGAATTGAATTGAATAGAAATTGAATTTTTAATTGCACATAAATAAATATTTTGAAATGGTGTAGGTGGCAATTTTTATTTCTTAAAAATGTTAATAAAATTTTATATGAAAAATCGTTTTTTAAAGAATAGATCCAACGATTTTTTATTTTTATTTCTTATAAAATATGATTTTTTTTAAAGAAATCAGATAGATGGTGAAATTTTTTAAGCTCTTAAAACAATTAAATAAGTTTTTTTTAATACCATATGCAGTTTGCTGTAATTGTGCATTTTTGCATACTCACGTAATACTACTTTAAATAAAATTACATTTTTGGTAGGTGGCATACAATAAATGCATGCACAATTTATTTTCTTTGGTTGAATAGCTTTATGTTTTCAGGGTTCATGCACGAACCGTTCCCGAGAAACATAAAATATTTTTTTACGGTTAAGAAATTTTGTATGACAGGAATATAAGGTAGTGTTTTTTTTTTTGGTATTAAAACAAAATTTAAAAATGCTATTTAATACGTAAAAAAAATTAAAGATAATCGACCCCGTAGCCCAGCACTTTTTCGTCTTCCCTTTCAACATACTATCAGGTTAAACCAAAATCTCGAGCTCATTATACGAAAGGTTTTCAAATAAATAAAAAAAAAAATAAAAAAAAAATGATTTTGGTTGAGTAGTCGATTTTAAAATGAACTCTACATGAGTTAAAAAAAAGTCATTAATCTTTATTAAATTCGATATTAATTTTTTCCGACCTAACCTAATATGAAGATGAAAAAATAAACTAAACAACTATTAAAATATTCTAGAAAATGTAATCACTCCTATTACACTGCATTTGCTTAAATGTTTTTTTTTTTTTGTTCTAACACCCGCACATCCATTAAAAAAAAAAAAAAACACTTGTTTGGAATTGGAACAGAATACCTAGTTACCTAGTTGTTTATACAAAGTGTTTCATCAAAAAATAGCAGTGTTTGTTCTTTGAGCAAATAATTAAATCTCGATACATAAAAAAAAAAAACAGATAAATAAAAGAAATGATTAATGGTTGTGAAAACATTGCAATTAAAATTGAACAAAAAGAAAAACAAAATATTTGGGAAAGCAATTATATGTATAGGTAAAAAATTTTTCAATCAGGTTGTAGTAATGGCAAATTTCCACCAAATTAAATGGTCCGATAAAAAGATAATAAATTAAGTAGTAATTGCAGACAGACAACAGCTATTAGTGTAGCCAAGCCCAGCACGATTCTGATATGGAAACAATAATAATAATTAATATCGATTTAAAAATCATGTTGTGAAGTAATGCTGATTTGATAATCTTCATAGGATTGTTTAAAAACAGAGATAATAAGTTGGCTATAAAAATTCAATAAAAACGAATTTTTATTCATTGTTTTTTTTTTTTTTTTTACCTGAAGGTATTAGGGCGAGCATTGGTTTCAGGTAATATTTTTTAAACAATTCAATGAAAAATAAAAAAAAAGAGTATGACATACCGCGTGTCATCCGTAACATATCGGTCTGTGAGACTGTGTACGTCTGTGCATTTTTGCCAATGTATGGCTGCATTTGTTTGTATATCAAGCTAGACTATAAGGGGATGAGTGAATTTGTATTAAGTAAAATTGATCTTTTTCGTGCAGAGTGAACAGCTTAATCGTAACCAGTTATTAAAAATTATAATAATAACTAGCTGACCAGACAAACGTTGTCCTGTCTTAGCTATGAATATTCAGTTTGAATTTGAATAAATAATACTATTTTTTTTTTAACATAGGTGCAAAATTTTAGACGATTTAGTATGATGTTAAAGAATTTTAAAAAGAGGAGAGTTAGAATCGTATTATCTTTTTAACATTTTACTTAAGTTTAAAATATCCAAGTGTCTGTTTTATCTCTTTAGTATCATACTAACTCGAAATGTCACTTTGACAATTACAAATGTGAAAATGGTGTGATCTGTCACTTTTTGAGGCGTCTTCAGCTAGACTTTATTGTAGGAAATTGGTTCAGTATGATACTAGTAAAAAAATGTTTAAAACTAAGAACATTTTAGTAAAGAGCTTTAAAGTTAGAAAATTGTTAAGTAGTATCATGTTATTATTGTAACACCAGGCAGTTTAAAATTTTAAGCCATAGTGTTTATTGTAATGCCTTCTTGTAAGTTTTCTTTTCTGGGGCATAAATAAATAGTTTTGATGGTTTTCCGACGCGGGAAAAGGCGACATACTATACAATTTTCCATTTGAAAACTTAAAAAGAGGTTGCATTTGATAACTTACCATTGGTTCCCTTTTAAACTCGACATCCGATGTTATTTTTTATAAGAAAATTACCAATACAAATCTTCGAAAAACTTATCAGTTGCGCAATTAAGGGAAGGCTGTTTGCTCTAAATACAACGCGGCACAAAAAATTTCAACAATTATTAGCAGTTTCTTTTGCAGTTTTTTTGGCCTAGAAAAAAAAACCGTCAATTAAATTTTTTTACAAACTCTACCGATTAACAACTATAACTTTGTGTATTAAATAAAATTAACCCGAAGTTGATACATATCCTTGTGTGTGTCAATATATTCGACATTTTTTAACAATTTTTAATGGTGTTTGTAATAAACTGTGGGTTGATTTTTTTTCTAAGTATTACCAATTTTTCACTACGTCATTATGCATAGAATGAAACTAGGCCGAAGTCGATAGCATTATTTGTTCTAGAGATATTCGAGAAACAAGCCATTATACAACTTTTTTTTTTAATTACTGTAATAAAAAAACCGCAAATTGAATTTTTTGAAAATTTATTCTGCGTATTATGGCCTTATTATATCTGTAAAATAAAATTTTTATTTTACAGATATCGTCGGCGAAAAAAAGCGTCCGAATTTACGAACGTATACATACATGGTATACAGACATCTCTCTAAAAACAATGTAATCCGACTCCAGAGACCTCTAAACGTAGAGAAATGTCAAAATTTTCAATTTCACAAACCGGACCGATTAAAATAACTTACAATGGGAAGTTAAAAAAAAGATAATCTTAGAGAGCGCGTTCAGGTATAGAGAATTAACCAAAATCAAACAAGCAAAAACATGTAAAGAAAAACTTGGGAGGCACAGAGGACTAACTATCACGTGAAGAAGGAAGTAACCAAATTTTATGATCCATACAAAAATAAATGTTTGTATTATAAAAATTTGTATATTTCCATTTTTTTTTTCGGCGAGTTATAATCTATTAAATGTGGATTTAATTAGAGAGAGAGGCGAAAAAAAACTTTGTTATTAATCTTTTCCTATTTTTAGTATAAAAAACATTTCAGACAGACCCATTAAAATAAATAATACAAAATAAGCATTGGCCGGTTCCCTGTGGCGTATACGTAAATTTTTGAAAAAAAAAGATAAAATAGTTAAACTGCGAACTTCGTTCCACTTAAGATTAGTTAAATTATAAATGTCCTTTCTTATGCAAATCGGATGATGTTCAGCCGAATTATGCACATACAAAAAAAAAAAAAAAAAAAAAAAACAATTTAGAAAGTATGGCTTTTCCGAAAAAATGCAAATTTTACACACGCGTGAATCCAACACCGCCGTTTTTGATTTTCTTAAATAAAAGGGTTGTACTGCGATGTGCCCATCTTGGGCTGCCATCTGCCGTATTTAAAGAAAAATCAAACTAAGCATATGGTTTTTAAAGTCTACCAATTATATTTGCGTGAAATTGGCATCGCTATTCATTATTCATATATTCTTGACCCCGCTGAACTGGAAAATCACTATAAAATCTTTTTGAATGGATAGGTTTTTTAGATATAAATATTTGAAATTTTTGTTTGCTTTGCTCAAAACCTGCTTTACAATTTAATCCATTATGACCTAGGAATATCTTATCTGGTTCAAATGAATTAGGTTCAGCAATACTTATAAGTTGAGGCGTTTGAATGATATGGGCCAAACTTTCTTTTGTAGTAGCCCGTTGCGTAATGGTTAGTGCGTTGGACTGTCATGCCAGAGGTCTGGAGTTCAATACCAGCCGCTTCCACCTTAAGTTTTTTTCGGATCTACTACTTCTTTTCAAATTTAGCTTTTTAATATTCTGCTTTTCACAACTCTGCTTGTCAATATTCTGCTTTTCAAAATCCTTTTTAACAAAATTCTGGGAATAATAAAATAAAATTTGAAAAATTTAAAAAGAAATTAAATTTTTTTTCCATTCTTTGCTGAATTTTTTAAACCGGTTTTTCACCTAAAAATTATACTATGTATTTTTTAATAGAAACAGTTAAAAACATCCTTTGGTTTTTTTTCATCTTCCCATTGGAAGTTATTGTAATCGGTGCGATATGTAAAACTGTAAATTTTGACATTTCTCGACGTTTCGAGGTCTTTGGAGTCGGATTACATTATTTACGCTTTTTTCGTTTATGATATCTCGAGAACGCATAAAGATATCGACTTCAAATAAATTTTATTTTATAGATAATAAGGCCATAACGTGCAGAAAGGATTTTCAGAAAAATTCAATTAGCGGTTTTTTTATTACAGTCATTTTTAAAAAAAAGTTGTAAAATGGCTTGTTTCTCCAATATCTCTAGAACCATAAATGCTATCGACTTCGGCCTGGTTTCAATCTATACATAATGATGTAGAAAAGAAATGGTAATACTTAAATAAATCAACCCGTAGTTTTTTTTAAATTAAAAAAACAAAAACACTAAAAATTGTTAAAAAATATCGAATATCTTGAGAACACACAAAGATATTAGCTTCGGGTTAATTTTATTTAACACACAAAGTTATAGTTGATAATCGATAGAGTTTGTAAAAAAAATTCAATAAACGATTTTTTTTTCTAAGCAAAAAAAAACTGCAAACCAATGGGAAAGTTACCAGTGTGGGCCAACCCCAGCTTCTTTTTTCACTTATTATTATAACTTGTACCGACCAATATCTTGTTTAAAAAAATAAAATGAGATGTCCTGCGAAATCCTGCGTACGTTCTTTTATGGATTAGAACCAAAGTTGTGACCGTTTAGTTATAGCGATATTTTCAATACTTCAATACAATACTTTGCATGAGAAGCATAAAAACACTACAGCATGAAGTTTTGGTCAAAAAAGAAAGGCAACATTTTGGGGTGGGGTCTATTTCCCCCCACTCAGGCGCACGAGATAAAAAAAAATTAAAAAACAACAACACAATATTATATGCTATATTTTTTTCTTAAGCAGACTTCCATTTCTTATTTTTTTTTAATTGCAAGGGATACATACATATTTATTTTCAAACTCAAAAAATGCAATAAAATTTTTATGTAGGTTCTTAAAGTTAAAATTGGTTGATAGAGTCAAACTGATTCATAATAAAATAATAACACTTTGATACATACTTGACTTCAATGATTTTTCTAATCTAAGATATGTGCCTAAACATTTAAATGTCATTTTAAAAGAGAGCCCTATGCCAAAAAAAAAAGACATTCCTTTAATTAATGAGGTGAACATATAATTAACTAAACACCATACTCTAAAAGTAAAGCCGAAGGGAAAATACAACATTCACCAATTTAAAAGTAATTCATATGATTTTTTCACTTTTAAAATAAACCTAAGCAAAACGCAATGATGTGTGTACTTCATTTATTTATATTTAGTTGCAATTTGGACATGTGTTAACAAGGGTGAATAATAGAAATTTTATTTGTTGTTTAAAATCAACTTTTACAAGATGACACAAGTCCATTTGTACATTTTGAAAAAAAAAAAACAAAAGAAATATGAGAAAATAAACTCGCAACAGCAAAAGTGTCAACACGCATTTTCTCCCACATAAATTCACCTCTTAAGCTTATACTCAAATTGAAAAAGATACAAATTAAAAATAGATACAAATTGGTGGGATTGTTGTTCTATTTTTTTTTTCGATACAAGGTCAAGTTATCACCGCATTCATTTTTATTTTATTTTGTTTTTATTTTTATTTTTTTCTCATATATTTTTTCTTTAAATAAAAGAAATGCCAAATTTTTAATTTAAAATTCACAACGATTTTCATTTATATATATGTAATTCAATTAACAGTTACAACCAGGCATAGCTAGAACAGCTTTTATATGTATTATTAATTTCATCCCCAGAACAACACAATGAATAATTTTATTAAATAAAATGCCTGCAAGTTCTAGAATTATGTAGTGTATGTGTCTATGCCGCTACTCCTTTCATTAGAGGATTTCAAGATTAAAATTTTGAAAATCGTTAGAGCTTGTGTGTTATCCTTGAATTAAATTCCACGTTAGCCGTATTACCTGTTTCCTCCGTTCTCCATTTAAACGAGTAGGTGTCCCTATACTCACCGGTTATTCCATTTCACACAACCGCATACGAACAAAGGATATGGAGCAACATTTGAAATAAGCGTATGTTCTGTAATAATATTCCATGCCGAACAATGTGTCGCAAGGATGTATATCATTTTTAAGTTCAATCCCTTTACCGCCCCCCTCCCCCCCCCCAACAATCGAGTATATCAAGGTGTATACATACGTACCTAACTTATACAGTTATTCAAGGGAGTGGGGGGGAGGTACACCAGAAACACCGTCTAAACAGACTCCATAAGGGTTATTGCCATGGATATTAGCATTTTTATTGGCCCTCTCCCATATTGAGGGGGATATGCATTTAGTAGAATTTGTTTGGTAGTGCGGGTGGATTTGGTATTTGTCTGTAATTTCTAAACATGTTTTACCCGAAAAATTAAATGTAACACTCGTATTTTTGTTGTAATTTAATTCAACTATGTGACGATAGGGTACTGTATGCTTAATATGAAGGTTCTCTTGATGCTCGAAGCGTTTGAAGGTGAACATATAGAGGTTTGAGTTCGCAATTTAAAGTCTCTGAGAGGTGTTATGCAAACGTTACGATTATGTTTATGATATTTGTCTCTTCAAAGATCAAGGTCATATGCCATATCAATGTTTTGCTAAACATCCTGACGCACATATTAAAAGAATAATTTCGAATACTTAAAAGAACTGAATAACTTAATATTGTTTGACTTTTCGTTTTCGTGTTGTGGTAGAAATAAATAAGAGAAACAGGAGATTTGCTTCGCAAAAAGCTGAGTTAGTTTTAAATCCACGGGTCTCATTGAGTATTTATAAGAAGTATAATTTTTAGCTCATCTAACCTATTGTATTTGTCTAAAAAAATTTAGTAGCCGTGGCGTGATGGTTAGTGCGATGGACTGTCATGCCAGAGGTCTAAGGTTCGATCCCAAGCCTCGCCATCTATTTATTTAAAAGAAAAACGGCTACTGCCTCTTGCGAGGAATTGACAAATCCTCCAAGAGTATCTCCTGTCACAGAAAAGTGCCGCTCGTTAGCCGTTCGGATTCGGCAATAAACTGTAGGTCCCCTCCATTCCTGCAGACACGCACACAGGAATGGTTGAGAGTTGTAAGTCACTAGGCCCTAGTTCTTCATGAGCTGTTGTGCCATCAAATTTATTTTTTTTTTTTTATAAAAAAATTTAGTTCGGCCCGAACTTTCTCATAAAATCCCTTTTATTATTGAGACGTTAATTGATAAAGTAGTGCAATCATTGAAATAATCAATGTCAATTTATATGAAAGGTTGGGCCCAAAAGAATTTTTTTGTTGGCAATAAATATTAATTGAAAAAAAAATTGAAAAAAAAATTACAAATCAATTTTTGTCGGAGTAAACAAAGAACTAGTGGAAAGTAGGTAAGGAATTTTTGAAATTAAATTTAAAAAAACAGCCGATTTGGTATGGGCAAGCTACCCGTTTTTGAGAGGTTATAGCCTGGCCCTCAAGTGTTTCAGTTTTGACCGTGGATTATGGGACATTTGTATGATTAATGTATTTCTATACATATAATGTTAGGTCGGTTTTATTATTGGTTGGTTGATTAAATTCACAAATTAAATTTAGTTAAATTTTAGTTAAGAGTGTTATTTCAAATGAGCTACGCTCGGGTTACCTAGGTTCAAGGTTCTATTCGGAATAAAACAACAATATGAATTATTTGACTCTTGTATTTTGAATATGCTCTCGCAATAAACTTCTGTATCGATACACTACCATAAATCGTATCAATCGGCAATGTAGAAAGACCGTTCGAAAAAAAAAACAACAACTTTTCGACTTTTCCGGCCTTATTTTGTTATTTTTATCTCCATTGTATTTTTCGCTGGTTCAATATAAATCTAACAAAAAAAATACTATCCAATTTGGATGATGTTTCAGCTGAGTTATGCTCGTACGAACAAAAAACTAATTCAGAAAGTGGACTTCGTCGGTGGAATTTTCTAATTTTAGTTCGAATTTTCCAATTTTCGGCTCCGTTGTGTTTTAATCTGGTTCAATACAAATCCAAAAACAAAAAAATCCCCAACTAATTCGGATTCATTTATATGTATACATATATTGATTATTATTATTTTTTAACTAGCTTGAAGTAAACGAAATAAATAAATAAGTTATTTGATCTAAAATGCATTCTTAGTTTTTTTTTCCAAATAAGTACCTACAAAATTTAGGATTTGTTAATAATATTTTTAACGTTATAAATTATAAAAATTTATATTATAATTCTTATAAAAATTTCAAATATGTATTAAATAATATTATTTACAAAAAAAAACATAAAATAGTTTGCAAAAAAAAATGTATACTTGTTTAAGTAAAATAATAACTTTCAAATTCAACAAGAATGACTGAAATATCTTATACCGAGCTTATTTATAACTTTTTTTAAATTTTGGATATACAAGGTTTTCTCATTATTTTTACTTGCGATATAGGTACTTTAGGGCAATTTATGGATTCGTGCAAAAAATCGAACTCGAGATAACAATCAAGCTTGACATAACGATGATAGGGAAGTCGAGAAAAGTGGGTCTCGCAATTCTGTCCGTCTGTCTGTCTGTGGACTCGCCTACAGCCTAAGCCCATGGGCCAATTTTAATTAAACTTGGTATAAAGTGTTTTCGGGACATTACTCCGACACGTTTTTTTTTTTTATTTTTAGGACCAAAAATAACGGTGCCTGCCATATAATTTTTTTTAGCATTTTTGGAAAATCTTATTTTTCTCAAAAATGGCTCGACAGACTTTTCTAAAAAAATAATCAATAAATTTTATTAGGTATATGCTACTTTTTTGTAAAAATTAAATTTCCAAAAAATGGTTTTAAATGGTACCTCCCATAGAACCATTTTTTTTATTTTCATTTTTCTAGAAAAGGAATAGACTAATTTTTTTTATGGAGAATCTTCTGAAAAATTTTAATAGTTTTGTATACCAAAATTTTCCAAAAACTTTTTTTTGGATTTTCAAAAGAAGTTTCAAAATTTTGTTTTTGAAAACCAAATATTTCGAAAACGATTTGGTTCATTTTTATGAAACAAGGAGTTTTTTAACATTATCTAAAATATTTGAAAAAAAAAACTTTTTCTTATAGTCAAAACAACGGTACCTTTCATATAAATGTTAAAAAACCGTTACAGAAAATAAAAATTTGCTCGAAAACGACTCCTACGATTTTGATTAAAATTGTTCTAAATACTGATATTAGTATGGTCTACGATCTAACAAAAACAAAATTTACAGTTAACCATCATTAACAGTACCTCTCATAGAACCATTTTCTTTATTTTGGTCTATCTCATTATGTGTGTAACCCATTTAAATTAAATTTTTTATACAAAAGCTTCTCAAAAGTTGAAATCATACTGCATATCAACATTTTCAAAGAAAAACAAATTTTGGATTTAAAAAAAAAAATTCAAATTTTTTTTTTTGAAAATTCGATATTTCAAAAACGGGTAGATAATTTTTTTCAAAATTTAATTTTTAATTCAACATAAATAAATATTAAAAAATTTTGTACCAATTTTTGTTCTTAAAAATGTTTACAAAATTTTATATATAAAAAATTAATTTAAAAAAAAAAAACGCTCCTACGATTCTAATTTTTTTTTCTGCAAAACTAAGATTAGTTAAATAAATCAGATAGTGTACTTGTTTTAGCTCTTAAAACAATTTAAGAAGACTTTTTTAATATATTTATTTCGAATTATGTTGATTTTTAATAATTTTTCAATTTAAGCTCTATAATGTATAATATTAGTTTAAACTTAAGGCTCCCATAAAAAAAATATTTACTTTATACTTTTAATACACTCAATCTTTGAAATTCGAAGAAACTTTTACTACAAGAGCAAGTTTGTGCGATCCAGTCGTGCGTTTTATTTTTAGTCGAATACAAAATCTGCCATAGAGAACAGAATAGTATATAGCTTGGTATAGTTAAATATATTAATGTATGTATTTTAATGCAAAAATAGTTAGAATGTTTAATGTTAGCAAACATAAATTTTAATAATCCACGATTTTTTTTTAACACATTAAGGTATTCAACCCTTGTTTTCATTAAAATAGGAAACTACATCTGTTTTTAATACAATAATGTCGAAATTACATTAAACAGCAAGCCAAAGCAACAAAGAAACAAGAAATATATTGGTAATAGTAACTCCTTTTCTGATTAAAAATAGAAAGTAAATAATTTAAATATATTTTTATTTGTTTTTATGAAGGCACTTTCTATTTATTTTTTGAAATAGAATATAAAGTTTAGGTTGCAATAAAATTTCAGTACACACATCGTCAAAGGCGTCTCGACTTGTAAGAAAAACAACCCAACTTAAAACATTAAATTTATTATTCGAGCCAAAAAAAAATAAAATTTTAAATTTCTATTAATCTGTTATCTACTAAATGAGACAAAAAAAATTATTACTAAATAAAATCGATATTTTAGTTTGTTTAAATAAGTCTGCAAATCACTAAAAATCTTAATATCTCGTTTTTCTTTCAATCTATGAGGGTCCGGTCTTAAATTTAGAACACAAAACGATATTTGATTTTTAATAATTTCTAAACCCCAATAGAACTAGTTTTTCAGTAAAACTAGCTTTGAGTCAATAATATGGTTGTTATATTTTGTTAGAGGGTTCTTGCGGTAAAAAAATTAAGAAAATTGGGAAATTTAATATTAAAATTCGGTTGAGGGTCTTTAACATTCTGTGTTACTAAATTATTTAATACAAAAATCGTTTTTTTATTTGACAAATAAAAAAAACTAAATTATGAATATTTATTTTATTTTTCCGATTTATTATTATTGCTCCAATTTGTTTATTCGTAGTGAACCAGGTAATATACACTACGGAGCGGAAAGTTGTCCGGAAAATCCGGCAAATCTAAATAGCGAAAACTACACTTTCATAATTCGGCTAGACATCATCCGATTTGCATAGGAAAGGAAATTTATAATTTAATGAATCTTAAGTGGAGTGAAGTTTGTCAGGTCGACTATTTAATCTTAAAAAAAAAATAGCTTATTTGTTTGTATTGATGAAGAATTTCGGGTGGTACTTCACATTATGTCCATAGCTTCATATATGTAGGTATTTGTGGTACTAAAAAAAAACTTAGTACATTATTATTATTTGTGCCGAAGAGAGTAAAATTTTAGTGGGATAAAATTTCACAATCGACTTTAATTTTTTTTTAAACAACACACTCTGACTTAACTTACATAAAGACTAATTTTGATTTTAGAGGGGTTCGCTATTCAAAATTAACTCTAAAGCTGTCGTGTAGAAATTTTTAAAGATATATTATGTTGAAAAAAAAGTACGTATACGCCACAGTGACTGTGCTAATGCTTATTTTTAAAGGTTCTGTAATTACTAAGAGCAGGCAAATATTAATAAAGAGATTTTTTTTCACCTTTCGCTGTCCACATGTAATAGATTATAAGGTCCCAACAAAAAATGAAAATATAAAAATTTACCAATGTTTTGCTAGATTTTTTTATGATTCATAACATTTGGTTATTTCCTTCTTCACCTGATGCAATTTTGAAATAATTTCTTATTATTTATTCTAGTTCGAATATTCATAGCTAAGACAGGACAGCCTTTGTCAGTTCAGCTATAGAGATTGATAAATATATATAAATAAAAATGCTCATTAATAGAAACAATCCTTGTTGGTTGTCTTTCGTAGCCAGTAGCCATCTGATCTTCAAAGTTGACATTCTTAAATGAAGGTTAAATGTTCATTAGATACAATGTAGACAATTTTTATTACAATGATGCAAATGAGTTTGTAAATGGAGCTAAATCTTGTCTGAAATATCGTATTACGATGATTAATCTCAGATTAAAAAATAGTTTTTTTTTTTGATTGAAAACTATGATGAGATAATTGATTTGTTTGCCAAGTGCAAAGCGGAATTAAATACTTAAAAAAAAAACAACACAAACATATATATGCCAGTATGACCTATAGGATCTTATAAATTAGGCAATGTTAGAAGGAATAGAAGGATAGGATAGATTTTTTGTTGGCACAGTGGACTGAGAAATAAGGTTTTGATTATCTCATTAAATCCCAGGGGTGGCGTTCAGTTGAGGGAATATAGAAAAGAATGCTGCCTAGACTGGGGCTCGAACCCACACATCCAGGTTAGCAGTCAAGCACTACTTCCACTGCGCCGGGGCCACCCCCAAATTTAGTTTAAATTTTAAATATAACTTTATAATGAGAGAGCTTAGAAAACACTTTATTTTATCTAATAACTGATTTGTAAATCTTTTTGTTATAATTCAAAGCAAAAATATATTTTTAGTCCCGTTAAAAAGTTATTTAACAATTAAACTTGTTTCTAACGAAATTTTTCTGGCATGGATATGGCGAGTTTTGATTCTCATCGCCTCTTTTTCAAACACGTAGAATTTTCTAAAGATCTCAATTTGAATTATTCAGAAACCAGTGCTTTTGTAAATTTAAAAGACATGAATTTGAAAAATTAAGTTAACCATTGCTCCTTACTTGAAAAATTTCTGTGTAGACAAAAAATTATAAAGAGGTGCTTGAATAATAAATTTAAAAAATTAAAAAAAAAAAAAAAAAAAAAAAAAAAAGAAGTACATATGTACATAATTCTTTTGAAGATACGTTTGATAGTTTTGGCTTAATTTTTGGTAACTCTTAAAAACTGATTTTCGTCTTTCGAAATTTGTGAGTTTTGCGTTTTCTTTAAATTAAAATCCAACTTCGCAGAAACATTAAGGCCTTCTGCACACGAATCGTCATGTATACATGATTCGTAATGAAGCGACGATTCAACTACGGCTAGTCTTTTGCACACGAAACGTCACGTCATAGATAAATCGCGTTCATATTTTCCATCAATTTCACAATTTTGGTATGTATCCGATGTTATACTTCAAGATGTATACGCCTGGCGACTGACATTGTTGTACGCCCTGCGATTTGCAGTTTCATACAAGTCGCAAACATTCGTTGTACGCATAGAGACGCTTCGTGTGCAGAAGGCCTAACCTCTCGCTAACAGTAAATGCATTAAAAATTAGTATGGATAGAAAGTTTTTGATTCCTAGCTCAATTTGTGATAAACGGGATTTTTGAGTGCTTAGAAAAATAAAATAATCAAATAAAGGAACAAAACTAATGTAGGTACAAACATTGATATTTAACTTTATTATCTTACTTTCTCAAAATTGTCGTCACATTTTCAAAAAAAAAAAATAAATGAAAAAAAAATAATCGTAAGTTCAGCTCACCTCACTCCGAAGATGCCTATCCAATGTTGAAACTTCTTCAAAAAATGTCCAACTTAAATTTTCATGTGGACTACGTTCTTCGATTACGTCGTCGTCGTCGCCTTCACCGTCCGAATCTAAAAAGTGACGTTCCCGCGGATGATGATGATGATTGCTCTCGTCAGGCCTTAGATTCTTTTTACCAGAACCAATATTTTTTTTATTGTTGTTGCCACTGGCTAAGGCCAATAAACCTTGTGACTCAAAAATTAAATCAGAATTTGAATTTAATTCGAGGACTTCATTCACCATTGCAAATTGCAAAAATAATTCATTTTACGCATTTAAACAATTCCAATTCTCTTTATCCATCCGCAAACATAAATTTTGCGAAAGCAAAACAGGGATTCACCCCGCAAAATCCCAAAAACAAAAAAAAGAACACTTAACAAAAAACACACGCACTCATAGAGGCAACACGCAGTGTTGTATCTTGCTGTAACCCTCGCCCCACGCAGCAAAATTGCTTTTCGCTTTGACTTTGGTCATCAATCAACGGGCAATTAAATGCTCAATTAAATTTTCCATCCGACTGCATGCAACTCGCATTCAACTTCGTATCTTTTTTATTATTCTTTTTTTTTTTTTTAATTTAAACAGATCTATCTGTGCCAAAATATCTGTCAGTATAAGGACGAGAAAAATCGCGACGACGGTATTTTCCCCAAAACGCTTCCGTGCACTTTGGAGTCTTAACAATCACTGAATGACTGAATCTATCTCCGTCTCCGGCAAGCAAATGAAAATTTCTTCCTCGGCTGTGGAAAATATTCCACTATGACTTGCAGATACGTGACGTGCAAATATGATGATAGGCAACAGCAGTAGCGGGAGGAAGTGGGAGTTCAAGTTAGGGGGAATCGAGCGGCTTTCGGGAGTTTTCCACAAGTGTTTGTGTGCGAGTGTTCGGTCGAGTCGAGAGTCGAAGGAAAGCTTTTCTCTATTTTCACAAACAGATGATTTTATTTTGGTTTTTATGTTCATTTTCCCGGTTAGACGAGACGAGTGGGGTTTGTTTTTTGCAGACACTTTCTGCCAAGCACGTGGCGAGAGCAAAAAGTGCGCATGCTATACGTAGAGAGGTTGTAGGAATTTCGTGGCTAGCACGTGGTTGTTGCAGGGTATTGCCAATCAAGTAGAATTTTTGGAATCATTTGAATTGTTGGTAGCAGAAAGGCTTTTAATGTTAAGGGATTTACGTGTGTTACGGGAAGTTACAAAGAAGTTTGGTCTATATAAATTGTGTGTTTGAATCAATCTTTCAATTCAAACGTTTCTGATTGAAGATTTCTCTATGCATGTGTTGAACTCAGAAATTGTAGGTATATAATTTATTTAATTGGAGTTTTGGCATTCAATACATTATATACAGAGCTTTTAAGGTTGATTTTTTTTTTAATATTATTTTTTTAATATTATCAATAATTTTTCAAGTGATTTGCTATTTTTTGAAACAAATTTTTTAAGTACCTACATATTTAATTTTGTATGCCCTTGTTATTGGTCCTAAAAAACTCGTGTACCTATGTACACTGAAAGGCAATAATTTTTGAATATTTTTTTATTTGATTTTTAATTTGAGATTTTTTTTGATATCGAATAAATCGAGCTATCCTTCATAAAAATTGGTGGTTTAATATTTTTGGATTTAAAAAGATTCTGAAATTATTTTTTTGAAAATTCGGTTTTTCAAAAATTGTTTTCCAATTTTAATTCCTTATTAATAACTCCCAAAATTCAGTACCTCTATCTTTATGGGAGAGTGGAAATGAAAGTAACGGTAGGCAGATTGTAACATTACATTTTTACGAAAAACTAAACCAGTAGGAGGTATACGCTCATTCTTGAATACAAAATTCTTGGGAATTAGGTTCTGAATCCACCCACAAAGTTTACTCCAATATAAAAAAAAAATAAAAGTAAAACTCGAGTAGAAAAAATGTATTTTTTTTTTCTGATGAACTTCTCAATACATTTCTTGAAAAAATAAATAAGATTTTGTTAATAATACAAATTCTATATGCTACTGAAATAAATCAGTCAAGTAGAAGACTTAGCACTATTTATTAACCGCCAATTTGTATGGACTAAAGGCCGTTAAAAGCTATTTTGAAATACTTTATTAATTGGATGCGATCCTGAATCGAATGAAGTAAATCTTTTTTGATCGGATTTATTAGTTTCATTTTTATGGAATTTCGTTAATAAAAAAGTGGGAGTGCACAGTTGTAAAATAGATAATTCACACATATTTTTTGGTTTATTTGCTTACTGAGCAACTGGATGCATAGCTCAAAGTAAAGTTTTTTTTTTTTTGTAGATAAATTCAAAATAACGCTATACCTACGACACCTTCCCATTTAATATCAAGGCTCATTAAAGTCCCTTCTTTTTGGGATTAACTTTAAAATAAGAAGAACAAATAAATTTGACTTTTAAGCTCCATTTTGTTTTATTTTCATACAAGGACAAATCTGGAAACGAAATAAGATCGGTTTTCTTCACTTTTGTTAAACTTGTCGAAAACTCTGAAGTTGGCCAACTCTAGAGTTGATACCAAATCGAGAGTTGGGTGGCAAGTTGAAATTTGCTTTTTTTCACTACTCAAATTCTCAATTGAAGAGTTGATATTTAAAAGTTGGCCAAAGTATTTCATAAAATCCCTGGGATATTTGTGATAGATGAGTCAGTTTCAATTTTAGATTAGAATTAGCCAGTTCACGTTTATAAGATCTCACTGAGCAAGCTCCACTGAGCAGAAGGAAAAACCTGAACAAAATTTCTCCGCTAAAAGTCAAAACGAATTTCTATCTCTTTTTTGTTAAATAATCAACTGCGACAAAAAATAATTGAGCAAGCGAATAAGTCTCAGTTTTTGGACAGCAAAAGTGAGGAATCTCACTGAGGAATTACGTTCAGATTTCTGAGATTGCTGAGATCTCTGAGATCTCAGTGAGCTTGAGAAACCTGAACTGGCTAAATTAATTGCGTTGAATTCGAAATTTAAATTTATGGACTATCTTTGTATTGAAAATTTCAAAAAATAAATTAATGTCAAAAATACCGGCAAAAATATAAACTAAGAATAAAAATCTCAAGTTTGCTCGGACAACTTTAGAGTTTAAAATCGGAAGTCCAAAACGTCAACTTCAAGTGAAAAAATACAAAATCACAAGTTGAAAATAAAAATCCTCAAGTTATATTCCACTTCGAGTGAAGAGAATCGCCCTAAGTATTTTGGGGTAGCTGAATATTCCTCTATTAATATTTACCTTGTTTCATTTTGTTGTGTTTATCTGTTATCAAGTTATTACAAAAACTATTAAAAATGTTACTTTCGTACTAACTCTCCCCTACCCCCTACCTATCAATGTTTTTTCTTAAAAATGTTTACAAAATATTTGTATATACAAACTCCATTTTTTTTAAACCCCTTTTACGATGTTAAAGAAAGAAGATGGTGTGCATGGCATTAGTGTGAAAACTATTTCAATTTTTTTTTTTTTTTTATCAATTTATTTATTTTATACGAAGTGTTTTTTTTATGATACAAATTTTATATGAAACAGAAATGAAAACTATTTATTTCTGAATAAGCGTGTTGATTTTAAAAAAATTCTTACTTAAGTTTTTAAGTTCCATGCACGTATTTGTATTTCCATGCAAGGTATTATAATTTATACTGCCTTTAACAGAACTTCAATTTTGTTAAATGGCATAAAATAAAGGCTCCCGAAAATATTTTGCTTAAAATCAAATGAAAAGATATACTCATATACATATGTAGATATAACATTCAGCCTAAAAAATCACAGTGTGACGTTACATTACGGCAAGTTTGTGGGACCAAATCGTACACTTTATTTAATTCAGATTTCGATTTCCGTTTTAATTCAGATTTCGATTTCCGTTTTTCTTGCAAGTTCATTGCCAGAATTTAAAATCCACTGTTTGTTTAAAAGGTTCTAAGATCAGCAATTTACAAACTGCTGAATAATTTTTTTACTCCTTAGCAAACTCTCATCATAATCGCGGTAGATTTCAATGTGACTTTAATCAAAACGACACTACTTGAATTAAAGTCTGTCACGCTCTTAGTACTTGGTTGTACACTTCACTTAGCAACGCCTCATAACAAAGTGTCACCGTTGTAGTTGAAAAGGATAAACCACTCAGCAAATGCACTGAATGATATCAGTTCTAGTCCCCTTCCCGCCAAAGAGGATAAAACTCAAAAGAAAGTGTGAGCTTGGTTGAGTTAACAAAATGCAAAACAACAGGCAAATTTTTAACCCCGCGGCACGGTGGTGGTAATGCAAAAAGAAAAATATTTACCAACAATTGTTGGAGAGCTACCACTTTTTTTTCCTTATGTTTATTGAAGTTGTGCTTGTGATGTTGTGAAACCAAAAGGAGCAGCCGGGCTGAAGCTTGTTGCTGGCTGAATTCCATTTAGCGTTGCTCCAACAGTGCAAGGATATTTTGTTTTTATTAAGAGTAGAGAATGAACGCACACATTTTTTACCAGACGAATAAGCATATGTGTGTCTGTGTATATCTATAGGTACAGGTATATGAGCTATAGAAAGCGCTTCGCACACCTCTGTTTTTTTCGAGATTTTAATTTTCCTGTTTTACTTCCGGTTTTCTGGATTTTGATATCAGCTTGATTGCTGCATGTTGTGCTATGCCTTTCGGTATTGTGATGATTTTTTCATTCTCAGCATGCAATTCGAGTTCTTATATGTTGAGCGCGAGGAGATGAATAACCCTGTCAGCGAATGGAATGCCGGTTTCCAGATTTTTTCCATTCACACTTGGGGTTTTATTTTAATTTTGTGAGCTTTTGTTATCGTAATATTTTTCACGGTTCGAATGGAATTCTCTCATCACAATTCACAATCGCATAATGGTACACAAAATACAATCATATTGTAAATATGGTCACGTGGATTCAAACAATGATCATATGTTTGCATTATTCAAATTGGCATTCATAGGAAAATAATTTCGTTTCGTAGTCATACAAAAGAATTTTGTACACCTGTGAAGTTGTTGTAATAAATATTAAGAAAAAATATCTTAGGATATTAAGATTTATAAAGTTGTAATTTTTTTTCCTGTGCTGTTTTTTTAAATTTTTAATAATTATACATAATTGAAAAAAGCAGAAAACTGCAATGAACTTTTGAAATTTCGAATATACGATGTTTAATATTGATTGAAAATAGTTTTTAACGGCCTTTCGTCCTGGCGATCTCACTTGGACTCATCGAAACAGGACGGAACGCCAATTTGAACTACGAGTGGCATATTTATGTTTTCAACCGCCCTCGCTTATTTTGAATCCGCCACCTTCTTCCCTCACCAGAATTTTGTCACATTTTTGACAGAATTAATCAAAGAAAATAATAATACATCAACTTCACCTTCACTGTTCCGATGATACTCTTTGTATATAGTTTGCAGTCACACTTCACACAGATTCTGGTTTCCCCCGCTGATTAAGGATAGGGTTGTCGTATGTCTGAAAATAACACAATTAGGTAATACAGTAGTCCCTCGATAATGTGAACTAATTAAAACAAGGCGATTTCGGATTTTAGAGGGATTCACATTACTGGAACGTTTTTTTCAGTGCTTTTAAACAACAAAATCTACCGACAAAACTGGCAGGAGACACTCTCTTGGCCACAGCTGCATTCAAAACTTTGAAATATGTCTTGAAAAATAATATGTAATAAAGTATCTAATATCGCACGCAAAACTAACGAGAAAAAAAAGAAAAATATAAAAAAAATTACAAAAGAAATTCACACTTTAGAGTTCGACGGTTCACATTATAGAGATGACAATGTAAAGTATTGGCGGTTCGCATTTTAGAGAAATTCACATTATCGGTGATTCACATTATCGAGGGACTACTGTATCATAATTACCGGCTTTTTAACAAGTGCCAGTGACTATGGAAATGGGCAATCAATGGTTTGTAAAATGTTCGTTGTTCATTTATCTGCCAGGAGAGCTTTTTAAATTGAATTATTATATGCCCATGAACTCCGTATCGCACACACTTTTTTTTTTAAATAAAGAAAAACAATTCATTAAAATAGATTTTTCAAATGTTTATAAAGCAACTCAACGTGGAAAAATTAAAATTTTAGTAAAATTTGAAAATCAGAAAAGTACGTATACGCCCGAGTGGACCAGTATTTTAAATGATTGAATTTAATCTATTTTTATGAAACATCTCGTTCATTTAATAATAAATCTCAACGGTTTTGTAGTGAAGACTATTTACGTACGTTTATATTTATTTTTTATAATTCTTGTCCAAACCTTCTAGAAGTTCAAAGGTCTTCCTTTGAAATTACTTTTGTATCGAACTGATTTAATTTCTTATTTAAATCAGCTTTTATTTATTTATTTTTAATTATAACTTTGGAAAGTTTAGGAACTAGAAACCTACAGTTTTTTTATTTAAAAAAAATCTTTCACTTTTAGAACTCCTTTTCTTATTTTATTATCAATAAATCCAAAAATTTGGAAAATTAATGTAGAGATGAAACAAGTCATTGAAAATTTTAAGTACTTTATTTTACGATGCATAAAAAATCTCAAAAACAAACAATTCGTTTACTAATTTACTGACAGATCATTAAAAACATAAATGTAACAACTCCATTCATTGCATCATACAGTAACTTTGAGTTTGGTATTTTCGGAGATTTTTCACGAGACTAAGGTCCAGTTTCACAGTGCATACTTATCCGAATAATTGACACCTTTTCTGTATTGGGACTTTATAGTCTGAGCAAAGTAAAGTATGGGACCTAAGTGGCCAACATTGAAGACTTAACTGACACCATTGAACCTTTATCTGCTATATATAATGGCCATTTTCGTGCTGTGAAACTAGGTTAACTAATTGTAAGTAAAAGTTCAAGTGTCAACTACATAAATCAAGATGAATTTCATGCTGTAAGTTTTTAGAATTAACACA
This sequence comes from Epistrophella euchroma, assembly GCA_947049315.1. Lineage (NCBI taxonomy): Eukaryota > Metazoa > Arthropoda > Insecta > Diptera > Syrphidae > Epistrophella > Epistrophella euchroma. The sequence continues at coordinate 103,403,302 of OX346247.1, read as the reverse complement.
TAATCGTCCGATATTCTAGACTGAATTTTTTTCATAAGAGTAACAGTGACATGCAAACGTTTTTGGAAAATAATACGCAAAAATGCCTTAAACCTCCAAATTGAGCCTTCAAAAACAGAAGAACTCGAAGGAGCTCAAAGATCATATGGCCCTACGAACTAACTCCCAAAGAACTCCCAAAAGAACTAACTCCATATGAACTAAATCCCATTTTTTTAAAAATTCATCAACCCGTTTTCAAAAAAATGATTTTTCAAAAAAATATTTTGAACTTTTTTTTTTTTTTAATCGAAAAATTATTTTTTTGAAAATATTTGTATGCAGTTTTATTCACACTTACTAGGACCTCCTAAGTAAAAATTTTGATCTAAATGGGTTATGCGGTTAATGGGAAAATCGACAATAGAAAAAACGGTTCTGGCATTTACCGTTAATAACGGTTTTTGGTAATTTTTTTACCATAAAATATAGACCATAGCACTTCTAGTACACACAACAAAGTTTAAAAAAATCTTTAGAGTCGTTTTTGAGATAAATAACTTTATTTAAAATGGTCCTATGGCAAGTACCTTTATTTTTTGAGCTAAAAAAAATCTCAATTTCCCCTTTAGGGAATCACCCAAAAATCTTATGCTCCACGTCATACTGACATACACACAGACAGACAGACGGAATTGCGTGACCCACTTTTTTCGTGTTCTTTATCATCGTAATGTCAAGTTTGATTGTTATCTCGAGTTCGATTTATTGAACGAATCCATAACTTGCCCTATAGTACCTATATCGCAAGTAAAAAGGAAGTAGATTTCATCTTGCTAGAAAGTCTATTAATAGAAAGCAATACTGTTGGTGACTTTCTGGACCGTTACCTGCACATGTTGCATGTGCATTAGTACAGCCATAATTAAAAATAGTTTAAATTTAAATATTGACTTTTTTTAGTCAACTTTCAAAGTGATTTTTTTAAAATTTTTGTCTGTGTTTATTTTTGTAAATTTAAGTATGGACAATATTGGAACAGGTTAGTGAGTATTTAGTTTTATGAAAATTTCAGTACATACATATGTCGGGAAAAGTACGATAACTCAGGCGCAATCATATCTTACTATGGGTGGGGGGGGGGGTGGTCTATCTCGCCCCGTTTAGGAGGTATAGGCAATTTTAGAAAAAATTGACTTAAAATTAAAAAAAAATATTAAAAAATAACACTTATAATAAAGTAATATACCTGGTTTGAAAGCCAGAAATCTGTACTTTAACTCTATTTTTAAATTAAATTATTTAAGGCAATAGTTTTTAAAAAAAATTCGCATTTTTTTGATTACAAAAAAATGAAAAAAAAAAGTTTAGACCAATTTTTTTCAAAATATTAATTCTTAATCGAACACACAAAAAACCGAATGGTTTTATGTCTTCTAGTTTTTAAGAAAATTGAAAATTAAAAACCAATTTTCTATGAGATTTTTGTTTTTGGTATTTACGGTGATCTAACTTTGAGGATTAATGTTGATGATAGGTCCATCTTTTTAAATAAAGTACAGCAATTCATTTGGCGTTACCCGGAATGTACCACGAGGAGGTAGACATTCCCTATGTCCAAGTCGGTCAGTTATTCAGTTAGAAATCAAGTCAAGACAATGTTCGAATGGCTTTTGAAACAATAACCTGTTATTTTATGGTCTAAGTAGGTATGCATAATTTGAATATTACAATTGCATTATATAAATATGTAAGACAAAAACATTAATATTAAGAAATTATGTAGGTAAAGAAAAAATTCCTGGCTTTCAAAACCGGTATAGTACTTTATTATAAGTGTTGCCGTTGTTTTTCAATACATTTTTTTTTTTCATTTTAAGTTATTTTTTTCTCAAGTTGCCCATACCTCTTAAACGGGGCGAGATGGACCCCCCCCCCCCCATCCCTTAGTAAACCACTCTACAAAAACATGTTATCAATTTTTGGCGCCTGAGTTATCGTACTCGTGCCCATATAATGAAATAATAAAAATTTTCTAAACAAAGAATAAGTGTTGGGCTAATGTCACACGAGTGTCTTTTTCTGCGCGTCCATTTGAAAGTACGTCCTGAGAACCAAGAAAACTTATAGGAATGGGCAGACGAGCGTCCACTTATTGGTTTCGTCCGCGCGTCCAACTTTGTCGATTGTTTAACTTTCATGCCACACAGATTTTAAAACGGTACTGTCGTATCGTAAATTAGTATAGACACACAAGCGTCCCAATGGACGCGCTTCCAGATAATTTTCTATTAAATCATTTCTTTATAGTGCCTGACAGTTTTTTTTTTATAAAATTGTTTCATAGTTAAATATGCATACCGTTTTTTTTTTTTATTAGTATTGAAGAAACCATTTGTTTTGGGTGTAAAAGTCAAATTTTGCAAACAATTTTCTAGATATAGTGTTCAAGTTATAGTTGTTCGAAATATCGCAAGTTTATCGAAAGTGAAAAAATTTTTAATTGTTATAGAAATCATTATATTCAACATTTCCTGATAATTAAAACCAATCCAACCTTTTGTCAGCTTTAAATTTCACTGTAGTCAGAATATTCAATAAGAAGTCTTCCCTGATTAGTTTCGATTTCTCAGTTAAAAACTGTTCAACTTTTAACTTATGTCACTATTGCATTCAGATTTTTTTTTTAATTTTTCTTTATTTTTTTTTTTTGGGAAGCTTGTTATCAAGAGGTGGCCCATAGTTAAGGTATGCATTTTTTTTTTTATAAAAACCAAAACTAAAAATCTACATGCCCTGCTCATGCTCTGTATCATTTAGTTAACATCAAGAGTAGTTAGCAATTTTTCAAGAGCTTACGCTTAGATAAAGGAGTGGTTTTTTGTAGAAAAAAGTGTAATTAAAAACAAAAAAATAAGTTGTAAGCCTAACTTGGGTTTGAAAAAAAACAGATAATATCAATAATAAGGTCGATGTTTTATTGATACAATATCGATCAATAAATGTCAAGAAAATGGAAAAAAATTCCGAAGAGAGTTTGAAATATTTATTTCATAAAGGGCCCTTTGTTAAGGTATTAAGTTGCAAGTTTTGACTTTCTGGCAGTTTTTAAATGTCCTTCTTCATACTTAAAAACTACCGAAGGCAACATTTTCTTTGAGAAATTTGTATCCATAAAATGCTATTCGTACAATTTTAATTTCCTTAACATCGTCTTGTGTTATAATACTTATACCTAATTCCATATCCATATGCAACCATACATATACACGTATATGAATTTATTGCCTCAGAAGTATGCTTTTATCCTCTTAAAATTAAATAAAAAAATACCCGGCATTCCTGAAACTCTCCCTAAATCAACTTTTACCCGCTGTTCCTTATACATATATATAGATTCGGTACGGCAAGTCCTGTTATATTTGCTTGATCTCCACTCACACACACATCATCATTTTGCGTTTAAGTTTTCGTTTCAATATCAACCTGTGTGACATCGATAAGTTTTCTCATACAACTTTCCTTTGCAGACTATTAAAATAGTTTGGTAATAAATTTATCCTCGAGAATGTTTGATATCCTGTGATAATCCAAGTATAAAGGTATACCTTATCCAAATAAAAAAGGCAGTGTAGGCAAGATAGGACGTTTGCCTCTCATTCTGGCTACAGTGGATTGCATAAATCTGTCCTTTATTAAAGCTCTCACAGGGTTGTCATATTGTTTATTTTGAATGAACCCAAATATGAAAGATTGGTATGCAGGGTTACCGCCTTTTTTTTGGATAGAAATTTTCATTTAATTGTTTTATTGATACAAATTAAAACACATTTATCTTTTTCATAAATGACCTAAAAATACAAATTGCACAAAACTCCAAAAAATACACACCTCATCAAAAAAAAAGGTGTTAAAATACAAATTGCACAAGTTAAAGGACGATGAAGAAAAGAAGTCTGGTACTGACGAAGGCCCAAAAGAAACAGTCGACACTTGAAATATTCTTAAATTTATTTTTAATATATGTACACTTTGGTTAAATGTTTATTCTTTTATTTAACCTTTGTAAATATTACTTGAATTATAATTTATTGCACACACATTTTCAAAAAACGATTCTAAAAAAACTACCCGTCTTAAAATATAAATTGCACAAAACTTAAAAAAAAATACACTTTTTAAAAAAATAAATTACATAAAAATACTTTACTTCACATTAATTGACCGCACGCTACGAAAATCTACGCAAATAATACTCTTTCAAGAAAAAAGAAAACAGCTTAAAATTTTGTAACTGCATTTTAACGTATTTTCCACACATTAAACGAAATGCAAAAGATAAAAACACTCTACGATAACCCTCATCATTAAAAACTTTTTTTAAAGCTCTAAAACCAAAAGCACATCAACAGAAACCCAAGGAAAAAAATGTGAACGAGTTGCCAAATGGACATGGGTAACCCTTAATGCACATTAATATTTTATGGGGGTTGAATTTAAATAGCAGCAGCAGCCATATGCCACAGCAATTCAGTGCGCACTCAGATGTGCGCTCGATAGGACGTTGAATCTGCGTCAGATGCTATCAGAAATTTACGGGCGGGCAAACACTTTTTATGAAGGAGTTCTTTCAATTTCGTATGATGCTAAAATATGGTGCGCTACTGATTTTGAAAAAGCTCTCCCATAAGACGTGTACTGCCAATTTATGTTGGATAGACCTTAGATATAACATTGCCTTCTTTGAAGTTAACCGAAGAGTTAAGGTGCAGCAGTATTAACTTGATGGCGTGTGTACAGACAGACACAGAGAAAAAGAGGACAACTAATAAATTCTACGTGACTTGAATTGAGTTATGTGAAAAAGTATGCGCTTTTGCCATTTTTGCTGACATTTAATTTAGAATCAAATCTAATCCCGGCCACAGATTAACAATTCTTATATATGTGACATTCTGTTGCATGTGTCCGTCAGTCGGGACTTTTTTTTGTGTTTCGTTGTTGCTGGAGTATTTGCATATAGAAAATAGAAACCACAATGGCGGATGAAAGGCGAGCAATTACTTCATATTCAGTTGAACTTAATATGAGAATGTTATGGCCAGAACCAGAACACAATCCAAACTAAGTATCTGTAACAGGCTTCGTTTAGTTCGTTGTTCTATGGAATTCATTTGACCTGATGTCAGACTGCTTCTCGGTGGTCGACGCCCGCCACCGCCCGTCATCGTCGTCTGGTCCTGATGCTGCCTGCCCACAAACTCTGTTACTGAAGGGTATTTTCAATTCTTTACGTGATCTCCAAGGACATTCCGAGTCTGATTGCAAAATTGTAGCAATAGCTTCATCAGAGTGGACCTGGACATCAACATTGGTGTTGCCTCCCCTTAGGAGCGAGAGGAAGAGGACAGTTTTGTACACTTGTGGTTGCACTGTTATGTTTGCTGAAGAGGCCAGTGCTTGTAGGTTATGATTGTTACTGTCAGCAAAGTGGAAATCATGATTTTTCTTCTCTTTTATTTCCGTTTTAGTTTTTATTAGTTTTTAAAAGAGAATGCAGCTTGATGTGGATAATAATATTTTTTTTTTTTTTTTTTTTGTTTGTAAACCTACATCATCTTTTATTTGTTCATTTAATTGAAATTGGTTTCTTTTGTTATGTGAATTTCTAATAAAATAAATTCATTTCAATCATTTTTAGTGCTTTGAGCTAGAGGATTAGTCAAACGTTGCAATTGTTTTGAATTAATATTTTTTAAGAAAAAAAATTGATGTGAGCGATATCATGCAACTGCAGGAATCATAAAAACAATAGTTAATTGGAATGGTTTTTTGTTTTTTTTTTTCTTCATTTTTTTCAATATGTATTGAAAAAGTTTTAGGCAGTCCATTGAAATGTATTACATCTCTTCTCTACCGTCGCTATCACCTTTGTGATTGCTTTTGCTTCATTGTATTAACATTTTAAAATGAGTAATAGAAAAAATAGGATTACTTTTAAAACATAATATCTATTTATAATTTTTAGTAAAATTAAACATTGCAGACAAAAGGCATATAACATCCAGGATTTAATGCTTAATATGTATAACTTTGCAACTTTTTTCAAATTATAATTTCCAATAATAATTATAAAATGTTTTTTAAAAAGCTTTTCACAATCTATTGTTAAAAAAAAATATACACGACCAAATCGTACGAATTTGATCTTGTAGTTAAAAATTATTATGTAGCATCTTTATAGATTTATGTTGATGCATGACAGTGTTCTGAATTATAAAATTTTAAAGAAAATAAAAATTTTAAAAGGTAAAACTAATTAAAAAAAAAACGAAGGTACAACTTACTTTTTATATTGCTTGTTTTTGTTTTTTTTTTTTTATAGCAAACAAACTGTATTTAATATTAATTAATATATTTAATATTCTATCATCTTTTTCGTTTTTTATTTGGATTTAATTTTTTTTTTAATTTCAGAAAAACTAAAAAGGATTTTACATATGTTTTTTTAGTTTTTGAGTACGATAACTCAGGCGCCGCAAAATAATAACGGATGTTTATAGAGGGGTTTAATATAATCATTTTTACTTTAGGAAGGGGGTCTATCGCCCTTCGTTTGGGCGGGAGGGGCAATTTTATAACAAATGACTTAAAATTGAAAAATAAAGATTTAAAAATAACAACAACACTTTACAATGCAAAAATTTTAGGTTTTCTGAAAGCCAGAAACTTGTTCCTTATTTGTTTGTTTCAACCTAGTTACTTGTTTTAATAGTTTTTGAAAAAACTACTTTCAAACTCAAAATTTATCATATACGTGACCCAAAGTTGTACATTTAAAATTTTCAGACACGAAAATGTAACGTGTTATAAAGAATTCACATTACTGTACGACTGCATATAATTTAATAATATGCATGTATGTTTGTGTCTTACATAGGTATTTTAACTATTATTTAAAGAGTTCTCATACCAAAAATGCATTTTTTTACAACTTATTAATAAACGGGGTTGAACAAAAAAAATAGTAACAAATTATTTGAGTACCATTTTTAAGATTTTTCTAAAAATAGTGGAAAAAAGGAGCAATGTAGCCCCACTTTACAGTGCCTACATATATAATGCAATTGTAATGTCCAAAATTTGCATACCTACTTTGATCCGCTGTTTTTTTTAATGCAAATTTTGGTACAGGTTATTGTTTACCAAGACATTTGAACATTGACTTGACTTGACCTAACTGACTAACTGACCGACAAGGACTATAAAGCAATGTAAGTCTACCCCCCCGCGGTGCATTCTGGGTAACGCATAAATGACTTGCTGTACTGTGCCTTTTAGAAAAAACTAATTTAGTCATTAAGGTCAGAGAAATAAAAACAAAAAATTAAAATTGAATAAAAAGTAGTTTCTGTAATTTTCAATTACATAACCTAGAAGACATAAAATAAAATTATCTAGTTTTCAGTGTTTGATTAAGAATTCATAGGAACATCCAATAATTCAGTACTTAATTTCACAATTTTGAATAAAAGACAGTAACATTTTTAATTTTTTTTTTGTTTTTAAAAAATTTTGAGTTTGAAAGAATCTTTTTCAAAAACTATTAACACAAAAACTAAAAACTAGGTTTTTTTACTTATAGACAAATAAATAAATATATAAATAAAAAAAAAAACTATAATTTTTGAATTGCAAGTGTTGCCATTGCTTTTAAATCTTTTTTTTTAATTTTAAGTAATTTTTTTAGAAAATTGCCCCTCCCACCCAAATGGAGAAAGATAGACCACCCCTCCTATAGTAAAAAATGATTGTATTAAACTCCTCTACTAATCTATCTGTTATTATTTTGCGGTGCCTGAGTTATCGTACTCTCCCCGATAAGAGCATTAAATATTTAAAAAAATACAATTGTGACACTTACATAACTTGAAATGCCTAAACTTTAACGGCTATATTATTGACTTTCTTCAAAGCTAGTTTTACTGAAAAAACTAGTTCTATTGGAGTTTCGAGTTTTTATGTTCTCAAAAAAAATTACTGATTTGATTTAGATTGAATTTTGAACAACAACAACAACTTAAAGGTGCTACCACCAATTGCTTACGAATTAATTTTGGGTATTTTAATTCGTTTTATTTTTGTTTGGCTAGAGATATAGCTATTTCAAGGGGTGCCATGCCTTATCATCAGTCTCCTTTAAAGTGGTGCTGAGCTTTAATCCAATTTTATTTGAAAAACTTTCTACACATCATGCGGTATTTGAACCCGCGCATCAGATTTGCTCAGTCTTCGGAGCTGTGTACACTACGTACTCTGCCACCGTTGACCACTGACGTCACAGGTCTAGATGTGCTGTTTGTTTATCAATTGCATTTGGAGCATCAGCATTTTTATAAGCCACTTTAAGTATGCTGTCTTGTTCCGCCTCCATTTTTCTCCGAACCTTATTTGATAGACTACAATTCGTAGTACGTATCAAAGGGGGAGAGGTTGGAAGATCGGTAACAAACCAAATTTCAGTTGGGTCCAACTTTCCACATAAATTGACTTTCATTTTTTCAATGATTGCACTACCTTATTAATGATCATTGAAATAATAAAGGCCATTTTATGAGAAAGGTTGGGCCGATATATTTGGCCAGATATATTATTTAAGTCATAAGCTTTATTTTAGCATCAAAATAATCAAAGGTTTCGACTTCTAAACCTCTTAAAATGAATCATTAAAATTTTCAATGATAAATTTCAATGATACCTATAACTGGCACCTAATGCCTCTTAACTTGAATACATTTTCTATCCAGGCTAACGAAATGTAAAGAAAATAAGTCTTGATAAACATTCAGTCTTAAAGATAAACTGCCTTATTCATAAACAAAAATTGGTTATTTCAGCTCTCGTGTTCAGGGAAACTACACCATGGAATAAGAATTTTCCGGACTCAAAATAAAGGCAATTGCTTACTGCTCCATTTAAGTCCGGAAAATTGTTATTCCATGGTGTAGTTTCCCTGAACACGAGAGCTGAAATAACCATTTTTTGTTTATGAATAAGGCAGAAACTGTATAGTTTAGTTGCTATAGATTTTATTATTTATTTTGCTTCAAATTCAATAGAGAAAATTATTGAACTATTTTGTAAGACTATATAGATTAAGGGTCCAGTTATAGCTATCATTGAAAACCATCATTGCAAATTTTAATTGTTAATTTTGGGACATGTAGAAAGTCAAATCGGTAAATATAGGCCATGACTTGAATTGAATTTTTTATTCTAGCCGAAAAAAAAAATTCATTTTGGCCAAACCTTCCACTTAAAATGACTTTTATTATTTCAATGATTGAACTACTTTACCAATGATTATTGAAAAATTCAAGGCTATTTTATTTTGAACTTTGGGCCGGAATTTTGCCTAGAATAATAATTCAAGTCATGGCCTATATTTTGGCAACTAAATATTTACCGATTTGACTTTCTAAATGTCCCAAAACTAACAATTAAAATTTTCAATGATGGTTTTCAATAATAGCTATAACTGGCCCCTAAGAAAAATAAAACATGCCCAATAATTACAACGTTGTCGTCATATTTTATTCATTCATCTGACATTGTGATGAAAGTGTATGATTGTTGGTAAAAACATGCATTTATCAGTGAGTTAGCAGTTAAAATTATATCGGCTCATTTTGACATGTCATTGTGCAAAACATATTTATGAAAACACATTGTTACAAGCTATCAGAGATTAATTTGTGTTTTATGGATACGTATTTAAATTAATAACAAAAAAAAAAAAAATATTCCACATACGCCACAGTGTACCAAAACCCAGTTTTGCTAATCTAATCCATTTGAGTACCTGTGTTGCAGCACATGCTCACTTCTAATGAAAAAGTACAATCAAACTGAAAAGTCATCTTTGCAGAAAGCTACTTAAGCAAATGAAAGCGAATTTCAGAAAAGGACACAAACTCTATATACCCAAACATCAGATCCTTATAATAATGTCCCCCACAATGTGAGCTTAAGTTTCAGGCCCCCTGAAAAGTGGCATGAAAACCTTTTACTTTTCCGTGGCGAAATATATCCACCACCACCGCTACTAAACAATCATCATCCACTAAATCTACTTCTGTTTTATTAACCTGGCATTGTGAGAAATTAAGCCAACACAAGCGATTGCGACCCAGGTGTTTGAATATGCAGCCATCCTATGCCTTCCAGAGCTTCTGTTTCTAGTTCAACTCCCGAACCGAGTGGCAATAAAACGGCGGAACTTGATTAAAGTTTTCGTCGTCATTGCCATCGCTATAAGGACTTGCTCTATATACCTACGATAGGAGTATACGATGATGACGACGACGGTGTTTATAAATTAAAAAGTTCCAGTTTTGGGTTTTGAAAGAGCAAAGTTACCAGACTCTGATGATGATGGTATTGTCTGTGCCTGGTGGTTTGCTCGTTGCTCCCGCATTTCCTTACCAAGTCAATTGTCCTCCAGAGAGGCATATCCGAAGTTTGGGGTTATTCATATGAATGCATGCTTTTATGCATTTATAATTTGTAATTCCCGCTGATACGCGTACTTTGAAATGTACACTTTATGTGTTTTGGGTGGATATTATATAAGATATATTATTTTATGACTTAGTTGGTGGAATTTTGTTAAGAGCTTAGGATTAAAGTCTTCTTAAAGGTTTCTGTGTTGTCATGCGAAGTGTTTTAAAAAAAAATGGAATTTAAATTCAAGAAGATTTTTTTTTATAATTTGTGGAACTTAATCTCAGCTTTCCATTTAACTTCTTTGTTTGGTACACATGCACCCAAGTAAGGATATCTGGCCATGTATATCTAACAGGAAGTGGGTGCATTTTGTATGTATCTTTTTATTCTCGAAACCAAAAGTAAACAAGACCTCACTTCATGATAAAGCTATTGATGTACTCTTCACCACAGGATAACCAACAAGAATGAGCCACTCACAAAGAAAGGGGTGAATTCCAAAAAAGAAAAAAAAAAAACAACCACAAAACGTCACATTTATATAGCTTTGAGCAAATATTTGCATAAAAAGGTCAGTGGCACCTTTTCAATTGGTAAAAGCCATCATCACACACATAAAACCTGAATATTGCCCCAGGAAGTGGAAGGACTTTGCTTGGTTCAGATTTTGTTTTTTAGCTTCCATACGAAGCAGCTACTCTCATATGGGAGTGATGTTTGTGTACACAAGGTGATGGCTGGCCATTCATAGGTGGTAAATTGTGGGCAAAATGTTTCCTGGTTTGTTTTTGATTTTATTTTTTGTTATTGTCTACTTTTTTTTTTTTTTTGGCTCGAAGCAATAAAGTTTTCTTTTTCAAAAAAATTCAAAGAGCTTTGAAAAAGTCTGTGATTTGCGAATAAAAAAAGGAGAAAAGAAGATGATTGAGATGCAGTCGGTGATTTATTGAATTATCCCTAAGGCGATTTCTGTCTCTCTCGTATCTGATGAAGAAAAAATAAATTCGTATAATTACAGGAGTGGAAGGAAAAAATACTTTGTCCTTGTGAGATGATATCGCTGGAATGTCATGTAATTACCTTGTGGCTGATGCAATTTCATTGCATAAAGTCCAGGGTAAATTTTCTTCTGAATTGTATAATGACTGAAGGCCTTCGGGAAAAATACCGCTTTGTGACTTCTGAAAGAATACAGCTTGGTATGAAAGAGTTTAATAATAATAATATCAAGGTAAATTATTTTTTATTTGTTTTAGGACAAAGAAGTGTCTGGGTTTCTTTGGATTCCTATAGTGGATTAAAAAAGGTCATCATTTTTAAGATCAGACCAGACTGTTTAAGACAAGATTAATAAGCTAAAGAATAAATACACCGGTGGTCCTGACGGTTTACCTTCAATAATTCTAAAAAATTGTTCTTCAAATCTATTAAAACCCTCTTAACCGCTCTATTTCAGCTCTCTATTTCACAAGGGATTTTTCCTTCCTGTTGGAAATATTCTTTCATTATCTCAATCCACAAAAAAGGCCCAAAAAAAGAAATCTCTAATTATCGTCCCATTGCCAAACTCTCGTGAATTCCCAAGTTATTTGAAAGCATAATCTACGACACTATGCTTTTCCATTGTAAACAAATTTTCTCCCCCATCCAACACGGTTTCCTTTGTGGTAGGTCCACTACCACAAATTTAGTTGATTTTGTCTCTGGTACTATATGTATAAAATCTCACACAATCTGATTCTCTTTAAACTTAAAGCACTTGGCTTTCAACCTTCTTTTATGGCATGGATTCAATCCTTCCATATAATGTTCTGTTTAGAGGTTCAAAATCCGATCCCATCTTTGCAACATCCGGCGTTCCACAGGGAAGTCATCTCGGTCCTCTGATATTCATTCTAACAATCAATGATGTTGATTGCATCCTCATGAATTCCTTAATTTCGGTTTATGCTGACGATAAAAAAATTTATAGATCCATTTCATCTCCTTCAGATTCCTCTCTCCTTCAACAAGATCTAAATAGATTCTCTATTTGGTGTCGGAAGAATTTTCTGGAGCTTAACGTTAGTAAGTGCCAAGCTATAACGTATTCGCGGAAACGCTCTCCACTCCCTCCACGTACTTACTTCATTAACAATGAGCCAGTTAACCAAGTTGATTCGTTGTGTGATTTAGGAGTTGTGTGCGATAAAGATTTAAATTTCAGATCTCACATCACTGCTTCTATTAACAAAGCTAACTCTGCACTCGCTTTTATTAAGCGATGATGGTCAAAAGAATTTTGTGACCCCTATGTTACAAAACCTCTTTATCTTACATTTGTTAGGCCCCTCCTCGAATATGCTAGCCAGGTATGGTCGCCATTTTATGTTACCCATTCCCTTCGAATTGAAGCCGTTCAACGTCGATTCCTTCGATTTGCACTTCGCGGTCTACCATGGTCTGATAGGATTAATCTCCCTTCTTATACAAATCGCCTGAAGCTTAAAGACTTGCAGCCCCTAGATTTACATCGCAAAGTTGCGGTATTCATTCATCAGCTTCTTGCTGGTAATATTGACTGTCCTGTGCTTCTCCAAAAAGTTTCATTGCACACAAACCCTAGAAACCTAAGATCTGTCTCGCTCTTTAACGTAAACTTTCACCGTACTTATTATGGTGTTTGGTTATATTAGTGAGAAATTTAAATCAAAATGGAAAGACACATCAAGCTGCAGGCGCTAAAACCATTTATCATAGATTTCCCAATGTACTCACGAATTCCGCCATATTACAATTCGTCTTTATCAATTCGACAAGCCTTTTAATTCCTTTCTAATTCCTGTAAATTATTTCCCCAAAATTTATAACTCCAACGCCTCGAAACTGGCATTTCCATAATCCAGTAAAATTATCTGATCTGATATCAGTAATAACAACAACAAAAACAACAATAACAAAGTCTAACTGTATTTGGTTAACTAAATCATTGCTATCATTGCTCTTCGTTAGGCTTTATTCGCCATCCTTCTCCCTTCACCATTTCAAGTCCAAGAGAACTCCATTAAATACGATGAACGAGAATCCTCCTTAACTTAGTTTGGCTCATCGACTCATAAGACTTGGTCTGGCTGTTGCATCACTTCCGAACCTAACAAATGAAATGAATGGCATCCGAGTTGTAAATTCGTAACCCTCCATTTAATTTATCCTTCTAACAGGAAATTCGGTGGATAAATGGAGAAGCCCTATAGACAGAGCCATAGCCTCCGGTTTGGAACATTGCACATTGTTTCGAACGCTGTTGTTGTTGTGTTGCTATGTGTGATGGCCGAGTGCTGATAGTTATCTTTGACTTTGTCTAGCCTGGAATTTCTTCCTGGATTGTACATTGAAAGCCCCCCAATGCATCCTTGATGTTATTGGATATCCTTGCAATGAAGATAAGGGAAATAATTACCCGAAAATTAGTAACAGAATTCAGAGAGGTTAATGGATCATCTTTAAAGGATTTCCCTTCAGAGTGGAATTTAAATAGAATTTAATCTTAAAGTCTTTAAAGATAAGATACCTTTACATCAGCTGTCATCAAAGTTTCTTTATATTTTTCAGAGGAAACACCTCGTATCACCGATGTTACACACCGTCGTCGTCGGTCGTCGGTCGTCGTCGACGCGGCACCATTCAACAAAATTTGAATGGAAAATTTATGATGCGACAAACGGAAGAGAATTTATTTGCCATCACATGGCATGGCAAAATAGAGAGAGGGAGATAGAGATACCTTTATGTTGAGACGGATCCATGAAAATTATTCAACCTGAAGGATGTATGATAATTTCCGGCGGAAAAGTAATCAAAAATCGCTTAGTTGAATATAAATACAAAACGCGAACGAATGTTGCAGTCACTATATATAGTTTTATATGGAGAAAATATCTAAAGGTGTTACTTTGGTCGTTGTTGTAATATAAAAGGATATCAGGGGAATTTTGATTTCTTTCAAAATGAATTTGGTATTAAATTTCTTTTACTGTCGCGCACATGGAGATTAAAAATTAAAAATCAATCGGAAATCAATTTAGTTTTGACAAAACTCATCAAATAAAAATATATTTAAAGGAAATGATACGTTAGAAATGGAATATTTTAATCATGATGCTTTTCACCGATAATTCCCTTATACTTCAGTGACAGCGCACTTTTTCTAAGCATTACTCTATCCCAACGTAATAAAAAAAAAACAGCCTTCATACCTGACATTTAACTTTTTTATTATGTTAAACGTGAAAAAGTGTAGAAATGTATGAGCTAAAACTTTCACTTTCACATTTGATTAAAATTGATGGTTTTTGAAAAATGTTCACAAAACTTAATTTCACCCTAACCTCTTTTCTTATAATTTAAGCCCCGAACCAAATTTAGACAACTTCTTTTTTATTCCTCATCTAACATTTTCCTGAATTACTTTGCACTTTTTTACAGCGTTCTAGAGTCGATTAGCGAGTAAGTCATACGGGAAAAAATATAATTTAATAATATATTTAGTGATAGCCGTAGCATGATGGTTATTGTGCAGGATTTTCATGCCAGTCGCCAGTGGTCTGAGTTTGGGTTCGATTCCCATCCATGTCCAGCTAAAAAATATTTAAAAAAAAAACAGCTACTGCCTCTTGCGAGGAAGAGAAAAATCCTCTAAGAGTATCTTCTTGCATAGAAAAGTGCCGCTCACTTAGCTATTCGGATTCGGCAGAAAATTGAAGGTCTCCCCTATTCCTGCCAGTAACACGCACACAGGAATGGTTAAGAGTTGTAAGTCACTAGGCCCTGATTCTGCACGAACTGTCGCACCACCGAATTTAATTTAATTTTTTACTGAAACCGTTTGAATGAAAAATAAAAAGAGGCTGGGTTTGACCCACACTGATAACTTCTTATTTGTTCCCTTTGAAACTCGACACCCGATGTTATTTTTTATAATAAAAGTACCAGTTGAAAATCTTCGAAAAACTTATCAGTTGTGCAATCAAGAGAAGACCACAGTTGGACTCTTTGCTCTAAATATATGCGACACGAAAAATGTCAACAATATTAAGCAGTTTTTTTGCAGATTTTTTTGACTTAAAGCAAGAACTGTCAATTGAATTTTTTTACAAACCCCATCAATTAATTATAATGGCATTGTGTGTAGATTAAAATTTCAAAATTTCCGAAAAATATTTTTTAACAATTTTTAGCAATCTTTTTTGCAGTTTTACTTGAATTTTATTTTACAAACTTTACCGATTATCAACTATAGCTTTGTGTATTAAATAAAATTAACCCGAAGTTAATATCTTTGTGTCTTCTCAAGATATTCAAATTTTTTTAACAATTTTGTATGTTTTTTTTTTTAATTAAAACAAAAAGAACTGTGGGTTGATTTTTTTTAAGTCTTATTAATTTTTCTCTACGTCATTACTAGGGCTAGGATTTCTATGTAAATACATATTTTTTGTTGGTCAACGTAGAAGCAAACGAATCAGATAGTTTTTTGAATCAGGACATTTCGTTAAAAATGGCATTCAATCGTTAGAGCATATTTTTGCATATTTTAATATAAATGCATATAAATGCATTTTTTGGATATTTTTATAATAAATGCATATTTTTCGGGCATATTTTAAAAATATCAAACAAACTAAAAAAATTAAATTTCATACTTTGAGGAACGTGCATACAAAACTGTGCAAACAAAATTTAAATTCAAACTACGGTCTATGGAAGAGTTTTTTGCAGATTTAGTTGTCTTTCACATGAGGAAACTGAGTTTTCAGGAGCATACAGTTCTTCGAAAAACTACAGTACATGCAAACCAAATTCAAATCAGATTTTGTAAATATATTTTTTTTTAATTTAAGAGTAGTAACGACTATTTATTTTAATAATACATTTTTTTCAGTTTTGAATAAAATACTGATTTGATTTTAAACTTTCATGTTTTATTTCGTCTTTTCTTTAAAACCTTTTTAAAGCATATTTTCATGTTTTAAGCGAATATTTGCTCATTTTATGCGCATATTTTGTATTTTTTAGCACATAAAAATCCGAGCCCTGGTCATTACGCATAGAATGAAACCAGGCCGAAGTCGATAGCATTCATTATTTATTCTAGAGATATACGAGAAATAAGCCATTTTAGAACTTTTTTTTTAATTACTCTAATAAAGCAACCGCTTTGTTGAATTTTTCTGAAAATCCTTTCTGCACGTTATGGCCTTATTATCTGTAAAATAAAGTTTATTCGAAGTCGATATCTCTGTGCGTTCTTGAGATATCGTCGGCGAAAAAAAGTTTCCAAAAGTATGAACGTGAACGTACGAACATACGAACGTAGACATAGACATCTCTCTAAAAACAATGTAATCCGACTCCAGAGACCACGAAACGTCGAGAAATGTCAAAATTTTCAATTCGAAAAATCGGACCGATTACAATAACTTCTTGCAATGGGAAGGTAAAAAGGATATCTGGAAATATAATCCCCTTGAAGGTTATCTCACTTAACAGAAAAAAATTAACATGTCTTTGTCTAGTCTATCAAATATTTTTGTGCCAAGTTAAACTATAGTGAACATTTTTTTAGCTATTTGGGTTCTGCAAAGTGTTTTTTTTTTTTCAAGATCCGTTTGACTAAAATTTTGTGTCAGTTATAATTCCCCATGGTCTCTATACCGTTTTGCAAAACATTCGGAAAGCACCAAACTTAAGGAAACAGTAATATCGTCATTTTTAAACAAGTTTGCAATTTAGTATGTTTTTCCAAGGAAATTTAACTTCATGTATCTGCTCTGCAAATGTATATTAATTGTAGATTCAAATAGGATTGTAGGTATACATTATTTATTTTTTAAATAACGTGTTATAAACAAAAAACACATCTTCTTTCCATAAAAGAAAACACAGTCATCTTATTGCAAAAAATAAAGACAAATATTTTCCTAAAGCAAAATTGAGTCTTTAAAAATGTCTTTCCTTGCAGGTAAAGTGGAAAACAAAAAAAAAACTTCTTAAGGACGAAATTCTATTTAAGTTGTGAACAATTCTACTAGACAGTGCAGTGGTTGGCAAACTTCTCTGCCATGATTCCAAATTCATATATAGCTTCTGACAAATAGTCCTTTTATCGCAGGACATATGTTGCAATGATCTCCATCTTCCAATATTCTTCCACCACCTCCGGTTCTATGCACTGATGGAAGAAGATTGCTCTATTTGCAAATTTATAGCTGCAATCAAAAGAAAAGAAACATCCAACAGACGATTTTTATGCTGCCAATTTGAAAGCCAAACCAGATTTAGGGAGAGAGAGAGAGTCGTCCCGTCCAAAGAGCTGAGCTCATCGTATGAATTCTACTATCAGAGAAGAGTGGGAAATTTAGAAGAAAAAAAATTAAAAAAAAAAAAATCAAAATCGACTACTGAAATGCCTTGCTTTTGGCCACCGAAGCAGCACCCATGCGATACGAATGCAAATACCATTTCAAGTCCAGCATCGATATGTAGGTCTTGCAAAGGGAGTGAGAAAACACACACAAAAAAAATTAACAAATCGCTTTACTCCTAAGCTGGATGTGGGATGTGGCACAAATTGAAACTGAAACCGAAAACTAAGCGGACCACCCACCCAGCCTTTCGGTTGCCCGAGCCAAAAGTGTATTTTAATAAAAAACTTCAATCACTGCCAATAAAGATTTTCCATCGATTTGAGGAGGGTTGGGTATAGATTTGGCCAGAGGAACAGTACAAGGGTGGATGAAAGATTCCCTGAGACAGAAGTTCAGTTTGCGTAGGCAGATAGATCGGAAAACGATTTGATTTGATTCATTCAAAAGCGTTGAACCAAAAATCAATTGCCTTCGATCTCTGACGATTGAGTGAGTTCGTTCAGCCGGTCGATTCGCGTACGGTGGCGGCGGGCGGTCGCTGTGGCGGGGATTAACCGTATGCCACAGCACCCTTGACTGCTGAGCACATTTCGATTTCGAGGGAGATGGAGCAGGTTATGGTTTCATTTGGAACGATGTTAGTCAGTCAACGCTTTGATTGTGTTGGCCTTTGTACTCAGCCACTTTTTCTCCTTGGCTGTCTGATGGTTGGTTGGATGGGTTGGTAGGTCGTAGGTAGGTGGGTGGTTGCTATGAATGGGTTGGTAGGTAGGTGGGTGGTTGCTATGGATGGGTTTATGGGTCTGGAATTGTTTGTTTTTAAAAGGATTAAGAGCAAGTAGCGTACTGCCATCTGAATTGCCTGATGGGAAAACAACACAAATAAACAAAAAAAAAAAATACTGCTATTTTATTCCTCTTCACTTCGTTTGTAACGATTGTGCGCTAATTGTTTTCTATTCAGATGCCGTTCCTGGGCTTGGATACGTTTGCTTTTGTTGGTTGTATGGGGCCTTAAGTTTGATTGTCCTTTTCGTTATTTGTGTTCTTTTGAAGGATGGTGGAATGGGATTGGAATTCATTTGATTACCTATCGATGAGTTTTTATTGAAAGTGTTGTATAGAGTTAACTTGTAGAAACTGCAAGCGTAAGAATTTAAATTCAAAGAACAAAGGGCCTATTTTAGATCAAACAAAAAATTAATAAAACTCTATGAAACACGTATTGAAAAAACGTATTATTGGCTTTGTTCACGGATTAAAAATTAAAAGCATGAATGGAAATTGAAATTCTAGTTTTGGTGTTTTCAATGGAAATAGTAATCAAAAAAGAATAAGATTTCTATCAATAAAAAATAATAATAAACAATTAAATTGTTAACTAAAAACTCAAAGAACACTGTTGAAATAAAGAGCCTGCTCTTAGCGGAGCAACGAATTGATGCATGACGACCGAAAGAGAGAGGTAAAACCCTATTAACCCGCATAGCACTCACATTTATTAACATTATAATATAACATTGATGTTTTTAGTACATATATTTTTACTTAAAAACGTACAAAATCTTGCTGGTTCTTTTTTTTTCAGACAAAATTTCAAGTTTACGTGAATTTTCCATTTTCGTAAACGAATTTTGAATGAAGCATAGCAAAATATTTTTTTACCAAAGTATCTGGTATAAAAATTGTTAAAATCCCTAATTATTACAGCTAAAAGTTTATACAATTAATTGTTAACGACGTTATATGTATATCACAGAGCCAAAAAACCCAGGAGGAGATAGTACCCCTTGCTGTTATGGTTAGTGTTCCGGATTATCACATTTTCATTCGAATCTAGCCCATTGCATTAGGACCTCCTTTTTTTCAGCATCGAGTGAGTGGGAAATCCGCCAAGAGTATCTCTTGTCGTAATAAAGTTCAACAATTGTTTAATTGATTTAAACTGAATTTTCTATAGGTACAAGAACAAATCAAAATTTAAAAAAAGAACATTTTTATTTTGTTATTATGTAATGATCCAATTTCCACCTAATAATAAAATAGATTAGGATTGAAAATTTTGAAAAATTGTCCGTTTTGAATTTTTTTTTTATTTTCATAAAATTAGGTTTGAAAATTAATTTTTGAAAAAAGTATTAATTTAAATAACTTGATTCAAAAATAAAATTAAACAAAGGATTCCTGCCTTACTTACTTAATTTACTTAAGATGGCGCTCACAGCCCAGGATGGACTATAGGGGCCTCAACCAACAATCCCCTCCAGCCAGCTCGGTCACTATAGCTAGCTGCCTCCAGTAACGCACTCCAAGTTGGTTGAGGTCGTTCTCCACTTGTGTGCACCACCTAAGGTGGGATCTTCCTCTGCTGCGCAGACCATCAGGGATAGATTCGAAGACTCGTCGGTCTGGTGCATTGGTGTCCATACGCTCCATGTGTCCCAGCCATTTCAGCCTCTGTATTTTCAGCTTTTTGATTAGGTCGACGTCGTTGTAAAGCCCGTAAAGCTCGTTGTTGAATCTTCTCCATACTCCATCGATACAGACTGAACCGAAAATCACTTGAAGAACCTTCCTTTCAAAGCACCGACTGGGATAATTAGGGTCTTATATAAGGTCTCCTTGGTTCTTTGAGAGAGGGCTTTATAACTCAAATGCCTTCTTGGCCCGAAGAAACATCGATTGGCAAGAGTAATTCTTCGTTTAATCTCTGCACTGATGTCATTTTACGATTTAGTAGTGGAGCCCAGGTAGACAAAGTCCTTGACGACCTCGAAGTTGTACCTATCCATGGTGACGTTTTACCCGAGTCGACGATGTTGAGATAGTTATAGCATGTATAGCATATACTTCGTCTTGTCCTCATTAACAGCCAAACCCATTTTCGCCGCCACCTTGCAAACGCACCGGTAACAGCTCGCTTCGTTCTCCCAATGATGTCAATATCATCTGCATAAGCAAGTAGTTGAACGGACTTTCGAAAAATTGTACCTCTGTTGTTGACTTGCGAGTTGCGTACAATTGCTTAAGAACGATGTTAAACAGGTTACATCATAACGCGTCGCCTTGCCGCAAACCTTTCTTGACATCAAAGGGTTCGGTAGTGGGCTTACCTATACTTTGACGGAGCAGCGAGATTTCTCCATCGTCATCCTGCACAAGCGGACGAGTTTGGCAGGGATGCCGAGATGCGCCATAGCTCTGTATAGCTCGTCTCTGTCTACGCTATCATGAGCGACTTTGAAATCGATAAAGAGGTGGTGTGTATCGATTTGAAACTTCTGTCAGCGTGTGAACATTTGATCGACAGTTGATTTGCCGGGCCTAAAACCGCACTGATAGGGGCCGATCAGATCAATCGTTGACAAACGATTTTGTATGCAAAACGTTGAGGAGACTTATACCTCAGTAGTTGGCACAGGTCAGAGCTTTTACTTTCATGTGTATGGGGCACACTATACTCAGGTTCCATTCATCGGGCATACTTTCTTCTGACCAAATTTTGGAAATAAGTTGGTGTATCTGTATACTTCCTGTCATGTCAACTCCCCCTGCTTTGAATATCTCGGCTGGCAGGCTATCTACCCCAGCAGCCTTGTACGCTTTAAGCTTGGCTATCACTAACCGTACTTCATTTAGGTCATTGATTCTTTGCTGCATGGGCCAGCCTGTATTCTTCATCGAACCAGAGGTTTCGTTGTGGTGGCCTAGTGAAACACAGCACCTCAGTGGCGGCACTCCTGATGGCATCTGGTACACTGCAGATGATGCTGGTGGCGGGCTTGCTGAGAGATTAAGGGAGACGTGGTGAGCAAAAGTCCTGGCGGTCTCTTGCAATTTTAACTTCGCGACCAGTAATTAGCGTGACGTTTTTGATTTTGGCTTGTAACTAATCCGCTTACATTTCTGAAGCCCAAGACTTCTTGTCAAAGTCTTCTCCTTACCACAAAACCACAACCAAAGAGCCGCTGACCCTGCCCCCAGAAGTAAATGCCACACGATTTCATGCTTCGTATGCCCTCTCTATCCCATCGCACTTCCTGGCTGTTACATCAGCCTTTAGCCTATCCAGGTTCTCCACTAATTGTTTTGCTGCACGTGGCCTGTTTAAGGTCCGGACATTCCACGTGCAGATACGAAATTCATTGTCCTTATTTCGTTTGCTGGGGTCTTCAACATTAACATTGTTCACAAAATTCAATAAAATCATCCATATCCGAGGCTTGTAGTTGTTTCGGAACCTTTTAGTTTTTCCATGGTAAGGAAGTTAACCCGACGCACAATTCCCGATCTGGAGGACCAGACCCTTAATATAACTCCAAGAGTCCGCTCTTTATAGGCCTGAGCTACGAATATGTCGTAGTAGCCCATATAAGCTGTTCACTAAGTAGTTCAACTTGACTGGAACTGTAGACGCCACCGTTGATTCCATCTGAGGAATTCCTCCGCTGCCGCCTGAGTAAAGGAGAAGTGCCTTAGTGGGAACACCCCCCCCACCCCCGGCCACTCTCATCTGCTACCGCCTAAATCCGTCCACAGGGATTGGAACCCCATCTTAAATTAAAGGTACTAGGCACCCGATGTTCACCATACTTGAAGGTTAGATGAGGATTTGATAGACAGAGGTGCGCTTTGCATGTGTGTAGGTATGTTAACGTTATAATTTTCTTGTTCTATTATTTTTAGAAAATTGCCCCTTCTTTTTATATTTTGTTGTTTCTCCCCAACCGTGACGCTTTGCTTTAGTCTCTGACGCATCTTATGCAAAACATCACGTTAAAACTTTTTTTAACATTAAAAAAAAAGTATGCCAGTCTTAAGTATACTAAGAGTATACCTGCACTTAAAAAAATTAAATTCTATTTGTTTCATGGAATAGGTACACAGAGTATCGCAATTAAGAGGTAATCCTTTCATCTCATCCATGTAACCCAAGCCTCAATACTTGTATTTAATGATAATTTTGAAACTGCATTTATAATTCATCTAATCGCATCTCTATAAAAAGACAAAAGAAGTCTCAAGATAACAACAATGATAACACAAGAAAGGAGATGCTTTGAGAGCAAGGTGATATAGATTGTAAGCAAGCTAGATACATATCTGACCAACAAGAGCATGATTTTCTAAAGTTGATGATGATGGCAAACCAGAAAATTTATTGAATAATTGAAGTTTGTTTAACCACAAAATTATGAACATTTTGAATCTTAAGTTAACATAATAGGTACTACAATGAGTTAGTTAAAGCCATAATGTTGACCGTTGTCCCTTTTTCTTGAAATATGAAAGTTGTGATGAAATTTTAAATAACACCTAAAAATTCTCCCACGAACTATACTTTAAAGTTGAAACTATACTCCATGAAATATGTACATGTATAGATAAGTGAGGACAATCCAATTGTTCTCAACCCTTAATATGATATTAATCTGTGTAGTCCCATCTGTGCCTTGATATGACTTTAAACAAGCACGTCTTTTCTTCATAGCTTTGTGTAAACATTTGGCAAAGTAGCGCAATTTATAATCACGCTTCAATTCCAGATGCACCAACATAACAGCACATTTAACGAACAGACTACAAATTTCAAGAATTCCTTTCATCCGAAAATAGTTTTCTTCAAAATAATAAAAAAAAATAAATCAAAAAAAAAAAAGCCAAAACAGTCGAAAGTTGCAAAGTTTTCAACAAATTCGCACATCAAATTCGCGAGAATCCAATGTTGCAATCTGTTCCCAAAAACAGGCGCGCCCCCACTTAAGCTATACAACTCATGTTCCATTGCAATGCCGAATGCATTGAACCTTAACTGCGAGAAAATCTTCAAAAGACAGCAATAAACCCGATGAATTATGGCGAAACTTTTACACAGATTTTATCTCAGGGATTGTATGATTGTGTGCGTTTGTTAGCCTTATCCTTTATTTTGCAAGGCCTATGCTTAATCGTTCCGCACAATAATACTATCATTTGATGCAAGAGCACTTCATACCCTATACCCAACAGCAACAAAGGCAACAATTAAAACAACAACAATGTGGCTAAATGATATAAAAGTTTCGTTTAAGCCAATTAGCGCGAGTTTTTGATTTTTTTTCCCTGTAAAAAAAAAAGCGCAAAACGAGAAATAAGAGGAAATAAAATAAACAAGGACATCAGTGGCATTTCCTGAGAACCGGAATCAAAGTGAATTCAAAAAAGTTGCAAATGGTCCTTGAATCTTGAGTTGAGTGCGAGAGCTCTCTATAGGGGGAGTGGGTAATTGACTCCATGCCGGAGCCGGTGTGTTTGTTGTGAAAACTGAAGAGTCCTTCTCACTACACAAGTGTTGTTCTTGTTTAAATGTGGATGATGTCCTTAATTAACTCACAAACAAAAAAATAAAAAATAAAAAAATGAAAAAATAACAATTAAATTTAATTTTATGATAAAAATTAAAAAAAAAAAAGATGAAAACAAACTAAAATGAAGGAATAAAAAATCCTTCAGACGATATGCTGTGCTGACCATTTGACTGTCTGATTTATTCAGTGCACATTTCTCGACATGTATGATTGTGTGTGACACACTCATGCTCCATAGTATCGTGATACTGCAGTGGAACATGAAAAGCTACTCATGTCTCTAATGGATGTATCTTCACAACACGTTCGGGAGTGCAACCATGGAAACAGACAAGGGTATGAATTCTCTGTTGTTTTTTTACTTGCGATATAAAATTACGTATGGCAAGTTTTGGATTTGTAAAAAAAAATCGAACTCGAGATTTTGATCAAACCTGACATTACGATGATAGGGAAGAGGAAAAAAATGCTCGCAATTCCGTCCGTCTGTCTGTCTGTCCATTCGCCTAGACGCCTACAGCCTAAAACGCATGGTTCGATTTTATTCAAACTTGGTATCTAGGGTTTTTTTTGGACATTTCCTCGACACATTTTTTCATTTTTTTAGGGCCAGAAGTAACCGTACCTGCCATATAATTTTATTTAGCATTTTTGAACAATCTTATTTTACTCAAAAATGGCTTCACAGATTGTTTTACAAAAAAATCAAACATTTTATTAGATATGAGTAGGCTACCTTTTGGTGAAAATAAAATTTCCGATAAATGGTACCATTTTTTTTATTTTGGTTTTTTTCGAAAATAATTGAAAATTTTCAAAATTTCTTTTTGGATTTTCAAAAAAAAAAAATTCAAAATTTTGTTTTGAAAAGCAAATATTTCGAAAGCTACTTGGTTGATTTTTATGAAATTTTGAATAAAAATGTTTCAGAGAACCAAGATTTTGTCGGAAATGGCTCCTACAATTTTGATTAAAATTGTATCATTTTTCAAAAACAAAATTTACCAGTAAGTACCTCTCATAGAAGGATTATTTTTATTTTGGACTATCTCGACTATCTCATTATCTGCAACCGAAATTAATTAAATTCTTTATACTACAACTTCTAATAAGTTGAAATCATACTGCATATCAAAATTTTGAAAACAAAAATTGGATTTATAAATAAATTTTTAATTTTTTTTGGAAATCCGATATTTCAAAAATGATTTTTTTCGAAATTCAATTTTTAATTTAACATAAATAAATACTCAAAAATGGTGTACCATTTTTTTTTTCTTAAAAATGTTTGAAAAATTTTATATACAAAATTTTATTTTTTTAAAAAACCGCTCCTACGATTTAGAAATCAGATGGTGTACCTTTTAAAGCTGTTAAAAAATAAAATAAATTTAATGGCACAACACCTCATGAAGAACTAGGGCCTAGTGACTAAAAACTCTCAACCATTCCTGGGTGCTCTTAAAACAATAAAAGATGATTTTTTCACTAAATTAATAACGAAATATGTTGATTTTTAATAATTTTTTAACTTAAGTCCCATGTACATATGTATTGTTATATATACGTGCAGTGTGCTATATTGTTAATTTTTGTATACTAACAAAATACTACGTTAAAATTAAGGTTAATAATAATTTCACAATCTTTAAAATTCCAAGAAATTTTTACTACAAGAGCCAGTTCGTGCAATCCAGGAGGCGTGCTTTTTTTTGTCTATGAACTTAATAACAATAATGAATAAATTTGCGAGTTTGCGAGTGCATGAATATGTTTTGTGGATACGTACATCTGCTTAATGTATGAACAGTAGGTAATTTTTTTCTGAAGTATATTTTTGAAAACTGATTTGTAAGTCATACTAATATCGAATTAACAAGGGATAATAGAGAAGATCATATTGAGGCCAGCTATAGGTAAGTACTTGGGTCCAAAAATAGCTTTTTCTTTGTTTCGGTTGTTTCTCATTTCATTATACTTTTGTTTTATTTAAATCTATAACATTAGATTTTAAAATTTTAAAAGTAGCACAAGTCAAAACAAAGAAACCATATTTTTTTCTAAATCTGCTACTCCTAGGCCTGTGCCTTCAGCCATTACCCCATGGTATTCCACTGTTTGAAAACTAAGTAATTTAAAATTAATATCATAATAAATCCTCTATTCTATTCACCCACGTCATTTCTTCAAAACGATGCCTAACTATTTTAAATACCGATTTGATGTAAATAACACCAATATGCTCTTTTCTGTCTGAGCACGTTCCGTTTTTATCCTGCATGTAAATCTCTGATTAATATTCAACTCTCATGCAAGCATCTAATAATTCTTTCTAAAAACTGGCCAAATGTCTGCAACTTCCAAAAACAGCACAAAAGTTATTTCAACATTGCCACCACCAACTAACACACTTTGTACAATACGGATTACTTGATTAGAACTACATTAGAATATTTGTTCAAAGTAGCTTCTAAGGAATTTTAGTTCACAAAAAAACTTTAGTTTTAACAAGGCTCTCACACTTACTAACTAGTGGGATCTTCTGGACGAAATGCTAATTTACCTTGGATAAATACTAAAGGTTTTTATCAGAACCGTAGGCGGCGCGGTGTTTTTTGAGAAAAAAAAAAAAAGATTTTCCGTTAATTTTGATTGTAAGAATAATATTTAATATTTTCCATACAGATCTAAGTTTAATTTAACTAATTTTTTTTCAGAAAAATCTGTGAGGAAACTACGATTTTCCTAAAATAAAAATAAAATTATTGTGATAGGAAATGCTCAAGTCATATTATAGCCATTTGTAAACTTGATTTATAATCAGTTTCGCTTCCACTGCTGTCGAGTAAAATCCATTCGCTCAATTAGTTTAGCCCTTAGCTTTTGTACCTGCCGATGGCTGATCTACCAGTTCCTTAACCTGGGGCCTATTTCATAAACATTGACAATTGCGATAGGTGACAATTTTGTAATTTACAACTTGATAATTGTCATAAATCCCTTCCATAAACAATTTGACAATTTTGTAGAATTGTCGAAAAATACCCGACAATTGTCATCTTTTCGGTTCATAAAATAATTGTCATGACAATGTATTGTCAAATATTTTTCTACAATTGTCAGGAATTTCCTGACAATTATGACAGGAAACTAAGTTACGGTCAAGTGTTGACAATGAAAAAACCGGTGTTGAGCTAAAATGTTAAATAATATTTTTTCACGTGAAAGTGAGGCCGATTCTCAGTTTTCTTCCAGTTTTCATCGTTTTTCGACGTGGGCACTGCATTAAGTCATGTAGGCAATAACAAACTTAAAGATCATACAATTCCGAAACTGTCACGACAAATGTGTCAAAATGTGATGATCACAAAATTGTTATGACATATTTGTCATTGTATTTTTCTGACAAATTTGTCTTCTGTCAATATCTTATGAAATAAAAAATTTGTGAGACAACTGTGACAAATTTGTAGAATGGTCAATTGTCAATTTTTATGAAATAAAGCCCTGTGGCCTATTTCACCAACTTACAAATTGTAATTTACAAGTGATTTCTTACAATATTTGTTAAAAAATCGATTTATTCTGTTTCACAAATTATTTGTATTACAAAATTGTAGTTGTAATTTACAAAGGGGAATTTGTGGGAATTTTATTACTTTCGTTTCACCAAGAGTAATTTTTGTTTGTAGTTTACAAGTACAAATTTGTAAAAATGTACGTATTTTTGTAAGTTTCTGTTTCACCAAATATAAGAATTCTACAAATTCGTTCAGTTGTAGAAAAATTCTTACAGAAGAAAGTTCGTGTGTAATTTTATTTACAATTTGTACTTTTTCAATAGGAATCTCATATTGTACCGAAAAATGTCTTTACGGCGAAGGCATAGTAGTACCGATAGTGATACAAGTGAATATTTTGTGACAAATAGGCGAAGAAAAATTTATCGGTTGCGTATAAACTACGAAATTTCAGATGCTTTTGCCTTCAAAGAAAAGTTTCGGATAAACCGTATAAGGGCAGAGGAAATCATACGAATATGATTTTAACATTGTGTGTTATAGTATTTGAAAATTTTCCAAATGTCTTTTTTTTCGCGAATCAAACCGGCAACAAAAATTTTGTTTTGTTTATTCATAGCGCTTAACGTTAACGTTCGATTCCGACTCGGCAGACTTTTACAAATTTGTGAGAAAGAATTGTTTTTTACAAGTCTAGCAAACATGCTGTGAAACTGTTTTTTTTTTATTTGTAAATCACAACTACAATTTCCTCTATTTTTTTTGCTCTTTGTTACAAATTTGTTCGAATTATGTTTGTTGTTTGTGAAACAGAAAATCTGTTTACAATTTTGTAATTGTAGATTACAAGTACAAATTTGTAATTGTAATTGTAATTTGGTGAAATAGGCCACTGGCACTAAGATATTAGCACTTGCTGATCGAAAATCTACCAGGGGCGTAGTACCTGCCGATCCAAACCCATTTGTTAATTTCAGAAGATTTTAACATGCTAAGGTTAAGACACCCGTCAACCAGGTTACTCAATATTTAGATTTAGCTGCACCAGCAAAATCACGCGTTAACCCGAATACTCGAATAAAAGTAATAATTTAACTAAAATACAATATTGTCGAAAACTAAAAGTGATTTAAGCATCTGAATTTTCAGTGCTTGACTAAAAGTTTATACGAGCATTAAAAATTCAAAACAAAAATACTACTTAGCGCGATTTGCTGAAACGAAACTTAAATAATTTAAGTTAAACATAAGAGCTTATGTGACTGTTTACGTTGAGGAAAAGCTAGAAAATAAGAGTTTAAGTCAAACATAAATATTTAAGTTTTAATGGCCCTAAGACCCATTTGCTGAAACGAAACTTAAATATTTATGTTCAACTTAAACGCTTATGTTCTACTTTTTACTCAGCGTAAACTGTCACATAAGCTCTTATGTTGATCATAAATACTTAAGTTTCGTTTCAGCAAATGGGCCTAAATAACGTAAAATTTAGTTTAGTAAAATTAGTTTGAACACAATTTTTTAATTATTTTTTTCAAAATTTTGAGTTTGAAAATTAATTTTTCAAAAATTGTTCACTTAAAAAATTTCAATGAAAACAGAATAAAATTAAAAAAAAAAGTATTTAATGACATAATAGGTGTTGTCATTCTTTTTTAAGAATTTTTTTTTTTCCATTTCAAGTCTTATTTTTTTTTGTTAAATTAACCCTCCCGCCTAGTCGGGAGAAAATATATCTCCCCCTCCAATACGATATTTTTATTGTGTTTACTGAAATTACAATCTCTAGCCTTTTGTCGCATCTTATGCAAAACAACGTGTATAAGATAATAAATACCTACAAAGTGAAATGTATAATTTTCTGACGTTTAAATTTATTTGGAATGAAAGTAAGTTTTGACAGATTTATACATAAGTATTAAGTATAGTGCAGTAAAGTACCTTAATTTCAAATAGGTTTGTCAGACATAAATATTTGCATAACTATAAACATAATTAAACACCTAATCAATTGAACCGCAGTGTGTATACCGAAAATAACAAAGTGAAAATTTTGCACAACGATTTATATTCGCAAGTTTTAATTTCCGGCAAATTTCCTAATGCAATTTCCCACCCTAACGCTCTCCTATCAAGTCCTTTGAATGCAAGAAACTAAAACCAAATACGACAGAAAAAAATAAAAACCCACTGCAGAGTCATATAATGTATGTCCATGTCCATTTTTAGTAAAATCGTAAAATTTAATTTCCTTTAGTTTGAAGATAATCTCAAAAAGTGCTGCCATCACCAATAATCACATAATTACCCCACATACTATCCCAACGGACTGCACAGTACAGAGATCCTTATGCTGTGCAATGAAGTATCAATCATCCCTAATAAAGTTAGCCAACGTTGGGTATTGTTATTTTGTGCCCAAACGAGAGGCAGGCAGACAGGTTGCTTGTAATGAAATAATTGACAGCCTCATGTGTTAGGAAAAGATACAGGATTCTCTTTCACATTGTTTACGATATATACCTAATAGAAAAGGAAAAGTTTGGCTGCACCCAAACTGGAGCAAAACTCAATTACCCGCAAAAGTATCAGTAAGCTACCATTTGGCCAGGACCGATATTGTCTATCGTCGTTTTCCTCATCGATTATTATTGGTATTGGTAAGGATTATTAGCGCATAAATTTGTATTTTATTATTACGTGTATTTCGAAAGGGAATGAGGCGGGGTGGCGAGGCAAGGGATGGAATTAGGGCATCGCCAGGGATTAACAGAATTCTCACTTCATCCAACAACGTGTGGATAATAAATTTCATTTTTCCTAATACAAAATCATTTCGAACTGGTTTGTAGGTATACCTGGACAACGTACACAGACACTAATACACTCTCGCAAAATTAACTTTTGCAATGTGATGAATATTCATCGAAGCTTTTGTACTCACGGTGAGCTGTCGTTGATCCTGTTTATGAAGGATAATCAATTGACAGGTTTTCAATTGAAAATCAACCATAAAATTATACCTTTTCCAATGAAAAGTTTAGATTACTAAAGTATAGAGAATGGATATTATTTTAAAATATTTTAAGCAATTCGTTTTATTAATCTCACGTTGAAAGTTTGAAAGTTGAAGTCCATTGAAAATAGTTTATGTTTTTCCTTGTAATAAAGGAATTTTGGTACTATGGCAAGTTTTGGATTTGTTAGAAAAATCAAACTTATGATTTCAATAAAACCTAACATTACAAAGATAGAGAAAACGAAACAAATGGGTCTCGCAATTCTGTGTGTCTGTCTATGTACTTCGGCGCTTGGCCTGCCACTACTAAAGCGATTTTCTTTAAACTTGGAACTTAAGACTTTTTGATGATTCGCTAAAGCGTTAACCTTACCTAAAGATTTTAATAAAGAAATTTAAACGTACCTGATATTGAAAAGAACAGATTCAAATATGTTCGAGTAATTCCACTTTTTCCCAGTTCGTTCTTCATACTCGAGTCATTAATTTCACTTTTATAACCACGGAACATTTTAACATTTTTTTATAGCCCAATTTCACGCGGTGAAGGGAATTTCTTCCGCAAAAATCGGCTCCCCATGGGAACTTATTCCACTCTTAGTGGAATAAGCTCCCCAGATTCTTAGGAATCTGTTCCACTTTTCAAAATGGAGCTGATTCCTACCGAGAGTGACAATTTATTACACTTTTTAGTGAAATAGAACTTAACTAAAGTGGAGTATTTTCCTACTAAGTGTAGGAATTAATTTCACTTCTTTTTCGCAACTTTGTAATAATTTTATTTTTGCAATATGCTCAAAAATCAAGTTTTTAATAGCGAATTAGTATACTGATCTCTCCGACCCGTTTTCTTGGACAATAGTACCTTATTTTTTGGCGCTTCATAGGTTTAAAAGATTTTAACTTTCTTTTTTTTTTTTCAAGTATAAAAAATCATATTTCTCAAAAACTGAAATTGAATGCAGTTTGAACAAGAAAAAAGAAAACTGCTTTCGAAACTTTGTTTATCTAAACTTAATTAAAAAAAGAGGCTGGGTGTGACCAATACTGATAACTTCCCATTGGTTCCCTTTGAAACTCGACAACCGATGTTATTTTTTATACGAAAATTACCAATTAAAAATCTTCGAAAACTTATCAGTTGTGCAATCAAGGGAAGACCAAATTTAGGCTGTCTGGTCTAAATATATGCGAGTCAAAAAATTGTCTAGAAAAAATAAACCGCATTAAAAAATGCTTAAATGGCGTCTGGCGGGCATAAGGCTGAACGAGAATCGTCTTGGACCTACATTTTTATAATCAGGAGATTTTTTGGTATATCGTTCATTTGGTTATACCTCAAAGGACAGAAGTTAAATTTCTGCAATCTTTGGAGCCGTCTGGCGGCGCGAAGGCTGAAACCAAAACGTCTGAGACCTACATATTTGTAATCAGAAGAATTATTCTGATTTTTTTATGTATCACTTACATATGTGGTTATATCTTAAACTTCCAAAGTTGATTTTTCACTCTCTTTTGGGGACTTAACTATTTTTAATCAGTGCACAATCCTTTATTGTTTATATATAAATTCAAGTGGTTATACCTCCGACGCGACATCCAAATCGGAAAAATTACCCTTTTTGAATGCCCACCCCCATCCCCGGCTAAAAAAAAACCTGCCAGACGGTTGAATTTGATATAGTAATGCGTATACCTACCTACACATACATGCACATGAATTTTGGTTATACCTCCACTGCCAAAATTTGCTACCGGCTCTAGGTCTATAAGCTGAACTTTCAAAAAATTCATTATTCAACATTTTCAAAACTGAGTTTTTGAAAATTCAGTTTAGAAAGGTCTGCAAATAATAAAAAAAATCGCAGAGCTTTCTAAACCAAATTTATTAATTATATTTTTGAAATTTTCTTCACAAAACTCTGTATTTTTAAAAGCCATTTATTAAAATTTGGTTTTTAAAATTTTTGCTTGTATGCAAATGCAAATAAATGAGAAATCCTATTCTTAAATCAGTTTTAAATTGAATAGAAAATAAAATTTCAGAAATTTTAAGAATCAAAATAAGACCCGTCGCGACGTGACGGCCTTATTTTGCAGCAATAATTGAAGTATCATTAAAAAAAAATATCAATTAAAATAACTAAAACAAGAAATTTAGGAATCAATATTCTTACGGCCATATTATTGACTATCTTCAAAGCTAGTTTACCTGAAAAACTAGTTCAATAGGTGTTTCGTTTCGATAGTTTTAAGTTTTTCAAAAACAATTATTGTTATTGATTTAGATGTCAAAATATGTATGAATATTTTGATTTAGATTTCAAAGTAATACAAATTTGGAAAAACTTTAAACTCATAACCCCCTTGTTTTTCCGTAAAACTAGCTTTGAAGATAATCAATAATATGGCCATTAAAGTTTCAGATGGGAAAGTATTTCACAAAATTTCAGATGTAATAAATTCGCACTCTCAGTGGAATCAGCTCCACTTTGAAAATTGGAACAGATTCCCACTAAGAGTGGAATAAATTCTCATGTGGAGCAGATGCCTGTATAAATTCCCTTCACCCTTTCACGCCCCTCTGTTATATGCATGATAGTTGTAAAAATAAAATGCATGTCTGAGTCCTACCAACTTGCTCTTTTGTACAATTACACTATTTAAACTTTTCTAAACATTCTACATAAAATAGTTGTCCAAAATTAGTTGTTTTATGTGTATAAATATAAATAAGAATGAAAATTCCATCGGTTGGTTCGCATTAACAAATATTTCTTTAGAGACCCTTCTTTAACTAACATTTTGGAGCCTATCGAGTTAAAATCCAAAATTAGCCAAATGAATAAACATTCAGTTAAAGAATCAAAGAAAGCAACAAAACTTTATTAAAAATACAGTAATCCCTTCAATTGAACCACAAATAAACAAATTTATTTTCTCATTCTTGCCTGAGCTTAAATCGAATTATCACCTTTTTATGCACCTGACAAATTTCCATGGAATAATAACTGAAAAGAAAGTAAAACATGAACGCAAATTCATGATCTCAATTTTTCCTAAAAAATAACACAACTAAGGACTGTCAATCCTCTTACAAAAGAGTATATAGCTCTAGAGATACTCCTGATGGATGCTTCTGCAGACAAATATTGTGTCACCTGGTTTGAGACTGGGACCATCTTTTACCCTCGAGCCATCAGGAATGGCAAAGAGATTCGCTTCTAAAAATGAACAAATCCAACAGGTAATTGAGTGGAAACGTGATCAAATTTCATTATTTATTGTTGCCCTAATGGAAGGCGCCGGCATGATAGCTATGGGGGTGGGGAGTCCTCATTGGTTTACCATCATCGCTCGTCGTCGTTTTCATTGAGGACAAAAACGATGCCAATGTTGAAGATCTCTGTTGTTGTCACCCTACAGTATCAATGCGCTGATTTTTGAATTGTGATTGAGTTTGCCCTTTTTGTTGTTCATCATTTTTAGTCATAGAGAAGGATTGTGAGGGCTCAGGATTAAGGATTTTTTTGTAATGTTATTTCAGAAGCGCCAAACCATAAGAAAATTATGGGGGATGGATACACTCTAGGCGGGAAAGGTATCAGGAGGAGTTCTATTTTTACTTTATGGAGTACCTTAATTTGAGGATTTTCAGAGGTAAGAAAAATATTTCTAAATTATAAATCGAAATATGTAAGTGTCTAAAATGGTTGAAAGCACGTGCACGTGAAGTTGAATTAATTTGAAGACTTGTTTTAATTGTAGGATTATATAATTTTATATAAAAAGGGATCTTCCAAATGAAGACTATTTTAGAAATATTTATTCATTGATTAACCATAATTATTGTTTTTCTGTTGAAAAAAAGGGGGATTACTGGATCGCACAAACTTGATCTTGGTAGTCGAAAGATTAATTTAAATGGAGAATAAAAAAAAAGACTATTTCAACAAGTCCAATTAAATAGTGCTGAGTTTTCCACCTGGCTAATTTGTATCAGTAGTAGATATAAATATACATATATGTATTGATTTTGTATTATAAAAAACATCGAAAAAATACCTTTTATATTTAAATTCAAATATAATTCTCAAAGTTACATTTTCAAAAACATTTGTTTTTGTGTAATGATATCGAAAAGTTGGTCTTTATAATTTTAAAAAATGTGAACAAAATCTGCAGTAAATTTGTGTTAAAAAAAGAAAAGAAAACAAAGCATTCAGAGTATTTTTTTTAAATCAAAATTACCACAAATTATAGAGGTAAAAATCAAAATATATATCATACACATTTATGTAGCATTAAGATATTCGCCTTGTTCAACCTTAGACAAAAAAAAAAAATCTTTAATGTATTAAAAGAAGTGTGCAGAATTTATGACAATTTAATTGATTTACTTGAAACGTGACTAGAAAATCAACGAATGCATTACGTTGGAATTACCCCAACATAGCGAGAATTTTTCAAAACTCTCTCTTCTTTTGCTTTCCTTTCCATGTAAAAGCGTGTTTTTTTTCTATTTGCTGGACAAGACCGTATTTTTTTAGGTAACTTACATTCTATTTTTAGGGGAAGGGAAGTTTAAGTGTTCCCAATTTATTGAAAAAAAAATCAATTTTGTATTCTGAATGTAATGTATGATTAATGTATATGTATTAACAATTCAGGCTAGGAGGGTAGGATACCTATGTGTATCAACTTAGCAGGTAACTTTTTCCGTTGCAGATTAAAAAGTATATATAGTAATTAGTTGCTATTTAATTGCTGATTAGTTACGAAAAAAAAATTAATTGGTCTGTTCCTTTGTGAAGAAATGGGTGTCCTGCAAATTTGGCGTCAACTTAGAAGATCAACTTTCTTAAAAATAAAGATAAACGATCCGGGAGTGGATATACTGGCTGAACAGAATGGTGACACAGACGGAGACGGAGCCGGAGCCGGAGCTGGAATAGCTGTCAAAATATTGAATACACGCAAATTCAATGTTGCGAACACAACGGAACGTAGACGCATACGGAGCTGCAGACGCAGACGGAAGAGTTCACCAACTTTTAACTTTTCACGTACGGCACTTTTGACGTTTCAAATTGTATGAAGAAAAAAAAACAACTTTTTGGGTAGGAAAAAAAATATTGTGGTTATTAGTGTCGCGAAAAAAATTATTTATTAAAAAGAAAGTTATTGGAAACAAAAAGTGTAAATTCTGACCTTGTACACAAGAATATTCTTTTGTTTTTCTTCAAAATACTTTCAAAGCTGTACAGCTCCATTGTGGACATGTAAAAAAAATAACGTACGACACTTTTTGGCAGCTCTTCCAGTTTCGTCTGCGGCTTCAGTTCCGTCATTCTATTCTGTTCAGCCCGTATATTAAGAACTTAACTGCTAATTAGTTACGCAACAAAAATTAATTGTTTTGTTGGTTTTCCAGAAAATGGGTGCCCTGCTAATTTGACGTCAACTTAGAAGCGCAACTTTCTCAAAACTAGAGTGGATATATATTGAGAACTAATTAATTTCTAATTAGTTACGCAAAAAAAAAATGAATAGCTCTGTTGGTTTGACCGTTTATCTATAGTTTTAAGAAATTTGACCTGCTAACTTGTCGTCAACTTAGCAGGACACCCCATTTTCTCGCCTTAACAAACCAACGCACAGTGTGGGAATTTAGAAATCTAGCGGAATTAAATTAATAGCGCTCGTGCATTAAACTTTTTCTTATATTTTTTTCTGCTTATATAATATAAATGGCTCGTAGAATTAAATACAATTTAAATTTTTGTCATATCTCTTCAAAGTTTTTTTAAAACGAGCTTTGAAGTGATCGATCTCTCATATGAAAAAATATTAATTTTCTGAAAATCACTACCACGCATAAAACAAAACTTGGGTTGGTTTTTTGATAACTTTTTGCAACAAATATGCTCAGATGTAATGTTAAAAAAATAAATTACAATTGGAATAGGTCAAAATGTATGGCAAAAGGGGCGGAAGGGTTTTAACCTTACCAACAAGAAAAATATTATAAGCATGTCGCATGTTGAACTTTTTATACACTTTTTTCTCCTAAATTCAAAAAAAAAAAGTAAACAGAAAATTAAATAAAGCAAGTATTTTATATATATATTAACATATCTAAATTTATCTGCAATAATAAGTTTTACTAATAAATCGACATCAGCATTTAATACATTTAATAAATGTACATGAACAGATTTTTTAATTTAAGATAGAACATCAAGAAGCTCCAAAATTTCTTGTTCAATTGGACCTTTTTTTTTCTTTTCGGAATGCACCTTAGACTTGCTAAGAAAGGGTCTGAAGATATCAAAAGCCTGTTAAAAAGATGTTTTTCTCGTAAATAGTTCGCGATATTTAAATTTGTATTTAAATTTGAAAAACACCCTGTACATTTTAATTGCTTTTATATTTATTATATTATAAGTATTATTTTATAAAAAAAATATTTTTTTTTAAGTAACATGTTAAATTTTTGTATTAAATAAATAATTGGCTGAAACACCCTGTAAATTGTGATACATATATAATATATGTATACAAAATACCTCAATTTGATATTATGTATTATTTTATTAATACATATTTTTTTAAAGTAAAATGTAAAATTTTTGTATTAAATATATATTAATTGAAACATAAAACACCCTGTACGTTGTAGTATGCAAAATATATCTCTCTCTAATATTGTGTTTGCAAAGGGAGAACACATTTCTTAAAGTTAAAAAAAATATAAGAACAAATAATATTAGAAAAAGAAAATCAGAACATGATTTTTTGGACGGTAAGCGTTTAGAAAAATTAGCAAATTTTTCAAGTGCGCAGATATGCGCAGCAACTTAAAACGCAATATGAAAGGTGAAATGTCAGCCTTTAAGACGTATATAGTTTCCCTCCTGAATAACCCTGAATACATTAAAATTTTCTCCAATAAATGTAAAAATTAACAAAAAAAACACATTTTTTTCACTTAAAAACACAACAACAAAAAATTGAACACCCTTTTAAATATAATTTTACTCACTTTCGTATTCTCTTATATTGTATTAAATAAATAAAAAATAAAAACTTCAATTAAGACTCACAAAAGACGTTTAAAAGTGAAAAACCCCGAACACCTTCGCACCGCAAACTTGACTCAAATAAATCACAAACTCTCACTTTAAAATCAATTCTCTCAGTAAAACATGCTCTCCACCTAAAAATTTTGGTATACTTGCTTACAGGGATGTATTAGCTATATATTAAACCAATTTTTGCTTTGGTTCATGCGAATGATTTTTATAATAAAATTCCGCTGGATTGCCAGAATCCCACACTGTGCAACGGAGCAAATAATTATTTTTTTGCGTAACTAATTAGCAATTAAGTAGTACTCAATATATATCCACTTCCGGATCGTTTCTCTATTTTTGAGAAAGTTGACCAGGTAAGTTGACATCAACCAAGCTCTTTTTTTTTGGCGGAGTGAGTTTTTGAACAATATAAACTCTTTTCATCAATATTCCTTCATAAAAATTTTATAATTTTTAGGGCTAAAAGAATTTTTAATTCCACCTTTATGGAATCACATTACTATACTCGTAAATAACCTTAAGTTCAAAATTTCAAGAAAATTGCTTCAGTGGCTTAGGTGAGTTACAGACATATAAGAGGGAATTGGGGGACAAACTTTTTGTGGTATGAACACTTAAGCCGACAGGGAAACGTGTGTCTTACGTGTAACACGTAACGGTTAGATGTTCCGCATAGCACATAACGGTCACGTTCCGTACGAAGATATTTACCCTCAGATTTATATTTGATGTGCTCTCTATATCGTCTTGAGTTCAATTTTTTTTTATGAATCGAAATCTTAATCTAGCTTAGGTATCAACACGTACATATCTTAATCGCAAGGAAAAAAATGAGTGTCTTTAATATAAATATTTATAGCAGCATCTATTCAAATTTTATTTCGGTATTTTTTTCACAGAGACTGCATACCACTAAGATCAGACCTAGTAATATGACACAGATATTGAAACTTTTCAGTTTTAAAAAGACCCAGAAGAGACTTATCAAAATTTCGCGTCTTCTTTTTCGAGAGCCCTTCGAATTCACACTTATACTGAAAAACTTAATTTTAGATCAGTGATAAAATTTCTCTTATTTGAATAAAAATAAAAGGAAATACAATTTTTCGTCGCCACATTAAATAGAAATGCTAGCTGACACACGGATATACAACTTGTCCGTTGGATAACTTTTCTTATTATTAACATATAGTTCCAGTCTTTACCACTGCAAGTATGGCAACACTTTTTCAAATCATGAAAGTATCCAGAATCAATCTGTTTCTGTGTCACACACATAAGAAATACAGATTTAAACATTTGTAAGTTTTATATCGTCTTTGTGTTTCGTTTATTAATAAGTTGTTTGTGTATAACTAAACTAAACTAAACTAAAAAGTATAACTTTTTCCCTTCATAATACAATACTTTATCAACTTTTATAATATGCATACTAAACCAGTTTTATGATTAAAGTGGCAACTGTGACATCATGCCTAGTAAAAAACAGAAACCATAAAACAAAGAATTTTTAAATCATTCATGAGATTTACACCAATTCCTATAGTCTTACATACTTTTCTGAGCAAATATCTTATGTTAGTACTCGAATTCCGTTGTCCATTTAGCGACCGACGACACATCAAATGCAATTATGATTATTTTAAAAGATCTTTCTTGGGCGACGAAAGTTTTTTATAAAAATAAGAAAAAATATATGAATTTTTATAACGAGAATCGAAGCAAGTAAAACTGAGGACGTGATTTCGCATTAAAATTCTGGCCTTAGATGAAATAAAATAATATCCTATGAGATGGTTAATGGAAATAGCATCAGTGCCGCGTAAAGTAGCGGTGGCAATTATAGGGACTTAGATTTTTGTCTCTTATATGGAAAATCTCCCTCTCGCAGTATTTGAGAGCACTTAAGTGAAGAATAACAACACCGCAATCGGCTTTCCACCAGTGGATATAAAATAATTGTATTAAAAAAAAAAATCCCAACCAATTTCTGTAGAAGAAGGACATTTTTTATACTTCCAAAGACCATCAACGCTTCGCCACCGCCACCAGTCCTAATCGCAATCAATAAAAACCGTCCACCAGACAAAGTACGTCCTTAAGGGAATTATCCTTAGAATAATAAACGGGTGTGAGGGATTCTTATTGAATTTTA
Organism: Epistrophella euchroma; assembly: GCA_947049315.1. Lineage (NCBI taxonomy): Eukaryota > Metazoa > Arthropoda > Insecta > Diptera > Syrphidae > Epistrophella > Epistrophella euchroma. The sequence goes on along the minus strand of OX346247.1, from coordinate 103,363,272 downwards.
TGGAGTAAATAATCCAGCAGTTGAATGAAAACAAAATCCCCACAAAATGCTATAGTTAAATAATAAAGCAAACGGAAGGAAGGAGCAAGCAAAGAATGAAAGCCAGCCAAGAAAATCTCACAAAAAATGACAACCCCACAAAGTGTGGCGTGCAGTGTGGCATCTTAGCAGCATCCGGCAACCCCCTTTAAGGGCTTATTGTTAGAACTCTTAAGTAATAACACACAGTGGCATATTAAATTGTTTTGCGAAATTTATATCATCATATTATTATGGGATGCTGTTTTTTTTTCGTCGTTCTTCTTTTTGACAATATGAAATGAGAATAGGAAAGGAGATCAGTGGTCGTACACTGTTCACAAAAATATAAGGGATAATATTTAATTTTTGTCTTATTATAAATACAAAAACATATTTTTGTTTGGTTGTGTACTTATGACCCGAGACCAATATTTGTTGTAATTTGTTAAACAGCCTCTTAAATTTTTAAAAACAATGGCGCAAAATTTTAACAGCCTGATGTTAAGGTATTATCATGATACTACTTAACAATTTTCTAACTTTTAAACTCTTTTCTAAAATATTGTGAGTTTTTAACATTTTCTAACTAGTATCATTCTGAACGTATTTTTCTAGCTGAACACGCCTAAAACAGTGACAGTTCAACCCATTTTTGCAATTGTAGTTGCCAAAGTGACACTTGGATTTAGTATGATACTAAAAACATAAAAAAGGCATTTTGTAAAATGTTAAAAAGAGAATACGATGCTAACTCGTTTAAAATTTGGAAAAGCCTGTTTTTAACCTAGCATCATACTAAAAATGCTTTAACATCATACTTAAGCGTCTAAGATTTTGCGCCATGTTATTTATAGTTGTCCATTATTTTTTTTGCGCAGTGTGCATTTCGGAAGCTTTATTCTTGTTTTTTTTTAACCACTAGGACACTTCTATTATTATTGTCGTCATTATTCTAGCTTGGCTTGGACCAAGAGAAACTGCCAAAAGAATGAAGGAGATAAAATTTGTCGTAATAATAGTAATTGAAGTCAACGTAAATTGAGAGTCTCCCACTTTGCAGGAATTTCTTTTCCAAATTGAACGTAAGAGATTTCATGGAAAATTTCAGTGCTAAATTCTAGCCATACATTTTTGGGAAGGACTTGTGAATCCTGACGAATGTCGACATTTTATCTTTTCCAGATTCGTTTAACAAAGAATCCAACACCACGCATTGTATTAAATTCCAATTTTCAAAAGCCAAATTATATTAAATGAGTCAGAAAGCAGGTGCTGCTTTCGTTTAAAGTTTTAAATAAATTATAAGATTCGTCTGTTGTTGGGAAAGCATAATAATTTGGAAAGGACCTTCTTAAAGGTACAAAAGATAATTAATCATAAAATATTATTTTTCTACAACTGTCCATAGTAGGTACGAATAAAAGTAAACATTTTTTTTGTTTTTGTCTAGCCCTTGTAAAGCACCACAAAGTTAATTACTTAAAACGAATGCTTTTTGGATATCAATTAAAAGCTTAACACGAAGTAATTAAGGACGACGATTTATGTCTTTTTCTACTCTGTGAAGAAATCAGCGAAAGAAAAAAAATTTAAGTCGTTTAGATACTAAGAATTTTTTTTTTGCTTCATATTCGAATCTAAGAGATTAGCAGGAAATTTACACAAAGGACCTGATGGAATTTTTGTTTGGAGGGAAGTGGAGACTTTTTTTTTGCTTTTTTATTTATCCAACGGAAATCGATTTCGTGCTAATCGCTTTGCACGTATTCAATTATATTAATTAACAACAACTCTTAATTGAAGTGAAATTGATTTGATGTTGAAACGGAGCCTGATTCGTGGGTCTACATAAAGTTAATTATAAATAAAAACAAATTTAACAAAAGTTTAGATGATATTAAAGGATGCAAATACCCTAATACGAATGGAAAATAATATTTCCCACGTTTGCGGCTTTGACTTTGGGAAATGTTGCCAAGTTTCCCAGATTGAAAATAGTTCGATTACATACGGCTCATAGTAAGCTGCAACCAAAAAAAAAACTTGCTATTTGTTGAATCTTGCATTCAACTTGCCTGCGGCTAGATCAAAACTTGCATTCAAATTGCTTGAAACTTACATGCAACTTGTATAAAACTGGCATGCAACTTGAATAAAACTTGCATGCAACTTGCATGAAAAACTTGCATGCAAATTGCATGAAAAACTTGCATGCAACTTGCATGAAAAACTTGCATGCAACTTGCATGAAAAACTTGCATGCAACTTGCATGAGAAACTTTCATGAAAAACTTGCATGCAACTTGCATGAAAAACTTGCATGCAACTTGCATGAAAAACTTGCATGAAAAACTTGCATAAAAAACTTGCATGCAACTTGCATGAAAAACTTGCATGAAACTTGCATGAAAAACTTGCATGAAAAACTTGCATGAAAAACTTGCATGCAACTTGCATGAAAAACTTGCATGAAAAACTTGCATGAAAAACTTGCATGAAAAACTTGCATGAAAAACTTGCATGCAACTTGCATGAAAAACTTGCATGCAACTTGCATGAAAAACTTGTATTAAAAACTTGCATGCGACTTGCATGAAAAACTTGCATGCAACTTGCATGAAAAACTTGCATGCAACTTGTATGAAAAATTTGCATGCAACTTGCATGAAAAACTTGCATGCAACTTGCATGAAAAACTTGCATGAAAAACTTGCATGCAACTTGCATGAAAAACTTGCGCAAAAAACTTGCATGAAAAACTTGCATGAAAAACTTGCATGCAACTTGCATGAAAAACTTGCATGAAAAACTTAAATGCAACTTCATGAAAAACTTGCATGCAACTAGCATGAAAAACTTGCATGCAACTTGCATGAAAAACTTGCATAAAAAACTTCCATGAAAAACTTGCATGCAACTTGCATGAAAAATTTAAATGCAACTTGCAGGAAAAACTTGCATAAAAAACTTGCATGCAACTTGCATGAAAAACTTGCATGAAACTTGTATGAAAAACTTGCATGCAACTTGCATGAAAAACTTGCATGCAACTTGCATGAAAAATTTGCATGCAACTTGCATGAAAAACTTGCATGAACAACTTGCATGAAAAATTTGCATGCAACTTGCATGAAAAACTTGCATGCAACTTGCATGAAAAACTTGCATGCAACTTGCATGAAAAACTTGCATGCAACTTGCATGAAAAACTTGCATGCAACTTGCATGAAAAACTTGCATGCAACTTGCATGAAAAACTTGCATGAAAATCTTGCATGAAAAACTTGCATGAAAAACTTGCATGCAACTTGCATGAAAAATTTGCATAAAACTTGCATGAAAAACTTGCATGCAACTTGCATGAAAAACTTGCATGCAACTTGCATGAAAAACTTGCATGCAACTTGCATGAAAAACTTGCATGCAACTTGCATGAAAAACTTGCATGAAAAACTTGCATGCAACTTGCATGAAGAACTTGCATGCAACTTGCATGTAACTTGCATGAAAAACTTGCGTGCAACTTGCATGAAAAACTTGCATGCAACTTGCATGAAAAATTTGCATGCAACTTGCATGAAGAACTTGCATGCAACTTGCATGAAAAACTTGCATGCAACTTGCATGAAATACTTGCGTGCAACTTGCATGAAAAACTTGCATGAAAAACTTGCATGAAAAACTTGCATGCAACTTGCATGAAGAACTTGCATGCAACTTGCATGTAACTTGCATGAAAAACTTGCGTGCAACTTGCATGAAAAACTTGCATGCAACTTGCATGAAAAATTTGCATGCAACTTGCATGAAGAACTTGCATGCAACTTGCATGAAAAACTTGCATGCAACTTGCATGAAAAACTTGCATGCAACTTGCATGAAAAACTTGCATGCAAGTTGCATGAAAAACTTGCATGCAAGTTGCATGAAAAACTTGCATGCAACTTGCATGAAAAACTTGCGTGCAACTTGCATGAAAAACTTGCATGCAACTTGCATGAACAATTTGCATGCAACTTGCATGAAAAATTTGCATGCAACTTGCATGAAAAACTTGCATGCAACTTGCATGAAAAACTTGCATGCAACTTGCATGAAAAACTTGCATGCAACTTGCATGAAAAACTTGCATGCAACTTGCATGAAAAACTTGCATGAAAAACTTGCATGCAACTTGCATGAAGAACTTGCATGCAACTTGCATGTAACTTGCATGAAAAACTTGCGTGCAACTTGCATGAAAAACTTGCATGCAACTTGCATGAAAAATTTGCATGCAACTTGCATGAAGAACTTGCATGCAACTTGCATGAAAAACTTGCATGCAACTTGCATGAAATACTTGCGTGCAACTTGCATGAAAAATTTGCATAAAAAACTTGCATGCAACTTGCATGAAAAACTTGCATAAAACTTGCATGAAAAACTTGCATGCAACTTGCATGAAAAACTTGCATGAAGAACTTGCATGAAAAACTTGCATGAAAAATTTGCATGCAACTTGCATGAAAAATGAAAAACTTGCATGCAACTTGCATGAAAAACTTGCATGCAACCTGCATGAAAAACTTGCATGCAACTTGCATGAAAAACTTGCATGCAACTTGCATGAAAAACTTGCATGAAAAACTTGCATGCGACTTGCATGCAACTTGCATGAAAAACTTGCATGCAACTTGCATGAAAAACTTGCATGAAAAACTTGCATGAAAAACTTGCATGAAAAACTTGCATGAAAAACGTGCATGCAACTTGCATGAAAAACTTGCATGAAAATTTGCATGCAACTTGCATGAAAAACTTGCATGCAACTGGCATGCAACTTGCATGAAAAACTTGCATGAAAAACTTGCATGAAAAACTTGCATGCAACTTGCATGAAAAACTTGCATGCAACTTGCATGAAAAACTTGCATGCAACTTGCATGAAAAACTTGCATGCAACTTGCATGAAAAACTTGCATGCAACTTGCATGAAAAACTTGCATGAAAAACGTGCATGCAACTTGCATGAAAAACTTGCATGAAAATTTGCATGCAACTTGCATGAAAAACTTGCATGCAACTGGCATGAAAAACTTGCATGCAACTTTCACGAAAAACTTGCATGAAAAACTTGCATTCAACTTGCATGAAAAACTTGCATGCAACTTGCATGAAAAACTTGCATGCAACTTGAATGAAAAACTTGCATGCAACTTGCATGAAAAACTTGCATGAAAAACTTGCATGCCACTTGCATGAAAAACTTGCATGCAACTTGCATGAAAAACTTGCATGCAACTTGCATGAAAAACTTGCATGAAAAACTTGCATGCAACTTTCATGAAAAACTTACATGCAACTTGCATGAAAAACTTGCATGAAAAACTTGCATGAAACTTGCATGAAAAACTTGCATGCAATTTGCATGAAAAACTTGCATGAAAAACTTGCATGCAACTTGCATGAAAAACATGCATGAAAAACTTGCATGCAACTTGCATGAAAAACTTGCATGCAACTTGCATGAAAAACTTGCATGCAACTTGCATGAAAAACTTGCATGCAACTTGCATGAAAAACTTGCATGCAACTTGCATGAAAAACTTGCATGCAACTTGCATGAAAAACTTGCATGAAAAACTTGCATGCAACTTGCATGAAAAACTTGCATGCAACTTGCATACAAAACTTGCATGCAACTTGCATGAAAAACTTGCATGCAACTTGCATAAAAAACTTGCATGCAACTTGCATGAAAAACGTGCATGCAACTTGCATGAAAAACTTGCATGCAACTTGCATAAAAAACTTGCATGCAACTTGCATGAAAAACCTGCATGCAACTTGCATGAAAAACTTGCATGCAACTTGCATGAAAAACTTGCATGCAACTTGCATGAAAAACTTGCATGCAACTTGCATGAAAAACTTGCATGACAAACTTGCATGCAACTTGCATGAAAAACTTGCATGCAACTTGCATGAAAAACTTGCATGAAAAACTTGCATGCAAGTTTTTTATGCAAGTTGCATGCAAGCTTTTCATGCAAGTTTTTCATGCAAGTTGCATGCAAGTTTTTCATGCCAGTTGCATGCAAGTTTTTCATGCAAGTTGCATGCAAGTTTTTCATGCAAGTTGCATGCAAGTTGCATGCAAGTTTTTCATGCAAGTTTTTCATGCAAGTTGCATGCAAGTTTTTCATGCAAGTTGCATGCAAGTTTTTCATGCAAGTTGCATGCAAGTTTTTCATGCAAGTTGCATGCAAGTTTTTTATGCAAGTTGCATGCAAGTTTTTCATGCAAGATGCATGCAAGTTTTTCATGCAAGTTTTTCATGCAAGTTGCATGCAAGTTTTTCATGCAAGTTGCATGCAAGTTCTTCATGCAAGTTGCATGCAAGTTTTTCATGCAAGTTGCATGCAAGTTTTTCAAGCAAGTTGCATGCAAGTTTTTCATGCAAGTTTTTCATGCAAGTTTTTCATGCAAGTTGCAAGCAAGTTTTTCATGCAAGTTGCATGCAAGTTTTTCATGCAAGTTTTTCATGCACGTTGCATGCAAGTTTTTCATGCAAGTTGCATGCAAGTTTTTCATGCAAGTTGCATGCAGGTTTTTCATGCAAGTTGCATGCAAGTTTTTCATGCAAGTTGCATGCAAGTTCTTCACGCAAGTTGCATGCAAGTTTTTCATGCAAGTTGCATGCAAGTTTTTCATGCAAGTTGCATGCAAGTTTTTTATGCAAGTTGCATGCCAGTTGCATGCAAGTTTTTCATGCAAGTTTTTCATGCAAGTTGCATGCAAGTTTTTCATGCAAGTTGCATGCAAGTTTTTCATGCAAGTTGCATGCAAGTTTTTCATGCAAGTTGCATTTAAGTTTTTCATGCAAGTTGCATGCAAGTTTTGCATGCAAGTTTTTCATGCAAGTTGCATGCAAGTTTTTCATGCAAGTTGCATGCAAGTTTTTCATTCAAGTTGTATGCAAGTTTTTCATGCAAGTTGCATGCAAGTTTTTCATGCAAGTTTTTTATGCAAGTTGCATGCAAGTTTTTCATGCAAGTTGCATGCAAGTTCTTCATGCAAGTTGCATGCAAGTTTTTCATGCAAGTTGCATGCAAGTTTTTCATGCAAGTTTTTCATGCAAGTTGCATGCAAGTTTTTCATGCAAGTTGCATGCAAGTTTTTCATGCAAGTTGCATGCAAGTTTTTCATGCAAGTTGCATGCAAGTTTTTCATGCAAGTTGCATGCAAGTTTTTCATGCAAGTTGCATGCAAGTTTTTCATGCAAGTTGCATGCAAGTTTTTCATGCAAGTTGCATGCAAGTTTTTCATGCAAGTTGCATGCAAGTTTTTCATGCAAGTTTTTCATGCAAGTTGCATGCAAGTTTTTCATGCAAGTTGCATGCAAGTTTTTCATGCAAGTTTTTCATGCAAGTTTTTGATGCAAGTTGCATGCAAGTTTTTCATGCAAGTTGCATGCAAGTTTTTCATGCAAGTTACATGCAAGTTTTTCATGCAAGTTTTTCATGCAAGTTGCATGCATGTTTTTCATGCAAGTTTTTCATGCAAGTTGCATGCAAGTTTTTTATGCAAGTTTTTCTTGCAAGTTTTTCATGCAAGTTGCATGCAAGTTGCATGCAAGTTTTTCATGCAAGTTGCATGCAAGTTTTTCATGCAAATTGCATGCAAGTTATATGCAAGTTTTTCGTGCAAGTTTTTCATGCAAGTTTTTCATGCAAGTTGCATGCAAGTTTTTCATGCAAGTTGCATGCAAGTTTTTCATTCAAGTTGCATGCAAGTTTTTCATGCAAGTTGCATGCAAGTTTTTCATGCAAGTTGCATGCAAGTTTTTCATGCAAGTTGCATGCAAGTTTTTCATGCAAATTTTTCATGCAAGTTTTTTATGCTAGTTTTTCTTGCAAGTTGCATGCAAGTTTTTCGTGCAAGTTTTTCATGCAAGTTGGATGCAAGTTTTTCATGCAAGTTGCATGCAAGTTTTTCATGCAAGTTGCATGCAAGTTAAATGCAAGTTTCATGCTAGTTACATACAATATTTATGCAAGTTGCATGCAACTTGTATGCAAATTACATGCAAAGTGTACACAAGATGAATGGAATTTTCATGCAAGTTGCATTAATGTTTCATGCAAGTTGCATGGAAGTTTCACCCATCTCTAGTTAACGCCCTCCTGATCACGGAACAGTGGGTCTGTCCATTTGGAAGCGGCTTATGCCTTCCAAGACAATTTGTGATTTCAAAAGTTTTAAATTAGATAAACTGAGCGAACCTGTTGGGTTTGCAATTGAAAACAATGCGGACTCAAGCATCACGCCATGTTGCACAGGGAGACATCAAAATCTCACAATTCGTATTAATAATTTCTATCCAAAACAATATCCAGACAATGTAATCCACAATACAACTCTCAAAATCATGTTAATAATTTAAGATTATCTAGTTATATCGATGTATTAATAAAGTACACAATATTACGTGTCGTGGGACTAATATTTTGAGTAATTTTTCTTTATAGCTGAGTCATCTTTTTCTTCCGTTGGTCAGAGTTCATTTATTGCTCATGAAAAAATTAATTAATAAGTTTTATTTAAAAATTGCAAATTTTGATGCTTACGATAATGTTGAAAGGGGTCGATATGTATTTTAACGTTTTTGAATCATTGCTATAAGTTTGCAATAACTGTCCACATTATAACCTTCGTTCGTAGCAAAAAAAGAAGTTCGTTTGGCCATTATTTTTTCAAACTCATTAAGGCTTTTCTCGTTAATTTAAAAAACAACTGGAACCAAGCTATTACTGGGACAAAGAATCTTTTGGAAGCCTTAAGCATAATTCAGTCTACTTATTGAATAAAAGTCAAACCATATTGTTTTTTAATTTTTAAAAACTAAGGCCTGTTGAAATATAGGCACTCCTATCGCTACATGTAAACTAATGCTGAAGCAGGATGCTATACAGAAAACAAACCTCAGGTGGAACAACATCACCACCTGTTCGGCGACGAAACAGATTTGGCCAACACTGAATCTGAAACGCTCTAAATGTTTGATAGCTTTAAGCAGATCACATTTCTGCTCCATAATAGGTGTCATAACAGGACACTGTCTTATAGGCAAGCACGCAACGCGGCTTGGTGTTTACTCTAATGACTTTTGCAGAAGCTGCATGGACGAAGAAGAAGAGGAATCGATTCCTCACATTCTTGCACATGCCCTGCTTTATCTCAAAGACGCAGACTCCATCTTGGAGACTTCTACTACAATGATCCTAGTGATCTGGCAAATATAGATATAAATAATCTCGTTCGCTTCGTAAGAAGCTCCAAGTGGTTCAATGACTAGTGAGGAAGTCCCCTAGATTCAATGTGGTATCACAATGGACCAAAGTATGGTCTAAGTGAGTCGGCTCTTGCTGGCTACCACGTCAACCTAACCTAACCTAAGGCCTGTTGAAAACGCTGAAAAAAACACCCATATGTCAATGGAAGTTCCGTGCGTCACACCAACATCGTTTTTGTCAGCCTTCAAATAATTTTTTTTTTATATTTGTTTTCTTTAATTAAAGAGGGCATATATTTTAATTAATAAAAAGAAACACCGACTCAAAAAATCATTTATAATAATTTTTTTTTGCAATGAAATTATTTCTTAAAAACACAATGCCTCCTTTTCCACATTCAACATTTTGTCGAATTCCTTAATTTTTATACAAAGCCTTTGCATTTAAATTGAAATTCTTAACAGGAAAAAAATAATAAAAGTTAATTCATCTCCAGCATTAAAGCTATACTACCTGCTTCAACAATATGGGGCTTCACAAAAACTGCCCTCTTTGGTAATCCTAGTTAGGTATAGAACAACTCTGCAATTAAAATGAAATAATGTGGTTAAGAAAACAAAGCTTATCCGCACACATTCACTATAGGAAGCTAGGTTAAACAAATATACCCTGATTCTTAAAAGCGCACATGCTATTCTCTCTGTTTCGACTGAGGCTCTCAACTTGCACAGTTCGTCCTTGAAGTTCACTAAGAAACCTCTCAGCAAACAATGCCAATCCTTTCAATTCCACCATCTAACACTACAGCCTTCACCAAACTTAATATAGCACACCAATGCAAACTGCGATAAACGAAATGAAACGAAACCTAATTAAGAATTTCCGGCTTTTGTGATGCACATCTCTGCTTTACTCGTACTGTATATACCGCCAAGCCAACCATCACACCGCCTTCGTTGTAGTCGTATCTAGCTTAGTCGTTATGAGGTTCTTCCACCACAACGTACCACTTTACCTGATGTAGATACACGCAAACAAAAGGAAATCATTTAATGCAATTAAAATTTTGTACACAAAGGAAAGGGAAAGGGAAAGGGAGAGGGAAAGTGGCCGGAAGGACCACAAGGCTTTCAATTTAATTCGAAAAACTGTTTTATGGGATTTTTTGTTCGTTGTTATTCCGTCAAGGTTTAAAAAAACTAAACAGAATTTTTGTCCACACTGACAATCACTCAGGCAGGATTCAATTTCATTGAAATGTCCTTTATGCTAATTCAAAGGATCAGATGAACTTGTGTACCTAAATAGTCAAGATCTAGAGCAATAGTTGGGTTATGCGATTGGTTTATCAACCGCAACAACAGATTCAAGGCTTTTTTTTTATTGTTGAGGAAGCGGAAATAAAGGAAATGATTTGGATTCAAGAGTATTTGTTCCTTTTTTGTACTCAGTGGACGTAGGTTAACACTCTATTATTATTTTTTGTTTTCTTTTGCAAGACTTTTGTCCTGGAAATGTGTTGTTGGCCTTTGATTTGTTTTTATTTTCTACTTTTTTCTTTGTGATATCATGTTCTTGGTTTGTTCTTTCAATGAAAACACTAAACGTGCAGGAAATGTTTGCACATTCCAAAGTTTAAGTAAATATTTACAGAATCTCACACCTCTTCGTATTGCAATTCACAACATTTTCACAAAAGGTTTGCTTTCCGTTTTTTTTTTTTTTTTGGAGAAAAGTTAGTGAGAGTATTTGTCCTTGAAAAGAAAGCTAATCATTTCCTGAAAGTTTACTTTTGGTTTGGGAATTTTTTTCCATTTTGTTTTGATGCGAAAGGACATTTTTATTTGAAAGAAAAAGCTATTTTCTGTGGGATTGAATACGAGTATGTATGTAGTATGAGAAAATTTTCTGTGGAACTACAGAATGTAGGAATGTTATACGATATTAGATGTGGAGTAACCATCCATCGATCTGGTAAAGAAGAAATGCACAGTACCCTAAATAAGGTACCTTGTACAACTATAATGCATATCAGTATAAGAGCGAAATCGCTTACTAAGAGCAGGTGCATTTACTATCATTCACCATAATATTTGAATAAACTTGATAACTATAGACAGGAATATTTACAGATTTAAAATCAAAAACACAAACAAAAAAGTAAAAAAACTAATAGGTACTCATGGAGGATTTGTCGATTTCTCAAAAGAAGCAGTTCCCTTGAAGAAAGCATTCCTATTTCGAATGGAAAAGAATGGGATTCGAATTTACGATCTGCGGCATGTTAGTCCTGTGCACTAACGACTAACCATTACGCAATGGGAAACTACGAAACAAACGTAACTTCCAAAATTTCTAAAAGTGCGTGTCCATTTGAGAGTACAAACACTAATAATAGCTCTCAGGGATGTCTTGAGAGTAAACTCGCAAGTGGGCACAGCTTTGATAGTGGCGCACGGAGAGCAATTAGTTAGCAGAATTTCAAAACAGTCGTATTTTTCAAGTAGCTGTCGAGAGTTTACTAACGAAAGAACTCTCAAATGGACACGTACTTAAAGTTAATCATTGTTACTTTCTTAATGTTTTTTTTTTCGTCCATCCCCGACAGAAGTGAGAATTTGCCACTGAGTAGCCAACATGCAGCTGTTTGTATATGGTTTGGACAAAATAACACAATTGCCTCCATCAAGGCTTAACTGACCCAATAGAAAGGAATCACAGAAGATTTCGTCCTCAATTGTGAAGGAAACGCTTTGGAGAATGATGCCTGCGTTAGCAGCTTGTCGTCTTTCCAATTGGATGTCACTGTACCAGTGTTACCACTTCCGGAAAAAAAGTCGAAGTAGATTTGAAGAAAAAAGCGAAGTAGATTGAGAAAAATGGAAGTAGATTTCAAAATGAACTTTTTTACACAAATCTATATTTATTTTTTTTTGATTTTAAAGGTTTTAGCTCTTAAATACATCTTCACGTTAAATATGCTATTTTGAATCAATAATTCAACAAGTCCAATTAAATAGTGCTATGTTTTCTACTTGGCTGATTTATTTCAGTAGTAATATAGAATTTGTATTATTAAAAAATCTTCGTAGAAAAATCGCATTATTTAGACTATAATATCAATGTGTTTGGAGCGAGATAAAAATATCTGGAACAGGATATTTAGTTCCTACCGTAAACTTCAAATTATAACGCTTGTTTTAATATTTTCGTCATTAATGTATACATATAGAGGGGGTTTAAAAGTCATTCATTTGTCATTTCCAACCGTTTTTTTTTTTTGTATTCATTAAAAACTCAATTTTAGTCCCCGATTCTCTAAAGCTTTACCCTTTTCACCCTTTCCTTAAAAAGAAAAAAACATCTAATTCGATTCCTATTTGTAAAACAAGTGACAAAAAATTATAAGTGTTACTTTATGAATATTTTGGTGCCGTGAACTAAGTCCACCGAAGGTGTTAGTTCCCACTAGGCGGGAACAAAACCACTTTTTGAAAGTGGTTTTTATTCCCATATAAAGTGGGCAAACAAATTTCAAAAAATGGGTGGTTTTAGTTCCTGTCAAATCTATAATCTTTTCCTTTCAAAAATTAAAAAAGCTTGCTTTCACAAATACAGTGCTAGCACCCAGCATTATGGCGTATAAACAGAATTTATCAGGCGTATTTAACAGTGATTCGTATTTTCAAATTTGTATAAAATTTCCATTAGAAAGTGGACTTCGTTCTCACCTTGCTTGGGAATAATAACCACTTTAAAAAATTGGTTTCTGTTCCCGCCTAGTGGGAACTAACACCTATGGTGGACTTAGTTCCTGAGGACTTAATTCATGGTACCGAATATTTTTAATCATACATACCTATTGCCCGAAAAATGAAAGGGTATCAAAGTTCTCCAAAATTGTATATTTAAATTTATTTTAACCACACAAAATTTATCAAAGTTATGAACTTACAAAATAAAAGCTGTAGTTCTGAAAAAAAAATTTCTGGATTGAAATAGAGAAAAAAGAAGTAGATTTGGCCTTTGTTTTGTAAAATTGAAGTAAGTTGAAACAGAGCTTTTGAAAATGAAGTAGATTTCAATATTTTGGTGATGGTGCGAAGTAGGAAGTAGATTTTTAATTGAAGTAAAGTGGTAGTAGCCGTGGCGTGATGGTTAGTGCGATGGACTGTCATGCCGGAGGTCTAAGGTTCGATCCCCAGCCTCGCAACCTATTTATTTAAAAGAAAAACGGCTACTGCCTCTTGCGAGGAATTGACAAATCCTCCAAGAGTATCTCCTGTCACAGAAAAGTGCCGCTCGTTAGCCGTTCGGATTCGGCAATAAACTGTAGGTCCCCTCCATTCCTGCAGACACGCACACAGGAATGGTTGAGAGTTGTAAGTCACTAGGTCCTAGTTCTTCATGAGCTGTTGTGCCATCAAATTTATTTTATTTTTAAAGTGGTAGTACTGCACTGTACCACTTCTTGGAGGTAAAGTGCACGGTTCTTTAGCTCGTGCTGGTAAAGTCAAGGGTCAGACTCCCAAAGTAGAGAAACAAGAAAAGAAGAAGAAGACGACAGGTCGCGCAAAGAGAAGGATCCAGTACAACAGAAGTTTCGTCAACTTTGTCCACGGATTCGATCGTTGAATCTTCTTAGCCCTAAGAAGCAGCTGTAGTAGTTGTAGTAGCCCGTGGCGTAATGGTTAGTTCGTTGGACTGTCATGCGAGAGGTCTGGGGTTCAATACCAGCCGCTTCCATCTTAAATTTTTTCGGAGCTACTACCTCTTGCGAGGAAGTGACCAATCCTCCAAGAGTATCTCTTGTCATAGAACAGTGCCGCTCACCTTAGCCGTTCGGATTCGGCAATAAACTGTAGGTCCCCTCCATTCTTGCTGACACGCACACAGGAATTGTTGAGAATTGTAAGTCACTGGTTCTTCATGAGCCGTTTGTGCCACAAAATTTATTTTATTTTTATTTACGTGGGTAAATTTACTATTCATACGTAGTTAAATTAATTATGCTTACGTGGTTAAATTTGACTATGAATGCGTGGTTAAATTTGACTTTGAATACGTGGTTAAATTTACTAGGCATGCGTGGTTAAATTTGACTATGAATACTGGATTTTAATTTACTGAACAACTTTAGTCTTCACTTGATTTCATCACACCTGAGTAGGTTTTCTAAGATCTTGAATTGATGTTCTTCTTTAAAAAAAATAACATCATTTATCGAGTGTCAATGAGAAGCTGCTAGTGTGAGTCGCACACATCCTCTTTTTTCTTGTCACGTGTACCGACATACCACCTGACTTGAGACCAACCTTATTTTTGTCTTATAAGCTTAAAGTCATAGCTTAAGTCATTTATAATCTTAAATGGCAAATGAAAGACACATTATTTCCTTAAAGTCTTAATTGACAAAGCCCAGGCCACAATATCTCATCATCTTCAAATAAGAAAACAAAAAACAACATTTTCCAGATTCTGATTCTGATTCGTTCTTCAAACAAAATTCTTCCCAAAAACGAAAAAGTTTCAGTTCATTTTTCTAATCCAAAATGAAAATCGAATTTGGCTATAATCCCTTTTGCGCATAAGAGAAAAAAAAGAAGAAAAATAACCTTTTAATAAGGATTCTCAATCGCTGCTACATTGAGTGCTTACAACTAACTTAACAAACTACCATTGATTATTTAACGACTTCTTAAGTGGTTTTCTCCTCCTTATCCTGATGGTTCTCCTGTTAAAGCTTCTTCTTAACAAGTACATTTATATATAAAACTCTTTCATCACAGACAAGCTCCTTTATTCCCCCAAACTTTCAGATCAATTTTCCTTCGACCTAAGCTAAGCTGGGAATTATGTGTTTGTGTGCACACATCTAGCTAACAGACTCCCTATAACATATTGACCCAATGAATAGCTTTAACGCATCAGAATGTGTTCACTTTATGAATTATTTAATCCTGAATGTGGCAGTGTGGCTCGCACAAGGATCGAACTTAAAAAAAAAAAAAAACAATCTCACCAGCAAAGAGTACCCACATAAAATGTACCTTTCATGGCATATCGTCCCTATTTTTTATACTGTTCACATTTGAATAATCCTTTTTCGGAATTTTGATTGTGTGCCATAAATTCAAATAAATTGACAAACTGCATAGGGCTGAGTGCATTCGCGTTGTTGAATAATTGAAAAGTCATATGCTGAGCGCGTCGGGTGACAGGTATTGAATAAAGCGGCATAGAGGCAGAAGCTGACAAAAAAAAACTTCAGCTAGCAGGTGTACAGAAAAAAAGTTAAATTTACTCAGTTCCCCCTACCCTCGTGAACTTCCGGAAACACATTCCAAACGGAAGGACATTCTAAGAAGGTGTAAGTCTGATTTGCAGCGAAATGCAAATCTATGAATAATTCAAATTCCACTTGCACTTCCACAATCCACATTTTGCCCGAAGTAGAGGGGTGTTAAGAATCAACATCGGGTTGACATCCATATAGAGCATATTATAATGCGTGCAGCACAGGTAAACCAAAGGCTACCCCAGCCCTCCCCGCTCTGGAATCAGTGCACTTTATGCGATTCATATTTCAGAAGAATGACAAATTTCATATTTTTTACCATAAACAAGTTTCTCTCTAAAGGCGAAATAATACATTCGTAGAAAAATTTAAGTCAATTTCGGAATCAAGTGTTGAGTCTGTCTGTTAGTTTGTCACTCTATAATCCGTCACACAGGATTAGTAGCTTGGCCAATCTAATTCGTCATATTTAACTACTGCTGGGTCTATGGCATCAATCTGAGGGGTATGAATTCCTTGTAGGTATTTGTATGTATTTGTACATATTTAAATCTTAAGCGACATTCCAGTTTAAATTATTTTTTTTTTCAAGGTTTTTTTTTCAGCAATTAAGGTGTGCAGTTTATGAAACCAGAAACAATTCTTTTGTGATGCGTGTTGTTAGGTGGCAGGAATGAAAGAAACCAAACTTTTGGGTGGAATAGGGTAAAATCGAACCCAGACCTCTGACCGACACGGCCCGTATGGACGGACCTCCGGCAATATAAACGAACTGCAATCACCACTATACCAAGGGGTTCTATTTTATTATTATAAGCCTGACTATATATTCAAAAATCTACCATGCAAATATGTGATTCCTAAAATTTTGTTTTAAGAAAAATATGCAGCAGGCCTTCCAGAGGTTAACTTGCCTTCAGAATATGTCAAAATCTATGACATGGTGAACAACAAGAGAGGATATCAGTTATTTATTATAATTATTGCCGGAAAATCTACCAGCATTAAAGAGTAAGTACCTTCGACCCAACCGTGTATTTTACTATGACAATATTTGCAATGGAAAAGAATTTTTTTCAGCTGTTGAGTTCTCTTGGTAATCAAATTTCAAGTGCATTATGAAATTTTTTTTTTTTTATGGCATTACATCAGGTGGAGTGTATTTTGATTTGGCGAGTTGATAAGTAGTCAACAATGCATTAAATCGAGTTATCATACAAGATACAATACTGATGTACCTATGGTACCTATATGCAATAAAATTGAAATTATTGGTTTAATGACAAAGATTTATGTAAACTCTGTGTACACTCTGTGTTACAGCCAATTTCTTCACAGAGTCCTAACGCTAGTGTCGATACTAGTCCTAAAGTTAGTAGGTACTCAAATTGGTAATTTTTCATTTCTTCCCACAAGTACTAAGGCTTTGTCCTGTCAATTTGGTACCGAGTACTAGTTAGGACTCTAGCTAGCTCCTCAAAATCAGCTAAGACCTGGTTATTATACCAGTTGTTAGTACTCAAATCGGTACCAAATGATTTCTTAAGCTAAGACCTCGAAATCGACAGTCTAGCAGGTTAATACTCAAATCAGAGCAATTAATTTCATTTTGTTTGACCATTTCTTGCCCCTGATGTTCTGAAGAAATAGGTAATAAGTGTTTTTTTTTTTTTTTTTGTTAACATTGTTGATTTTGATTCTAGTTTTGTTTTGTTTTTCAATTTTATGCAATCGGTGATGTTCTTGTGTAAAAAAATGGATTTAGTTTTTGGTGGCGACAATTATTTTCGTGATTTCGAAAACTATGAAGAAGGAGAGGAAGTTCGCTCCGAGAGATATTGCTCAGTTTTGATAACTTCTTGACCATTGCTTTTTTAAGAATAAATGTAAGATAAGAATGTTTTTTTCTAATTGGTTTTAAGATTTTCAAATTTTTAAAAACAGTCAAGACTTCGATGCATATTGGTAACCAAAGGTTTTGCATGACATAATTGCGACATTTGAATAAAAGCCAGCAACAATTTCAGAATATGAAGTGGCCGATTTTACCGATGCTTTGACCCTTAACATAATCGAAAAATTTCGTTTGCGGACTAAACATTGTTAAAAAATGGACCGGAATTGATGCTCGGTCAAATATTTCAATAACATTTGGATTGTGCGCACACATTTTATTGAAGCTGGAAAATTTGGTAATTAGTCCATTGAAATGTTGCATTAACCTTGCATTTCATACAGGACAAAATTTTATTTGATGGATCTGTAGAAGGGATCAGATGGAATGTAAAAACGAGTTTTCGGAGTTGAACTCCCCCCCATTTGGCCGCCATTTTGGAAAAGGGGGCGTAAAAAGTTCTTCGCGATATCTTTAGAACCATACATCGCACAAACAAAACTTTACCATAATTGTGTAGAGAATTAAATTCTCTAACATCTATGTTAACACACTTTTTATCCTAAAATTGAAAACAAAAAAGTTATAAGCAAAAAAAAGATGGCCGTTCTAAGAAATTTTTCTTAAAAAGGATATAAAATAATAAAAGAAGATGATAATGATAGTTTTCTGAAAATGGTCATCTTTTTTTGATTATAACTTTTTTGTTTTCAATTTTACGAAAAAAAGTGTATTAACATAATTTGTAGAGAATTTAAATTTCTACACAAATATGGAAAAATTTTGTTTGTGCGATGTATGGTTCTCAATATAACGCGAGCACCTTTTTACGCCCACTTTTCCAAAATGGCGGCCAAATGGGGGGGAGTTTAACCCCGAAAACTCGTTTTTACACTCACGCTGATCACTTCTACAGATCCATCAAAAATAAAATTCGTCCTGTACAAAATGCAAGGTTCGGCCAAAGTTTTGTAACATTTCAATGGACTAAATCCCATTAGTAGGTCCTTGATTTGATTATACACGAACACACAAACTTGATTATACTACGAAAAGTCTCAAATTTGAAGAAATCATTACCACAAACACAAATTAAATATTTACATATTTTGAATAAAAAGAAATTCAATGCAACATACGACAATATAATTATGTATTTTATTTATTTAACAATTTGGCAAACAGAAAACATAAATAAATCAAAAAGGCAAAATCTTTCGAAAATGCATCAAAAACTTCAAAAAAACTGATGTAAATGTTAAATAAATATCAAAATAATTTTAAAAATGCTAAAATGTTGTCAAAATTACTATTAGACCAGTTTTAGACGTATTAAGTTCGTAATATCGCTGTGTAAACTTAGTCGGGTACTAAGTATGTGAAGAAATGCTCAGGTACTAACTTTTCGTTAGGACCCAGTACCAGAGTTAGTACCTGGTCCAGCTATACCGGGTTCTAAGCTAGATTAGTTCCTATGTGAAGAAATTGGGCGTTAACCTACTAATATTAGCACACAGTAATTTTTATATCGCTTTGGAGAGAAATACATTTTTTGCTTAACGGTTAGGTATATGGAAGGTACCATCATTTTTTTTAATCTGCTAGATAATATTAAGAATCAGTTTGGTTGGTTCCACGTTTTTTGCTAACTTTAGTCAAATGCATTTCTATGTGTCTTGAATTTAACCAAATTCCCCTGGAAATATATATATATATTTGTGTCGGTAGCAATCGACTAAAATTATGCGTCTTAAAAGGGTACGACAGCATTTAACTGAAGAGTTCAGCTGACGTGCCTGGGCGAAACGCATTGGCCTAAAGATCGCAAAAAATGTTCAATTATCATTTTATTCTATACAGTCTACTGAAACAACAACATAAATAGTTTTCTATTGTTTAAGAAGCTTCTGCATCTGCATACAATTTTATTAAAATCACTTTAAGAAAAGCGTAAATAAAAAAATGTTATAGCTAGGAGTATGCCATTATTATGTTTAAGTTTTGTGTGATTTTTTTAATCGCATAGCTTTTTACTTACTTCATAGTGCAGGTAAAAAATGTTCAAGAAAATATTTCCCTAAACACTGTCTTTCACAATATTTTTTCACATTTTTGTACCAAGGGAATTTTAAAATCGAGTGGGGAAAACGTAATTATAGTGTTCCCGTTGAAATTCCCTACTCGGTATTAAAAGTTCACTGGTCACCGATTTAACGCAAGCCCCGATGTTTTTATTTGCCCGTTAATATGGCCCGAATAAAAACATCAAAAGTCACACAAATAATAAATTGCTGCAACTCATCAAGAATTCTGCCACGTAAATGATTCTTTTCAACGTTGAAAATGATATTCTATTTTTTTTTTACATCACATAATTCATTATTTAATTTTTATGTATAATTCGAAATGCCTGAATATTCTGAAATTGGATCTATATTTTTTTTGCAATTGATACCTATTGCCGCTGGCATAATTCTAATTACTGCGACTCCATATTTGCACAGCGATTAAATATGACAAATTAACAACAATATTTGTTTGTTTTATACACAACACATGCACACACAAGTACACATATCAAAATGTTGATTACCGTCCTGGAGGCAGAATAATATGCATGGTACGCCAAAACTGTGTGAAATTGCTGGTAGAAATTCAGTTGGGGATAGAGAAGTAGAAAGTGCAGCCCGGACAAACAACAAGTGGGTATATATCCTTGTTGTGTGTGATTTGCATGAGATATGCAAATTTTGCAAAATAATATTATTGCAGCAGATTAAATCTGCATAGCCGACTGGGTGGATAGTTGTTGGTTTGGTTAGGCGAGTGGGAATGCATATATGTATATGTATTTACGTACATGTGGAATGTTGGTATAGGTAAGTAAAGAATTTCACATGCAATATGAAACCTATCAAAATAAAATTCTCGTGTCCCTTTGCACTTGGAAATGCCACTTGCCGCTCGACAATTTGTACAGCAGCCAACTCTATTAGTGCAATATTTTGACCAATGTGTTTGGATTAATTGAAATCGATTAAATCAACAGCACAGCTAATTGAAAATTATGCTCAGAAAGGTAAAAGTTTCTCCACAGGTTTTAGATGCATGGTGGGGAGGGAGATGGGGATTCAATTGATTTTGGGGTTGAAAACTTAATGAACCGTTTGATAACTCAACACTTTTAATGGAGGCAAATTTCAGGATAACACTCGTATTTGTTTTGATTGATGTACTGGCACATATTTGGTTGTGTGAAAATAATTTTGAAAATTGAAATTTTTGTGTGTATTCAAAGTGCTTTGGCTAGTTATATTGTTTTTTTGTTGCTATTCAAATAAGCAAATTTTCTAAACAAGGAAATTTTTATATGTATATGGCATCAACTTGTTTTATATTTTTTTTTTGCAAATATCATGAACTTTAATGAAGACAGATTATTTGAAGGCAAAAATCATAATACAATACATATATACTTTGTATACGGGACTAGCCGGAAGGCTTTGCTGTTTGGTGGTCATTACTTTTAACAAGAATTTAGACAAAACGAGTCATATTTCAAACTCCGAGACTTAATGGTTAGTCGGTAGTGCAATGGACTGTCACGGCTACGCGTCGAAGGTTCTGGCAAGCGCTTCCCATTCCCAGCCATCACCATCACTTTAAAAAATATTAAATTTGTCCCCAGTTCTACATCTGCCTCTAGCGAGTAAATGAGATAAATACTCCCAGAACATTCTGTTGTCATGAAAAAATTCTACTACTAACCTCATTTTGGATTTTACAGAAAAGTAAATGCATATAGCTTCACTCTGGAGCATGGCAACTCGACCTAAAAGAAGAATTATATCAAAAGCATCAGTTAATCCCAAATTAACCCACTAAATTTTGTGAGTTAATTCGGTTTTAACTTTAATCTCGTACTGAAAAACTAGACCTTAGAGCTGTGGGTCACTTATATGATTTCCATGAACTGTCTCACCAACAGTTTTTTTTTGCATACCACCTAGAGTTTTAGAGCACAAAAATATATCGTAAGGTTGTCAATATTCATGGAAAATCTTTTTACTAGTTAGTTTTAAGGCGCTCCTCCTGTGTCTCTTGTTGCATGCCTAACAAAAATTATGAATGACAATATATTTCAAAAGAGAGTTAGTGTTTATTTTTACAAAATTCTATTTTTTTTTTTTTTCAATGTAATTGATGTTTACTACACAGCCTGCACTGCATGTATGTTTATCATTTTCTTTTAAAATTGGTACCAAGCCTTTTTTGGACATTCTGCTGATACGTTTTTTTTTTAAATATATATTTTAAGGAACAAAAATATCTGTAATTTTTATTTAGCATTTTTAGAAAAACTTATTTTACTCAAAATTGACGCAACCGATTTCTCTAAAAACAAATGCAGTAAATTACAATAGGATAGGCTACCTCTTTTGGTGAATTTTTTTACTTTCACTCCAGAACGAATAAGCTGATTTGGTAATTTTTTTTACGGAGAATATCAAAATTAAAAAGAAAGTATTTTATTTTTATGATTAAAAAATAGAATCAATTTTTTATGAAAACTTAGTATGTAATTCGAAAACGACTTGAGCGATTTTTATTTAACTTGACAATAAATAATTGAACTCCTTAAATTTTTTTAGAAACATTTTCGACCAAAAATAAAAAATCCACGTGTCTGTTTATTCTTCAAAACTAAATAAAACACAAATACAAAAATAAACAAATTGACACAAAATTTAACTTCCTATCATTATTAGTATTCTATTGAGGTTCCACTAAATGAAAATCAAATTCACCATTCATTATGGACTTAAAATCCCTTCATAGCACTTTAAAACCAATTTAGCTAGATTAAAAAATACCAAACAAATTTTAAAATCAATCATTCTCATATAGCCATCAATGGGCCATTAAATGGCTAAATCAGATGACACCTAATAACGGTGTGCATAAAATCCTCACTCACAACCCTTTTGCTCCATTAGCAATATAAACAATGCCTAATTCGCCCCTTGACAAGCATAACCAACAAAATTATTGGCATTCTCGAATATAAAAGCCACACAATCAAGGTATATAGAAGGGACAGGGTATAGGTTGTATCGTGTTTGCGGTGACAATCGGTAGTTTATGATCTCAACAATGTCATATATGGGAGTGGGAGTTCGTAGGAACAAACGACAAACATAGAATTTTAAATGGAGTTCTATTGTTAGATACCTGGAGTACTTTTGAGTCTTACAACAAATTAATAGTTTGCAGTCACTAAGTAAATTAAATCAGAATTCTTGAAAACAAAATGTTATCAAAAGATATCGAAACAGTATAAGCACGAAACATTTTATAGATAGCTACAATATTTGACGTATCTCTTTTTTTTTTTTGTGACATTTTATCTTCAAAGCCATTTTATTATCAAAGCCAGACATTATATTATAGTTCTGCCAAGTGCACCCACGGGGACTGGATGATACCCTGTTGGCGAAATTGTGAGCTGTTATCGCTATAATGTACTAAAAGCTTAGTTAGTAATCAATTAAATGATTCAATTAACTACACTGAAAACTTGCATGGGGATTAATTCCAAATAATTGAAGAACTTTGGTTTTGAAAGCCTTTGCGGGACGTGTTCTATTCAACTACCTAATACTTATGCAGATCATTGGAAGCAGTGTTGTTCAAATTCTTTACTTTACGTTTTTTACATACTTTTTAACTTCCCATTGGAAGTTATTGTAATTGGTCCCATTTGTCGAATTAAAAATTTTTATTGGACTTTCCATTACGACATCCCGGTTTTGAAGTTGATTTTTTTTTTAGGGGTACGTAGGCATCTCAATAGAATATTTTTCAAATATTAAGGTGAGGAAACTCCCCTAAATGCAATTAAAAAATGCTTTAAATTTTCAAAATCGGGCATTTTACCGATTTGCAATTTTTATATGCAGAATTTGTAAACGCGGATGGTCTCATTGAAAAGATGAAAACAAAATATCACAATTTTAAGGTGAGGAAACATTTACATATATGTATTTTTAATTAATTTTCAGAAATTTTTGTTTTGTAAACAAAATGATTAGAAAAATATACAAATTAAAGAAATGCCATACGGTCTGTTTAGTATTGCCAGGCATGTATTTTTTTCACTTGGGTTTTTATTTTGGGAAATTTTTCGGGAAATTTAAAACTCTCATTTAAAATGTATTTTAAAATAAATTTTTTCAAAATAATTTAAATATTTTTAATGAAATACAACAAGAACAATTTTTTTTAATAGATTTTTTTTAAATTTTTTTGAAGCCTGAGGTCCCCGTAAACCTGCTTAATTGCGTTTATTAATTCCACAAATGGATCTCTCAAATTCTTCCTTATTCGCCATTGGTATTCAACCGCCCATACCAAAAATAGAAGATGATGGTAAATGCAAAAAGTTCCCCATAATTCATAAAAAATTTCCCTAAAAAACGGGGTAAAATCTGAAAATTCCGAAAAAAAATCCCAGAAATCGCAAAAAATAAAAAAAATATCCCAAAACCATGCGTACATCTGGAAATACTAAGCATAAAATGACATTTGACATATCATTACTGTCACGATAAGTGAAGTTCTTTAATCGCCATCTTAGTGTTTTAATTTATTTTCCATGCATTTTGTATGGAAAAAGTGTAATGTGTAACTTTGAAAATTAATTAAAAATACTTACGAATATTTCCTCACCCTAAAATTGTGATATTTGGTGTTTTTAAGTGAATATCTATCGTCCGTTCAGGAGCTTTTTTCCGCCGACGATGTCTATTTTTTATTTTACAAGAACAACCAATGATATCAGATCCGGGATAATTTTATGCCGGATTTATACACGAGTGACAAAATGTCATTAAATTTGTCATTTTATACCAATAAATTATCATAATCCGGTTTTATAACAGTTAATTGGTATAAAATGAAAAATTTAATGACATTTTGTCACTCGTGTAAATCCGGCATTAGTCTACAACACAATGCCATAATTAGTAATTGGTAAGCTTTGTAAAAAAAATCAATTGACATATATTATTTTTAGGCCATAAAAACTGCAAAAGAAACTCCAAAAAATTGTTGAAATTTTTCGTGTCGCATATATTTACAGCAAACATCCCAACTTTGCTCTTCCTTTAATTGCACAACTGATATGGTTTTTCGAAGATTTTTAATTGGTAATTTTTTTATAAAAAATAACATCAGGTGTCGAGTTTCAAAGGGCACAAATGGGAAGTTGTCAGTGTGGGTTACACCAAGCATCTTTTTTACAAGTTAGTTTCTTACCAGCTGTATTTTTACGATTATGTAAAAAACGTAGAAAATGTAAAAAAAAAAGTAAAACAAAAACATGAAAATTAATCAAAATTGATTTTATTTTATTTTCGATATGTTTATGAAAACAGATTCTCTAATATATTTCCGTTCAAGTTTTTCAGAATAAAATGCTTCAATAATTGATTTGTTCTTTCGATGTCAATAAAATGATTTCGCCTTATCTCAAAGTACTCGTTCAACTATGCAAAAAACCGTTGCAGGTAACTCTAATAATATTTTTTTTGGCACTTTATAAACAATTCAAGACACGGTACTTAATTGAATGCAAAATTTTCTGTATTCATTTAGATTTTGACAGATACTGACAATGCCTCACATTTTCTCTCTTTATTCTTAGTATTTTATTTTATTTACCTCTTCTTTACCTTTTTTAAAATTCTCTTACGTTTTGTACGGGATTTTTACGTTTTTTACGCTTATTTACTCGTTTTTTACCAACAAAATGTGAAAAATAGTTTTTACATTAATTTGAACATGAACACCTGATTGGAAGTCGCTAATACTATTGCTATTGATAAGGTTCATTTCCAAAAAGAGTAATTAGCCATTTTTTTATTTTTCCATGTGATAAATTGTTTTCTAATGTCGAATTCCTTATAATAAAAAAATCGATTTGTTTAGAAGAAAAAATCGATTTTTCTGGACAAATTCTTTGTATTGAAAGAAAAAAATCGATTCTGTTTAGAAAAAAAATCGAATTTTTTTAATAAAAGGAATTTAACATAAATTTAATTTGTTTTCTATTAACTTTCTTGATTAATTTCACAAATCGATCACTTAAATTGAAAATATTTTTGATATAGATATTAAAACAAACTGCAACTCTCACTGCATTAGTGCATACCTTACGTGTATCAGCATCTCACTGAGCAAATTAAATTTGACTGCCATAAGTTTTATATGATCAGGCAAATGACATGGCATGGAATTCGAAATAGTTGGGACTTTGTCTAACCAGGCTCATCTATCAACTCAGAGATCAATAACAGCTCTAAGACTAGACGAAGAAAAAGTCAAGACAATTCTTAACGAAAATCAATGAAATTTGGTACACTTTGTTGATTAAGGGGGCCCTTAATTCAGCGGCTTTACAATTAAGATCGGAATATAGCAACAAATTTTCCAAAATTAAAATATATGCAGGACTGGATCGCACGAAGTTGCTCTTGTAGTTAGCAACTATGAAGCAATGAAAAAAATATTAAAAGACGTCAAAGTATACTAAGAAATGTTTTGATCTTGTATATTAAAAAAAACTTACTTTAAAGTTTATTGACTTTATTTTTAAATTTTTTCAAACACAATATTTTTTAAATCATATTGTTTTAACTATTCGGTCAAGCTATTAAAAAGATGTACGGGAATAATCTAAAAATATGGTGTTTTTTTTTCAAAAAAACGTCGAAATTCTTTTTCAATTTATTGGAAAAAATCTGCATCGCAGTTTTTCTACAATAACTTGGGTTTGCAAGTTATTGGGCCGCAAAAAAATGAAAAACTACCCCAATTCACAAAATTTAATCAATTTTTTGTTTGTTTTGCTTTTCATATAAATTATCGGGGCCATTTTTCATTTAGTTTTTTTTTTTTGGCCATTTTTCGTTGGGGCCAAATTTCATGTAGCCATTTTGTGGAGATGTCATGCTATTGAAAAGCTTATACTTAGTCAAGATTGCAAAAGTTACCGCAAAAATTCAAGCCCCAACGTTTATATTGTGTTCCATGCTTTAAACGATTTTATAGAGAAAATACATCATTGTCAAAGGAATATTAAAATAACTCGACCGGATCAACAGCATCCCTCTCATAAAGTACAGTATAGTCAAAGAAGACATCTTCTACCCGAATAAGTTTCCATAACACTCTTAAGTGCATCCACCCAACCATTCCCTGCTATATGGTGGTCACACTTACTTATCATAAGTTATTTCCTATCAAGCGACAAAACTTTGCATAACACCGTGTAAACTTGTGAGAACGTTCCCATATTAAAATTCTTGGCAAAGCTTTTTCACATAAATTAAAAGTTTCCTTCGTTGTTGCCGTTATTTTAAGAACAAGTACCAGAGAGCCTCCTTTTTCCATGAGTGGCAACAACCCAAACAGGAAAGTGGTAGACCCATGCTAGACTTACAGGGTGTTTAGTTGTACGTACATACTCGATAAATGAGTTGCTTAAGCAGTCAGCAAAGAGTACTTTCTACTTCACCCTCGACCAAACTTAACGTTCCAAGTGCTATAAGGATGAGGGAAAAGAAAGAAGCATATTATGTGTCATTTGTTATTCCTTGTAAAACAAAGTTTTTCAACGACGAAGAAAAAAAAAATAAATTAAAGGATAAATCCTTCCGATCTGTTCGCTCTAAAGAAATGGCACGTGAGGATGTGTTTTCCTAGGAGAGGGGCTCGAGAGCGCATGTAATACATATGACCCCTATCGTTATTCAAAAGTGCACTTGAAAGACTTTCCAATAAGTAGGCATCCATATTCTTTCATCAAGGACGTGCAAGGACTCTAGTTTCTAACAATGAGGAGTTCAAATACTTACCAATTCTTTTTGATATCACCACGCACCTGAATTATTGATGAGGAAGTCTCTCGCATGTACTTCTTCCGCCCCGAACTTGCATCTCTACATGCAATGCAGATGCGACGGAAATTTTTGAGGTTAAAAATAAGTCGAAAAGGATTTTCAACTTATGGGCTGGCTGATTTAAAAGTTTTTTAATTAATTTTCGTTACTTTCTTTCATCGCTTCGAAATTCATAATATTTTTTTTCAATGAAAATATTATCCTTCCTGAGCTCATCTTATATAGCCTTGCAAAAGTCGTCACGATTCAGAAGTTCAGGTTCAGGACATCAAAAATTAATTTTCTCCACTTATACTTGACGGATTCTATGGAAGCGAAATAATTTATGTTCTCCCCTCAGACACACACACATTATTATACCCAATACCGTTTTTTTGATTCAAGGGTGGGCTGTAAATTTATAATATAAAACAGTAAAAATAACGAAACTTTTTCAATAATAAATAAATCAAACTGTCATAGAGCGTGACAAGCTCTGCTGTCAACCCTCCTTGGAAGTCAAAGAGACTGTGAAAGCAAGTGGGGTGCATTATGCAGGAGTCACAGTCAATAGTTGGATAATTTTGACAAAATGTTCTTTTGATGAGCAGCGTTTTTTTTTTCTTGGAGCTTTTTAAAAATGAAAAGTGAAAGAAGGTAATCGTTTTATATTGGTCGTGAAATCACGATTGTGAAACATGTTGCCAGAAACGTTTAGGCCGACCGCATTAATTTATGAGAGTTACCCGAAAAAGCAACATTAAGGTTTGTTCAAGCTTGTTATGTCTTTAAAAAAAAATACATTTTAGGGTTTCTTACATCAGAGTTGAAACTTTTATTATTTGCAAATCAGATTATTTAGTATGTTGAATTCAGAATGTGGAAGTTCCACAAGGAAATGTTAATTTAATATTTTTCCTAAGGATTGTAGAGGTTCCTAAATGCACTGACATATCTTGTCAATATAGCATGTGCCATAAGCGACGTGTAAGCAAATAATACCAGTAACAATAATATATCCGTTGGCATACTCTCCAAAACTTTGAATTTCTATGATTTGATATGTGTTTCATTGCGATCAAAAATCGTACCAAAAAAGGCCGCAGTCAAACTACAGGCTCTTCCAAACCGGCGCGTGGCAGTCACATTAATCACCATGTCAGTGCCGTAGCTACTCGGCTTTGTGTGGGGCAAAAATGTTTTCTAAATTTAACATCTATGTATATATGAAAATTTTGCCATTTACCAGGGCAGTTGTTAATACAGATAAAATTAGAATAGAATAATTTTGATTTACTTGGGTTGGTAACAAGTCCACAAATCAAATGTGTACTTCTAAATTACACTGTGGGGCCAAAAGTCCCGAATTAAGTGTGTTAATAATTAGATTATAAGTCCACAACTGGCTTTCGCAAATTTTTGAATTTTTGTATATAATATTCAAAAAGTTTTTGTGAAAAATTCAAATTTCATATTTGTTTGTAAAACTAAAGCCTTGTTTATAGATCGGAGCGAAGAGAAATGTTCATACAAAAAAATTGCTTTTTTCCCAGGCGTGAAAAATACAATAAAATTAAATGTATTTATTAAAGCGACAAGGAGGAAAAAATTTGTTTCGAAGTAAATATAATTCAACGGACTTATCTAAACCAAATATAAAACAGAATTTATTTTCTTGGTAAACCTTTCGACGCGAGTTGTACTGATTTGAATTTCGATTTGAGTTTCAATTCGCATTGATGTATAAACGAGGCTTAAAGCCAAGTTTATACATCAATGCGAAGTGAAATCCAAATAAAAATGAAACATCAATCAATCAAAATAAATTTTGTTTTATAGGTATTTGGCTTAGATAAGTCCGTTGAATTATATTTACTTCGAAACAAATTTCTTTCTCTTTGTCGCTTAAATAACTGCATTTAATTTTTTTGTTAATTAATTAATACCTTTCGTTGGCTATAGGTTTTTGTTTTTTTTTATATTTTTTGCGACGTTTCGGGTGTGTTTACACCAAACGAAAGGTATTAATTAATTTCAAAATAAAGGTCACGAAAACAGGAAATGATATAATTTAATTTTTTTGTATTTTTCGCCTGGGATAAAAAAACAATTGTTTTGTATGCACATTTCATTTTAGCTACGATCTATAAATTATGCTTAATTCTGAAAAATTGAATAATTTTTTTTTCAATAACGAAACTAAAATATTTCAAGTTATTTTTTTTTTTTTCAAAGGTTTTCTAAGTAAAATGCGAACAAGCTTACAGCAGAAATAATAAACTATACAAATAGTTTACATTATTATTTCTGTTTTCGATTGCCTTTTAATTTTGTCCTTCTTTTTCTAGTATCGATTTCATAAATTGAAAAACGCTTTGGGGGGGGAGCAAAGAAATCCTTAGCGCCTACGTTGCTACTGCACTGCACCATGTAAATGAATTTAGAGACTCGAAGGTTTCATCATCGCTCCGAATGTTTCGCGTTGGTTGGGAAACGCATTACTAGTTTACTGCAAGGCATTTTTACGAAATTTAAAAATTTTATTTAATTAGATGACAGAGTTGTTCTTAGCTACATATGTGATCTTAGTAGTACCATTTCCAATTTGTTTAACGATTAACGTTTACCACCTTTCTAAACGAATTAAAAGATGCACACGGGACCGCAAAACCTAATGCTTTCGTTTGGTCGTCTGGGAAGCTTCGGTCAGTGTAGTGCCAGCTACTCCGTGTTTGACGAACACCTTCGATATTTCGCAGCATTTTTTTTTTTTTTTCGAAAAATCATAACATAATAACAAATTATAGAAATTTTGTTTAAGTTATTTGGTATCTTTATTTAAAGGCGTCGCAGGGACATGATAAATTCCTCGCCTCATACTTTTGTCGCATGATAATTTTCTTACGTCCCTTACTTTGGCGGACACTTTTTGGCGGAATCAAAAAATGTTGATATCTGAAATTGTAGCTAATTAAATGCTAATCTGTTGCGCAAACCAAACATTTGTAGCTCGCATAATTTCCGAGTTATTAAAGTTTCCGCTAAAATAAGTCTGAAGTTAGCGGACGAAAGTACGAAAAAAATGATTTTCTTAGTGTCAAAAATTATAGCTTTTTAAATGCTTATTTGTTGCGCGAAAATTAATTCGATAGCATTTTTGGTTCATTTTTTATTCGAATTGAAAGTTTGAAAAGTGCATTTCCGGTCCGTAAAACTAAACCGGAAGTTGGTAAAAAAGTGGAATTTTCAACTTTTTCTTTTTGCCAGAAATTGTAGCTTTTTAAATGCGTATGTCTTTTTTTTTGTTTTGTTTTATTAAGTTTTGTATATAACAGAATTTGTGTGTTTTATAACAGTATTTTCAGTAAATAAATGAAAATAATAAAATAAAAATAAAACATGTATGTATTGTATATATTAACCATTTTAAAAGAAACAATACTGGTGGTATTTCTGCCAGTTTAAATAAATCCATACATAACTACAACTAAAGAATTGTATATATATGTCGAATACTACCCAAATTACATGAGCATGCTTAATATACATGCCTATCCTACAAACGATTGTCGGTGCAAACGTTCACACACAACCACCCAAAAGAATTGTGTGTCAGCATCATACAATACAACAGTCAAAAAGTACAGCAAAACGTTATGTCGTTTGCTCTACTTACGTCGTCTTCGATTGGATTTTGTTTCAAACTTATCTAATCTGGAAAATTAGAAAAGGAGTGAAGAAAATTTCCATATTCGATAGGAATGGAATACTTTCAAAATCCAACCGAAATCGACATTATTTTGAATACAAAAGAATTCTGAAAGTGAAACACAAATACACTTGCTCTCAATCTGTTTAATTGATGAAAAAGCTCTTGTGCTTTTACTATAAAATATCCTTGTACTCAAACTTTCCCGAAATAAAATTTTCAAGAGCTTGAAACCATGCCACCGACCCACATAACAACTTGTTAGTGGGTCTACAGAAAAAAGTAAAGAGTAGCGACAATTTCTTCTTGTCAATATAAATTTATTTTCATTTTCATCTTAAAATATTCAAGACATTATTATAATTATTTTAAAAAATGATTTCGCAAAAACAGCGTAAAAATCTTTACTGGAAAGTAGTTATCAATCAAATTGAACTTAACGCACTCAAGAAACACAAAAGAGAACGTGTTAAAAACTACGACTTCTATTCAACGTTGCCCAACAAACTTCGCCAAAGGGTCGCAAAAATCATTCCTTTAGATTATTCTGATGAATTGCCAGAACAAAAACCCCTTCATAAGGCAAAATCTAGACCAACAATAACTGCAGAAGAAGAACCTGCTGTCACACCGAAGGTAGGTTCATTCAAAAGTGAAATTATGATTCTATCTGGCAAACTCCGTCCACAGCAAATTGATTTCAATAAAAGCACCTGTTCCATCATTGAACGAAAGGAAGAAGAATTCCCAAAATTCGATTTAAATTTAGAGAATGTCATTGAAAAGAAATCAACACGTGAAAAACGGCACAACTGGCATTCGGCCTTTATATGTGCACCACGAAAGGATAGGGTTAAATGGAAATCGAAAATTTACCAAATGGAAAAAAGCATCTGGGAGAAGCCTCTCGACGAGCAAGCAGAGCAACTCATGGATGCAGTAAGCTTTGAACAACTTCCAACCCCAAATTAAAACTTTTCCAACAATTTTTTTGTTTCAGTCCGCAGAAAGGTTCACCGATTGGGTAAACAACCTCGGTAGCAAAAGCGGAAAAGACTTGACGAAGGAACAGCTTAAATCGCTTTTTTCCATTGAAGGCAATGTAAAGCTTTTAGCATCTATTCAAACCGATCCAAAAGAGGTAAAAGCCATAGCTAAAACTGTTGCTGACAGATGGAATTTACCGGATGTAGGTTTTTGTGTCTTATTTAAATCTCACCACCATTATTTAAAGTTCTGTTTTTCATTTTTAGATGGCCATTGAATTGAAATATGAAAACTACGTTAACACAAATTTGAAAACATCTCCTCAGAAGGCTAGAACAGTGGCATTTGGACAGACAATTCCTTATAAAGAGAGACCATGGATACGCACCGATGAAGATGTGTCTATTGAAACTGTCTTCCCTGATGAACTGCGGAGTGGAGAACATCTTTTTAAGGGAATTGCTCATTTACGTTCGTCCAAGGCATTTATTGAGTATTGTAACAAGAAGCCAAGCATTCCAAAACCAAAGTATTTGGTAGAAAATGGATACTTTAACGTGGCTACGAAGAGAATATCCGATGCCGAAGTTCCACTTTATGAACTTTTGAAAATAAAATAAATCTTTGATGATTTTTGATAGGTACTGTTAATTAAACAATTTTTGAAAAGGGGTGCTTTAATTAAATCTTGAACTAGTCTATAATTTTTTTTAATGCGTTTGTGATGCCTTTAATTCGAATCCGTCTTCAGAATTGCTCATCATGTCAGGGGTGAAATTCGGGCCTAACTCTGTAATTCGATTCGAAAGTAAAAACTGTTCGAAAGTTGTTTCCGATTCAAATTTCAAATGTTACTGTGTATAACTTTCGAATCGAAAGGAAATATTGCCAAAAACCCTTTGCAACTTTCGAATAAATGTTCCTAGACTCGAGCGGTTTTTTGTCAAAAATGACATTTTAAATTCAACAAAAGTCAAATAATATTCGTTTTTGATTATTTAAATTTTTATTCGTTGATAATTAAATTTCAAAATGGATATGGACTCAGTTGCATTGTGGTTTGATGAAGAAATGTGTGCTGAAGAAAGGATTCAAAGGAAGATAATCAGAGATAATTCTAACATAATGGGATTATCAAATAAAAGGCAATGTTATAGAATACAAAAATGGCGAAATAATTTATTTATACCAAATATTTTTTCTATAGTTTTGTTCAAAATTATCGCCTTTCAAAAGATGCATTTATGTACATATGTTTTGAACAGCATAAGTGATGATCTGAGGGAAAGAAAAAGATCATCTTCAATACCTGCAATTATAAAACTAGGTGCAACGCTTAAATTTCTTGCACAAGGAGGATACCAGCATCAAATAGGTCAAGATAGATTCACTGGGCTGGCGCAGCAAACGGTTTCAACGGTTATTTCTGAAGTCTGTAAAGCTATCGAAAAACAGCTCTATAATATTTCCATTTGAAATCTGCCAAACCGGGAATTGTTGCAGTCGTGGATGGGACACACATTAAAATGGTTAGACCGAGAAACAATGAACACATAAAATCAACCATAATTTCAAATTGATTTTGTTTTGTGTTAATATTTTTATTTGTGGTTTCCCTTTAAAATAAAATCATCAAAAATATCTTCAAATTTATATTTATTCTATTTTCTTCAATTAGTTAATAACATTTATTTATGTATTGTTTTTTTAATAGATACTTACATTTTAGCTTTCATCAAAACTTTTCCGGTTGATGAATAGATATCGAATGAAATTTAAGAAATTCGAATGTATTTAGCAACGAAAATAGAGTTGCTAAGTACAACATTTCCGATTTTCGGGCAAATGTATCTAGATAAATGAAATTCGGATTTCAATTTCCGATTTTCAAATAACACAGTACATATTTTCCGAATTCGAACAATTTAACATTAGAATCGAATTAGATAGTTAGGCCCCTGGGTGCAGGGAATTTATTCCACGGGAATCTGCTGGGAATTTACTCCACTTCGCTTTGGAAATCTCTGCCCACTAAGTAGGAAATAATTTCACTTCCTTTTCGCAATTTTTTAAGTGCATTTAGATAAATGTACTTGATTTTTGAGCACAATGTTAGCTCAAAAATCAAATTTTAAATCGTGGTGTGGTAAACTGATGTGCCTGATGCGTTTTCTTGGACAATACTACGTTTTTTTGGTGACCCGTATTCGACTACAGTCGTATGTTAGGAATATGGGTAATTATTTCGCAAGTTTCCCAAAAACTGAAATTTAAAAGTGTTTAAAAAAGAATTTTAAAAAAATCTGCTTTCGGAAAATTTATAATTCAACATTTTCAGAATTCAGTTTTTGAAAATTCAGCTTAAAAGCTTTGCAATAATAATCAAAAAATCGCGCCATTTAAAAATTTAAAATAAAAAAAAAATTGTTCTTTGATTACTATTATTAGTAATGGCTTTATGTAAATTTTGTTGCTGTTAATTTGTAGGCCGTACTAATAATAGTGTACAAAAATCAAAATCGAAGGCCTTTTTTTCGAGAAAAAAAAGTTTTTCCTTAACAGTTTTTAAACAATTGTATGAAATTTACCGCGTAAATTTTACCTCCATAAATTATTATTGGTCAGTTTATATTTCAGAGCGCTCAGTAATTTTCCTCCGTCATTTTGAAAGAGCAGGAGCATTAAATATAAACAATATTCCTCAAAAACACTTTATTTTCCTTTCTTTCTTATTTTATTACTGCGACGAAAAATAATTAAGCAATGAATCCAAAAAAACCTTCCTCAGTTTTTTGATAGCAAATCTGACGAATTGTGTTTATATTTTTGAGAATACGGATTCCTCTGAGATCTCTGAAATATAAACTGGCCAAATAAATAATTTTATCAAATATTCTGAGTTATGCATATTAAAACCGGCGTCAAGTTTAAAAAAATCGACGAAGCGTTTTCGATACACCAAAATCTTTAAACAAATATTTGTGTTTAAATGTCGGTCCACTATTCTAACTTTTCAAAATATTTTCCACAAAAAAAAATTGATCAAGCTGCTCGAGAAAAGCAAAAATCAAAACAAATAGGTCTGTGGGAGGTAGCATTAATAAGCATTTTTCGAAAAAAAAAAAGTTCACAAAAAAGGTAGCCAGCTGCTGCTATTAAAATTAACTGATTTTTTTTTAAGAATCTGTCAAGCCATTATGTTAAAATTAAGTTTTTCTGAAAATACTAAAAAATTATATTCCGTTATTTTTTGTCATTAAAGAAATGAAAAAAGGTGCCATGAAATAAAATAAAATTCTGGACTTAATTGCACTTTTAAGAAAGCAATAAACTCCAAAACTATTTTAAACTTTTTTTCATTGTGAAAGTGCAAATTATAAAATTTAAAAAAATCATTTGCCTAAGATAAACCCAAGGTACTGTTTTGTGTGGTTGACGAAAACTGTGATCCTCCTGGTACAGAAACAAAATTTTCTCGCGCGAATTTTTTATTTTCACACGCTTCGCTTTGCTCAAGAGAATATCAATTTTGGTGTGAACACTAAAAATTAATATTTTGGTTTATTTTTTTTTCAAAAAGATTAGTGCAATAAGGTCCAAAGGATTTTATTGCACTCTGAGAGTGCAAAATCCCTAAAATTGTTTTGGACTTTATTGCACCTTTAAAAGTACAATAAAGTCAAAAATGTTGCTTGACATTCCCCGAGTTCGTAAAAGCAAACATGCTCAATCACTGCTAAAAACAATTGCTTAAAAGAGGCTGTGTTTGACCCATACTGATAACTTCCCATTGATTCCCTTTAAAACTCGACACCCGATGTTATTTTTTATAAAAAAAATTACCAATTAAAAATCTTCGAAAAACTTATCAGTTGTGCAATTAAGGGAAGGTTGTTTGCTCTAAATATATACGACACGAAATTTCAACAATTGCAGTTATTTTGCAGTTATTTTGGCCTAGAAAAAAATACCGTCAATTAAATTTTTTTAAAACCATATTAATTGCTAATTATGGTATTGTGTGTAGATTAAAATTATTTCAGAGTTAGTTGTTTTTGATATATTCGAGCCGAAAAACATTTCTTAACAATTTTCAGCAGTTTTTTTGTAGTTTTTTTTAACTAAAAAAAAAACCGTTAATTGATTTTTTTTTACAAACTCTACCGATTATCAACTATAACTTTGTGTATTAATAATAAAAATAACCCGAAGTTAATATCTTTGTGTGTTCTCAAGATATTCAATATTTTTTAACAATTTTAAATGGTTTTTTTAATTGAAAAAAAAAAAAGAAAAAAAAACTGTGGGTTGAAGTAGATAGCATTATTATTGTTCTATAGATATGCGAGAAACAAGCCATTTTACATTTTTTTAAATTACTGTAACAAAAAAACTGCTAATTGAATTTTTCTGAAAATCCTGCACGTTATGGCCTTATTATCTGTAAAATAAAATTATTTGAAGTCGATATTTCTATGCGTTCTCGAGATATCGTTTGTGAAAAAAAGCTTCTAAACGTACGAACGTACATGGTACACAGACATCTCTCTAAAAATAATGTAATCCGACTCCTGAGACCTCGAAACGTCGAGAAATGTCAAAATTTTCAATTTCACAAATGGGACCGATTACAATAACTTCCTGCAATGGGAAGGTAACAAATGGTAGGACATTTTGGGCAGAATTTGGTTTCAATACTAAGAGCAAACATCAGCGCTTCTAAAACAGTTAACACAATTTGAAACAGACAGCAATTGCGTGCAAAAATGCGACTTGAATGTGGCAGTTTCATATGTAAGAATAATTTATCGTAGGATGAGAGTATCGACACTATTATGGGTATCGACACTATAATATGAATCAAGCCTTAATTTTCTTTCTTAATTAAGTTGTGTACATTTATCCTGATTTTAAATCCTAAGTCAAACGTTTAAAACATGGTTCAATATTTGATCCGTGGTTCGGCAATTTCATTCACGGATTTTGGCGGATACAGGAATACATTTTTGGCCCTTGGGGAATAAGTTTCAAAAAAAAAAAT
This sequence comes from Epistrophella euchroma, assembly GCA_947049315.1. Classification (NCBI taxonomy): domain Eukaryota; kingdom Metazoa; phylum Arthropoda; class Insecta; order Diptera; family Syrphidae; genus Epistrophella; species Epistrophella euchroma. Next base: position 103,326,103 of record OX346247.1, on the reverse strand, counting down.
ATATATTGTAACATAATGAAATACACCTTAGTGCGTAACCCACCCAACAAGTATAAGAGGTCATTTATCAACACACTTCTTGATGTCTGCAAAGCAAACACCAGGAGTGCGTTTTATGATACTCTTCCGTTTAAGTTTCTCTTTCCAACATTATCTTCTAAAGAAGATAAGGCTGGAGAGACCTAATGTTATAGTAGCGTAGATCGTAAGTCAAGTTTGTAGCAAGTCTTTAAGTTATTTTTAAGTTAGTCGACTTTCTGTGTCTTTATTGTGAAGTCTAAAAGATTTCGTTTACGTTAAAAAAATAAAAGATTAAAAAATTAAACAAATGTGGTTTTCTTTTTAAATGGTTAAAAATAAATAGAAATACCACATAACTGGCGCAGTCGGTTTAAAAATTCGGGTTTAACTATAAAAAAAAAAAAAGTTGATGAAGTATAAACAAAAAGTTACCGCGTCATTGCATAAAAACTGTACCAAAAACAAATTTATGAAAAATATGTTCCCATTTAAAAACATAAAGTGCATAAAAAAGTTTGATGATAAAAGTTAAATAAGCTAAAATAAATGTTTTTGCAAAAAAAAAAAAAAAAAATTTTAAAATTTAACAAATGCATTAAAAATTATAATTTATGATAAAAAAAAAAAAAAATATTCATTCATAAAGTATTATAAAAAGACGCGGGCGTCCTAAAATAGTTCAAAAACAAACCCGTCATACACGTTCCCAATGCAAAGCTTTAGGTTCCTGTAATATACAAAATAAAAAGAGTTCGAAAGCAAGTGCATCAAACCAAGCCATGAAAGCTTCAATAAAAATAAACTCATGATGAACCAAAACATAACAAAAACCAAGTTTCAAAATAAACGAATACTTTAAATAAAATGAACCCTATAATAAAAAGCTTTAGTGAAAGATTAAAATATTATGAACCAAACAAAATAAACTTTGCTGAATGAAACGATAAATTAATAAAACAATACAAAAAATGTTATTGAAAATAAAATAAATTGAAATCTTATTCAATAAATAAAAATATAAGCTATAAGCAGTAGGAAAAAAAAACTTTTCCCGATATACAAAATACAAAAAACTTGACTAATATAAGCCCTACAATAACAATTAAAATCTTGACTGATTAAAACTATAAATTATTAAAACAATACAAACAAAAAGTTTAAACAGTGAAATTAACTGATCTTAATAAAAAAAAAATAATAATAATAAATAAAAATAAATACAAAGAATATACCTAAGCTATACGCTTTAGAAAAAACTTTACCAGATACCTACACAAAATAAAAACATTGATAAAAACCATACAAAAAAAAAAAAAAAAAAAATCTATTAGAAGAGAAGACAACAAGAAGACGCTGCCAACAGTACAACAAACACACTTTCTTCTTCAAGTGAGTAACATCAATTCAACATGGAAACTCTTAATGCTGTAGATAAGTTCAAAGTAGTTTTAGACTTAATTAATAAAATTCCAGAGTTTAATGGAAATAAAAGCTGTCTTGTACATTTCTTGGACAGGGTAGATTCATTGGCACCTATTTTGTCAACACTGGATGAAGGTTCGTTGACAGTCATTTCAGGGTATCTCAGGGACAAAATTGTCGGAAAAGCTAGGGTTGAACTCCAGAAACATGGTAGAGTTAGTGATTGGGCACAAGTTAAGCAAATTTTGATAGATAATTTTGGAGAAAGACTTTCAACTGACAAATTAATTGACCAAATAAGAACAACACGAGTTAAAACTAATATATCAGAGTTTTACAGTAATATCAATTATTTATTAAGTAGAATTAATAATAAACTTTTATTAAACAATCAAAATGACGAGTTTATTATTGCTTCTAACAATAGAATTGCGCTAGATTCATTTAAAAATAATTTACCTGAGCCCACCAAATCTATTGTGCTTAGTCGAAATCCAAAAACACTGAACGACGCCTATAAAGTGATCCTAGAAATCGATCACCAAAATTTAGGACATCAAAATTATTTTCAAATCCTTAAGCAAAACCAAAACTTTTCTAGACAGGACAATAATTATAGTCAAAGTTATGGTAATAGAAATAATACTCAGAGTAATAATTCAAATTTTAGTAACAATAACAATTATAGAAACAATTATTCAAACTTCAGAAACAATAATAATACAAACTATAACAATGCATACAATAATAATGCACATAATAGTAATTCATACAACTCTTATTCGCAAAGCAATCAAAGACAAAGACAAAATAGAAATAATATTAATACTACACCCCAACAAAATCAAAATGACACTAGAAGTGACCAAACTATGCGTAGTAATATTAACACACAAAGTCGTCAATCAAGAAGCTCAAATAGGTACAGATCTCAAAATTATAACAATGAACCAATGGATGTTACCGTTAATCAAAATGATAGTAATAACCAGAACAATACAAATTTTCCAACAAGCCACTTAAACAATTACCCTATATAACGATAAAAAACCATTTAAGACCCCTAAGATTTATCATTGATTCTGGTGCAGAGTACAGCATAATTAACGAAAATGTATGCAATCCAAAATGGAAAATTCCATCCGGAAATCATATTTTAAAAGTACTCGGCCGTAAAGTAAATACAAATGTAGAATTAAGATTTCCCCTCTTTAATGAATTTAATAAAACTGATTATTTCGTAAATTTTTTGGAATATCAATTTCATGACGGTTTTGACGGATTAATTGGCAATAACATCCTACTCGATCTAAACTCAATAATAGATTATAAAAATAGATTGCTTATAACTGAAAACGCGAAAATTCGTATATATTTCAACGCAGAAGAAGAAATATACACGAACCATGTTTATCAAAACGAAGAAGTTTTGAATATTTTTTGTAGTGAAAACTTCATATCTGAAAATCCCGATAATCTTTTCGCAGATCATTTGAATGATGCTGACGTTTCAAAATTAAAATCTTTACTTAATAGTTTTAAAGCAATTATTTATAAAGAAGGAGATGTTCTATCATTTACGAATGAAATACGACACCAAATTATAACAAATAATGACATCCCTATATATAGTAAATTGTATCGTTTTCCACAAATTCATTCAGATGAAGTTGACAAACAGATTTCTGAAATGTTGCGGCAGAAAATAATTGTCCCCAGTAGTAGTCCCTACAATTCACCCATTTGGGTTGTCCCAAAAAAGGATGATAGAAACGGACAAAAACAATGGCGAATCGTTGTTGACTACAGGAAATTGAACAACCAGACTGTAGAGGATAGATTTCCTATGCCCAACATCGACGATCTCTTTGACAAACTGGGAAAATGCAACTATTTTTCCACGATCGACCTGGTGAAAGGTTTTCACCAAATCGAAGTAGATCCGCGCGATAGAGCGAAAACAGCTTTTTCAACTAAAAGTGGACACTACGAGTTTTTGCGAATGCCGTTTGGGCTAAAGAATGCCCCAGCGACATTCCAAAGACTAATGAACCATGTTTTAAGAGATTTTATAAATAAAATTTGTGTCGTCTACCTAGACGATATTCTCGTTTTTTCTACAAGTTTTGAAGAACATGTAGATTCGCTTAAAAAAATTTTTCAAAAACTAAAAGACAGTAACTTAAAGATTCAAATAAATAAATGTCTTTTTGCTGACTTATCGACCAACTATTTAGGCCACGTCATAGTAAATAATGGTATAAAACCAAATGAGGATAAAGTCAAGGCAATCACAGAAATGAAACTACCTACAACCGTTAAAGGTATAAAACAATTTCTTGGTATAACCGGTTATTACCGAAAATTCATTAAGGACTATGCTAAGGTTGCATTTCCAATGATAAGGTACCTTAAAAAGACTGAAAAATTAAAAATCGCAGACCCAAATTATGTCAAATCATTCAATACTTTAAAAATTTTATTAACCTCTGATCCCATCTTAAAGAGCCCTGATTTTACGAAAAAGTTTGTTCTTACCACGGACGCATCTGGTTATGCTCTAGGAGCCGTATTGAGCCAAGACAACCATCCGATTTGTTATGCTTCTCGAACGCTAAATAAACACGAATTACATTATTCCCCCATAGAGAAGGAGCTTCTAGCAGTGGTGTGGTCTATAAAATATTATAGGACATATTTGTATGGCAGACGTTTCGTTGTTCGAACAGACCACAAACCCCTTGTATGGCTCAATGGTATAAAAGAACCCAACATGAAGCTCCAACGTTGGAAAATCATACTTAACGAATATGATTTCGATATCGAGTACCTTAAAGGGAAAGAGAATTGCGTAGCAGATGGTTTGAGCAGGTATACTGACAAGTATAAATCTGAAGATAAGTCGAAAGCTAACGACGAAGTTAGTTTAGTAGACCTCTTCAATAATGAGATTTATGTAAGCGAAAAACGCAATGACGAAGAAGTAATTTGTCCAGTTTCCTTTAAAAATAACGAAGAAGTTATTTCAACTGCCGCTACTGTCCATAGCGCAATGGAAGATGAAACTCGTCACATTTATTTAACAGAAAAACCTGTAAATCTTTTTAAAAACCAAATTTATTTATCTTATGGTACACACGAAAAAGTTTTAATGAAAATAGTGCACAAGAAAATTCAAAATATTGTCCAAGTCAAAAAAGATAGTAGCAATTTACAAGAAATAATGAAAAGGCTATTGATATCAAAGGGACTCATCTGCATATATTGCAATGATTTGTCGTTGTATCTTCACTTCCAAAATTTGTATGTTAAATATTTTTCAATGAACGAAAATCTCAAATTATTAAAATCCAGCATCAAATTAATAGACATTGTAGATAAAAATCATTTAATAACTATAATAAAAGACGAACACTTAAGTAAAAACCACCGTGGTATTAACGAAATGTTTATGGAACTGAAATCTTTGTACTTTTATCCAAAGTTACAACTTGAAATTCAAAAATTCGTCAATAATTGCGAAATTTGTAATCTTGCCAAACATGACCGACGTCCACTGCAGATACAAACGCAAATTACAGAAACACCTAAACATTTCAACGACATTATTCACATGGATATTTGGTTTCCCGAACGAGGAAAAATGTATCTAACAACTATAGATAAATTTTCTAAATATGCCACTATCCACACTTTGCCTGACAGAAATTGGATTGCCATTTTGAGTGCAATAAAACAGAGAATCCAATTTCTTGGAAAACCAAATAAAATTGTTTCAGATGGTGAAACCTGCATATTGCACTCAGCGGTGGAACAATTTCTGAAGGAAAACAAAATCGAATTTCACAAAACAACAGCATCCCTTAAAACAGGCAATGCCGACATCGAAAGATTACACGGCACCTTAAACGAGCACTTGAGGATCATGAATGTGGCCAAAGATAATTCAGAGTTGGATGAGAAGTTATTTAAAATAATCACAATTTATAACAACACCATCCATTCGACGACCAAATTAAAACCAATAGACTTTATTCACCGAAACATTAGCAAAGAAGACTTTGCATTACTTGCAGATCGGTTTCAAAAAGAAAAAGAAACCAGAATAAATAACAAAAACAAAAATATAGATCCTTCCACCAACACGAACCAATGTACAAACATTGTTCAAAATAGGACAGTCTTCAAAAATAAACCAAAATATAAAAAATTAAACAACTTTGAACGTGATGGTAATTATGTTGTCGATAAATCAACAAAACGAAACATAAAATACCATAAAAAACAATTAAAACGAAAATATAAACACCAACAACATTCATAAATGTACTCGTACATAGCTTTTCACATCATTTTAGATACTTACATAGCTACATTCCACGATTATTTTTGTTCTTTTTGTTACTCCGAGGTTTGAGTATTGTTATTTTATATGTTCGGTACAAATCCATTGCTGTATTTTATAATTCTTATTCCTAAAATATTCCTTTTGTTTAAAAACATAACGGTCGTCCATTTTGATTTGTTTAAATTATTATTTCCTTCCTCCATTAATGTTTTGTTTTTTCTCGATCTACTTTGGCATTCGCAACACAAAAATGAAATTGAAATGTCTTATGTCATTTAACTTTAGTGCATAGTTTCTTCTGTCAGATGTGTTTAGAAAATGTTCAGAAAATAATGGTGTAAACAGAAAACGATTGGGTTTACATTTTGGAGTTAAATCAGAATAATAATTTTGTTGTTTACACGTAACAAATCGTTAGCATTTTTTTTTTTAACGCACATTTGGTTAGATCTATCTAAAACCTTTAGTAATAGCTACCTAATGAAAAGAAATTGAATTGAATCGATAATTTTGAAGGTAATTTGGGAAAAATGATTTGTTATATAGAAGTTCATTACAGATAGTTGTTGATGAAATGCCCTTGTCCAAAATGAAAAATAATAGAAAATTAAAAAGTAAAACAAACGAAAATAAAATTATGAGAAGTGTAAATTAAAAAGTTTAACTTTATTATTTCTAATACAAAATTTATAAGAAATAAAACAAAAATATCTTGATGTAAATTAAAGCTTAAAAAAAAAAAAAAAGAAAAATCAATGTAATAATTGAAACATATTACAATGTGACAAAAAAAATTTGTAAAAATTGGACATTAAAAAACCTGAAATAATTGTTAAAAACACAAAATCAAATGAGAGAGAAAATATTAAACTGCATTTAAAATTAAAGCTAAAAAATAAAATCAATTAAAAATAAACAACAATTTGGGAAAAAAGAGATTAAATTATAATTATAAATAAATTTATTAAGAAAAAAAAGAAAACGTAACTAAAAAAAATAATTTGTATGTTTGTGAAAGAAAAAAAAAAAAAAAAAAAAAAAATTACTTTTTGTTAAAATTTTTGGAGACCAAAAATACTTATTGGGGGAGGTGTAACATAATGAAATACACCTTAGTGCGTAACCCACCCAACAAGTATAAGAGGTCATTTATCAACACACTTCTTGATGTCTGCAAAGCAAACACCAGGAGTGCGTTTTATGATACTCTTCCGTTTAAGTTTCTCTTTCCAACATTATCTTCTAAAGAAGATAAGGCTGGAGAGACCTAATGTTATAGTAGCGTAGATCGTAAGTCAAGTTTGTAGCAAGTCTTTAAGTTATTTTTAAGTTAGTCGACTTTCTGTGTCTTTATTGTGAAGTCTAAAAGATTTCGTTTACGTTAAAAAAATAAAAGATTAAAAAATTAAACAAATGTGGTTTTCTTTTTAAATGGTTAAAAATAAATAGAAATACCACATAACTATATACAAGTAACAAAATCGTATTCATAAATTCATGTACATCTTACTATCATACCTATTAATTAATTGAATAATTCCATAAATGTATAGAAAAATGAATCCCTTTTTGTGTTCGTAAGCGCATAGCTTGGCTAAACATCATCCGATTCGTTTGCCTATTTTTTGTTGGATTTTTATTGAACCAGATAAACATACTACGAAGATAAAAAATTAGAAAAATAGGCCGGAAAAGTCAGGAAGTCATGATAACAGTTGGATCTTGCTCGACTTTCGAAAGAAACATTAATAATTTAATCAATTATAGGCGGAACGAAGTTCGCTGGGTCAGCTAGTAATGTTATAAATATGAACATTTGCTTGTGGTTCTGTTTGTTCTAGAAAATTCCGAAGTAATTATAATGAGAATTGTTAGAGTGAAAACTTGGAACATGAGGACGGATGTAGGTTAATTTGTTCCTTCAAATCTATGACCAATTTACAGAAAAATAACTAAAATATAAAAAAAAAAATGATTTAAATGAAGAAGTTTTTATAGAATTTGAAGCAACGCGAGCACGGGTCTGCAATTATAATAAATAATAACAGAAAAATGCGAAAAAAAGTACCGACCTACAGGTACCTACTAAGGTAGTTTGCATATTCTTTAATATAAAAGCCTTGAATTAGCACCTAGTTATTTTTTAGCATTTGCTTTAATTTCATTTCTAGTACTCGTATGTACTTTGCTTTCTTCATAGCATACAAAATTTTACCTTTTTTGAAATTTTATTAAATAATTTTGAACATTGAACATCTGTATTGTAAAAGGGAATTCTATCACTCATGTGGAAGCTATTGAATCTACAACGTTAACTATATCAATAGATTCTGGGACCACTCAAAGTACAAAAGCATACACAACATGGGGTGATCCTTTTGAAGCGTTTAAGATTAAAGAATAGCCATTGGATGTGGCTTTGGTTTATTACTTTATGAAGTGTGTTTCAACAACCTTATGGAACAAATGATGCCTTCCAGTGGGTGGCTTAAGTACGCCATTTGCCACTTTACTGCTCCAACACAAATACGCCTACCTACAATCTGACAAACATCCTTTACATTGAAGCAATCATTCAATCAATTCATTTGGCAATCGCACAACCACTCAACTGTGTCGCACTTCGTCCTGATGGGGTTTATTTTTCATTTCCTTGCTCTCCAATATCCTTCGGCAGCGCGTGGACGTGATATAATCCTTTTTTGGTCTAATTATGGGTTCAGGTTCAGAAACCCGTTTCAAATCCAGGAAGGACCTTAAATTGCAAAAACACAACGTATTAATTAGAACAAAGAATTGCTGCTCAAGCTCGATAGGGTGATCCTGTGCCTGATAAATAATCTGACAAGGACGACACCCCTTTCTGTTGATGGGCATCGAACAATACTTAATGAGTTTGAGTGAATTAATGAAAAACCGGATTTCGCCCTCAATTGAGCACTTTTATGTAACGAAACAACCAACCAACCAACAACGACGGTACGATGTGTGTGTATGAGCTTAAAGTGTGCATAAACAAGTTTTTCTTTTGACAATGTGATGATCCACTTTGGTGTCACTTGAATGATTCCAGAACTGGCCGGTATGATGATGGGCAGGGTAGGATATATGAAGTATCTAAATGTATATGGTTCGCGTGTCAACTGAAGTTGGAAGCTCGAACTTAATAAACCACAAAGTGAGCCACAGAGTGCAGAGGAAGGATCTGCTCGATGACTATGAATAGCGAAACATATGCTTCGATTGTCAAAGCACCCTCTTATTGACACGGATTGGAGTACCTTCAGAGCATTATTATAGGTTTATGGGATAGGTAAAGGTGATGGGATCTAATTTTGGAGAATCGATGATAGAATGGTTCAGTGCTTTATTAGTGATACATGAGGAAGTTTGTCTATGGCAATAATTTTCCAATGAATGGATTTCGATTGTGTTTGATGTAGGTAGATTATTTTTTATAATTTTTTTTTTTGTCAGAGAGGGTTTGGTAAATACTGCCTACTTAAAATAAAATTGCTTAAAATAGTTTAACATCCGTAAAATAAAAGTTAAGAAGCCTCGCATATTTTTCTGATCACTTCGCGTTGGAGTTGGATTCTCATTAAATGCTGAAATTAGGTTTTTTTTTTTTAGAAAAAATTTCAGTTCTATGTAAAATTTCCAAAAAACCAGTCGATTGGCATAAAATGCGAAAAAAGCTATATGGTTGTATATTGTAGGTTAAACCAGGACAATAAAGAAATTGTATCTGAAGGGCGTTCTATTGCCCCCTCATTTATGTGGGAGAGGCATTTTTTTAAAAAAATTAATAAAAAATAAAAAAAAACGGCAACATTTAAAATGGAATATGTTATTATAACTTTCTACAAAGCTAAAGATCCGTTAATTAACATTATTTTTGAGTCAAGTTGTTTTAGTGAACATAGTTTCTGAAAAATCAATTTTCAAGCTAAAAAATGAAAAAAAAAATATTCAAACTAATTCAAACGTTGTTAAGTAAAATTTCAAGGTACTGTGTGAGAGTGCAAAAAAAACCAAAATGATATCGCTTTGGGCTTTATTGCGTGGCTCCATTGTTTTAGATTGCTTCAAGTATGTGTGAAATGTCAAATGTGTCTATTAAAAAAACCATAAATATTGAACCTGTCATCATTAATCATTTTTAATACAAGAATACCATCAACCCATAGCACACAAATTAGTTTCAATCCTTGCTCTTGCTTGCTTTTCTAAAATAGGTCCATGTATCGATTGGAATCATTTCCAAATAAAAGCACACATACAAACAAAAATTTTAAGATTTATTTTTAATAAATTTTTAACTTTGTCAATGTCTTTTTTAAATATTATTCAGACCTAAATAATAAAGCCCCCTTAATTGAATTCAAAAAGAAGAAAATATGCTGCATCACTGAATTCGACAGTCCCCAAGCCTGGATTTTCAATGAGAGATCACCCTATTTGCGGGATTAAACCCAAGTTGAACGCCTTAAATATGTTTCTCAGTCAGTTAAGATCACGAGTTAACTTAACAATTTTGGTTAATTAACTCTATGAATTGAAGGTACAAATGTTTGTCAAAAATTTATCAAAATCGAGTTACAACATTCCATAGTATTCCATGGGACAATTTCCTTACAAGCAGTGGCACCTTCTCATTTGGATGTGTATGGAAACGTCGATTTTCATTAGTGTTGCACTTTTATTTCAAAAATGTTTGATACCTGAAATTTAAAACTAATCTATTACACTTTAAAACACAGGAATAACTAACACTATATGGTTCAACTCAGATTTAGCTCCAAAAAATCGGTCATTTCATTCATTTTCGTCAAGATTTTTGTCGTCAAGATCAGGGGCGGACTGGCCCACCGGGCACTCTGGATATTTCCCGGTAGGCCCTCGGGCAAGAAAAAATTTCTTAATAGCACTTGAAATTCCATTTTTTTTCATAACACTCACTCACGAGAGACCTTATAGTAAATATACTTAGTGTTTTTCTTGATCAATAATTCGAAACCCACGAGGGTATGGTGCCACATTTCGGTTACAGGCCCCTTTAGTCAATATAAATCTGTTGTGGCCCCCTATGTATTTTTCAAGGCCTTCAGAATTATCTTTGTGGGCCCCCTATGTATTTTTTGAGGTCCTCCCCTATGGATCTTTCGTGGCCCACAGAATTATGTTTGTGGCCCCCCTATGGATCTTATGGGACATTGACAGAAAAAATTTCTGTTGTTTTTCATGTGCGCCAAAATTCGGTTTAAAAAATTTTGTACTTCAAAATTCTGTTTATTAAAAATTCTGTATTTCAAAAGTCTTTTTTTCAAAATTTTGTACATCTATTATTCTGTATTTTAAAATTCTGTCCTTGAAAAGTCTGTAAATTAATAGAAAAATTGTTTCGATAATGTAAAACGCTTTTTCCTTTTTTTTTTTACAAAATCATCAACATTTTTATTCACAATGTCCAAGACCTTTTGGCATTTTCACTTCTGTTTCAGCGATTTTAAGCTTCAGTTTTTCTAAAATTGAACAAGATTTCTATCTGTCATGTTGTTTTTCTGAGGTACAAGGCAATAAGAAGAGTTTTCCGAATAAATTCTACCCAAAAGAACATGGTTGCCTATCACCAATATCACTTGCATAATTGTTTTTCTTTGTTTGTGTTTGCCTCAAGTACAACCATGCCATCCAATAAATGAACGAAAAGCGTCATAGTGATGTTCTAAGAGGAAATTTTCCTTTTATTAATAAGATCGTCTTACAAAAGCAAAAATTGCATCCACAGAAAATTCAATTTGGGCCTTGTTTTCCACCAAAGAACACTGTTTCAATATTCTCTTTGCATATAGGTAGGCATATACCTGCACAGCACATAGGAAGTTCGGATTTCTTGTTTTGCATCACATCAGAGAGGAGCATAACATCAGGAACATAACATCAATGATATTATTAGCATCCTGGTCCTTTATAAAGTGCACTTTTTGTCCATCATCATGATTGTGCTTCACAGACTAATGCAACAACCGCATAGCGCAGAATACTTCACATAATTGTTGGTTTTTTTTGTTTTTTTTTTTTTCAAGCTGCCACTGCTGATGTCATTACCGTTCGTCATAGTTGTTTTTGTTGTCAAACGTCATTGCCAATAAACAAATTAGCCAAGAAAATCAGTCAGTAATTTGAAATCAAGGGAATTCCAGGATGCGACAGTGCAGAAGCAGGAGCTGGCTGGCTTTAATCAACTTAAAAAATGACTTGCTTCTTGTTTCATTCTTGACATTTCTTTATTTAGCCTCAAGGATCCATCCATCTGTATGTACGACATTTTTGCGGTTAGATATCAGCCAAAGCCCTGTGATGCTGCCACTCAGCGATACGAGCCATCAGGAAATCCATTTTACATCGACGACAACGGTCGTCCTTCTGAGAGATGTTTAATTAAATTTCTGAAATTAAAATGTTTTGTTTACATAAATTGGAAAATCTCATAAAATAATAACTACACCGCTAGGTGGAGGGGCAATTGGTCGGGTGGCAAGGATCCAATACACAGCAATAACAAAAAAAAAAATAGGTCCAACCGATTAAGTCGAACAATCATACATGAACGCCGCGCCGCCCGCCGGGCAGCCGAGTGTGCTCGAGCCTGTAGCCCGATGGCAGGATCTGGGTAAATGGAATTTATTATTCATCAAGGATTGTGTTGGAGAATTCAAATATTTTTTTTAACTCATTCAAATTTGCTGCATGCCGGTGGCAATTCCCCGATTAACCCTATGACTAGGTGACACCGAACACAGTGCCGCTGTAGACGTCACGTATTGTTATAATGACTATGATCCTCGGGGGCCGCCATCATCGGGGCTATGGACTCAGTCATCACATCACACATGGAAAGGTGTCCATTTATCGCTCTCGTCGCTGCCATCGTCAGGATTCAATATAGTACGTAGATAAAAAAAGAAACACATCTGCATTGGGAATTTTTTCGGGATTTTTTACATGTTCGGAATATTGTTGGTTTAATAATCGAGAGCATGAGTTGGAGTTTTAATTTACACCAAGTTTTGTATTGAAGATGGGCTAGGGGGAGAGTATTTGGAGGGAGCGTATATGTATGTATGTCCTTTTATAAATACAAAAAGGTGATGACTGGTTCAACGATTCATTTCATTCATTGGATGGTCGTTCAATTGTCGGCATTTTACTTACCGTCAATGAATTTGAACAATTGAAGTTTTAATTGAGTTTTGCATTTGGACTAAGAGATAAGTTCGATTTTATGACTACAAAAAAAAATGCAAATTTAATTCTTTCAACTATATATTTTGGATTTAATTGAAAGCTACATCATCGTGTAAGGATCGAGCAAATTAATGCCAAAATTGATTTTTTTTTGTTGTATTGATATTTTTTTTGTTAATTGAATGGATTTAATGAGTTTCATAAAATAAAAGTGTTAGCCTCGAATACATGAATTATTAAACACTCGTAGTTTTTGAAATGCAATAACTTCATGGGCTCTGCAGCAGATTTCTTATTCTAATATCCTTGAACATAAGTTTCTCACGCCCTATACCGATCGCGAGCCGATGTCATCCTTTTGTCCATCTTATACTTCCAAATGCAAAGTTTTTGTTGATTCCTTGTCTAAAGTGCCTTTAAAAATACTACGATTATTTCAAAAGGACCCTCACATATATTGAGGTATTACGGAAGTAAAAGTCCAGATAAATAATTTGCATATAGCAACTAAATAGTGGTAGCCGTAGCGTGATGGTTATGGTGCGATGGAATATAATGCCAGAGGTCTTGGTTCGATCCCCAGCCTCGTCCAACTAAAAATAAAAAATAAATTTGATGGCACAACAGCTCATGAAGAACTAGGGCCTAGTAACTTACAACTCTCAACCATTCCTGTGTGCGTGTCTGCAGGAATGGAGGGGACCTACAGTTTATTGCCGAATCCGAACGGCTAACGAGCGGCACTTTTCTGTGACAGGAGATACTCTTGGAGGATTTGTCAATTCCTCGCAAGAGGCAGTAGCCGTTTTTCTTTAAATAAATAGATGACGAGGCTGGGGATCGAACCTTAGACCTCCGGCATGACAGTCCATCGCACTAACCATCACGCTACGGCTACTACAGCCTCGTCCAAAAAAAAAAAAAAAAAAAAAAAAACAAAAAAAAAAAAGGAACTGACACAACCTCCAAGAGTATATCTTGCCATAGAAAAGTGCCGCTCACATAAGCCATTCGGATTCGGCAATCAACTGTAGGGCCCCTCCATTCCTGTAGACACACACACAGGAATGGTTGAGAGTTGTAAGTCACTAGGCTCTAGTTCTTCATGGGCTGTTGTGGCATCAAATTTATTTATTTACCAACTCAATAGTGATAATAATTTTTGTGTATTTGTATTTATCATGTTTTATTTTATCTTTTTTGTGCAAAAGCTCCAATTCTGAAAAAATAAAATAAGATCGTCAAACAATAAAACCTTCACTCGATCGACATGATCACGTGACTTTCGGTAGCGCAGTGCGTAGTGCACTTGGCCCGGAGACGCTTGGTCTAGGTTCGAGCCTCAGTGGGGCAAAATGTTTTTCGAATAAAATTGAACATAAATAGACTAAGCACCACTAAAGGAGTCTGATGATCGGCCTGGCGACCGTGAAATAGCTATAACTCCAGCCTATAAAACTTGGTGGTAGCTCACTCAAGTTGTTGTTCTTTCATTCAAACCTTCAAAATAAGATCCTATTAAAAAAAATATTAAATATTTCTGTATAAGTATACTTAATTAAATTCTGAATGTCCAATTCCAAAGCTAAACTATCCGCTTCAGATTTTTGTCGCATTTTTTGAAAATCATAGTCTGCCTTTGTAAAGTTATTGTTTGGTTTTATTTTCACTTTTAGACAATTTTATAAGTTTTTTCCAACTGGTTCGGAATAAGTTAACAAATAAATGAAATTAAACAAAAGTTATTAATTAGTTGTAGATTAGTTAAAATATAACCAAAATCATACAAGGAAATACTGTCTATTCAATTAAATTATTCTCACCTTAAACTCCAAGTCATAAAAAGGTAAAAAATAAACCAAAAATATGAAGCGTTTTTTTTTACTTTAAGACTGTGATTTTTTGTGCATTTGTGTAAATTTCAGTCAAATGTTGTTTTCGTTTTTGACAAAAGGAAATGCGTTGGAGAGAATAAAACAAGACATTTTCCCTGTCTGTGATTTTCGGCCCAAGACATTTATTACAGTTTGAGAGTAAAGTAATGAAAGCTTAACAACATCGTGTCATTGACATTTTTTGTTGAGAACTTCATCATGTCTCTTTAAAATTTGACAGTCTGTGAGTTTCTGTACAGGATTAGAACTATAATTAAAACGAAGGCAGCTATAAAACTTTATTAGTTTTATTCTGCCTCAATAAAAGACTGTCGGTTGAGTTGTGGTTAAAATTGAATGAAAATCCTACTTACGTTCTAAATTGCTAAAAAGTGGTAACTTTAAAATGTATTTCTATATTTGGACTTAAATTTGGTTAATTTCCAACCGCAATTAACATAAATAAATGTTATTCTGTATTAAGAAAGAGTTATTTGAAAACTCAATTTAAACTAAGAACTCGATTGGTTAATTGCAACCCTCATCATTGGTTAATTTAAAAACAATAAATAATATTCTCTTTTACAAAATAGTAGTAGCCCGTGGCGTAATGGTTAATGCATTGGACACGCCAGAGTTCTGGGTTCGATTCCCATCCTCTCCCAACTAAAAAACAAAAACAATTTCTCACTGCCTTCAACGAAGAAGTGACAAATCCTCCAAGAGTATCAAGACGTTCCGATTCGTCAGTAAACTGTAGGTTCCCTCCATTCCTGCAGACACGCATCCAGGTATGGTTGAGAGTTGTAAGTCACTAGGCCCTGGTTCTTCATGAGCTGTTGTGCTAACAAATTTATTTTCTTTTTTTTTTATTAAACCAATCAGTAGCTAAAAATGGATAAAACAGTAACTAAGTCCAATCTTGATATAAACAAATTTTATTAACTAAATAGTATAAACTTTCACAAATTTTACTTTTAGTTGTAAAATGGAATGTTTCAAAGACATTAAGGAGATCAATTTCGGCTAAGTTAACTTTAGAAGTTTATTTCTACCGTCAAGTAAAAAAAAAACTGTAAAATAACCAATTTCTAACTAAATTCGAGTTATTTAAAGCCAGACGCATTTTTTTGCATACAAATTGTTGCTATGTTCCTACATTCGATTTAAAGATTTGAATTTGAAGTCAGCTTACGAGTAAATGGCCAAAGCTGAAAGGATATCTTAGACCCGGAGACCTGAAGTCTTTCAACGTTTTAAGAAAAAAAAAAAATATTTGTATGCATTTTATTCTGGGCTTTCAAACAACACTTTGATATTCATTTCATAAAAAAAAATATTTAATAAACTCAAAACACACAATCAGTTCAATTTATTCATCTGGTTACCTTGTCAACCGATGCCACTAGCGCATATTCAACCAGCTGAAAGTTGCCTAACAGGGAATTCTCTATTATTAGGCCATATTAAAACATCCAGAACAGTAGTTGTATGCTTCCGGATATTGGTGCCTGTTTATGCAATGTCCTTCCCACTTTAACTTCCTGCCACCCTATCTCCGAATTCGACCACTTCTACCGTTTCAAAATGAAACAGATGTGTGGCTTTTGTTGTATAAATGGATGTACTTGCACATCCGTAGATATACATACATAAATGGATGGACATTTTGACCATATAACCGAAAACAGTGACTTTGTAACTGGATTTAGCTGCACGATAAACTTAATGACATTAATGACATTAAAGCACTGTGATGTATAATGTATGTATGTTATGTCTATAAAGTAAGTAAGTGTGAGCTTCTGCCGTTCTTGTTGTTGTTGTTGATTTAGTTGCCATCCAATATCCTCATTTAAATATGTGGCCATGAGATTGTGTGTGTATGAGTGACTGGTAAAAGCAAATAGCAACTATTATGCCAGCTAATTCTATTACAAATGTAATTAAAGGATAATAATTACTTCGGTGGATGTTCCTTAAAACTCTCACCTAAGAGCGATGGAAAGAGTGTGAGTCACTAAATCTTATCTCTTCGCTCTCCTCTTTTGCGATTGTTTTAAAGTTTATTTATGTAGGTACATACCTTCAAGCTTCGGGGAAATTTAAAACTTTATTAAATATTACATTCCCTTGACACTAAATGGCGTCAATTCCATCAAATTGGCCCATCACCCACCATTTTGTGTGGAAGAAAGGATATGATGGTGGTCAGCACGTCAGCATACCTATACAATAAGTGTATAAATGTATACTGATGTGCTGGCGTCTATGTACATTGAACGAGTTTTAATCTGATTACGATTTACTGTGATTCAGATCTGATTGACATATTAGTCGGTTAATTAATTGATTTAAAGCCCACAAATGATAAAGCAATGAATTTTCATTCAGACACATACAATTATTGTTAAGTGTATTTGTATTTTATTATCATGCAGGCAGGAATTATTGGTCATTTATACACTTGTGATTTTTAAACTGATACTATTCTCCTATTTAATTTTTTGGGTTGGGCGCTTTAAATGTGATATGTTAATGAATGAGGATTGGGGATTAAAATTATAACATAATGCATTTTATGCTAATAGCATAAGCTTATATACTATATAGGTGTATATATATGTAAGTTACACACCATGGAAATAGTTACATAAAAAGGAGTAAATTATGAAAAAGTTAGCTTGTATTATACCGCTGATGTACACTATTTTTTTTTTTAATTGAAACGGCTATAAATATAGGCACCTGCATATATATCTATATATCTATCCATCACAAGGTTACAGAAAGCCATATCTAGCGCTATTTACAATTTACTACTGTAAATTCCGAAGAACCACTTCAAAAGATCCTAAAGATAAAAGGTTCGGCCCCTAACGTACCATGTACGCGAAGGTGCGCGTGAGTATGTCGTGCCAGCACGCGTGATCGCGGCGGTACATGGCCAAACACAATCCCAAACCTGCACTCTCGCTCACGCTGGCACGACCGGCATGCTGCTTCTACCTGAGGTGGCTCGTAGCATCTCTTTTATAATTTTTCCTCGTTATTTTTCAGAAATGTTTGTTTAAGAACATGTTTCATATGTTTTTTTTTTCCAAATTCTCTAATTCAAATTATTATTTGTTATTATAAATTACTAGCGAAGCCCAGAAAACGTTGTATCGCCCTCAAAATAAAGTTGTTTTCATATTTATTCCTGGGCCCTATTTCATAAAAATTGACAAGTGACAATTTTACAAATTTGTCACACTTGTCTGACAATTTTATATTTAATAAAATAATGACAGGTGACAAATTTTTCAGAAAAATACAATGACAAATTTGTCATATTTTGACACATTTGTCGTGACAATTTTGGCATTAGTCCATCAGTGCGTTTATGAAGATTGTATATGGGTGACCCAGCAGCTTGTAACACCCCCAAGTTTTTTTTCATCATTCGAAAGGTACTTCATCGAAGATCATGGGTTTTCGAAAATTCAACTTTCGCCCGCCATCTTGGATTTTAGTTTTCATTGAATATGTCGGTTTTGTTTAGTCCTACAAAAAGCTTTGTGAAGACTTTTAGCTTCATAATTAAATTTTCTATTTTTTATGTTAAGAACAATTTTTCTATATTGTGACTATTGAAAAAGTTACAGGCCATCAAAGTGAAAAAATTCAAAATTTTCAAGCATTTTCCGAAATTTAGCACATAATACATGAACATTAAAAAAAAATAATATATATATGTACCACAAACTTGTAGAGCTTTAAATTCTCTACAATTTTTCCACACACATTTTTTTTTGTACTGCAATAAACAAAAAAAGATACAAATATTTGTTTCTTAAATAACACCGTTTTAGAATGTAGTGACTGCTTCATCGATAAAGATGAATTCTCGTTTGGCAATGTTTTCTTTTCGCGAGTTGTAAAAATGCGTGGATTTTTAGTAAATAAATGTTCATATTTTTTTTGTTTATTGCAGTACAAAAAAAATTATGTATTGCAAAATTGTAGAGAACTTAAAGTTCTACAAGTTTGTCATACATATTTTTTGTAAATGTTCATGTTCTAAATTTTGAAGAATACTTGACAATTTTGAATTTTTTCACTTTGTTGGCCTGTAACTTTTTCAATAGTCATAAAATGGAAAAAATGTTTTTAACTTAAAAAATAGGAAATTTAATTATATACACTTTTTGTCTGAAAAAGTTTTTTATAGGACTAACCGAAACAGAGATATTCAATGAAATTGTCCCTACAAATATGTCAGAAAATTCCTAACAGTTGTAGAAAAATACTTGACAATTCATTGTCATGACAATTTTCTTATGAACCGAAAAGTTGACAATTGTCGGGTGTTTTGCGATAATTCTACAAAATTGTTGAACTATTTATGGAACGGTTTTTGACAATTGTCAAGTCGTAAATTACAAAATTGTCACCTGCTGCAATTTTCAATGTTTATGAAATAGGGGCCAGGTGTTATTTATGCTTGCATGGTTCTCACTGGAACTTGCCTAATTCATGATTCATGTTGATTAGGCATTTTTAACGTACTGATTTTGACCTAAATTCACAGGAATAATCTACTTAAGTTTTTCTAAATTTTGAGCCCTATGAATAGCTAAATCCTCTAACTATATAACCTTTCAAATAACTTTTAAAATCGGACAGTTGTTTCTTAAATTAGTCAAATTTTTAAATTTTAGTTTATTTTTTTTTTTTTTCAAGGTATTTGGAATGCGGATCAGGTACCATTTTTTTTTTTCATTCACCCCATTTCACTGTATAAATAACGAATTTTTTAACATTATGAATCCTTAAAGTTATTCTAAGTTTTTCTTTTTCAAAGAAAAAAGAATTTTCAAAATCCGCCCATGGTTTCTGAGATTAGGCTGAAAATGCATGCATTCCTGCAAGTTGTTGGCAAATTGTAAGCCATATTTTGAACAAACATGCATAGGAACAATTTTGGACTACTATCTAAGAGTTCCTGTAATTTTTATCAAAATCTGGACGGTTTTTTTTTTTTTTAAGTTAGTTCGAAAATGCCTGCGCTGCTGCACCTTGTTTGCAGACTACTAGACCGATTTGACCAAATATACACAGAAACACTCTCGGACTTCCATCGAAGATTTTTTTTTTGAATTTTGAGAAAAATCAGACAATGTTTTCTGAAATTAGTTCCAAAATGCATGCGCTGCTGCATTGTTTAAGAACTGCTAGACCAATTTTGACCAAAAACGCACAGGAATACTCTTTGACTTCCACGTAAGATTTCCCGAATTTTAAGCTCAATTGTTATGATGCTTCAAAACATAAAAGACAAACATACATCAATTTTTATATACATAATATAGATAGATAGATGGATAGATAGATAAAGTACATATGTGTCCTTATAATAAACACAATCTTAAAAATTCCAAGCAGTTTTAACCACAAGAAAAATTCCGTGCGATGCAGACGTGCATTTTATTTTAATTCAAATTTGAACATTTTTTCTTCACTATAATATTTTATTTTACTATCTTTTTCTGTTTTGTATTTTGCTCAAAATATACCAATTCACTTTTATAATCCTATCGATTCTTTCCCAAAAACTTATTCGCAAATATAATAACTACAACCAAAATCTAATAAAGGTGTACCATGTACCTATCATCCCACTCCCACTGGTACCTTCAACACTTCATAGCACACCTTTATACATAATGTACGTTCCCTTATTATACCTTTGTTCACACCACCGTCCTCTGTTTCACTTATATTCATTATGTACACTGGGGCGTATGAGTAACTTTTTTTTTTAAATTATTTTATAGTTATGGATGCAGCCGTCAAAAATTGGTCTCCAGATTCTAATTTAACAGTTAGATTTAATTTTAGTTTAAGTAAGTTTTGTGTTGACTGTTAAAATTAATATTAACCAGTTTTTCGAAAAATGGAAAAGCCATAGCTCAACAAATTATTAGACGCAAAACTTCTTCAAAAAATTAAATTATTTTTAGAAAACTCGAGAACGATATTCATGACATTTGCATCAAAATGCCTTAAGATACAACAAATAATCCCTTACTAAATTTTCTTTAATAAAATACAATAAAGTTTAATTTCTCCAAAATTGTAAAACAGGGTTTGTAAAGTTTTCCAAAATATTATTTGGCTTAAGAGCACTTTAGTGCAACCTATATGCTTTTCTCTTTTCATCTCCATCCGTGGAAACAAATCAAAGTGTCCGGAAAAAATATAATCGCGTATCAAAAAAAAAAAAATGGAAAATTTGAACCGAATCAATACAAATCCATTTATCCTTTCTTCCTTCGTTTAATGCATAATGCACAGATATATAGATTTTATGTGGGCAAAGGACAATTTTTTCCTTCCTCTTCCATGGCAGCAATACCCCGAGATTCCGCAATCTCAAGGCGTGTGAGAGGCCATCACATTTTTGCATTTCACTCTAATAGTGAAACTCATTCTTTTGCTTTTGCTTACACACTTTGGAAGGACATATATAGAAACATATAGCTCCTTCTGCTTCTACTTTCTTTTCCTTGTGAAGCCTGTCCATTTTTTGAGACTTTCTTGAAGACCAAGTCACCATACATAAAGTATATCGAATGTCGAAAGGATGAGTGAGTTCATGTGTACCTTTAAAGTCGATTATCCATTCCATTTCAATCTGAACTATTGCTCTATATGGGCGAGTTAAAAAGGATAATACACTACATATAAGATGCTCCATGGAGGGAGACTTATGTTGGTTGAAAGCAATGTTATGGCAGAAGGAGGTTCTTCTGATGGTGCGGAGTAGTCCGTTGAATTACATGCAACCGAATCCTGTCGGGTATTCGTTCTGCACAGCAGTGCATAAAATTCTTCATGAATAATTTTATACCCCCCGACGAAGATGCAGTGTCAACATCATAGTGTGTTAAAGATATTGCTTTATATGAAACATTTTTGTTGCCATATAAATATGCATATATGTGTATGTATTTATATTTCGGGTGGATGGCTTTGGACTGTGTATAAGTACTCAAATCTCGTTATAAGATTCGAAAAGACTTTTTTTTAATATTTTTTCTAGAAGAGAATTTCGAACTATTTTTTTTTTTTATTATTGTTTGTGTGTAAATAAGGTTGGGTGTGTCAAGTTTAAAGAACTAGAAATATAAATCGAATTCAATATCTTAATTCAAGGAACTTAAATGTGTGTCTTGATGTAAATTCAATATCCCACACTATAACATGAGCTGTAGCTAACATGTTTTTTTTTTTTTGTATTGAATGGAAAAAAACTGTGGAACTACATTTTTATTGAATGGAAAAAACTGTGGAACTATCAACCAATTTACTTAAATAACTGTGGAAAGAAAACATTAATTTATTAAGAAGTAAAATTTTTTTAAAGGACGTTCAATTTCCTTTCAGATCACGTCTCGATCATTTCTATACGATAACCGGTTGTAAAGTTATAAAATTAAAAAGCAAAAAGAGAAAAATTGCCATACACAATTTGAACCGAAAATAGAAATTAGAGAGTATAGGAGGATTACCATTTAAAAATCTTTAAAAAACTTATCAGTTGTGCAATCAAGGGAAAGCTGGTTGCACTAAATATATGCGACAGGAAAAATTTTAACAGTTGTTAGCAGTTTCTTTTGCAATTATACCAATTACTAATTATGGTATTGTGTGTAGATTAAAATTATTTCGGAGTTGATATCATTGGTTGTTTTTGAGATATTAGAGCCAAAAAATTATTTTTAACAATTTTAGCTTTTTTTTTAAGTTTTTTGTTCGCCTAGAAAAAAAACCGTTAATAGATTTTGTTTTTAAAAACTCTACCGATAATCAACTATAACTTTGTATGTTAAATAAAATTAACTCGGATTTAATATCTCTGTGTGGTCTCCTCAATATATTCGATATTATTTTAAAAATGGTTTAAAGTTTGGATTGATTTGTTTTTTAAGTATTACCAATTTTTCACTACATCATTATGCATGGAATGAAACCAGGCCAAAGTCGATAGCATTATTTGTTCTAGAGATATTCGAGAAACAAGTCATTTTACAACTATTTTTAAAACTACTGTGATAAAAAAACCGCTCATTGAATTTTTCTGAAAATCCTTTCTGCCCGTTATAGTCTTATTATCTGTAAAATAAAATTTATTTGAAGTCGATATTTCTATGCGTTCTCGAGATATCGTCAGCGAAAAAAAGCTTCCGAACGTACGAACGTACATACACAGACATCTCTCTAAAAACAATGTAATCTGACTCCAGAGACCTTGAAACGTCGAGAAATGTCAAAAGACCTTGAAACGTCGACAAATGTCAAAATTTTGAATTTAACACATCGGACCGATTACAATAGCTTCCAATAGGAAGTTAATAACGCAATCACGTTTTTGTGCACTTTTCCAAATATGTTGACGCATTGTTGTAGCTTTAATGAACGACGTTAATATTAATAACTTAACAAGTGGAACCAAAGTTATAAGCTTATATCAGTAGTAGGGATTAAAAGGTTCTGGAACACCTCCAGAATTGGCGGTGCCACCGCTTTTTTAGTAGCGCAATGATAGTGCAGTGATGGTACAATATTGACCTAGTGGCCTTATGAATTATCGGCCGAGCAACTCAGTGGTCGAGTGACTTTCTGGCAATGTCATTGACTTATGAGAAGTCAAGAAATCGCTTATAAGGCCCGAAGACTTTCGTTTAAAACACACGATTCACGTTCAAAACCCAAAATTTATGTTCAAAATACAAAATTCTGGTTCTAAACATGATTTTTTTTTTATTTTAAACGTGAATTGTATTACGTAATTTACGTATTATTACGTGTTATAAACCTGAATTTTGTATTTTGAACGCTTGCTTCTTCCTTGGCGAAGAATAACTTTACTTCCTTTTCTTCGATTTGTCATAATTTTTAATTAATTTAAATTGAATATGTATAATTATACATACTGATATGAAGCCTTTTAGCATGTATAACAGTTACATATGATATATAAAAAATAATTGTCATTTATTTTAGCTCAGAATCAAAAAAAGGTGTGCATTCACTAAAGAGATAGCTATATGGTGATTTTTAAAAATAATAGTAAGTATTTTTAAGTTCAAGCCTGTATGCTTTTGAGCTATTTGGAACCACCCCTTAAAAGATATCAATTATTAACTACAACAAAAATGGCCAAAAAATGTGTGTTACATATTTTAAAAATTTACAGATTTCACTCATTGAGTAACCATAGGGACATTGAAAATGACTTTATTTTGCTAGATAAACAAAACACATGACTAATCTTTATAACCTTTACAAATTAATTAAAACGTAATGAGCTGTTTCAGACACCATTATAGGTTCTGAAGTTTCTAGTATTAAATGTCACTTTCCATTTGGTAAAAAATAAATCTTTTTAATTTTCTTTAACTAAACCCCATCATACTTTTCAATTTAACCAAAAAAATTGTTTCTTTTTTTAAAATCTGATATCAAAACTCGTATAACTATTAGGATAAACAAAAATATGCCCTAGAAACAGTTTTAAGCGCTTATAATTTGCCCTTAAGAATCAATTATATGCCCTGAACTAGTGATTGTAATTATATGACTATATGCCCTAAAAATATGCTCAAAATTGCTTGTTAAAATATATTCTATGTAGGAATGTATCCCATGTAATGTATTTTTAAAAACTGCAATAAAAAGAACGACATAAATCTAAACGTCTATAAAGCTAGCATATATTAGCATAATTAATTGAAACCATAACTAGAATTTTGTGCTATTTTTTTTATATAATTTTAGTTTTTATTTCAATTGATTATGCTGGGCGGTTTAGAAATTTTGCTACAAAAATCGGGACTGCCACACAATAATAGCACAACAGATTGATTGTTGAACATAACGTTGCTTGGGCTAAGAGCCATTAAAACGTACCTATTTGAAATAGGTACATGCATTTTTTTTATAATGGTGAATCGTTAAAATTCATCTACATGGTCTTATTTAAGACATTAATTATACCAAAAATAAAAAAAAACAAAATTTACACGAGTAAGTCCCACGAGCTTGCTCTCGTGGCTAACAAACATTTTGGTAACTTTCAACGAAAGAAATGTTAAAAAGTCAGAATTACTGTGTTAATATTTTCTAAATTTTCAAAAGCTATTACCTATTGTTTAAGCCGTGTGCGAATTGGGTTAAAATCGCGTTAAATTTTATCCGAAGATTAATTTAATTTTTGACACTAGTGAAGTGAATCTGTAGGTATGTTTACGTACAAACTTCAAAATTTTATTTCGGATAAAATTTATTTGAAATTTTATTTCAATTCACACACGGCCTTAAAATATTTAGAAGCACTATATTACAAAATTGAATAAAATCGTTCGAGTCGATTTAACCAACTCAAAAATAGGTTAATTTAAAAGAAAAAACAAAAACTTCAACCCAAATTTCCTTAATGCCAATTTTTTCGCCATAACCTGAAATTATGTTTTAATTTTTTGGTAATGCCTACCCCATAGACCTATATTATTTATTGAATAAACATTAGAAGACACTGTACAAGTTATGATTATAATGAAAAATATACAAAAATACGGCAAAATATGCACGTTAAACGTAAGTATACGAAAAATATGCATTTTCGACGAAACATGGCGCTTAAGAGACAATTTCTTATAAAACTGATTTTTAGTCTAATCTCGTCTTAATAGTGTTGCTAGAAAAAAACATGCTTTGGAATATTTTTTGTTGTCCTACATTACATAGGTAAATCGATTACAAGCAAGCTCTACTCCTGCTTGCAACTGCATCACTGGCCTTTCTTATAAGACTGCATTGTATTCTGTATGGAATAAAAATAAATACCTATCATTTTCACAAAATCACAACCTACCTACCTCCATAACTATGTAAATGCATACACACATATACAACATACAAAAATCTGGCAGAAACATATCCACTTTTGTTGATTGCCTTGTCTGTTCATTTGCCTTCTTCTGAATACCTTGTTTTTGTTTTTTTTTTCTCTTTTTGAATATACTTCATGACCATTCTCCACTGAAGCTTGCCCATCATTCTAGTTCTAGTAATGTTTTAGTAACACCAACCAAAAATTTTATAGTTGTCCCCCTATACGCTGAAGTTCATTTTTCATATTCTAAATTCATGTGTTCATTTCAATCATTTCGGTCATTTCTTTAGTAACACCAACCAAAAATTTCGTTGTGATACCCTATACGCTGGAGTTCATTTCTGATTTATTGAATTTATTTCATTTAATCATTTTGGTAACACCACAACTCTGTCAAAACGATCCTATAAACATTTTCAATGTTAATATCAATAACGATTCGAAACAAAATTAAATAAAAAATTCAGAAATATGGGAAATTTTCCTTTATACCTACTAACATTCTGACAATATAAAATGTATCTCAATTTATAATGATGAATTATTTTTCAATAACCTACTTTTCGATTTTTGATTTTTAAACGGTTATATCTCGATTTGTAGATTTTCTAGAATCTATATGTTACCGTAAAATGCCGAAATAATAAAATTCTAGAATGTACCATTTTCTCAAAAAGTACTTGAGCGGTTTCGATAAATTTTATATGGTTGGAAAGCCGCAATTGCGGAGATGTGCCGAATATACTTGAGACACGTTTTTGCACACTGTGGGTCATTTTTGTTTTTGTACTGTTGAACACTGTTCTGTGCATATTAAAAACAAAAATTAAATTAAAAAAAGAAAATGTTTTTTCCTTCAATATTTTCAAACTAATTGTTTGCGAAATTGAAAATTGGTGTCAAATTTCGACACAGGCTATACTAGTTTTTATTAAATATTTTACTTTCTTATGTTTGTAATTCATGATTAAAAAAAATCATCTCAGTATCGCTCCCCGTTTAGAAGACCCTTAATCAATTAAACCCCATTTACTGCAGTTATAATAGGAATTTCAAAAAAATCCCTTCTTATTGAGCATGTACAGCTTACCAGGATTTTTTATCCCATTAACACATAGAGAAATCTCCCTCCTTTATAAATTGATGCATCGAAAAAAAAAAAAAACAAGATTGCCAAGATCCTTGTAGCTATACTTTTCTATCATAATGAGTGACCTCCTGCTGATAAACTGGGTGTCAAATTGGACGAGACTAGGAATTGGTTTGATGTCAACGCCTCAATTACATAAGATTTTTCACATCTTGAAAGAAGTAATGTGTCTTTTTGTGTTGGTAATAGCACTGTAAAAGACGACCGACTGACGACGATGTGATGTGCTGGCTGCCACAGCCACACCATAGGGTGAATAAGTAATGAAAATCATTGATTTGTTTTTCGTTCAAGGAATGAACTACCGGTAGTTTCATCAAATTATTTTAATCAAGAAAGAACTTCAAATAATTGCTTTAAGGCAGTGGCTTAAGAATTATAATTTTATAAAACGACGTTCTCCTGAGGTCATATCTAAAGACTTAGGTCCATATTTGCTGAAACGAGACTTAGGTACCTAAATCTTTAACTGCAACGAACATTAGGGCTTATATGACAGTTTTTCGCTGAGGAAAAAGTAGAACATAAGCGTTTAAGTTGAATCGAAATATTTTAGTTTCGTTTCAGCAAATGGGCCTTAAATACATACGCAACTTTTTACAAAAAGTAAGAAGGTAAAAGACAAATACATACACTGGAGATGCCTGAGTGCGAAAAAACCGTGTGTTTGGTCTGTCATTTGAGTTTTATTTGATAGAGCAGACACAATTTCAGCGCAAAAAAACATCTCTAGAGCACGTTTTTTCCACTTGAATGTATTTAAGCCTTAAGAAAACTAACAAAACCCGCAGTGTTATCAGCTCAAAAAATCATGAATAACTCCTGGTATAGCAATTGTAAAAAAAAAGTAAAAAACAAAAACTTTACAATAGTACTTTTCAATCAAATGAATTTTCGAATGAATTTTCAAAAATCGTATTTTCAAAAAAAAAAGTGTTTTGTCCAAAAAGTAGTCCACAATTGTTTTAATACACCTAAAATTTTGTATTAAATTGTGAAAAATTAATTTTTACTTAATATTTCTTTAAGAGTTTTTGAAACGTACCGTTAAGGAAAAAATTCATCAAACATATTTGCCAGTATTTTTCTATGTCAGGAGGAAATTGGATTTAAAAAAACATTGTATGTTGGGGTGACACAAATATATGTGCATGATAAATTCAACAAATA
Source organism: Epistrophella euchroma (assembly GCA_947049315.1). NCBI lineage: Eukaryota > Metazoa > Arthropoda > Insecta > Diptera > Syrphidae > Epistrophella > Epistrophella euchroma. The sequence goes on along the minus strand of OX346247.1, from coordinate 103,297,925 downwards.
TTTATCCATTTAGAGCTTCGCTAAGCGCTGAGAATTTAGGGCTTAATTAATGGCGCATGTTATTGTATTAGTTTCCGGCATGAATTACACTTGATATTCTGTGTGCGTCGCACAGTACATCGACTCCATACATTTAGAAGTAAAAAATTCTAATCTTCTTGAAAAATATCTGTTTCCATCTATAATGTTCATAAATGTAGAAAAGTAACGTAATTTGACAAAAAATAAGCTGGTAGCCTTTTCGCGACAAAAAAAAAATCTTTAAATAAAAATTGGTTGGTTTTGAACTGATGATTCTCTTATGTTTAGCATTATTTAAACAGTATCTTGGTGCTGATGATTTAAACTTGTTCGAAATATATTCTAGAAGTTTTTTTGTCCGAGTTAATTTGGAATTCGAACACCAAACCAAACTTTAAAATATTCTTTCCTTGAGACGCAGAAATCTTTTCCTAAAAAGTGGGCAAAAAATGGTTATGTTATACATTTCCAGAAAGAAGACGTTCAAAGCTTTCAAAAAACACATAATTTGTTTTAAAAGCAACCTTATACTGCGTTTTCATTAGAGCAAATGAGGTAATTTCGTTCAAAATTTCCAAATTCAATTCAAAATCATCTCATTTCCCATACAAATTCAAATTTCTAAATGAGGTAGTTTTAACCAAATTTGAACGAAATTCGGTAGGAAATTGCGTAAAACTTTTATGAACACACCCAAATGGATTCCATTCAAAGTGGAACCCATTTGAAATGACAGAATTCAATGTAAAACACAACAAAAACAAGCGATTGACAATCTGGGCTTTCAAACAAAATTAGCAAATTTGAAATGTGAACACTTTTTTTGTAATTTGCCAAATTACCTCATTTCAGCTCTAATGAAAACGCAATATTAGGCACATATTTATATTTTCCAAAACAAAAACGGTAAAAACAATTTTTTTTGTTCTTTGAACAACACAATTTTTTTATTCAACAAGCAAACATTAAGACAATTTCAATACAGATTTATAAAAGTAAATACATTCACAAACATATGCCATTTTTTTTTTTTAATTTCACTTAAAAATGTAATTTTAACAATTATTTTTCTAGAAAACTTAAACGCACCTGATCAAAAAATGACTTTTCACTTTCAAGTTTGGAGGTCATTTATTCCATGCTAAACTAATTTAAACAAAAGAAAAAGTATTTTCAAACTTAAAAGTTATCCGTTACAGATAATAAATAGAATTTTTTGCAATTTTAGTCATTGACTTTTTCACGCCTAACTGTATGGAGTCGATCCACTGTGCATCGCTGACATTCGATCTCTTTTTTACCATTAAATTCCAACCAGAATTAAAAAAAAAATTCTTTGATTTTTAAATTATACGTACTGATAACTCATTTCACGTTTGAAGTTTGTAACATTGCAAAATTTTATCATGCTATTTTTCATTTTTACTTGCTCTACTAAAGGGCAAGTATTGGTTTCGTAGAAAAAAAAATATGCAAGACTGGATCGCACAAACTTGCTTTTGTTTACTACAATGTAGAAGCTAATATAGAAGCGATATATTTATTACAAAGGTATATTAATGTTAACGGTTAAGTTAAAATATTAATAAAAAAAAAAATTTGATTTTAAGTTTGATTTTTGTTTATGTTGTAAAAAAAATATTTTCAAATTGTTTGAGTACAATATTGTTTAAATTATTCAGAAACCCTAGATTACAAAATTATAACAAAATCGGTTCACTCATTGAAGCCTAGATTATACATCAAAACAAATCCAAATCGAAATGAAACATCAATAAATCTTGTTACAGACTTTTGATACGCAAAATTTTATTTGTACTGTCTTAATGAGTGACTTGCGTGGTGCGTCAGAGGAAGAACTTAATAATTTAGTTAATACCTTGACTGCCTTATTTCTATTTATTTCTATTTTTTTAATATAATTTATCTAAAACTAAATTTCTTTAAAAATTTAAAAACAAAAATTCTGATCTGAGAAATTTATAGGTATAGGTTTACAAAATGCTGAAATATATGAACCTGTAAAAAAAAGACTCATTCCTCAAGTAGATCCACAATCACTAAACTGCCTTGTTTATCGAAAGAAAAGCCTCTACTCTGTCTCCATCCATCACCCCAATAAAATCCACTTTATAACGTCAATTGGCTTTTAACTTCCTAACTGAAAGGATGAAGCAGTGAAATGAGTAGAGAGAGAGAAAAAAAAGAAGCAAAACCCTCATTCCCAGCACTAAACAAAAACACTATCGTTCGTTTGCTTGTTGCTGTCATTTTAGTTCAAAACGCACAAAGCTAACAAGCTAATAAAACGTGAACGTACTATACACAACAAAAGGATGCACATTACAGGCTGCTGCAAAGAGAAAAGGACGTACCTTATACAAACATCGTTCTTGTGTTGTCGGTAGGTGCACATCATATTTCAAAAAAAAAAAAAAAAAAATAGTAAAAATTAAAGTGAAACTTCGCTCTTTGGTGTTTTATTTTTTCCTGTCTTAATTCTGCTTTAAATAATTACACCTCCTCACTGATCAAACTTTGCAAACAACCATCACGTCCCAAAACATATTTCCATTCAAAAAGTGAGTACACCTTCTCAATGCCACCCATCGCCCCCATCAGCATATCAACATGGAATCCTTGCAATGAGAGAAAGAGTCTCATTCGCGCGCGAGATGGATTGTCGAACCATCGCATCGCCATCGTCAGTTCTAGCAGGCAGACAGACGCAAAACCCAGATATGGTGAGGTGCAGACCTTATTCACCAGTGAATACAGTATACAACATCATCATATCAGCATTCATGGAGTGTGACATTTTGGAATGAAAGACAGGATACCTCGATAGCATGCAGTGCAGAGGATGTGGCCGTATGCAGTTGAGCCTGGTTGTTGCTGATGGTTGAGGAACGATTGCCGCGTGCTTTTCTATTGATCGTTTTTCATCGAAGTTGTTGTCATATCATCGTGATTTCCTGCCACATACCCCTGTCGCCCTCAACTTAAGAATTGAATTCCTTTTACGTACTTCTCTATGGACTGTGGGTCCTCCTTTATATACGCTGCGGAGGTAAAAGAGAAAAGTCAGTTGGTATCCTATCCTGCTATCCACCATCATCGGGGATAAGTCTTAGTCTTGTTTTTTGCTTTCTGGATCAACGATCGATTTTTATCACAGTCAGCTAGCTTTCCGATATAAATTGCACCCAAGCACATAGTCAGCTTGTAAAGATACATTTGTGTATGAGTTTTTCTAAAAAAAAAAAAAATACAAAAGGACGACTCTAACATTAAGCCAGAGGCGCATTTGCATTTTTCAAGTTCAAAGAAAATTGTAAATGAATTTTTGTAAAATTCAAAAATAGGCTCGAATGTGGAAAACAAAACAAAATGTACCTTCTTAAAGGCCTTCTACACTATCTTACTGAGTATTAATACATGTCAACAAAGTGGGATATAAATCAGGTATAATAGTGTGGAAACAAAACAAAATATGAAATTTCATCCAACACGACTTGACAGCCCACCTCACACAATTTGACATGTGTTAATACAGAAACATTTTTAGGATTGGTTCTAAAACCATCACACATTCTAACCCAACTGGGGGTTTGAGGTTATGGTGAATTGATTAGATAGTGTGGAAGGGCTTTTACGCTGTGGTTCCACTGGCGCAATATTTAAGGTAATCAATGTCAATTTCAATGGAGATATAAATTTATTGTTTGGCTGGGGCATAACATTGCTAGTTATCAAAAAATGTCAGTACATAAATGGCGACAGAACTGTTTAAGGCCATGTGTGAATTGAATTCAAATCCTGTTAAATTTTATCCGAAGATTAATTTTTGACACTAATGAAGATGGAAACGTCAAAATTTAATTTTGGATAAAATTTTATCCATGTTTTAACCCAATTCGCACACGTCCTAAATATATTGTTTTTATTAGTATAAAATTCACTAATTTTTCCTATTCATAAAAAATAAATAAATTTGATGGCACAACAGCTCATGAAGAACTAGGGCCTATAGTGGCTCTCCAATTTATATTTTCACTTTTCGTTTCAAAATGAAGGAGAAATAATTCAAAATCGTAGTAAAACCATTTGTAACGTCAAAATATATTGCCTCGGCCAATATTGCCATTAACATTGCCATTGGAAATATTTAATTTATAATTTGTTTTTTAAATAAAAATAATCCTTGGGCAACCCTTAGTCAGTAGCTTTATTTGAAGTTTGCTTTTATTATTTGAAATAAAACTGTAATTTTTTGACAGAACTCAAACTTCCTAATTTCTTGGGCAGAAATTGTCAGGAAAAGGAAATGTTTTCCTCTCTCGATTGTGCTCTCTTTTGCCAAAAGTGAAAAGTGGAACAGGATTTGGCAACAATTGGTGACAAAGTTACTTATCATCACAATTTGATCAATTTCTGCAATAGACTAATTAAGCTTAAATATTTTTTTTCACACTAGTTAGCACGTGCTTGTGTTGCTCCACTTAATATTATATATTTCTTAAACGATTTTTGCTTTAATTGAAAGATAAAAACATTCGATTAATTAAGGAACATTATTTTAGCTTGCTTCACAATAGGCCATACTCTGTCCAACGGCATTAAATATCAAATCTGTGGCGGCTTAGAAGTTGGCAAAATGACTGATCACACGATTATTGAATTTTAGTCTCCAATAAATCGATTATTGGAGTGCTTTGTGCGAAACGTAGCTCCGTATATTACCACCATAGCTCGCTCAAGTAATAATCCTCAATTTTTTGTTCATTCTCTTTTTTTAGGTCAAATTCTTTATATAGTGGAGCTGTTATTGACATAATTCTCAACACTTTAACCTGATGAGCTTCGTTTTACTAATAATATATGTCAGTACTATAAGTTTTGTATAAGTGGCAACACTTGCAGAAGGAAAAACAGGGTTGCTTTTGTTCCACGTTAAAACTCTGCCTCTGCCCTGTAAAAAGAGAAATAGATATCGGACGATGAAGAGAAGGCTCTCGTTGGATTCACCACACTTGAAAACACGGCAGCATATCATTATTTCACCCGTTCTCCTGTACAAGGTAGTCCAAAAATAATTGTAAAAATATATTTGTTCATAAAATCTTAAGAATTGTATCAGCCCAGAATTTCTCATATCCGAAGTATAAATACTCTAAAATCCCCGCATTGGTACCTTTGTGTAATCACTTTTTTAGTGGGAAAGAGGGGGAGGTGAAAGTTTAAGCATATGGCACATAACTTAAGGGTAATTTTTAATGTCTGATCTTTTAAATTCAAAACTAACACGCTACAGCCACTTTATAAATAGTTATAATTGTCATTTTTTGATAACTTATTTTTTTTGCCATCCAAAAAGTAAAATATTACCAAATTATAACGATATAGTGATGAAATCTGGGGCATACATTTAACTTAACTTCATAAGAAATAATAAACAGAAACGTCAATGAAAATGTCCGCGACGAAAAACTTTGTTTTTTACGGGAGGGAAAAATCTGAATTTCTAGAAAACCCCACTCAAATTTTTTTAGGTATGTTGACGAAGCCAGAACCAAAAAAAAATGTATTCCAATATCTGTGCCTATGTGCACTATCAAGGTGTATTTTGATGCGTAATGTTTTACCTGTTATATTCAAAAATACAGTAATTTTCGCTTTAAATGACTAAACATTTTTTGAGGGCGGTTGAATCATTTTAGTTTTTCTTATTCAACGTTAAAAATACCTTAAAATAATCTACAAAATTTCATAAGCAGGTAGCTTACTTACATAAAAATTAATAAATTTCGGGTCAAAAACCCACACTTTTCTTCTTCCTCAAAAAAGCACCCTTGGAACGCATATATTTTCATGGAAGTTTTAAATTCTTGTTTTACTCCCATGAAAAACTAAACATTTTCATTGAGTTACAGAGAGAAATATAATGTTTTTGCCTAGGTTTTCTCAAAATAATCCTAACTTTCGCATTTAATTGAAATAAACATCCTTTCAGGACACATATTTTTAAGAACTCATGTTTCAGTTGCAAATGCTTATTGGTGATAAGATACTTCCCAGTGGGGAAAATCAGTTTAGAGTCCTCTTTGTATACTAAGTTTCTTAACAAAAGTTATAGTTTAAATAATATTAAGTTCCTTTAGCACGTTAACCTCAATGTTTTTCTTTTCTATTAAATCTCGATAGTTTTATAGCTGATCTAGAACGCCTCTGCAACAATTGCAACTCCGGCACTGAACTCAAATATAACTGTATATTTCAAGCCGCACTATCGAGACTTGCCCATCTCTATACATGCAATCTTTGTAGTGGGGTAAGATGAAAACTCGGATGTGACAATATTGTTTTTGATTTATGAAGCTATAAATTCATTTTTGTTTCACCATATAGCCAAGCGCGAGGTCCACCTCTTCGAGAGTTCACACGGTGTGTCCTATGTCCATAGAAGTATGTATATATATCTATCTACTCGTTTGTCCTCACATATACATGAATGCCACCAAATGGTCACTTTAGAGCTGTTTGTATAGAGTGGCTTTCGATATTGGATTAGTTGGACTTTAGAAAAGTCCAATGATGATGGTTTGGTGTTCGGTTCCTTCAAGTTTGCCTGTTGCAATTCGAGTCAAATGAATGGACGCACTTTGGCTATATAAAGGATATCACATCATGATGGTCATGAAAATATGTGAGTGGGCGGCAGCGATTGAGACAGTCGAGAACCATTATCGTTATACAAGTGATTGTGTGGCAAATGCGATTTAAAAACAAAAAAAAAAAAGGTCCTTGGAAACGTTTTTGTTACACATCATAATCTTGTTTGATGCCCATATAGGTATACAAGTTAAGATAAATATGTTAAAATTTATATGTAGACAGGACTTTTCGGTTTAATGATAATAATATATCAAGAGCTTTTATAATAAATAGTAATGAGTTCTTTTAGGGTTCGACTTTTTTTTTATTTTATTACGTTAATTTATTTTTTTAAACCTAATTACGATAGCATTTAAATCAGTTTATGAATGTTAGACGACGTTGTAATCCGACTTTTATATAAAAGTATATTTCCCTCTGTTTTACAGCAAACTGAATGATACTGAATTAATCAGTTTGATACTATTAAGTCTCAAACTCCTCACACTTAATTCCATTTTAAAGTTCTTATTCTTATAGTTTTGTTTTAAGAAGAAGCTTTTCAATTTAAAATTTTTCTAAATTAATGTGACAGATAATTAAAGTTGCTCCTATCCACTTAAAGTATGATTAAGATATGTAATTTTAAGATTTCGTTAGAAGGCTCTAATAACTTCAAATCCTGAGCTTTTATGACTCTGCCCTCGCCAAAATTTCGTCACATTTTTGAAACAAGCTATTAATCAAAGAAAATAATAAAACATCAGCTTCACATCACTTTTGGGATGCTTTGGAATGTACTTAAGGTTGCAGCTACTCAGATTATTGTTTCCCCCGCTGATTGAAGATAGGATTATCGTATGCTCTTTGCACCAGCAACTGTGGAAATGATGAGCTAACTTATGTGTGCTACCACCAAGTTAGGCTGGAGCTATAGGTATTTCAAGAGTGCCACGCCTCGATCATCATAGACTCCTTTTTCAATTCCATTTTGTTGTTCTTTATTTTTTGTTATTATCTTTAACATGTACCACTATATGCAAGTTTGCACAGAAAACCAAATATTTTTGACTCGGACACTTGTCACTTATCCATCGTTTTTTGGACATACCGTCACATTTTTTTCATTTTTTTAGGACCAAAAATTACCATACCTGATATATATTTTTTTTAAGCATTTTAAAACCACAGTGTGATCGTATATAATACCAAGTCGTGCATTTTATTTCATATATTCTTTAATTTTTATATAAATAAATAAGTATATAATTATTAATATTAATTATAAAACAGAAAAAAATTATTTAAAAACAACGGTTAAACTTTCAATGCCATGCTATACCTTTTTAGAAAGCCAAAAATCTCTTGTTTAATTTTCTTTTTTAATTAAGTTGGTGAATTGTTTTTGAAAAATTAATTTTCAAAATCAAAAATTTGAAAAAAAAATTAAAAAACAATTTCAAATTAATTTTTTTCAAAATTTTACGTGATTGAGTACTAATTTTGTTTTCAAAATCTTTAGTCAAAGACTGAAAACTCGGTGTGGTCTAGTTTTTGAGAAAATTGAAAACAACAAAAGTAAGTATTCCTTAAATTCGACGTCCATCCATTATTTTGTTTCTCCGAAGATCATATTTCTGCTAATTAAGTAATAAAAATTAGATTTGGTTATTTTCAATTTTCTCAAAAACTAACTTACTATCCGGTTTTCTGGTTTTGACAAAAAACTATTAAGAGCATTGAAAACAAAATAAGTACTTAATTACGTAAAATTTTGAAAAAAATAAGTTTAAATTTTTTTAATATTTTTTTTTTTTCAAATTTGGAAATTAATTTGTCTATCATTAAACTAAACTATTTACTAACACAACTTAATTTAAAAAGAAAATTAAAGAAGAGATTTCCAAAATGGCGTTGTAAGTTTAACCGTTGTTTTTGAATAATTTTTTTTTTTAAGTCATTTTTTTAGAAAATCGCCCCTCCCGCCTAAGCAGAGGGAAATAGACCTCCCCCTCCCATACGATTTTTTTCTTGTCTTAACCCAATCTACTCGGCCTAGCTCTTTGGTGCACCTTATACGAAACACCCTGTATAATTAAAATTAAAAGCTTATTATTTAAAATAAACAATTTTTTTTTTCAAAACACATGGCTGAGTCGCACGAATTTGCTCTTAATTATGACTGCAAATTAAAAGTCTGAATGTTGTAAGCCAATTACTCTGACTTTAAAAGAAAGAAATAAGTTATGGTAGCCTTTATGGTATGCCACCTACCTAAAATTTAATTTAGTTTAAGGAACTATTATATGTGAATATAAAAATATATGGACAAAAAAGCACATGTACTTACCTACATATTTACATGAGCATGCAACTTACATTTTAAACAGGAAAATTGTTGAGAGTCAACATAATTAAAAATTAATTCAAAAAAAAAACTTTTGAAATTGTTTTGAGAGCAACACCTGATTTTTAGTATGATAAAACAAATAAAATCGTCAGAGCAGTGTTTTTTTTTAAATCGATTTGTATAGGTACATAAAATTATGTTAACATTTTTATGGAAAATAATTGGAAAGCCATCTTTTAGAATTAATTGAATTTTAAAAAAAATTATATAAGTACCCGTTTCTTGGAATATTGAAATAAAATACACGACTGGATCGCACGAACTTGATCTTGTAGTAAAAGATTCTTCGCATTTTAAAGATTGAGTGTATTGTAAGTATTGGTCAATTTTTTTAGAAAATTGCCTCTTCCGCCTAAACGGGGAAAAATAGACCATCCCTCCCATACGATTTTTTCTTATCTTAACCCAACCTACTCGCCCTAGATGTTTGGTGCAATAAATAAAAAATAAATACGGAACACCCACGGAACACCCTGTATACAAAAGTTCGGTAAAATTTAGTTTATGAGATTTGTGGATCTAAAGATATCACGAAAAACTTTGTACACCTTGTTTTTCGAAATGGCGGCCAAATGAAGATGCTTTCAACCGCCCAAAAAAATGTGGTTTTCATTCCTTGCACTCACACTGACAACCCTCTACATCAAATACATAAAATGTTTAACATTTTAATGGACTATAAGTAAATTTTTTCTTGCTTTTTCGCGGTTGCACCCCAAGCACACTAGTTGACTTTAACTACGCAAAAGAAAACAAAGTAAAATTTTCTAAAAAAAAAAAACAATTTATTAAACTGTACTCAAAGTGTTTTTTTTTTAATATGCCAGAATAAAACAACGTTGAATACTGTAAATGTAAGCTTCAGACATTTAGTTTGAACTGAATCCGTAAACATCCATTCATTCAAAGACAATATCATGAAAATTAATGCCATCAAAATCACACATCGATTGTGAGACACTTACAATATTGTCCTTGTCAATTGTCATAATGTCACTTAATAAACTTTCTATTCATGCCAAAACTTCAAACCCTTTTTCTATAACCATTTCTGTATCCTAACAGAACCACTGCCGCCGCCGTCGTCGCCGTTGTTTAAGTTGGTGGCTCGTCAACATCATCTCAACTTATCTTACGCTGCGACAAACCACATAAGACATTTATATCTATATCGTCCTCCCTCATCAATGCTCCACATATATCTTATAGGGTGGCATTTGACATATGTTTCCGCAGAGCTGCCGGACCCCATATATTTTTGACATTTGATTTAACAATTGCACCCAACATCACGAACACACTCTTCTTGCTTGCCATTCCACTTTTCTTGCAAATGGAAACGGAAACACAAACAAAGGGTTGTGAAAGATCACTCTAATCAGCAAATAAAGTGGGACAAACTTCACAGCTCCATAACACACCAGCTCTTTGACAATACTGGGTCGACAAGGAAACGAGCAAAAGAATCCTTAACCCACCCACATTATCCCCATCATATCGGGCCCATCGTCATTGTCATCCTTCGCGTCTTGCTGACGACTGTTTGATCGTTGGGAAATCATCTAATCAAGTAATCATCCCTCACAGTTAACACCCCATTTTCTAAGCAATTTATTCAAAAGAATTGTAAAAAAAAGGCCAACCGACATAGAGGGCGTAACATACTTGCAATCGAAAAAAGAAATGTCAAGAAAAGTCACCCTTTAAGAAAAGGTCTGTGTTTTTTTTAAGTGATAAAAGATTAGAAAACAACAGCACTCCGGGGTGCAAGAGAAACATAACAACATCAACAAAAAACACACATTATAAAAAAAAATAAATAAATACATTGAAATGGGAGCCTGCCTTCTCCCCCAACACACACTTCCTGTGTAAAGTGTCAAAATCAATAGAAGCATAAAGAAAACAACGGTGGAAGAGGAGCTGGAGGACAACGACGGGGACAACGAAGACGAATACCACCAAAAGGGTATACGAAAAGTTAATTTTTTCGTCATCTCATTCCACCCCTTAATATTTTTTGTTTTTGGGAGGGCGGGTGCCGCTGTTGCATTCAACAAGCTAAGTTTTGTAAGCTTAGTGAAAACCCACAGGAGACAGCATCCATGTGAAAAAAAAATATAGAACGGTATAACTGTTACTCGACGAATGGAAAAGGATGGGGAGTCAATGGGTGCTTTAGAAGACAACAGGTTGCAATGTCCAAATTTAAAAAAAAAAAACCAACTTTGAATTTAGGGGAAATACCTAAAACGAAATTTCTCCAAAAAAAAATCCAATACTTTGATTCTGTTTCAACAAGTCACTATAAGTAGGTACCTACAGATACGACTTGTTACGCAAGAGTTGGGTTGGTGATTGTTTGTGTGAAAAAGGGGAAAATCAAGATTGTGAGTGTGGATGATGAAAAATTACTGTTGAGTGTGTGTCGCACCAAAAACAGTGGCGTAGGGAAGATATTATTGACATATTCTAATTATACTTATTAATTTCAAATTCATTAAAATCTTTAAAGGATTTATCAAACTTTAAATAAAATGCACGACTGACTCACACGAACCTACTCTTATATACAATCACACTACTGTTGCCAGACGTCCCGCTTCAAGAAGTACTACCCGGATTTTCGGGGATAAATTAAACTGTCCCATCGGAATAACCTTTTTCCGGATTTTGACCACATTAAAAATATCTTAAATTCATCTAATTTGCTAGCTCAGCAGAATGTCAATTTGTCATTTAAAGATGGCAAAATACACCATTTATTTATCTTCCTAAATTGCAATTTTCTTCAAATTTTTGTTAAAAATTGTCTAAATTGGACTAAATTTTTTAAAAATTAGCAGTTTTGTATAATATAAACCCACAGACCTAGTATCATCAAAAGACGGTTTTCAAATTGACCCTTTTCAACGACTCTAGATTTCAATTTTTACAAATTATAAAAAATTATAACCGATTTTTTTGTTTATTGACTCAAAAAAGTTGCAACAAGAGAGCCAATAGAAACTTGCAAGTTTCTGCTACATAATTTTCTGTGTGCAAATATAATGTAACAACTGTCAAAGATCCAGTTGTTAATATCTGTCACTTGACATTAGTTGGAAATATAAAAAAAAATCATTTCGGTCTTCACTATCCGACGATAACGACATTTTACGCCATTTTTTCGTTAAAATACATATTTTGAGAACCTATAGTTGAGAATGTAATTAATAAATTATTTATGAAAAACAAAAATTATAAAGGTTACCATTGCGTGATTGCGTCTTACATACACAAAAGTGATGATTTTTTTATAAAAAAAAAGTTGTTCAAGATAGCTCCGCAATGTTAAATAAAATAAAAAACAAACTCATGAAATTATATTAAACAAAATTTAGGTACGTAAATTTTGTTTAATAATTTCATGAGTTTGTTTCGCCATTTTTTTAAGAGTTAGTTAGAACTATTTTTAGTAAAACAAAAATGTGTTTAGTTCTTAAATCAAAAAATCGACAAAATTTTTACGTCATTTTCAGTTAATACGGAAGAATTGATAACATTTTGGCAAGTTTTTCATTCTATGGTAGAATTTCCATTCTTTCAACAAATGACAGGTTTTACATGTTCTACTGGAAAAAAAACACCAAGCAGGCCAATACTTATGTATAAGGGGGAAATGCAATTTCAGAAGCTGACTTTAATTGAAAAAAAAAAAAAAATGAAAGCAACGAAAGCATCTAAAATGAGGTATTATAGCGTTTTTGAAGGCTAATATTCTTTTTGTTTTATTTGCTTTATTTTAATCAATTTGCTTAAATGAATATTTTTGGGAATTTAAAAAATTTTTGCAAAAACAAAATAATAATTTTTAAGTTGATTTTTTTTTTAATTTTGTGTAATTTAAAGCCCCTGTTTAAAAATATTTTTTAGTTCTTGAGAAAATAAAAAAAAACTAAGGTATTTTTTACTATGCTTCTTTGTTTTGCTAGGTTCGATTCGTTATTAAAACTCTTTTCTCGGGTTTGACAAGCTAATTTATATAAAGTAAGCATAACGCTTTCCCGATTACACATTAAAAAGTATATGTAAATTAGAGTGGTCGTTAAGTGGGTGATTTTCAATTTTTAATGAGTGCACCCCCCCAAAAAGTCACTAAATAAATTTAAAAAAATTGTCGTGGAACCCCCTGTCCCTATCTTTTTCCCACACAAATTTCATGAAAAAATTGAAAAAATTAATTGCTAAAAAGTAGAGGATTTTTTGATGAGAAAAACAAAGTCGCTAGAGTTTTTGTGTTATTTCTCTGCGCCAAAAAAATGAAAACATTGAAAAAATCTCATTTAATTTGTGTGGAAAAGAAATGGGCAGGGGGTTTCAAGACGATTTTTATTTTTTTTTTTTGGGTGGGGGGGGGGTGGGTTGGTGGAAATCGCCCATTTAACGACCACTCTAATGTACATTGTATGCACACTACACTACACATACACATCTATACTGGCGCTAATTTTATAAAGTTGATTTTGTGATTTTTTTGTTTGATTTGTTTTAAGTCTTACCAATTGTTCACTGTGTCCATATTTATAGACTGAAATCAGGCCAAAGTCGAGAACATTATTTGTTCTCGAAATATTCGGGACACTAGTCATTTTACAACTTTTTTTTAAATCACTGTAATAATAAAACTGCTTATAGAATTTTTCTGAATACCCTTTCTGCACATTATGGCTTTATTATTTGTAAAATAAAATTAACTCCAAGTCAATATCTCTATTAGTTCTCGAGATATTGTCCGCGAAAAAAATGTGACGAACGTACGAACGTATGTACACACACTACAAGGAAATTTCTCTAAAAACGTTGGATCCGGTTTTCAGAGACCTCGAAACGTTGAGAAATGTCAAAATTTTCAATTGGACAAATCGGACCAATTACAATAACTTCCAATGGAAAGTTAATAAGAATCATAGAAAAGCTCGGATGACAATTGACAATATTTAATTTATCATAACTAAATAATCAAAAACTAATTAATGGTAAATTACTAATCTAGAACCCTTTAATAATTTTACAAAGTTTTAACTCCCTTTATTGTAAGGCTTAACTTAATATGAATACAAAAAAAAAAAAAAAAAAACAGCACGTAGAACCAGAGCGTAGTGACCTTAAAACTCTAATAAGCCATTCGCGTATACGTGTTGTTAGGTGGAAGAGGCTGGGAATCGAACCCATACCTTTGGCATGACAGTCCAACGTACTTACTATTAAGCCACGGGCTATATAATATTTAATTTCGTATTTTAAGCTCATTTAGTGGTTGAAAAAGAAGATTATTAAGACCTTATTGATGCAATTAGATACTTCTTTTATCATTGCTCCTTTTTAATGTATTTTATTTAAGAACCCATTTTTAATATTATTTGAGTACCACGGATGTCCTTGTGATTGAATTATTTGTTTTTAGGCCCAAATTATTATCAGCATCAACTTGCATTACTGACTTTTAAAAAATGTTTCAAAAAATTTACAAATATTATTTCAAACTATTTTCCTGTTCATATACATTTATATCGATATGTTCTCCTATCGCATTTGTATCATAGCTTAGCGCATGACTTCACAAATTCTCCTACTCAACCAATACACAACCAAACAGAATTCAAATCTATACGAGTCCCTACGATTCCAATACATTCACATAGAGTTCCCTATTTGTGTGACCTGTTGCTAAAGGGGATTCAAACACACTTACCAAAGCGAAGTGTTAGCTGTATAAAACATTAAAAAATGCAACAGGACGAAATTGTGTCTCCACCATTCCCACCACATAATTTTCATCTCTCCCATATACCTACACCAAAGGATGCTCCTTAATTATTGCAAAAAGCAACGGCATAATGCATAAATTTATATATGTGTGTGTGTGTGTTCAAATGCCGGCACAGCAAACGTTTTATGAATATCCAGAACCTACCTTATTGGGTAGGCACCCGTTTCCGGATAAAAGAAATCGAATTCTATAAACTGGGAAAAAATCATCGGATGAGGTGAATTGCTAGGATCTTCGAACCTCAGTTGGATAGTTGACGCGTTCCGAAACGGTTTGGCGTTCGCTTAACTATAAACTTTTAATAGGAGTTTAGGAATCCAACTATGATGTGATAGAACTTGTGTTTTTAGAAGAAAAAAAAAGTTAAAAAAAATAAAAATTAAATATACCTAAATTTCTAATCGTAAATATTTTAAATTTATACAAAATAAGTGAATTAAAAGTGGACATATTATGAACTCAAATAAAAAATTTAAAAAAAAATGAGTGAAGGACATTAAAGCGATTATACGACATCCAGTTGCGGACATATACGCCATTTTATTGACCATAAGGTAAATTAAAATAATTCCTGTATTCTTATTCATTTATCTCCCCAATTCAACCTAATTATGTATTCCGAAAAAAATATCCCGCCCATTCGATTGCGTAAAAAGACCTCGGGCGACCGAAGCCAACGACGGCACGAGGAGAAATCCCCATCGTCATAGCTGGTAATCGTCGTCATGCAATCTGCTGAAATCACGTTTGGTCAATTTCGCATGCAGGACACGTTGTGATTAATTGCTCAATAAAAGGTACAGAAGTGGGACTGGCGGCCAGCCCAACACCCTCTCCACTCCACGTCCGCCGAGGTCCTTGTAGGGGCTACAATGTACATAACAAGGAAGCGAATAAAGCAAGGCAGCAATAGCGAAACGAAGGGAAGAACTTAACATAAAACAAATTGATTCAATGTCCTTGCGAAACATCTTGGGATAACAAAAGCGATTCTCGTTTCTTTATCTTGTATCTTCTCTGATATACCAGACAGCTTGGCAGGAGAAAGGAATAGATGAATGTGGAAACGCAAAAAAAAAAATAGAACTCCATCGTAATCATGATTAATTGCAGAATAAATGAGTGCAGTTTTGTGCTCGCGCTGCGATAGAAAATATCCTCCTAAATAATTTACTCCCAAGTGCGGCTCGCAAAGGATATGTCCTTACTCACTACTTATTCTTCCCTTTTAGCTCTCGGACTTTTGGTCTAAACTTTCTTGCATTACCCGATTGACTTTAAGGCGGATTGCGGTGGTGGCAGTGGCAGATGACTGCCGGCGGCGTGTAGAGTTACTCACTTGCACTTTGTGTGTTTGCTGCTGATGCTCCTGCTGCAGAGCCATCCTTTTAGGACAAAATAAGTTTCGCTTCACAACATCTTTTCTTTTCCATGTCTTTTTTTTAATTTCTTGCTTCAGGCGAAAAGTAAATCCTATGCGATGGAAAAATTTTCCTTCCTTGTTTGGGATGAATGAAAATTTCCTGAAAGTTTTCTTCGCACTTCATAAAGTTAGGTTGGACCACACTCTATTCCTCCTTCATCGTCCTGTTTTCATAAAGTTTTTTTTTTTTTTGAGATCCTGGAGACAGAGTGCACGCTTTAATCAGCTGATTGTCTATACGTACGTTAGCCATTGTTTTTTTTTAAACTTTTTTTTTTATAATTTGTTGTTGTTTTAATGGAGGTGGCTGAGCTTTTTTTTTTTTTTTGTGTTATGCTGGTGTCTAGGACCATTTAACATCGTCATGACAGAGTAACTTCACCATCATCTATCTCAAACTTCTAGCTTTACATTTTCTATCTCTTTTATTTTTGTTCTCTTTCTCTTTTTGTTATCATCTACAAAAAATATGAGCAAAATTCATTTTAAAAGAAGATTAATTAAGAAAAATATGAAAATTGTTTTTGATTCATTACCCGAAGATTTTTTTCTTCGCAGAATCCTAAGGAAATATCCTTTTGGTCAAAGTTTTTTTTTTTGAAGAAGTCTCTCGGAAGATAGGAAGTTTTATGCGGTATTTATGGCTGTGTGAAGGTTGAAAATTCTTTTTGGAACATAGAACTGCTTTAGTATGCGGAAGATAAGACAAACAAGAAAATAGCACTTACGGCACCAAAATCACTCTTAATTTAGTCCTTTTGGAAAGTTTTCTTCCTAATTTTTTTTCGTTTTCTTTTCGTTTCTTTGTGAGCTCTGAGCTAGAAGCTAGAAAAGATTTTTCATTTTGCAAAAAATTGAGTTTTAAAAAAAAAAAGTTCCTTAAAACTCATTAAAGTTTACTTCATTACAAAGATTTATTCTATGCGCAATTAGATAGAAAGTTTAATTCAAAATCATAATATAAATTGAGTTTGAGAACGATTATAATGATTAAGCTTTATTTTAAATTTGAAGAGTTCAATTGAACGCTTTTAATCTGATTTTTTAAGTTAGGCCTTAAACTGACTCTAGACAGAGATAATTTTAATTTTTTAATTTTTCTTTAAAATTTGTATTATACATACATATGTACATATATTCTAGTCTTTGATTTTGCCAACTTTTAATAACGATCAATTCAATATTATAATTTATTTCTAAAATTGTGGAATTGGCATTTGTGGTTGTTGATGACTTTATAGTTTGCTGAATTTTGTATAAATTAAATTGATTCAAAAGAATCATCATCGTGATCATTATGTTAATACGTGATCATGAATTCTGTCAACCCCTTTAATTAAAATATATTTTCTGAATTTTTGTTTTGTTTGAATTAGGTTTTGACAATCGCTCTACTATAATTTTATTTAAATGTATGGAGGTAAATAAATTTGATAAAATCAGGTGATTTTTCTTTCACAATTTAGATCGAATAGACTGATAATACTTAATAAACGCTTTACCCCATGCCCCGTGTGGCCTGCCTTTTCCGCCTTTACTCAAAACTCACTCTCACACAAAGAATTGTCTTTTTCGCCTCATATTCGCTTCCTCACAACTTTAGAGCAAAGTTTGTTCATAAATTGGCTTTTGGCGATTTCGTATTCGCCTTCTCACAAATAGTTCCACTATTGATATAATTTGTGGTTACTTTCGGGGTGGCTCTTCATCTCCATTGATTTTCGTAAAAAAATGGTTGTGCTGTATTATGCTCAACTTATGCTGCGATGTGCCGGAAATATTTTTTTCAAATTCGCAAGTTTGCAAATTTTACAGATGAAATTCTTTGCAAACGTGCAAAATTGAAAAAAATATTTGCAGCACCACGCAACACAAGATGTACATAATACAAAACATCTATTATTTTTTTGAAAATCGAAAATGGCGGTGCTAACTTTGAGCTTCGCAAAATGAATTTTTGGCTCTAAAAGCTGCAAATATGCGAATATTTTTTTATCTCTTCGGCACAAACTGAACAAAAAAAACAGCACAAGTTTAATTTCTTTGAAAATTTCATTCGTAAAATTTGCAAACCTGCAAATTTGGAAAAAATATTAACGGCACAAATGCAGCACAAGCTGAGCACTATACATCACATCTATTATTGTTTTGAAAATCGAAAATGGCGGTGCTAACTTCACGCTAAGATGCTTCGTAACATTTGCGTTTACTTGTAAAAGTTGCAAATATGCGAATATTTTTGTTATCTCTTTGGTTCTTAGTAGCATGTTTTCAGATCAAAATAGCACAACTTTAATGGGGTTTTCCATTGGTAAATTTAGATTTCAATGAAAATATTGATTTATTTTGTGACGAATGGAACACAATTTCAAATTGATTTATTTTTGTCACTGTATTTGTGCATTATAGCTTCTATGTAATATTACAAAAAAAATCTTCATCCCTCGATTTACTTTTAGAAGAGAAATATGAACTTGATAAAGTTGCCGGTTCATTTTAAACTGCTACCATTTATTTATTAGCAATTATTTTCCACATTTTTCAATATAATTTTTACAACCGAAATATCAACGAAAAACATTTGCAAACTGACAGCTGGATTTATGTTCGTATTAGTACAAGGAGGGGTAAATCTCCCGAAAAATTTAGATTTGCAAATTTGATTTAAAATCAAAAATAAATCAATTTATTTTGTCCAATGTAAAGCAAAAAGAGGGGAAATTGTGTTTTTGACAGATCCAAATCAAAAATAAATTGATTTATTTTACCAATGGAAAACCCCATAAGTTTTTAGAAAAACTTAATTTAAAAAAAAAATATCATCATTCGTAAAATTTGCGAATTTGGGAATTTAAAAAAAAAATATTTGCGGCACATCGCAGCACAAGTTGAGCACATCAAAAATGGCGGTGCTAACTTCACGCACATCATAATCCAGTACTATTTCAATTTTTCATTGGTACCAAAATAAGAGAAAAAAAAAAAGTTATCTGGATTGTAAGAACCTCGCGAATTGGTCACTTTTTTTTTAATCGGATTTAAAGTCAAAACTTAGATATGTACATACAACATAAAATGTAGAATTATTTGTTTCAAGTTTCACTGAGCAAATTCCTAGCTTTGTATATTCATCTGTGCCAAAGTTGGCCAGAAAGAATTTTATTATAAAAATTTCAGATGACTTTCTTAAATACAGATTTACAGCAATGGTATCGTTTACCAGTGCATCGCCACCAGTTATAATATTTTAATAAACTTATTCCTACGAAAATTCTGAATTTCCGAAACGCTATGTGGAACCAAAAGCCAAGCTCGAGAAGAATGATAGTCCTTATTGAAAAATTCCTGACATTTTTAAAAAATTAAACCAGACTGATTTCCCTACTAAAAAAATGAAATGAAGTGCTTCAAACCAGTGCTGGGGGATCGTGGGAAAAGTCCCTTTTTGTGGGAATTTTTACCTTTAAAGGGAAAAAGGGAAAACCGACCCATTTTGTGGGAATTCTTTGATTTTTGAAATTTTACCCGGAAAAGAGCAAATCAACAAAATTATAATCAATTAATTCGAAACAAGTGAAAATTAAGTTCAAGAAATATCAGAATGATTTCTTAGAAGATCTTATAACAACTGATAAATTACACAATAGGTACAAATCGCGATCGTGAATATAGTAGGTACTATCAACGACTAGATATATATCTTAAGTGATTATTTCTACATTCGTGTTCAGTTATATATCTTTAGTGTTTAGAAAAAACATGATATATCCAGAAATAAATTGCTTCTTCACTTCACAGTTAATAAAGCATAAACGCTTGCACCGATTTGCTTCATGTTTGGTACTTGTATGCACTTAATAATATACACGGTGTCATCTACTTCGTGTAATACATTTTAGGGGGATGATTTTTGGGTCATTCTATGGGGGAACACCTCTGAGGCTGGAGGTGGCATTTTCTGAAAAG
Source organism: Epistrophella euchroma (assembly GCA_947049315.1). Taxonomy (NCBI): domain Eukaryota; kingdom Metazoa; phylum Arthropoda; class Insecta; order Diptera; family Syrphidae; genus Epistrophella; species Epistrophella euchroma. Next base: position 103,277,639 of record OX346247.1, on the reverse strand, counting down.
TTAATTTATAATGGAAAAAATTATTTAAAATAAAAGGATGTTTTAAGGGCTAATATTTTCATTTTTTTAGTAATTTTTTAAATCAAGTTGCTTTAAAAAGTTTTAAAAAAAAATTATTTTCATTTTTAAAATTTTCGTCTTTTTGTTTTTTAATTTCTTAAAAATTCAAATTAAACATTATTTATGTGCTTTGTTGGTTTTTATTTTTTTTTATATTTTTCATTTTAAGTCCACTTTTCAACTTTTTTTCTGTGGGAAATAAAAAGGGAAAAAAGAAAATATTTGTGGGAAAAAAGGGAATTTACCGACTGCGTGGAGGGAATTCCGTTAAAAATGCCCCCCAGCACTGCTTCAAACACAGACATTAAATAAGCTAATTCAATAGCATAGACTTAAAAAAAAAAAATCATGAAGTATTCCAACATCCAAGTGACTTAGATATTTGGTCGAGACTGCTTCTCATAGAATTGTATTTTCCTTTTCGAAATATCCCAAGTTGAATATATTTCTTTGAAAGATATTACCGCTATTATTAGTGAATTGCGAGTAAAAAAAAATTTGATGAGTTTGATAAGATCAAAAATAGAAAGAAATTATAGGAAAAAAATATAACATCCCTGATCAATAACTGTCTGAAGAATCAATACTTCTCAGATATATGGAAATATGGAAAAATAGGACCGATTTTAAAAATTGCTTAAGTTAGGGAAATTACTGGCAGTTATAGTCTGATAAGTCTTTTGCAGTAGTTTAAGTAAGATATAGTGAAAAAGTATTAAAGAAAAAACTTTGTATTGCAATTTATTTTCTAGCAGCAATTTGGTTTTAGAAGTCATCATAATTACTTTGCATCAAATGCTATCTATTGGATATCTAACATTATCAGAACAAATCGTGTTGAAGGCCTATAGATTTTTTTAAAGAAAAAGGTCAAGGGGGAAACTATAGAGTAAGGGTTGTTTTTAGGAACAATAAAATCCAACAACCTAAAAAGTTTTTAATCAAAAATAACGGTGACAAATTAATGACTTTAAGCCACCTGTACATGTACATGAACTAATGATGAAAATAAGAAAAAACAAGCTTATCATTACTTGAAGTTCATAGAAGAAGCCAAAAGTTTCGTGTTCTTAGTAGACCGAACGTGTCTTAAGGGTTTAATGTCTTTTATGACAATGTGCACTTATTACCTGAGAAATATTTGCTATATTTACATTCTTCAATTGAGATACTACTGGAATCAGTTGAAAATCGCAGGAAGCAGGGCAAAACGCGTACTTTTAACACTGTATTTGATATTGTTTGGCATTGATTGTTAGAGTTCAAGTATTTTTTAGGCAGATTGTAGGACCTTAAAACATTTAAACATAGAAATGACGATTTGGAGAAGTTTTATTGGGGATACGGGGGAACTGGATTTTCATTTTTTGGAACCCTAAAGAAGATTCAACCTGTATTAGTTAAAATGTTCAGTATGGTATTCCTGCTGGTTCAGTTCTTGGTCCCGTCCTTTTTTATGTCCATATAACTGATTTTCCACAGCTACTATATTGTGAAACAGGAATTTATGCAAATGACATTTGTGTGGCTACATGAAATTTGGCCCCAATGAAAAATGGCACCAAACAAAAAATGAAAAATGGCCCCAAAAATTTATATGAAAAGCAATAACCACAAAAAATTAATTAAATTTTCTGATTTTGGGTCATTTTTCATTAATTTATGGTCTTTTTTCATTTTTCATTTTGGGGCTAAATTTCATTATGAAAAATGGCCCCACCTTTATCTGTTGTTGTTGCTTTACGTATATATTTTAGAGCAATTTTTCGATTTGGTTTGAGTATTTCTTACTTTTTTGGGGCTTTTTTTCATTAAGTTGGGGGTCATTTTTCCAATTTTTCATTATGAAGGAAAGCCCCAATTTCGGGACCATTTTTCATTTTTCGTTTGCGGTCATTTTTCATTGGGGCCAAATTTCATGTAGCCCATTTGTGTACTTTCATGAAGTTTTTTCAAATATGGAAAATAAATAAAATCCATTTCCACCTGAAAAAGTAGAAGTAAGTATGTATATCTAAATGGCAGTCACTTTCTCCTTTTACGCCGCCGACACCACAGGACAAACCAACATCAGAACCACTATCTAATCAACAATCAACTTTTTTTTCGCAATGGGCAAATTATGTCATGTAGTTTAATTTAGTAACTAAATTCCTGTAATAATTCAGAGCAAGAAAAATCTCTCTCACAAATATGAAACGTCAAATCTCATGACCAAGCTTTTAACAGCGCTCATGTCCTGTGCAAAAAATAGTTTTCTTTAACATGTTGACGACATGCATATGCCTCCATTTTTTTTTTTTTTTGTGTAGACATGTTCCAAATCCTGATATCTTTCATGGCCAGTGGATGCGGCATGTTACTAACAATAAAGCGAACTTGCAAAGAATTTCTTCATCGTTTTGAATTCTTCACACTGGTTTAAATGTTGAAAATAACCCTTCAAATAGAAACACATTTTCGATTCAGAAAATTTGATATGTTAAATTTTAAATGTATCTTAAATTCGCTGATATTATGTCAGTCCTTATAAACAATTTCCAGACAGAATTTTTGTACTAAATTCTAAAATAAAAATGCAATCTCTTAATCAATGCATAGGTATTTCTGTTAAAATGCAAATCTTTTTTTCATTCAGATGACAGATTTACAGTAAATTCAATTGCATTTAATGTTTTTTTCTTTTTTATTTTGCATTAAAAACAAAAATTTACCAACAAAAAAATCGGATGTCCTTTTCTCTCTGTTTTTTTCGTTTTCTTTATCGTTTTTTTTTCCTACAAACAAAAAACTCCATTAAAAACGGAAGAGGATTCAAACAGATGATTACCAGACGTACATGTGTGGTCACTCACTAATCGAATTGTCCCCCAAAAATTGGTTGTGTTCAACGAAAAAGCCTTAAAAACAAAAAAATATATATATATTTTGGTAAATGTGTATTGCATGCATATATATGCGAATTTCCTGTTATATCCCAAACTCAAAGTGAACACAAGCTGTGTTCTGTCCAATGGCACTAATGAAATCACCGGAAATGTTATTTACAAGCGCTTCTGGTTCAGGGACATTTACATTTGTGTCTGTTCATATGAGAATGAGAGTGACACTCAAATTTCAACGTAGTTATCATGTTTGCCTGATTATTATACCAATTTGCATTTATGTTCAATGAAAATGAATTTCGACAAAAATTATGTCTATTTTGAGAGTATAGGTATTACCAAACAAAATTAACAAATATGAATTAAAACCAATTAAAGATAATATAAGAATAAAATCTGAAATTTTTCTCAGTTATCGTTTCAAAAAAGACAACTAAAGACATTTTTATTCGATTTTCTTTGTTCTTCAGTAGCAGAATTTGAGTTTTTCTTGTAATAAAATCTACAACTAGAGATAGGAATGTTTGGAAGTCAAAATATGAAAAAAAATTACAAAATTCAGGGTCATGCTTTCTGAAAATAAGTTTTATATTTTTGAAAAGTATATAAGAAATTGTATGAGCTAAAATAAAAATCTCGATTTTTCCTCTAAGGAATCACCCAAATATCTTACGGTCCAAGTTGTAAGAAAATCGCTTCATTGGCTTAGGCTGTAGGTCGTGGACAGACATACAGAAAGACAAATGGAATTGCGGGACCCACTTTTTTCGTGTTGTCTATTATTGTAATGTCAAATTTGATTGTTATCTCAAGTTCGATTTTTCGCACGAATGCAAAACTCGCCCTATAGTACCTATATCGTAAGTAAAAATGCGACCAAATTTATATTGACTACGGTCCCAACATCTCATTGATTTTAAAGACAAAAACAATACGATATTACTGCCTGAACAGAATGGAATGGAGACGGAGCCGGAAATGGAGCCGCAGCTGGAATAGCTGTCTAAATATTGAATACACACAAATTCAATGTTACAAACACAACGGAACGTAACCGCATACAGAGCTGCTGCCGCAGACGGAAGAGTTTGCTAACTATTAACTTTTCACGTGCAGCACTTTTGACGTTTCAAATTGTATGAAGAAAAAAAATTACTTTTTGCGTCGGAAAAAAATATTGTGGTTATTTGTGTCGCGAAAAAAATTATTCTTAATTAAAAGAAAAAATATTGGAAACAGAAAATGTGAATTATGAGCTTGTACACATGAATATTGTTTTGTTTTTCTTCAAAACACTTTCAAAGCTGTACGTACAGCTGCATTATTGACACGTACAAAAAATAACGTACGACACTTTTTGATAGCTCTTCCAGTTCCGTCTGCGGCTCCAGTTGCAGCATTCTACTCCGTTCAGGCAGATACTGACCAGTACTTTCCCGTATAGCTTCGAGGTAAGCCAGTCTCTATTTCCTTAAGTATAAGACTGAATCGTGCTTGCGTGTTCAAGTGGATTAAGTGGTTTTGAATCAAACTGCGCCCATGCAGTAATGAAGTTCGTTGCAATTTTTTCTTTTTGTTTTTTGTATGTATTAAAAATCTTGAAAAGAAAAATTGTTCTAAAAAGTAACACAGTGAAATTAAGTTTTGGAATCATACAAATATGTCGTATTTTTATTTTCTCTAAAACCAAAAATAAATGGTGCACTGAGGCGTATACGCATTTTTTTATTGATTTTTTTTTTTTTAATTTCCTTAGTTTTTCTTTGTGCCCACTATTTATGTCAATTTAAATATTATTATTATTATTATCTCATGGATGCTTGAATCAATGTTACTTTCTATTACACCAGCCTATATCTTTTGTAAATTTTACAAGAACTGGGATTTTTAAACCCAGTCTGCTAGCATTTTTTGTATAATATCTTTATTTTAGATTAACATTTCCTTTGTTATTTTATAGGCACTTCAGTGTTTCTATATGCTGTGTAATAAACATATATGTAGACACACTGCAGAAATGCCTGTTTTTTTCGAAAAACTCAATGTGAATTATGAAAGTCTTGACTTTTTTCAAATGGGGTATAATGTATTTTTGCAGACAGCTATCGTGGTTTTAATAAAATTATCTATATATGTTGATATTACTTCTTGAATCTGAGTTTACTACCATCTAAACCCTTAAAAATAAACCGTTGCAATACACCTCCTTCAATTAATAACAATCATACAACAGATGTGCCAATACTCGAAAAAAAAAAATTAAAGTAAAACACCAATAAGCACTTTCTCGAGCCGGTATACAGCGCGCCACTATAAAAATTGAAATTGAATAGCCTGCTTCATTGTGACCATTTTACCCAAGAAGTGTTACTCGCGTCCACATGGAGCCAGTCCTAAATCACTTCACCGGACTGAACAATACTCTCGCATTTAAAAAAAAAAAAACTCTATTTCAGAAGACCCTCTGTTACTTCAAACCAACCCGTTGCTAGGTAGGTCCAATTTCCAGTCTCTGTCTTCATTTGTGCCGGAGACATACACCATTACCTTGCCACCTTTTTTTTTGTTCCTTCAACCAAACTACTCGTACAGCCTCTTGTTCGAGAATAGCTCTTCCTAAATGGAGTGCTAAAAGTTGAAAAGATTGCGGTCTTGGGTGCAATTAAGCGAGGTGAAATTGAAATTCGTAAAAATTGTATGGCATCGTTTTTTATTGCACCTTCTCTCGCGCTTCTTTGCCTTTGCCTTGGTCGTTGTCGTTTTCGTTGTCATCGTCATCATCCATTTATCCGCATCCTCTCGAATCTCCTTGGGGCTGAATTTCTACCCATTATAATGGGGACAATTTTTCTCTGGTCTCTGGATATCACCATTTCCAGAATACAATTGCTGGTTAAAGCATATTTCGTGGTATGACACCGCTTTGCTATAATTTTGTTGCCAACCATAGTGTCGAGACTGATGCCGCCAACCCTTTGTTTGTATGTGAATTTGTGGGTGATGTTCCTTAGCCGGGGCAGTATGGTATAGTATACTCCAAGGAAAGGATATTCGACTGTAAATGGCTCATTTTGCACGTCCGCACTTAAATGGCAACACGTGACTCTATCGTTTTCGACAGTGTCCTGCTTGTGCAGTCTTCCTGTCTGCTATTATTGCTCCTTTTATTTTATATAATTCTTTTGAAGGATCAGGACAGGATGGACCCCAACAGCAGAGTAATTTTATATAGTTATGGCCATTGAAGGTAAGGTAAGGTAAGGTCGCACATATAGTGTTACCATCATGTTATTCTTTTGAAACTTTTTGGGATTGGCCTTTTTTCACTTCCTGTTCTACTCTGGGTTAACTATGAGGATAGGTCAATTGGAGAAAGAGAGAACTCAACAAGCCAATTCAAAGGGACTGTTGAATAATAACAAAAAAAAAAGACACCATGAAAAAAAGTAGACAGATATTCTACTGTTTCACACAGTGCTAGAGCAACAATTATGTCCTTGGTAGAAACCATGATTTAGAATTCCTTTGGTTGCATATTCGTTTTTCTGGTATTGTTCAATCTTTTTCTTTGTTTTCATATTTTCTTCAGATTGTTCATTGCCACTTGCTATACAGTTTTTGCTGTTTTTTTCCTTAAAAGGATTACTTCACTTGACAAAGTGGTACTGGAAGTTAGTTTGGTTCTTGTTTGAAGATTTTGAATGGGAAATGGAAGCTCGTAAATGCAAATTCGTCGGGAGGGATATTACAATGTCTGTTTTTTTTATATATATATATTTTGTAAGTGATTGTTTTACTTCCGATATATGTACATATGTATTTACTTTTGTAACTAACTGAATAAGTTCCCCCAGTCTTTTGTCATTTTAGAAAAAATCAAATACAATATACGGATATAAAAGAAAAAACAAAAAAAGTCTACACCTACATCAACTACCATGCAAAAAAAAAATTATTAGAGCTCTTTATGTAGGGTTTTCAATGGAAATAATTTAAAGCATTATTGCTATGAATTAAATTACTAAAATTAAAAGAATATCTAATTTTGTTTTTGTTTTTGTTTTTTAAGCTCCTTTTAAGCTAAGCGTCAGGTACAATCATTGAAAATTTGTTTATTCAAATTGACTCGTGTTGCACATATTTGCCAATAATTCCATATTCGATCTAAATACAATAAAATAGTACGTATACCATTTTAAAATCTGATTTTAGAACACATATTTTTAAAATAATGGCCTACTTAGGTACATTTTCCTGATACCAGATATAATTAAAATATTTTCTACGCTTGCTTACGAATTAATTTTAGGTATTTTAATTCGTTTTATTTTTGTTTGACTGGAGATATAGCTTTTTCAAGGGGTGCCAAGCCCTATCATCAGTCTCCTTTATAGTGGTGCTGAGCTTTAATCCAATTTTATTTGAAAAACTTTCTACACATCATGCGGTATTTGAGCCCGCGCATCAGATTTGCTCAGTCTTCAAAGCTGTGTACACTACGTACTCTGCTACTGCTGACCACTGACGTCACAGGTACCTCATTTTGCATCGAAAAACTATAATATCATTATTTTTTTTGTTATAAAAACCAACAATTATTAAAATTTTATACAATCTATTTTTTGGCACAAATATTGTAGACAATTTATAAAAAAAAAATATGAAATTCATTAACTTTTGATATTCAAAAACGTAATAGGAGGGAATATGAAAATATACTGAACAAAAAAATGGACATATCTTTCGTTCTGCTCGGGTAACATTTGTTTCTATCAGTTTTTAGAACGGTCATAAGCTCTACTGTAAGGCATTTCAGGCTTATCAAATCTTTACCGGACACCCTGTATACAGAAATATCAAAAAATAATCAGTCCATTAGTAAGGACGCTACTTATGAAAATTAATGAATATAAAACTTTTCTCGCACGTAAATGCTTCTCGTTTTGGTTCTCGCATTACATCGATTCTTGCCATTTTTTGTGCGCCTAGGAAAAAAGCAGTCCTATTTATGATCATAGCTGCTGCGCTTATATACATAAACTTAAAAAAAATGGATGTTTCAGTGGTCGATAATTATTTGAAAGTATTCCTTACAATATATGTATTGTGCCTGCAAATTTCTACAAAATCGTTTGGATTATTCAGATTCTAACGTGTCGGGGGATTTTCCAAACAACACAACACATGCGCTGAGGATGTAGGCGACTACACAGACAGACCGACAGACAGAAAGACGGGCGGAATTGCGAGACCAATTTTATTTAAGTCAAGTTTGATCAAAATCTCGAGTTCTATTTTTTTTACGAATCGAAAACTTGCCATATAGTACCTATATATCGCAAGTAAAAAAAAGTTCAATTGCAGTTACCGTTAATAACAATTTTTGGTAATTTTTTTGTATCGAAATTCAGACAACACCTACAATATTACACACAAAAATCGTTAAAGCTGTTTCCGAGGCATTACCTCGTTCGTACAGGTTTTATAGCAGGAACCGTTATGTATAAAGGCTACTATATCTTCGAACTCAAACTTTAAAACTAAGTGCAATCGTACATAAGAGTAAGTAGGTACGTATGACTAAGTCATGCATTTTATTTTATTTTAAATTATTTGTATGTTAAACTGACAAACTATACCTTAGTCTGCATTAAATTTATATATAATTCATCCGACTTAAAACTACTTAAAGCTAAAAACTTGAGCATTCACAGCAATCATTCGGCTTAGTTTTTTTTTATAAAGGGAGAATTGCATCGCCCCATGCCACTAAGATGCACACTCTCATAATATTCGCCATTAAGACTTAACTTTCGGAGCATTTCTCTACGGTGCCAGCACATTGAGAAGAAACCCATTTGAAGACTACCTCACTCCTCCTAGGATTTAGATTTGTTGTTGATAAGTTTTCACGAGCCAAATAATGTAGCTCCTCTCTTTTCCTGCTGACTAACAACACTCATACTCCCACAGAAATGGCTAGGCCCTGGTCGGGTCACTAATTTTTGTTGTTTATAACCTTTGAAAATATAAATTGACCTGATTTATTTCACCCTACTTTGACGTATAAGCACTCCTTTAAAAAAACAAAACAATTAAAAATCCAATCAAAAACTCTAAGCCATTTCAGGTGTTCCCCCACCCACGCCACCATCGTTTGCTCAAAAGGGTTGAAATTAAAATTTTCTCACAAACAAGATCTGCTGTCTCCTGTTCCTGTTACCATCGTTATTCCCATTCTTCTCTAATTTTGAATTTTCATAACAATCATTTCCTGCCATAACAACTTTTTGGATAACGGGACAACGCCTTCGTACTAGAAAAGCCTACAATAAAAGAAGCTAAAAAGAAAATATCCTCAGGATAGGTAGGTATCTAAATTCGAAAGGTGGGATCATCATTATTTTGGTCCTTCGAACGAAAAAAGTGAACAAAAAAAAAAAATGTGGGTATTCTACCAAAAATTACACCACTTTCCTATACACCGTTAGCTATATAAATTTCATCCTTTAAACGTTTTTCTTAAAAAAAAAAACTTAAGCATCACAGAATGAAAAAACAAAAATCGATCCGTGGTGGTGCCCAAGAGGAATTTCAAGTACGTCAGTTGGATGATACATTGGAATTTTTAGCCTTACCCACTACCTCAAGGGTAGAAGGCATTACCCAACCAACCAAATAGAAAAAAAAAAATAAACAATAATAAGAAATTAAACACAAATTGGAACTCAAAAAATCTTCAAAAATACAAACAACTTAGGTATCACCTATACACTCTCGTTCATCTTTCATTTACCGTCATATAATGAAGTCATCGTCAGCAAAGAGCTCTTTTTTTTTGCTAAAAAGTTTTATCCTTTTTCTTTTAGAGAAAGACAGAGAAGTAAAAGAAGATCCACAATTTGAAAATGAACCCTCCATACTCGGTTTCCTTCCCCATCTCCATCTCACTATATCGCTTCCTTAGATCCTTAGTTAGTTCGACTTTTGGCAAAGGAAAAGAAACAAGCGAATAAGCAAAGTTAGCGAATGGCTAATTTAAATTCCGCTGAGGATACCAGAGGGTCGAGGGATATTAATTACAAAAGCCATTCATTAATTTTAATTGCATTACATTGGGTCAAGTACCCGTACTCCGCCACCACTACCACCACCGTTGGCCATAAATATTGGTGGACATCACTGCGCCACGAGAAGGCAAAACAAACAAACAAACAAATAAATGGCGAATGTTGGCATCCAGGCAGCCAGCGCAACGAAGGGCTTCTTAACTGAAGACATTGGCGAAAGGATACTTTTTCCGCTTGATTTCAAATTGTGGGTGCTTTAGCCTCTTATAATGAAGATGCTTAAGGGTATTGTAGTTCCTAAGTGCTAGGAAGTGGAATAGTACTCCTCCCATTAAGGGTTCTTTTTATTGACTGTCACTGTTGCCTTGGCCTAGCCTGAGGATTGTTGAGGAATAAAATCGCTGCTGGTTATTTAAGATACATACACTGTTCTTTGAAATTTGAATGTAATCTTAGCGGGTACAATCCCAATTCGGTGAGTAAAAAGAAATTAGTTTTGAACCGATAAAGCTTTAAACTTCCAATTTCTTTTTTACTAGCGATATATATGTACATAGGTATTATATAGCAAGTTTTGGATTCGTAAAAATAATCGAACTCGAGATTTTTATCGTCCGTCTGTTTGTCTTCGTGTTCACCTACATCCTAAACTTGAGAGAAACCCGCTTAAGAGAAAAACCCGCATATTTGGAACACTTTTTTCATCCCCGAGTATTTTTCGATCAATTACCTTTAAAACAATCCGCTTAAGCGAAACTCGTTCAAGTGAAAAAATCCGGATACCTGAAATATGTTTTCAGTTCAATTTTATATTTTTCATTGAAAAAAAAAAACTCTTAAGTATAAAAAATTTAATCGGACAGAACGAAAAAATTTTTGAATGCTTTCGTTTCTTCTTTATTTTTCACCTTCACCATTTTCACATTTGAATTTCTAATTATTTCACAAACGTTAAAAAAAAAAAAAAAAAAAAAAAAAAAAAACAACACAAACATATATTTGCCAGTAAGACCTAGGGTCTTATAAATTAGGCAATGTTACAAGGAATAGAAGGATAGGATAGATTTTTGTTGGCACAGTGGACTGAGGTCCACTGGTGGTCCCAGGGGTGGCGTTCAGTTGAGGGAATATAAAAAAGAATGCTGCCTAGACTGGGGCTCGAACCCACACATCCAGGTTAGCAATCAAGCACTACTTCCACTGCGCCGGGGCCACCCCCGTTTACATTTACATTTTATAAACAAAATTTCTTTCTCCTCTCAAACAAAAATCCAAAACAACATTTCAAATGGCTCAAGATACGTATTTTCGACATTTATTAGAAAGAAAATTACATTTTCATAACTTAAAGATAAATAAAAGAAAAATACAATTGTTTCTAGCATTCATTTTCCGCTTAATGGAATTTTTAGATCCGCTTAAGTAAAATTTTTGTTCACTTATCGTTTAAGTGAAAAACCAACTTAAGTGAAAGAAAGACTGTGACATTTTGCAGTTTCTCTTAAGCGGGTTTTACTGTATATGGATAAATACATATTAGCAGAGTTTTATTATCTACGGGTCTGGGTCGGGGTTACTTTTTAACATGTAATTCAAAAACAACATTGGATCTAGGTTGCTATATCTGGGTTTCATTCAAAGACCCAAAATATAGTTCTGTTCTTATCTGACGGGTAGATGGTAGTGTATAATGCAGTTTAAAGAAAAGTGACAGCTAAATATGTTTATGAAAAATAAACAAACACAAGGAAAGAAGAGATGGGTACACAACACTGTTGTCAATGGGATCTGTATAGTTTTATTTTTTCGGGGTGAACCATATGGGTTATTGGCGATAATATAACGCACCTATTAGCCGCGTTTTATTATGTACGGATATGTATCAGGATAATCCCTTGAAAATAAAACGATATGGATCACAATGACAGCATGTGTTATATGAACATCTCTTTTTACTTAAGCTTTAATTGTTTTCAGTTGTTTCCTGTCTCTTTTCTTTACACTGCAATTAACACTACCTTAAAAGCCATCTACTCGCCAGAGTAAGAATAAATGTTTTGATCTTTGAAATAGATCCAGATAGAGAGCAGGATCCCCAATTGTTTTTGTATTATGTGTTAAAAAACTATCCTGATCCAGATTCGTAGAATATAAAACGCGGCTATTAATTAACTGGATTTCTGAATTTTAAAATGAAAGGAAAAGATGAGCTTTGCAGGCAAAGAATTCTTGAAAGCCAAACAAAAAATCTGAATCTTTCGCATAGCCAGCCATGAAATAGGATGAGCTTAGCTCACCCAAACAATTTCAGACCAGAGCTCGCCAAAAATATATTTTTGAGAAATATGTATTAAAATTTGTCTCCTGAATCCTCAAGCTATAAAAATTATTCGAGTAGCGAAGGACATTGTGAGAGACTAATGTTGTTTTGCAAAATTTGAAATATCGCATATAAAAAAGTATCTACTTACTTGATTAAAAATAAGATAAGGTTTCGGAGGGGAAAGATTAAATAAAAGGTGTGTTTTTATAGATGTATATTTTTTGGGAACCAATGCCTTAATGGCAGACATTTTTTTTTTTTTTTTACTATCCGATGGAAATCTTCAAAAGACACTCGGTAAGAATGGGTACCAAGTAGTGTGGGACTCTTACCGCACTACAACCACCGGTGAATCAGGAAATAAATTTGATGGCACAACAGCTCATGAAGAACTAGGGCCTAGTGACTGACAACTCTCAACCATTCCTGTGTGCGTGTCTGCAGGAATGGAAGGGACCTACAGTTTATTGCCGAATCCGAATGGCTAACTAGCGGCACTTTTCTGTGACAGGAGATACTCTTGGAGGATTTGTCAATTCCTCGCAAGAGGCAGTAGCCGTTTTTTTTTTAAATAAATAGGTGGCGAGGCTGGGGAGTGGGGATCGAACCTTAGACCTCCGGCATGACAGTCCATCGCACTAACCATCACGCCACGGCTACTACACCGGTGAATCAGGACCAATCTATTAAAGATCGACAAATAATTTTTCTTTCTTAATTTATATATATCACATTGGGGGAAGTTTAAACTCATAACGCTTTCCCATAGTTTTAGACCATCAGCTCATGAGGCTTGGTTCTTCTTTTAATCTCCGAACATTGTCTGTACATTTAAGATGGTCTCCATTTCGGAGTTGGTATGACTTTGTGTGATACAGCATGTTTTTTAACCATTTCTGTAACCATTTAAATTTGAAGGTCACGATGTAGATCGCTATTTCTTATATACCAAGGGGCTTTAATTATTCCACGAAGGACCTTTGGAATTTTTGGATGGTTTTCGAATTTGTTTTTTTTTCTACAGCCCCATAGTTGGATGCCATATGTCCAAACGGATTTTAGTAATTGCTTATATTACATTAATTTGTTCTGGATAGATAGTTCAGAGTTCTTTCCTAGTAACCAGTACATTTTTTTGTACTTCAAGTTAAGGTCTTCTCTTTTCTTTTTGATGTGCTTTTTCCATTTAAGCTTTGCATCCAAAGTCATTCCAAGGTATTTGGCGGTATTGGAGTAAGGTACTGCTGTACTGTATATACAAATTGGATTATTGTTTTTTGTTTATATGCGTCGATTTTGCTTCGTTTAATTTGATACACAATTTTTGCGTCCAATCACTTACTTTATCGACTGCATTTTTCAATTTTTGTGTAGCCTTCGTAAAGGATTTATCTAGCACCTATATTGCGATATCGTCAACAAAAGTGGCCATAATAGCTTTGGTGTCCACTGGAATATCCCTTGTATATAACAGATATAGGGTTGGTCCTAGGACACTTCCTTGTGGTACACCGGCTTCAATTTTCTAATCCGAGTAATTTTGGTCGTATTGTACTCTAAAGAGTCGGTTGGTAACGTAGGATTTCAGTATTTCGTAGTACTGCCTGGGAAGTTCCCTATGCAATTTGTACTCAAGTCCCAAGTGCCAAACCTTGTCAAAGGCTTGAGCAACATCTAAGCACATAGCCGAACATACTTGATTTCCTTCAAGTGCTTTTGCCACAACATCCGTAATTCGAAGTTAACTTTTAAATTTTAACTTTTTAAATTTTATGTTTTTGAAAGTTTTTTGGAATTGTTACAAATCTTGTTCGAAAAAATTCAAAAACTTCCAAATGGACGCGTGGAGAAAGACGCTGGTGTGATATAAGTTGCAATGTCATATTTTAAATTTTTTTAAAGCCAGGAAACCATTCCTTTATTCTGTTTTTTTACTATTTTAGTGAATAGTTTTTGAAAAATTTATTATTAATATTTAATTTTAAGCCAAACGGTAAAAACCGGATGCTCAAATGTTTTTTAGAGAAAATTGTTAAAAAAGAACAAAAATATGTATTTTCAATTAACGATAATACATTATGTCATAGAAAAAAGTCCTAAAACGGGCTTTTCATTTATTTTTAAAGGTCACGAAAAAGAAACAGTTATTCATCCATGAGATTAAGAATGTTCGACCCCAAGTCGCGTATTTTATTTTCATCCAGACAGAACTCCATTCCACATATATAAGCTAAAGCTATCCGGCTTTTGGGTAATTTTTATATTTTATAACTTCTTCTTCGTATAGGGTTACGAACAAAAAAAAAATTGAATTTTCCCCGATTGTTCTTTCATTAAAGTTCCATCGGGTTTCATTTTAAATAAGATCCAAAAGAAGACTGAACTAAAAAATACAAAACAAAAAACACAAAATTAAACAACAAACAAAAAACAAAAAAAAAAAAACTTTTCCCACCCACCTCAATTCAGAAGTCCTTTAAGGACTATGGGTCGTCTTCTAAAATTTACTGACGCCCGGGTGAGAGTTCTGAGATACTTCTTTTTCTTCAAATTACTTTTCCGTCGAACGGAAGAAGAACCCAGGTGGATGTGAAGAAATTGGTGGAAGAAGGATACTCTCTGCGTAGGTATGTCTCTACCAAAAGACTGATGGTGAAATAAGTCTCGTTAATGGTACAACGGCTGTCAGTTGGGGAGGAATTAATGAAAAATTTATTGGAATCGAAAAGGAGAGGTCCTTTCTGATGGTATAATTTCCAATGAAGAATTCACCTTTAACACGATTTTCATCATTTTTTATTTGTGATGTGCCTTTAAAAATAAAAATCAAAAATCTAAAATCTATACTTACATACAGCAGACAGTAATACAAAACTCCTCCTGATTCTCTGACTTATACCATTCATCGATAAGCCTTCAATAAATGTAATAATAATTACATCCTTGAAAGGATGAGCCGATTGAGACATCTCTTTTCATTTTGCCCTAAGGGAGGATTTTTCGGGTCCTACCTTTGGGATTACGATATCACATATCCTTATGTATATTGGTGGATCATCATTGTGTCGAACAGAACACCATCACCCTCTCATATCCTTCTCTGAAGAGCAAAGGTTTTTTGTTGGTTGTGATATATATACCGTTTGGAGGAGAATGGGAAAAATAAATCTGAGGAAATCTCGTATCGATGAATCCACTTTTGCGTGATTGGGCTTTTGGGTACACGCTTCCGAACGTTGCGAGTTTTTTTTTTTTTTTTTTTTGTGGAGGTAGGTTTCAATGAAAAATGTTTCATCATATATGTCACTTGGAAGTGATACGAATATTGGTTAAAGTGATTCAGTCGATTGGTATCACATCCGAAATAAATATATGATGGTTTTGATATCAATTATTGTAAGTTATAGAGGCAGAGGGAGAATCTTTTAGATTTGGAGGACTTATTTAAAAGCATATTTAAGTGGTGAGATTTATTATTGTCCTGTGTTAGCTATGAATATAGAATTCAAACTGTAATAAATAATTTAAAAAAAAAAATCAAAAACATCGCTTTTATTGTAATGCTTTTTGATACACAACTTTGTTAGTGTTCTTTTCTGGCGCAAATATGTTGGTGGTTTTCCGGCACGGGAACAGATGACAAGATGACATACTGATTCAATATAGCTTTTAACGGCCTCTAGTCCATGAAAATTTTTGGCGTTTCGTCCCGGCGATCTCACTTGGACTCATCAATTGACTAGTGAGGGCCTTGTCAATACGCAATTTCCATTAAGTTCAGTTCATCTTACATAGATTTCATGGTGAATACCTAGTGTGAACTATATCTAACCAGATTCCTAATCATTAAAGCTAGAAGTTTTTTGTGCCCGTGGCCTGGCCGTTAAAAGCTATATTGAATCAATAATTCAACAAGTCCAATAAAATAGTGCTAAGTCTTCTACTTGGCTGATTTATTTCAGTAGTATATAGAATTTGTATTATTAAATAAAAAATCTTCGTATAGATGACATACTACTGTCCATGTGAAAACTTAGATAGAATTAACAAAAATAAAAAAAAAAACACAAACAAAATGTAAGGAAAAACTGATTGGGATGTACACTAGATGTGTACCCAATTCTAGAGGATTTACTACCAGGTGAAGAAGAAAATAACTAAATGTTAGGACCCATTAATTAATTTTAGCCAAACGTGTTACACACGAAAATATTTGTATTTAGGTATTTCTACTTTTTTGGGAGCTTAATCTTTAATATGTGGTGTGGATATAAGAACAGAGAGAAGTGACAAAATCCTCTTAATTAATCTACGCCTATTTTCAGTATAACAACATTACAGCTCCTTGAAAAAAATAATAATAAAATCTACAAAATAACCATTAGCAGAGTCACTGTGGCGTATACGTACTTTTTTATCAGCTTATATAAGTTAGTTTTAAATTTGTACATCACAGCTTTAAAATTAATAAATAAATTTGAAGACAGAACAGCTCATGAAGAACTAGTGACTTAAAAAAAAAAACACAAACATATATTTGCCAGTAAGACCTAGGGTCTTATAAATTAGGCAATGTTAGAAGGAATAGAAGGATAGGATAGATTTACAACTCTCAACCGTTCCAAAATCCTGTTAACTCAAAAAAATTAAAATCGATTGCTTTTAGCACAAATATTAATTGTCTTTTGATCATTTTGTGGAGTGGTGTGATATTCAGAGAGTTAGTTTTAGCAAACCCAGTCCTAACATTCAAATTTGGCATGATTTCTTCATCAAATTCATCATGAATTGTATATGTATATTAAGTTTTTGTTAGTAGCGCAAATTATACCTATAAGAAGCTATACTGCTCATAATTTCGTAATGGCCCTAACTACAAAATTTCCGATTTTGAGCTTATGGAATTTTTGAAGTAATTATAGGGCCATTATGAAATTATCGGCAGTATGAAGTGCTACCCAAAAATCTACATATATGTACGTAGTAGCCATGGCGTGATGGTAAGTGCGATGGAATGTCTTGCCGGAGGTCTGGGATTGATTCCCAGCCTCGCCATCTAATAATTTTTACAAATAAAAAGGCTACTGCCAATTGCGAGGAATTGACAAAACCTCCAACAGTATCTCTTGTCATAGAAAAGTGCCGCTCACATTAGCCGTTGAGTTTCGGCAATAAACTGTGGCTCTCCTCCATTTCTGTAGACACGAACACAGGAATGGTTATTAAGAGTTGTAAAATCTGCCATCAAAATTAAAAAAAAAAAATTAAAATGTACATCAGTAGAAACAAATAATTCATAAAGTATGGTTTTAAGGGTTTACCGGCTGTCCGAGGCAAATTTTCCTGCTCTTGGCTCCGGAGTGTATTAAGGTACCTGATTCAACACGAATCCAACAAATAAAAAAATATTTATTATTTTTATTTTTATTTTTTCTTACAAAAAAAAAACACGATTTTTGTATAATAATTTAGTAACGCAGAGTGCCCAAAAACCCTCAACCACAAATGTTAAATTTAGCAATTTCCTTAATTTTTCTTTCCGTAAGAACTTTCTGACAAATTAATAGAAAACTTTAAAAAAAAAGGATGAAATCAGTAAAGTCGTTCCCAAATTATGGCGTGACTAAGGGAGAATAGGGATTCATTTTTATATATGTAAGATAAATTAATTAAAAACATTCTAGTTTTTTTTTATCCCAACACGATTCTTAATATCAGATTTTTTTCTTCAAACATTAATGTATAGGTTATCGAGCTGTTTCTAAAAAACTTTTTTAAGAAAAGGATTTATCAATCAATTTCTAATTTAATTTTGGTTGATATGCTGTTTGCAAAATGTTTTAGTAACAAATTGGACAGCACTACAAGAACCAGATTTGGTTGAGCGAGCGTGCTATATTCGCTGCCAAAAGCAAAGACGTCAACGATCCATTCAAAATGCGATTCTGAGCCATGTTGTTTCCTACACATCGGTGGACGAGGTGATGAATCAATTACCCAACCGAGTTTTTGAACTCCTTAGAATTGTCCAGTTTGCCATAGAATAATCTTCGGTGATTATCATGCTGCGTTAACATCAATCAACCATGACTTTGCCATGGCACCAGAATGTTGGTAAAAAAGCTCATGAACAACGCCATTGAAGCAACTATTTTGAGGGGAAATTATAAAGGCAAAGACGTTTTGATTTCACGAATTCCCATGATTTCGAATTATTTGCCGTTCGACTTCAAACGCCAATTTCCGATTTGGCTTGCTTTTGCAATGACATAAACAAGGCGCAAGGCCAGCATCCCAATACGTAAATCGTTTATAGGCAGGACAACGTCTACCGGGTCAGCTAGTTGATAATATATTGGTATAAATAAATATTATTAGTAGCTTTTGCATACAAAAAAAGAAATTAAAACCAGTTAAACCCACATAGTTAAAACTGAAAAAAAAAATATTTATGAAAGACCTCTCTTAAAACGGTATTAATAATGGCATAGGGTAAAATTTATTCCAGTTAGTTAGTTTTTTGATAGAAATTGTAGAAGTATTGTTTCTTAGAAAATAAGAGTTTCTTTATAGGTACTACGTTTTCATTAGAGAAAATGAGGTAATTTCGCTGAAAATTTCCAAATTCGATTTGAAATCATCTCATTTTCCATACAAATTCACATTTCCAATTGAGGTAATTTCAATCAAATTTGCACGAAATTCGGTAGGAAATTACGTTAACACTTTAACTTTAACACATCCAAATGGAATCCATTCAAAGTGGAACGCATTTAAAATGACAGAATTCAATGCATAAAACAACAAAAACAACAAAAATAAGCAGTTGAAAGCCTGGACTGTCAAACGAAATTAGCGAATTTATAATGAAAACACTTTTTACGTAATTTGTGAAATTAACTCATTTCGGCTTTATATAATGAAAACGTATATACCGAGAGCCCACAGCAATTTTTGGGCGTGAAGTATAGCAAAAATTGAATGATGCAATATGATAGGTCCATACTTTTTATTTGCAAATATGCAAGTCTTGCAAGCCGTAGTTGGGGCGTTTGCAAATAATGCTGCATTAAAAATGCATTTTTTTTCTGAAAGCCCACTTAAAAAATTATATTTAATAAAAGATCTGAATACCATAGACATGAATATGAGAAGGCCCACCTAAGAGGTCTTGGGCCCCCATATTCATGTCTATGGTATTCAGCTCTTTTATTAAATATAGTTTTTTTAATGGTATACCTTTTATCTGGGCTTTCAGAAAGAAATGCATTTCTATTGCAGCAACGCCCCAACCACAGCTTGCAAAACTTACATATTTGCGAATAGAAAGTAGAGACCTATCTTATTGCATCATTAAATTTTTGCTATACTTCACACCCAAAAATTGCTGTGGGCTCTTAGTATAGTAGTTTTAGTTATTAATTTCGGCTATAAAATAAATTTATGTTTGAAAACTGCTAGATAAGTTAAAAAACCGCGAAATAAAATAAAAGTATTTTTTTAGGGTAAAACTGATATAACCGAAATATTGTGTTAACACTTTTCTTTCAAATGGCTTTATTTTTGGTTTAAATATTTTGTGAATTTCTAAGTGTGTCAATTGATACATAAATATAATATGTACTTCATCCCAAAACATTCCATTTTTTGTTAGTATTTTTTCCATAATTTCTCTTGTACCCAACTGTTATTGAGTATTGAAGAAGCAGCACTCACCAGTCAATACTTAAGAATAATTGTAAAAATACATATTTTAAATGTGGTATGGCAAATTCAGCCCACTTTTGTATACAACTGTTCCTTAACCACTTTATAGTCCTGAACCATAAGAGCAGGTTCGTGCAATCCATGTTAAATTTCATTTTTCTAATTCCTTTTTTATTTGGAATAATAAAGCGATTTAAATAAATAACATTTAAAAAAAATCAGATTGTAAAAATACAATGTGGCAACTTCTTAGGTGGCAACAAAAATATCTAATTTTGAATGATTTAAATTGTTTCTTATAACAAAGTTCAAATTTTAAACTTTCTTGATCTTGTTTTCAAGATTTTTTGACTTTCCCGCTTCTATGTAAATAACAAAAAAAAAAGGAAATAGGTAGGTAAAGTTGTAATAAAAAATAAATATAAAACCAAAAAAGAAATAAGCTGCGTAGTTTGTACAGTACACCCTCCAGCCCCATTCCATATTCCATGAAGAATTTCAAGAGCAGAGTTATGGGGAAGCAAAAGCGGTAAAGCGGATTTTCTCATGTTTACATGATTTTTCAACATGGCTCCAAATTACGTACACGCAAGAATACTTGTTGCACCACCCGCAAGGGGTGCTGCTGCCTTTGCGGAGGCCAGAGACTCAAGTGCTTCTTCGATGTCTATATCTTTGAAGACACACGCAACTTGTATGTTATTATTTTTCTTAAACAAAAAGGAAAAAAAAAATAAATATAACCCTCCTTGAGGGAGACATGGAGGTGGAGGAGCAGAGAATTGCTTCTTCACTCTTATTTTGTGGACCCCTCGAAAAATATGGATAATGACATTGATGGCAGTGTAAAAGGAATT
Organism: Epistrophella euchroma; assembly: GCA_947049315.1. Lineage (NCBI taxonomy): Eukaryota > Metazoa > Arthropoda > Insecta > Diptera > Syrphidae > Epistrophella > Epistrophella euchroma. The sequence continues at coordinate 103,256,737 of OX346247.1, read as the reverse complement.
TATTTTCCTTTTGCTTGGCTGCTGTCATCCACCACCCATTATCAGGGGGACGGAATGTGGGATTATAAAGATGAAGAGGACGCATCCTTAAAGGCAATTGATGGTAAAAGCAAGTTAAGGCGCGTATAAAGCAACCGAAAAGGGCTTGAAAATGGGATGAGCCCTTGGTGTCTTGGGTACGCTCTACACGGATGTCGATTAAATTGTTTCTCCTCCAGGTAGGTAGATGACGACGACAACGCTTCCCCGAACCACCCGCATCCTATAGCCATAACCGAGAGGAGGACGACGATGACAGTGAGCGTTTCTGTTATTGATTTATGCAGATAAGCACCTGGATTATGAGCACAAAGAGGCAGGGTCGAGTGACAGAAAGGTACAGAATATCCGAAGGGTATCTGCAAGAAATTTGGTTAAATTTATTGGCGGCGGCGTATACATTTAGCCCGCAAAAGATTTTTTTTTTTTTTCTTACGAACAGTGGCTGTGGTGGAGGGCAAAGTTAGATGGTAAGACAGACACAATTATTGTGCTTACAAGTTTCATTTTTTTTTTCTTAGAAAATTCGTTGAAGTCATCGTCAAAGGGCCTTCAATATAATTGAAGAAAATTTTGATTTTTGATTATTTTCTGGAGCACAATCTAAATGATATTTGAATGAGGAAAACATTGATCCGAAAAAAGGTATCAATCGCAATGAATGCAAATTAACAGTGATTGGGAGATCAGGTTAAATTTTATTTATAAATGGATAATTTAATGGGGCTATAGGTAGGAACAGGTACCTTTCCCACTTATTTTGATTTTTATTATATTATATTGGATACTAATATGTATTGTAAATACCTATTAAATCTGACATTACCGGAAATTTTTTAAATATATATGTATTAGACTGGTCGTTAAATGGATGATGTCCAAATTTTAATAAGTGCACTCCTCAAAAAGTCTCTAAATAAATAAAAAAAAATAAAAAATCATAGCGAAACCTCTTGCCTACTTGAATTTACATACCAGAAAATGGGTAAAAGCTTCTTAAGTAGATTAACAGCAATTTTTAAAAGTTATTGTTGTCAAGCACAACCCAACCATACAGTTGTATCATTTTGAAAAGTATATTAAACAGGCAACTTTTTAGCGTAATGGGCCATAAGTAGTCGAACTTTTGGAGAAATAAATATTTTGTATTTTCGTATATTTATGCATTAGTATATTTATTCAAAAATTTATAAAAAAAAATCATTTCATTTATATAGTTGATTTAAGAAAACAACGCTTACTTTGGTGTACTAACCTTAAGACGGAGACAAGATATCAACTTTATTTTAACGCAGTTTTAAATGCTAGTATTTCTCTAAAAACAAAGTTTTAAACTTCTTCCACTAGAATTAGCAGATCAATTTTCGTTAACATGGGTCAGAGTACACCAAAATAAGCGTTTTCTTAAATCCACGATAAATGATGTCAAAATTTGAGATAGACCTTTACTGCAGAACTATTTTTTTCTTAGAATATACCCAAGAACCAAACCTTAAAATACTTCACACAAGGTCTGGGACACCCTGCATAATGATTCAGATGACAATTTTTTCAAAGTTTGTTCTAATAAAACAGACAAAAGAAATAGAAAATTAGTTTGGTACAATCCGCCAACCGCTACGCCCACTATAACTTTTTCTCGAGTTATCGGTAACACCTTGAAGGATTTGCCTGAAATCTTCAGAGTTTGTTATTCTCAACGAGAAAAAAATTGTATTTTATTAAAATCCGACCACTGCCACGCTCAGTTTTTTATTTCTTGCTCAATTTCCTTAATTTTTCCAACGCGATTTATTCGAGAAATTTGCAGAGTAAGTTCTCTTTAGCAAGAAAAAATAAAAAAAAAATCTTTTAGTAAAATCCACCCACTGCCACACCCACATTCGTAAATTTTTGGTTTAATTTAGATGACATTTTAAGGGTTTTTTCTTATAAACGAGCAAAAAAAATTGTTTAATAATTGTTTCTATTATTTCTTGGTTTCTCGATAACGGCTTTAACGATTTAGATAAAATTTTTAGTCATTGCTCCTGAGCCAGGGAAAGTTTAAAAAAAGTTTTTTGGTGAAATCCATCCACTGCCACGCCCACTTTTTATATTTCTTGATTAATCCGTATTGACCTTAACGATTTGGATGAAACTTTCAGTGTTTCTTCCTATGAACAAATTTGGAAAAGCGCTTTGGTGAGATCTGCATTTTGCCCGCCCCACTCTTATTATATTCTAATTTTTTGGATACGCCTCTTTTTCTTGGAATTGCAGTAAACAAATGGGTTGTATGGTTCGAGGGCATGAATTTTATGAAAGGTAAATAATATGTACACTTCATGGAAAAATTCTATGTATGTAAGTGTGATTTTTTTCCATATGTACCTATAATTTCCAGGGGGGAAGGTGATAACACAACAAATTGTACGGAATATAAAATTCGACTGCCATAGAGAACAAGCTGTTGCTTCACAAAATTTATTTATTTTAATTTTAGCTCAAAAATTGCACTTATTCCAGTTCAAGCTTTTGGAAATTCTTGTTCTGGGTTTTATTTATACAAGCTGGGGTATAATTAGAGCCATAATTTCATTAATAGGTGTTCAAAAGCTCCATTGTTGCCTCAATAACTGTGGGAGCGATTGGTTTCGCGTCGTGTTAGGACCAAAAATTCTCGAAATTAAAATGTGATATAAATTGAATTGAAATCATTTTCTATCATCTTCATATGTATGCAAAGATTTAGTAGATTGAGATCTGCAAGATGTCTGATCTGGGTATCGAGTGTGCATAAATGCTATTCAAGGGAGAGTATTCGGTTATTAAACTCCATTTCGTATTACCGTATAACTTAAAAATTATAAATTAAAAATTATATTACCATCTTTGCAAAGAATATAAATTTCAGTCGAAGCTTTAGAGAAGAATAATCGCCCCTCGGTTGATAAAATTGCTCAAAGATGTAGATTTATCTGAAACAAAATAATAAATTATTCTTTCAAGTTGTATGACTTTACTAAATGAAAAATAAAACACTAAACAAACAACATTGAGGGATCAGGATCTACCTTAAAAAAAAAAAATCAACTTCAAGATTAAAAATCTCATCCATAATTGGATGTCTTTCCACAAATCAAATAGCAATTAAAATCATAATGTGTTTGTCCCCCAAAAATAATGGGAAAAAAAACTACCAGGTTTTATATAGCCTTCGCATTCACTGGCCACAAGTTGTACCATCAGCTTTCAGCATCATTTACACAACAACAATGAACAATCAAAGTCAGATAAAAGATGTTTATTGCAAAATAAATCCCACAGTCCCGAAATTTTATTTAATTTCCAAACATCCGTGTTGACATCATCGTCTTCCACTATATCCTTCATTACATCTACGCCTCCATCTACCTCTCCACCACACCGCCTGCCAACCCATAATTCATCGCACTTCCACACAAAATTTCACCTCTATTGCTTTTCGTTTTGTCAACTTTTATTTGATGCGGTGACAGATGATTTTTTGTAATTTTCTTCCGCCTCTTAAACTGATGCTCCTCTGTTACTACATCGCATATTGTGCCGTATGCCAAACTGACAGTTAGATAGGATCCCTACAGCGCTTACCAACGAACGAACGTTAGGTATTGCAGCCTATATGTTCGTTTATTACTGTTGTTGTAATATCGGGATTTTAGGGGGGAGGGGGGCTTCCGTTTTTTTTTTTTCTGTTGAAGTGGAGTAATGGAGGAAAAGCTGGAAGATAATTTAAAAAATTTTATGAGACACTTTCCTCCCGTTTATTTTCTTTTATTTTCTCTCAAACGCACTTACATACAGAAACACACGCACACACTTACAAAACAAGTGTGTAAAAGCCGCTGCCTCGTGTATATTGACATTCAGCCCGGCCTTTTCTTCATCTTTGGAGTCATCGTTCGCGTGTTTATTTATGATTAATCGATTTTACGATTCTATTTGACATGTTTGCTTACAGGGTGTTCTGTGAAACATCCATTTGGGTTCCGAAAATGATTTTTTTTTAAACTAACAATTAGTACTGATGCCATACAACGGTTTTGGCTTTTTCAAACTTTCTCGCAAACGACTATAACAACTTTGATTAAACTTGGTACCTATGGTGACCAGAGTGGTTATTAAAAAAAAAAAAAAACTATTTTTGAGGTTTGTGCCAAAAAATTCGCATTGCGGTAATAGGGTTTTGAGTTGTTCATGTATAGCTTCTTAATAGCTTGTGCTTTTTTGTTATAATTTTGCTTCTGAGTAGGTCAAACAATATTGCATTTAAAAATTTTGAAAATATTTTTCTTTCAATAATTGTTTCTTACTTATTTTTGACTTTTTAATATTTTTTCATATGAATACATCAGCATACATCTGCATACATATATCAGCGTAACTACAAGACCAGATATTTTTTTTAATTGAAAACAAAAATCAAAGCAATTTCTTAACAAAATCTATGACTTACCAAGTACTGAAATAAGTTTTATACCATTATATTACGGCATATGATATCATTCAGAAATCCAACAGGTTCAATTATTAACAGTCGAACCTGTTGTCTCAAATTTGACCACCAAACTTTGAAGACTCGACTTTATGGGACATGTGTGCTTTCAAATACGTTTTTTTTTTTTTTATTAACTTCCCATTGGAAGTTATTGTAATCGGTCTGATTTGTGAAATTGAAAATTTTGACATTCCTCGACGTTTCGAGGTCTCTGGAGTCGGATTACATTGTTTTTAGAGAGATGTACGTTCGCACGTTCGGAAGCTTTTTTCGTTCACGATATCTCGAGAACGCATAGAGATACCAACTTCAAATAAATTTTATATTACAGATAATAAGGTCATAACGTGCAGAAAGGACTTTCAGAAAAATTCAATTAGCGGTTTTTTTTATTACAGTAATTAAAAAAAAAAAAGTTGAAAATGGCTTGTTTCTCGAATATCTCTAGAACAAATAATGCTATCAACTTCGGCCTGGTTTCATTCTATGCATAATGACGTAGTGAGAAATTGGTAATACTTAAAAAATAGTAATAATTTAAAAAAACATTTAAAATTGTTAAAAAATATCGAATATCTTGAGAACACACAAAGATATTAACTTCGAGTTAATTTTATTTAGTACACATAGTTCTAGTTGATAATCGGTAGAGTTTGTAAAAAAATTCAATAAACGGTTTTTTTTCTAGGCCAAAATAACTGCAAAAAAGCAGCTAAAAATTGTTAAAAAAATGATTTTTGGTACAAATATCTTGAGAACAACCAATGATATCAACTCCGTGATAATCTTAATCTACACACAATACCATAATTAGTTATTGATAATGTTTGTAAAAAAATTAATTAACTTTTTTTTTTTTAGGCCAAAAAAGCTGCAAAAGAAACTGCTAGTAGTTGTTCAAATTTTTCGTGTCGCATATATTTTGATCAAACAGCCTTCACTTGATTGCACAACTGATAAGTTTTTCGAAGATTTTTAATTGGTAATTTTCTTTAAAAAAAAAATAACACCGGGTGTCGAGTTTCAAAGGGAACCAATGGGAAGTTATCAGTGTGGGTCAAACCCATCCTCTTTTTTTTTATTACATTGTAACGGAATGGGTGTTCCTGGACGATTATGTATACGGCTTTGCTTTGTTGAAAATTTCGTTGACAAGTTTCGCTGTACAGCGACAGTCTGCTAGGATAAAGTTCAAGATACCAGACTGCATCGCACTAGTTCAGGTTATCTAGGCTGTGTCACGTGAATCGTGTTTCGTCAGCCAAATCTAAATGAATTCTAGCGGGTTTTATTTGGTGAGCTCTACATGCTCTGCCTTGGCATTGCCTTCGCCATATCCACTGACAGAACCGTGAGCTTAGTTTTCGGGTTATATTTCAGATAATTTGCTCTGGAAACAAGAATAAAGCTGGAACCACACATGTCTCGTGTGGTGTGTTGTAGAGTGTTATGGAATGTGCACAAAAGAATCAAGCTTGATGTGTTTCAAACTGACATTTTTGATTTTTAATTACTCTGTTTTTTAGAAATTTGTTTTCTCTTTCCTGCTGCACCCTAAACAAAATGTCTACGACACAGCATGGTGTGGTGAGTTTGTAAAAAAATCGATATCCGCAAAACACACCACTCAGCAACACATCAAGCGAGACAAATATGGCTCTACGCATATGAAATACATTTTAGCGATAGCGACACATGACTCCACAACACACCATACGAGATAAATGTGGTTCCGGCTTAATTATGACTGTATGGATAAGCACATAGGTAGTTTATCTATAATTTACCTTGACACTTTCCGGTTTTAAACTAGGAATTAAACGGTTGCCAATAAGTAGGCCGTGGGGGATGGTTCAAGCTTTGCGAACGACCTTAGAACGAAAGATTTTGAGTAGGCAGAACCTAGTTTTTTGAGAGACCAAAGGCTACGTAAAAGGTATATGAAAAACTAATCTAGGAAGCACAACAGCACATTTATAGTAAGGCTATACATAGCTTTTCAATTTCGGGCACAATCTGGACGAAAATGAAAAGAAGAGGCGATACATTAAGTTGTCATCTGACCATCGGTTCATAAAAGCATCCATCTAATACGTTCAATAAAGAAATATTAATTCTCGGTTCACTGTGGCGTATACGTGCTTTTTTTCTTTACTTTTTTTTCACTCTACTGACGAATATCCTTTCCATGTGCTACTCCTAAAGAATTATCTTTCATATCATCGAGTTTGTACGAATTACTACCCACTATGCTTTTGATCCTGACTGGCACAAACTTTAAACATAGTTTAGCGTTTCGTCGTTTTGTAGCGTCACTCAGGATAAAATTTCATTTATAATTCTTTTTCCCTAACTGATAAAGTCGAAGAAGGAATGTTTAAGCCCTTGAGTTAGAGCATAACGTCGATTCTGCAGAATCTGATAAGATACATTTTTTTGTCATAATTTTTTTTTTTTGAAAAACTTATAGCGTTCGAGATATTTAAGTTTTGACCCTTGTATGGTAGGTTAGCTACATAGGTCGTATAACGTCAAATTAAGGAATTGCGCTTAAATTCAGCTTTTTTCGAAATTTGTTTTTTTTTAAACTTTTCTGGACCAATGTTGAAAATATTCATAATTAGTGATCAAGGGAAATATTATTATAAGAACCGTTAATTAAAAGATTTAAAAGGCAAAACAAAACATCTGTCTACACACTAGAGTAAGAACTAGTTTTTGGATAATTCCTTAAACACCCTGTATACATAAAGCCAAAAGGTCTTGTCAGTGGCAAGTTTTATTTAAAATTTCACGGTGGGGATATCGTTAAATATCACACTGCCATAATATGTGAATTGTGAACGATACACCTACGATAATGTTATGATTGAGATATTATACATTAAGGGTGCGCTTCACATATTCCGGGGGTTAAATTTATGATCCTTTTATACAGTATTTATTTTAATGAGATCTTTTGATTTTTATTGCTTAGGGTTTTTGTTGAAATACCTCGCTTTATATACTTTTTTTTTTTTAATTTTATGAACAACCGCGGAATGAATATTGTAAGAAATCCTAAGCTTCAAGATGTTTTTATTACTTTAAGACAGCGTCATAGATTTAAAAGCAATTTAATGTGTTTAATATAGAAAATGTTCATAAAATCAGAATGTTTATTTACCTACACAGAGGTTTATAAGTTTGATCATTTTTCATATGTAATATGATAGTGGATTATTGTTTTTACTGCCACGTGCGACATTTAAATATGAAAACCTGAAGAAATTTTTAAACTAAGTACATATACTATGTATGTATCTAGTACCTAAGATACGTATTTACATTTAAAGATGCAAAATTTTTAATTGTCGGTATAAAATTTCATGCAAATTAGAATAAGACATACTTAAGAGCTGCTAGGAATAACAAAATTAAAAGCTTTTTTAATTTAAGATTTTTTTTAATTTGATAAATGGTTGAGAGTTGTAAGTCACTAGGCCCTGGTTCTTCATGAGCCGTTGCGCCACCAAATTTATTTATTTTTTTATAAATGCTCATTTAAAATAGGATAGAACAAAAAACGCACAGTGGTTGTTGTCTAAAAGAATGTCGATACGCAATTTTCGATATGACGGTAAAATCGCTGAAAAATATTGATATAAGTTATTTATTTTTATTAAAAAATCAACGCGCCGCCATATTAAATAATGAAAGGAAACAATAGAAAACATTTAGTTACATATTTCACAAAGAGGGATGATTGATTGGAGTATTTCCTTAGATTATGACCTAAGATAAAAAGTTATGCGTACTTTACTTAAGGTCGCTATCACCATTTCACCCTGAAAAACATATCCAAATATGTCGCGATGTATATTTTACATAAATGTTAGTATTTATGATATAAGGACTCACAACCTTTAACACAAATCAAGAAATTACTTTTCATTTGATGGAATTTTTTTTTACAAAATTTTTCTTTGAGTACAGTAAGCATTTTACTATCGTTCAAAACATGAATAAACATAACATGAATTTATTATATTTCTCTTTTCACCCATTTTTAGTTTTTAAATCAATTCACATATCAATTCCTTTTGGTCCAAGAGAAAGATTGTGCAAGAAAAAATGTTCAGGCTGCAATTTGATACCTTAGGCTAGGAATGCACTTACGATTTCGATCGCGAGACTATTTAATTTTATTTAGTCGCTAGAAAAAAAAGCACGACTGGATCGCACAAACTGTAGTATAATACATTATAGAGCTTAAATTGAAAAATTATTAAAAATCAACATAATTCGAAATAAATTTATTAAAAAAGTCTTCTTAAATTGTTTTGAGAGCTAAAAAAAAGTACACCATCTGATTTCTTTAACTAATCTTAGTTTTGGAGAAAAAAAATTAAAAATCGTAGGAGCGGTTGTTTTTTAAATTAAATTTTTATTTATGAAATCTTGTAAACATTTTTAAGAAAAAAAATTGGTACACAAAAAATTGGTAAATTTCGAAAAAAATTATCTACCCGTTTTTGAAATATCGAATTTTGAAAAAAAAAAATTTGAAATTTTTTTTAAAATCCAAAATTTGTTATTTTTATTTTGAAAATTTTGATATGCAGTATGATTTCAACTTTTGAGAAGCTTTTGTATAAAAAATTTAATTTAAATCGGTTACACAAATAATGATATAGTTCAAAATAAAGAAAATGGTTCTATGAAAGGCACTGTTAATAATGGCTAACTGTAAATTTTGTTTTTGGCAGATCTTAGACCATACTAATATTAGTACTTAAAACAATTTTAATCAAAATCGTAGGAGTCGTTTTCGAGAAAATTTATATTTTCTGTAACGGTTTTTTAACATTTATATGTAAGGTACCGTTAATTTTGACTATAAGAAAAATTTTTGTTCAAATATTTTAGATAATATTTAAAAACCGCTTGTTACCAAGTTTCAACCAATTCGTGTTCGAAATATTTGGTTTTCAAAAAAAAAATTTGAAACTTTTTTTAAAAATTAAAAAAAAAATTATAAATTTTGGTCTACAATATTATTTAAATTTTTGAAAAGATTCTCCATAAAAAAAATTATCAAAATCAGTCTATTTATTTTCGATAAAAACGAAAATAAAAAAAATGATTTTATGGGAGGTACCATTGAAAACCATTTTTTGGAAATTTAATTTTTACAAAAAGGTAGCATATAATTAATAAAATTTATTGATTTTTTTTTAGAAAAATCTGTTGAACCATTTTTGAGAAAAAAAAAAGATTTTCCAAAAATGCTATAAAAAAGGAAAAAAACATGTCGGGTTAATGTCCCGAAAACACTTTATACCAAGTTTAACTAAAATCGGCCCATGGGTTTAGGCTGTAGGCGAGTCCACAGACAGACAGACGGACAGAATTGCGAGACCCACTTTTTTCATCTTCCCTATCATCGTAATGTCAAGTTTAATTGTTATCTCAAGTTCAATTTTTTTTACGAATCCAAAACTTGCCATATGGTACCTATGTACATATCGCAAGTAAAAAACAACACAGAGTGTCAATGTGAATGACTGCACATGCGACTGAAAAATAGCAGCGCTTGAAAAAAATAAATGGTTCCATTTTTAGAGCGATTTTTGAGCTTCAACGACTCAAAAAAAACTCAAGTGCTTAGGTACTTTTCTACATTTTTTTTTGTTGAGTAATGTATACAATATTAGTTTTAAAAACTATTTTAAATGTTAAGGTTATTCTTTAAACATGTACAAAATTACAAACAAAATATTATCTGAGAAAACTAACAATAAATACAAATTTTTGAGGTAGATTTTGATTTTTGACCAGACACACCCTAAAAAAAAAGTTTATGCCCTACAAAAAAATGTATTGACAAAAAAATTCTGTCACCCCTATTCCATACAAAAACAAAATAATTTTTAAAATCGAAATATTTTTTATCCCAAACTTTGAATGTGTTTTTTAAAAAAAATGATCATATAGCCAAAATCACCGAAAATTTATAATATCTGGCAGTTTTTCTGCATAAAACAAATTATACGTAAAAAGTTCATAAATAACGTAAATATTTGTATGGTAAAAGTATGGCTTTAGAGACACAGGTTAATAACCTGAGCCAATTTTTTTTTAGCCTATAAATTTAGATTTAGGGAATAAAATTTTGATGTTAGGGGTATCTGATCCAAACAAAAAATAAGTTTGGAAAATAACAGACACCCTAATATTACCTTTTCAGTCAAAATACAAACACTGAATATTATCTAAATTACGAAATAATTAAAATTATTTAAAATAAATTGCAATAATACTAAAATCTAGCTTAAGAACTAAATTATTCCTTTCTGATATATGTAGCTGTTATTATTTGTTACTAAGTGAGGAACGCTACCTTTACTTCGGCAGGACTTATTTCCTATTTAGGTGACTTCAAGCTTACAAGAGGGGAGGATGTTAATTATTTAATTTCTTTTCTTTTCATTGTTTTTCAAAACTATTTAACAATGTGACAAAAGTTTTGAATTTTTGTTTCTTTTGCATATGACTTCTTCTAGTATAGTTTTTTTTCCGACTGGTATCTTGTTAAAAAAAAAAAAAAAAAAACAAGTGAAACTTAAATTTCACTTTTTTTTTTTTTTAAACAAGATATCGGCCTTCTAATCGTCCTTGTGCATTCGTTTGCGGATAAAAATCGCGCGACTAAAAATCACAAGTGCGTGTTGAAATCGCGATTTTTTAATAGCAACGATTCAAAATCGCAAGTGCGTTTCAACCCTTAGGCCCATCGTCCACTAGACAACTTTTAGTTGCGCAACTAAAAGTTGCTCGGGGTTGCTTACAATCGCTCACTAGGCAATTTCCGAGCAACTTTTGGGTTCATTATTTTTAATTGAAATGTTAAATTGACCTTGTATTTTGGATCAGTGTCGATACAAAATTCGTTCAGTGTGAAAATAAAACTTGTTTTTCGGGTTAAAAGCCTCTCATTTGGCAAAAATTTTGGAAAATTCCAAAAAAGTTGCTGGAAGTTGCTCGGAAATTGCCTAGTGGGCGAGGGTAAGCAACGAAAAGTTGCCGGGAAAAAAGTTCCGCGAGCAACTCCGAGCAACAAAAAGTTGCCTAGTGGGCGATCTCCCATATATGTAAGCTAATGTAATTGGATTGGGAGCAACAAAAAGTTGTTAAGGCTAGCAACAAAAAGTTGCCTAGTGGGCGATGGGACTTAGGTCCAAATTTCTATTCTTAGTGACTTAAGATAGAGCATGGACAAATATACCAGTTATGTTTTGACCTGAATGATTTTTCGAACTTTTTAGAAATGTTTCAAATTACAACACGAATATTTTTTTGGTACATTTAGTTCATTTTTTTCTGTGAGACTTGTAGAAATTGATATAAATCAATTAATAAAATAACATTAAAGTAATGGAATGGGAAATACGCCAATTTTGTATAAATAAATAAAAAAAAAAAAGATAAATTTCTAAATCTAGTGTGTTGCAAATTGTAGTAGCCGTGGCGTGATGGTTAGTGCGATGGACTGTCATGCCGGAGGTCTAAGGTTCGATCCTCAGCCTCGCCACCTATTTATTTAAAAGAAAAACGGCTACTGCCTCTTGCGAGGAATTGACAAAACCTCCAAGAGTATCTCCTGTCACAGAAAAGTGCCGCTCGTTAGCCGTTCGGATTCGGCAATAAACTGTAGGTCCCCTCCATTCCTGCAGACACGCACACAGGAATGGTTGAGAGTTGTAAGTCACTAGGCCCTAGTTCTTCATGAGCTGTTGTGCCATCAAATTTATTTTTTTTAGTGTGTTGCAAATTATTGTTTCCATTTTTTTAGCTAAATTGACTGCACTAAAATTTTGAAAATTTATACGTGTCTCATTTATTTTTTTTTTTTACGGAAAGTCAGTGGTAGAAATAAATCTTTTGATTTATGTCAGATATTATTAAAAAAAATAAAAAAAATTAAGAAAAAATTCGATTTTTTTTTAAGGAAAACTGTATTCTAAAGCATTTGAATTGTTATATTTATTGGTGAATTAGTTTACAATAATTTTTACAATTAACACAAAAAAAATTGACATTGCACTTGACATTATTTTCATTTGCTTTCATTTTTGACTAATTCTTGCTCCTCCCAACGTATGTCCTGTGTCCAAACATATTTTTTTTGGAGAAAAAATACTCCCTTTTCTATCATATTCAATGTAAGTAAATTAAAAAAAAAAATTAAATCGTATATCATTATCATCATAACAATTTCTTCGAGTTAATATTTAATAATAAATCTCATTTGCTTATCGCCGCATCGTTTTTAATGAATTTCATTGGAACTACAAGAAAATAGATAGAGGCAGAGTAGATATAGTATAAGAATAAATTGAAGTACCAAATAGAGAATAGGGGAAGATGGGACACTTGTGAGGATTGACATACACACAACAGCTATCTATACTATTACTACTTATATACATACAACCGAAGAAGACAGAAAGGGAATGAGTTGTTAGAAAAGTTAATTACCATTAATTATCGCGTGGAATTCGCATTAGGTACTTGGAAATGAGGGTTGTATTTAAATTAAACCGAAATGATTTATTTACACCGCAGACTTAATGGTGGAAGGACGAGTAGTGGGTTATAGGGTGCTTTTGTGCGTATAATCGAGTAGAAAAAGAAATGAGATGAGTTAAACAATTTTTAGCGGTTTTGTCAGCCTTGATATGGGCGAAGACAAGTTTTGAACTGGAAATATTGGCTCTTAGCAATTACTTAAGTAGGTACTATAGTTATGATGCTTTAAGGGTATAACTTGTTTGTTGAGGAGTTAAACACTTAAATTTGGTAAAGCCTGTTAAATAATTTGAACCTTTTTTGAAACAATTTGATATGGCTTAGGAAGGATGATTGGTTTTATCAGAAATCAGCAAGTTCATGATAATATACCTACAAAGATTCTTGTAGGTACCTATCTCACTAAAAACAGAACAAAAAATCCAGCGCGAAAACCGTTGTATGATTTTAAATCGATAATTTTCTTATCTTAAATCATATTTACAAAAAAAACAAACCCCAACACCATTTCATTTATTTTCTCAAAGCTGCTGTCTTCGCAAAAGTGTTTAAAGAAAATCTCCACGATCAACTTGGTCGCCTGTCAGTATAAATGTCATAAGTATTTCAATGCACCCCCGTACTCTTTCAAAACTTAAAATATTTCTGCCACAAAGGTAATAATTCGTTTCGCAGAATTGCGAATTGTAATTTTCCACAGTCGTAGAGAAACAGTCTCCTGAGGTTGTTTTTTTGTTTGATTTTTTTTGCAGGTAGAGGTGTAGGTATACCAGTTTCTATCCTTAAATCAACTTACCCACACCCGCAATAACTATAAATACACGAAGCAAAAACCAACTAAGCCCTCGAAATCCGTAAAACAACTCCTCTGTTTCATATAATACAACTGCTGCGAGCTATGATCAAAAGGACCTCCACAGAGAGCGAGAAAAAGACAGAACTTGGAACATCCTAAGATCCAGCCAACTGCAAAATGCAAAGACAAAAAAAAAAAACTACTTGAAATTTAAATCGTCTCCGTCTCCGTCGTTGTCGTTCTCATCTTCGTCGTCGTCGTCGTATTCGAAATCGTAGTCCTTTTTAGTCCTCTTGTCGAAACATCGGGATTCCCAGTGATTATGAATTAAGACACATCCAACAGTTTTAGTGTGGATGCGGAATCCAAATCCTGTTGCATACAAAATTCCTCCTGTGCAACAAAACACGATTCGTAATTCACCGAGTAAGAACTGACGTTATCAGTTGCTGAACATTTCCAACTTGTTTTGCCATATATTTCTTTGCCCAGCCATATACATAGCAATGGTGTTTTTACCTGTCACTATGGCAGCGGACCACCCGTCAGCCTTATCCCCCGCAACCCTAGCAATCCGGACGGTCGTAGTATTTCTGTCCGATTTTTTTGTGATTTTTGTTCTCTGGTAGCTGGGTGATGGGATTGGGATGCATCTCCTATGGTGTGCATATTTTTTGTTGCGTTCAACATCTCCTTTTTGATTTAACACAATTTTTGGATAACTCCTGTGGATTTCGCAAGGAGGCTGGGGTCTTGGATTAAGTAACTATGAATACAAAAAAAAAAATAACGGATTTGTCATGTGGCAAAAAGTACACACCTGTACAACTAATATACACAACTACAACAACATACAGGCTCCCAGGAAGATGAAGAAAATGATGAAATGGCAAAATTTTCGTCTCAGAACTTTTAATTAGTTTTTGTTAGCCTGGCCTGCGTTGCTTAGTTTTTTTTTTTTTTTTTGCAATTTTTTCCGAGCTATAGAGTAACATTGGATATGGTATGTTTGTGGATCCACAGGACATGAGATGAATTGAGTTTAATTTTTTTTTTTTTGCTTTTAATTTTTGTTCCACAATCTTTTATCCTTTTAGTTCGTTATCACTACCTGTACTTTATTTGCATGCCTGACGTTGTGTTGTTTTAAAATCATTTTTTTTTTGCTTTTTTGTTCGTCCTTGTGATAAGGATAAACCTTATAAAAATACAAAGCTATAAAATTCTTAATCAAATTCTAGTTCTATTTGTTTTTCTTCTTTTTTCTATCTGAAATTTGTGATGAACTAGGAATCCTTGGAAGTTTCTTTTTTTTTTTTTTAAATACCTAAATAGGCTTTGAGGTAAGAAGTTAATCAGAATGAGACAAATTACAGAATCTCGTGGGTTAACAGGGGAAAATACCGATGCTGGCTATAGGGGACTTAAGATTTGTCTTGCCATTCGTAATGAGTTGGCGTGTGGCTAAGAGTGTTTTAATTGACTTTTAATAAGATTCACCCTTAACTTAGTTGGAATAGAAACTTTATAAATTTATACTTATACATAGTTTGTCAATAGGTCTCCCAACATTAAAACACAACCACACTAAAACAGTTACTCTGGGGTTAACAAATGCTTAATGTTTCCATTTATTTTTTTAATTTGAATTTAATTTATAATTAAGGCTCGTATTAGATTTTTACACTGATATTTTAATTTGTGTATTTCTTTCATTTGCAGGTTTAGAAGGATAAAAAGGTAAGAATTCTTAAATTAGTTTATGAATTTGTGCTTAAATAGAAACAACTTAAGGAATCCTAGAGTAAGCGTATTTGATGTGATTATGCCCACCTAAGTATAAATTTATAAGAATCGACCCTGTTCTTTGACAAGCAGCGGAGCGGAACCTATCACTTTTTAAAGGCTTCTTTGATTTGTTTGCTTCATCTCAGCTGTCGTCAATTTACACTCATGCTTTCTGAAAATTCTCAAATACATATTATGAACCCTAATAAGGGGATACCAATTCGGGATGTTTATCAAAAATTCTGATTTATTTTTTCTAAATTAATGGCAAGAATTTAGAGATGAGAAATAACATTAAAAATATTTTATATTTTCGACTTTTCCTTAACCCATTTCCGGCGGCTACCAGGTCTAGTTGACTAAGAAACTTGAAATTTCACATGCTGGATATTTTTTGTGTAATTAGAGGAAATATATATTAAAAAAAATTTGGAAAAGCTTTTGTTTTCCCAGAAAATTCGTATTGCGTTTTCGTATAACGCTTGAAATAAAATTTTTATGAAAAAGTAATTAAATATACCTAGATACAATTGCTAATAAAAAGATTATTGAAAATTAAAAAAATGACCAAAAGTAATAGAAATTGACCTAAAAAAAATATATTTTTTTTTTCGAAAATTATAAAAAAAATCAACAAAAAAAAAATTCAAATTTTTTTTTTCCAAAAATGAAGAATAAAATTACCTTTATATACTCTGTATAAATTTGAAGCTTCTGAAGTTAACCCTTAAGAAGATAAAAATAAAAAATTGTAAAAAAAATCATTTTACCCAATTTTTTTTTCCAATATGAAAAAAATCAAAAAGCTCATTTTTCCCAAACTTAATTTTTTTTTAAATGAAGACCAAAATTATCTATTTTTTGTATAAGTTTAAAGTTTCTGAAAACAACACTTATAAAGATAAAAATCAAAAACTGCAAACAAAAATTGATTTAAAAAAATATTTTTTTTTAATTAAAAAATAATCAGAAAACTGTTTCTTTTATTTTTAATTTAATTTTTTTTTTTCAAAAATCTGGACTAAAATTACCTATACGCTTTATAAATTTGCAGTTTCGTAAACCAACCCTTAAAGATACAAATCAAAAACTTTACAAAAATTGAAAGAACAATTGACCTAAGAAAATACTCATCCTTTTGTTGAATAAGGATGCAATCAAAAATTATGCTTTTTAAAAAATTGGTATATTATTAACATAAACACACAATATTTTGAAATAAAAAACCGTTCAATCTGATTTGAAAAGGCAACGAAAGGAAATATTTTTTTAGGTTCAAATACTACTGATGGATAAGGCGAGCGTTGCGAAGACGCAACGTAGTATGCTTTCATCTTACCTGTCAGACAGGCAACTTATAAAAATTGCGTCGACATGATTTCAGAATATAAATTGGGCCTTTATTTACCTGTAGTTAACATTTTAAATATTTCAAAAATGCTACCTCAAAATTTGGAAAATTTCATATTTTGAAGGTTCAAAATCATCACAAAAAAATTTTTTTTTGAAAAAAAAATTCTAAAACAGGTCGATTAGATAATTCAATTAACTCTCAAATTCATTACTTAGTTTATCTAAATTTATCATCAATTAAGTTCCAAAAGTTCTCAGGTATGATGTTGCGTTTTCGCAATGATAGCCGGAAATGGGTTAATAATTTTTGTGTATCTTTTTATTATTTTATTGTATGAATTTATAATATTCTCTTTTGAAAGTTTTTTTTAAACATGGCTATACAATATTTTCTTTAATTAACTACGGAAATAAATCAGCATGTAAAAGAATTAGCGCTATTTTATTGGACTTGTTGAATTATTGATTCAAAATAGCTTTTAACGGCTTTTAGTCCATAATAATTTGTATCCTATTATAAAATTTGATATATGAGAAAGAAAACGAATCGATGTTAAATATTTTTTTTTTTATAAAAAAAATTCTTTGGAGGAAATTTATTTCTAAAAAAGCATTATAAATTTATTTTCCGTACGGAATTTTCGCCAGGAAAATGATGAATAAATTTTTTTAGATAAAATATTTCCCCCAAGGAAATTTTAATTTATAATACAAATACTTTTTATATTTTAATTCGTATGATAAAACAGTAAATTATCCAATCGCTGTAAACGGCCCTTAAGGCAGTGATTTTGGGCTACAAAAATTCTAGAACTAAAGTTATTGCAACACTTCGATAAATAGCAACCCTGACCGTAATATAATATACTGATATACGGAGCCTTGTTGTCAGTTAAATTAAGGGACATTTTTCAATTAAAGAAGATGGCGGAAATATCCGTCTAAGCAGAATTAAATTGGAAATTCTTCAGTGACTCATGCATCTTGCTGAACATTTTGTGTTCGTAATCTCGTTAAAATTCCATGATCTTCTCTGCTTCCATGGATCAATTGTATCTTTTTTCAATACTCAGAAGGTAACTTGTCTAGTTAAAACAATTTTCTTTTTTGTGTGGCGGCTACTTTATCATAGTGAGGCCTGGCACATAAGATGGATGTAGTGGGTAGAGCAACAGCAAATTGGGAGTTTTCTAGAGGGTAAAATACCCAAAGTTCGCTATCCTATTAGAATCAACGATATAGTTCAAGGTCAATGATTTCACAAGATTGGCTTGCTTATTATTTTTGCCAAACATATTTACTTTGCCATTAACGACAAACTTGATCTGGACAAATTTTCGTTAAAAAATATCGAGGTTGTTAATCAAAATTAACAATATACGATTACGGTGTTAAGAAGTTCGAAAAAGTGGCTTTCGTCATACAGTCCGTTGGTGGTTTTATTCGGTAAGTTTTGGTGTTATATTATAATAAATACGAACTACCCTCTTGGGTAGAAGGTGCCCCACTGGTCATGTTCTGATAAATTTTTGATTGTGCCACCAACTGGTTTTTCTTCTCTCTTTTCCTTGAACGTCTGTACTACACATCGTAATGAAACTCTTTGATGGTATCAATTGGTAGAGAGACAACAATCTTTGAAAAGTAAATCATTTCTTATCAACATCCTAGTAGGCACTTTCGAAAAAATAATATATATTTTATATAATTGCAGTTACCGTCTTTTTTATGCGAAAAAGTTAACGTGGGATTCCACGTAAAATTTTGTTTTTATCAGAGGTACTGCTTCAAGCGACAAATCATCAAAACAATGGATAGAATTTCTGAGAAGATGATTAATTAATGTTTATCAAAAAGTCAAAGAATGATTATTTTTAAAGACGTTGCAGGTACCAATGTATACGAATTAATTTTCTTCACCACTTTTGTGATAGCCAGTCTTAAAATTTTTAATTTTGGCAGACTAAGTTTGTTCCGTTGATATGATCCGTATACCTCTGTTCGTTTACTTTTCCCGAACCTGTTAACTGCTGTCGAAATTCATACAAAAAAAAGTAAAATTGGACTATAATTTGCAGTTTTGGGAAGTAAACGAACAGAGCTAATCTTTCATACCCTGCAATGACAAAAATTTTCTTTTGGTTTAACAGAATATTCATGTGATATAATTTTCTCAGATAACGTTGGTTATGTTATGCATGACGTTACGATAGTTTACCTTCCAGAAGGTAAGTACATTTATGTATTTTGATAAGCATATACCAATTTTTTTTTAAATCTTATAAAAAAAAACACATATATTTAAATTTAGCTTAACAGACAATTTTGGTTCATCGCTTATGAAAATAAATGGACCACAAAGGTAAAAAACATATGCATATATTTTTTTCTATCTTCATATAACATATGAAAGGGCTTCATGTATGAGTATAATCTACCTCCTCCCTCGCTTCGAATCACTAACGATGATCTCTTTTATTTTTTTATTTTCACATTTTAAAATATTTCTGTAAATTTTCTGACAGAAATACACAACCACACAAACATGGCGAAAGATTTGATATTGGTTGACGACTTTCCCTCTGGATTTTTGATCACCATCACAAGCATCAACAGAGTGCGCTATCCTGAAGCCCTGACTCTTGAGTGCTGATTCTATATTATGATGGGATGATGTCAATAATTTCTTTTTCGATTTATTTATGAGTTATTTCCGATTTTATTTATTCCTATGATTTAGGGGTTTTTTGTGCTTACGTCTCTTCACTCTGAAAAGTCCTTAACTTCTGTATGCTTTTATATCCCCTTATATGCTCGTAATATTGGCATACAACTTTATATGGAATGGCTGCGGTAAAAATAAATAAAAATCATTTTTTACAATTCACCTTTCACCTTTTCCGTTCTGTCATCCTCCCTCGCAGCTGACACCAACGCAACGTGTGCTTCCCCATCGTAATCGGTCGCCACAAAAGTCCAACCAAAGAAAAGAATGAGAGAGTTCCTGCCAAACGTTTGGAGGATGTGCACACTTGCAAGGGTGGTTATGACTCGAAGAAGCAAGTGGGCCCAATTCATTTCGGGCCACAAAAAAAAATATAAAAGAAGGAATATTCGGGTGAGAGGAAGAAAATCTAATAATTGCATCTCTATGGGTTTATTACCGTCGTCGTTATCTCATGGCTCACCTTCATCGTTTTTGTACAGCAGACCTGGAAGAAATAGCATAAAAGGATGAGACCTTATCCTTTTCGATTTTATCTCATTGCCCTTGGTTTTTATTTACTTTTTCGAGATTCATATACTATACATCGCGTCGGTACTATAGACTAGGCAGTATGCTTTTTGGTGATTGTATGAAAGTGGGTGTGGCAGAGGGTGGATATGGCAAGGACGTGCCAATGTGCGGAAGTAATTTGTGTTTTCATTAGGTTTACACATTGAAAATTGCTCGTATTGGTAATGGGCTGTGGAATGCTTCGAATTCTATTTCTGTTTTCACTCGATTTTTGAGTGAGCAATCGTAGAATACCTACGATAAACCGTTATGGATGCAAGTGTGTTTTATAGAAGTAGGATATAGAACGAAGTGTATTTAAGAGACTTCCGATCAAATTTTGGACGTCTAGCCGTCTGGAAATATACTTTTTCGGAAGGGATGTTTTTGTCTTTTTTTTATATTATGAGAAAAATGAATATAGATGCACATAGAACATAAAACAAAATTGGTTAAGTGGTGTTTTAGGTATACAAACATAAGCAAATCATTACTAAGCCACAGATACCAACTGTTAAAAGAACACTGTTGCCAATTTGATAGACATACAAAATTATATCTTTTGCCTTCATTTTCAACCATATTATAGATCGAAAAAGTCTTGATTACCTTAGGTAGAGCTTAAATCTTATTAAAAAAAAAACTCAGAACTCAAAAGTACTCTTGTAATGGATTTGTTTGAAATATTGCCGATTTAAATTTAAAAAAAAAGGGTTAAAAGAATATGAGCAATTTTGGAGAAAACGACACTTTAACTTAACTAACCAACTGTTGTGACATATATGTACATCATTATGACAGAATAACTGTGAATATTTTTTCAATACATAAATTAGTATTTTTATGTAAAAATAGGTCTCAATTACATTTTATTTAATATCTTTTTTCTTACTTGAGTTTTACATTGGTTTTTCGACATAAACTGTTGATTTCTAGGATTCAAGGTACCAACTTACATTTATTTTTTATTCGTTCTCTCATCGAAACAGTTTAAACAGTTTCAAATTTTTCCCCACATTCGAAATTGCGTATTGACAAGGTCCTCACTAGTCAACTGATGAGTTACATCCAAGTGAAATCGCCGCCGGGACGAAACGCCAATTTTCATAGACTAAAGGTCGTTAAAAGCTGTTTTGAATCATTAGAATAGTTTTTGAGGAAATTTGAAAAACCGAAACATTCGTATGGTAGTTATCTATTGAATCATAGAAAAATGCTTTGTACAAAACTTGTAGCAAATTGGTCCACCCGTTTAAGCTCTAGCTCAAATTTCAGTGGACGCACAGACACACACGTATGGCAAAACCTATTTTTTCGAAGTTCTCCATTATCGTAGTTTCAATTTTTATTACAAGCGTGAAATATTTTTGGGAAACATACGGATATCTCCAAAAAAAACCAAAATTTCAATGGCGCCAACTCGACGAAAAATATTTTTTTTTGTGCAACTATCTCCAATAATCTCCAATAATCCCCATCAATATATTTTTTGTGTTGTATAACTTGCAGTTTGTTATTATTGTATAGTCATTGCAATTATGTGTGTACCTGTACAGAATATTACTGGCTGAACAGAATGGTGACGGAGACGGAACTGGAACCGGAGCTGGAATAGCTGTCAAAATATTGAATACATGCAAATTCAATGGTCGCGTTTTGACATTTGACAGTTCTGAACTGTCATTTTTAGAGCTTCTGATTGGACAGCAGTCATAAAAATTCAGTTGACGTCGATTGACATTTAGTTACGTTTCTTACGTTTTTTTCTGAATTTTCAGATGAAAAATTCTATCTGAAAATTCAGATGACAGCTAAAAGCAAAAAAAAAAAAAACAGTTCTTGATCGTTTTTTTGTTGGTGTGTGGTCTGATCGTCTGGGTCTCGTATCGCTTTTCGGATTTTGATTTTAAAGTGCAAAAAATAATAAAAACAGAATAAATAATTTCAGACTTTTTTGTGCGTTCAGTGTTACGTTTTTCAGAACTGAATTTTTGGATCTGTCAAAAACGTGGTGATGAACGCGGCCAATGTTGCGAACACAACGTAACGTAGCCGCATACGGAGCTGCAGCCGCAAACGGAAGAGTTCACCAACTTTTAACTTTTCACGTACGACACTTTTGACGTTTCAATTTGAATGAAGAAAAAAAAAAACAACTTTTTGGGTCGGAAAAAAAAAATTGTGGTTATTTGTATCGCGAAAAAAATTATTTATTAAAAGGAAAATTATTGGAAACAAAAAATTTGAATTCTGAGCTTGTACACAAGAATATTCTTTTGTTTTTCTTCAAAATACATTCAAAGCTGTACAGCTGCATTGTGGGCAGGTAAAAAAAATAACGTACGACACTTTTTGACAGTTCTTCCAGTTCCGTCTACGGCTCCAGTTCCAGCATTCTATTCTGTTCAGGCAGTAAGTCGATTAGAGTTGTTAGAATCCAAAAAAGGCAGGTGGAAATTTGTAAGTATTTTTTTTTTTTTTAATTTTATTAAATAAGAAGTCTTGGAATCTTTAAAGAAGTTTAAAGAAGGATAAAAGATTTTAAACTTGCATAGCTTCAATTTAGGATTTTCTCCTGGGGATTTGCTCGGTTTTCTCATGATGGGGATTTTTTCTTTAAAGATTTGTTTTTTGGGATTATGTTGCTTGACCAAACATCACAAATCCTATAAATATTTAATTCATACGATCGTCATGCAACAGTGGCATACGACCTCTCTTTTTGAGTTAAAAAGGGCTTATGAGGAATTTAAAATTATGTACCAACATGCATGTAAATAAACGAAGTAAACTAAGAAAAAAAAAACAACTTCTGCCCATGCAGCTAATTTGCTATATGAATTTTGTATAATATAAATAAAATCTTTTAAATTGTTAGCCGCAGTTGAAGGATAAGTATAGATTTTTCACGAGCCGATTTGTGCTGTTCGGTGAGGTCGCGCGGCGTAAATCGACTGCTGTAATTTGACTAATCGTAGGTGGACTATAGCCGCAAGCCCCAAAGTAGATCCACAGCCGACTCGTGAAAAACCGGCATAAATATTCATGGTATTCAGTCATGACTTTGTTTTAATTTTATGCCAAGTATTTGTAGTAACATGGTTGGTGTTTTTTCCTCTTGCGAGGAACTGAAAAACAAAGTCTAACACTGTCATGTAAAAAATAAATAATCCAGTTCGATTAACTTCAAGATTCCTCCTCCTCTTCGAAACCGACTGACTATACAAAAATACGGAGCGGGATTGCGGTATACTAGGTTTTGCCGTATAGGATCAAATTCTGCGTCTAAGATTTTTATGAATTCATTTTTTCTAATAAGTTTTTTTTTTTTCTATCATTATCGGACTAAAAACATGATTTGATAAATACATGAATTGACAAAAAGTTTTCATTGAATATGCGGAGGAATAAAGAATTTAATTAAACATGCGTCTTCTTTGATTTTTGTATGTATAAGTCGATTTCCCTAACTGTATGATTCTTACGGTTTTCCTCCTTTCCATATCCAACCATACATTTCACTTGATACCTTTTTATGCATCCAAAATCCTCAAAAAAAAAAAAAAAAAAACATTCTAAATTGTATAACAATAGTTTCAATTTTCCATGCAATCTGTTCTCCTGTACCTCATACTTTTCCCGCGCAAAATGGATTGTTATCTTTAAACACAAGCACAATTCCTCGAAGCATTTGAATATGTATTTGCATATAAACGATGACTTTTGAGCAGTAAATGTGCGGCAATTGCATGACGTATCCGCCAATTCATTGTTCAAATGGCAAAACCAAGGACTTAAAAAATATGCATATAAAAACCGCAAAGGAAACACGCTCACAAAGGAAATGGAAAACGGTAGCAATTTGGCAAGAAAAGGATCTGCTCGCGAATATCACATTTGAAATGATTTTCGTACTTTTTTTTTGTTGAAGATGTTTGATGGAACTGAACCAAGTTGCAAGTACAAAAAAAAACAGTTGAAAAGCGTCAAAGTATTATAAACACTTTCTTGGTGGTTAGAAAAAAAAGCGAAAAGAAAAACGAGTATTGGAAAAGTTTTGCACTTAATAAATGTGAATTTCAGCTTTTCTTGCGCTGATATCCTTGAAGAGCTGAAGCTACCTATATACACCTTTGTTGACTTCTCCTGACGTTCAGCGGACTAGGATTTTACTTCTTTCTTAAGAAGGACGAAATGCAAAAATTATTTATGTTTTTTTTTGTTTTTGCAGTTTTTTTTTTGTTGAATGTATAGAACGAACAAAAGTTTAAACAAGAAAAGTTCGCTATAACCTAATTCAACTTCATTGGCGGAGATTATTTTAGAAATTTCTTAAGCTCTACTAAAAGTGAATACTTGTATTTTCCATTGTATTTTTTCAGTTTAGTCCTTTAAAAAATTCAATTATGAATAAAACTTAGCTATGGCTGATGGGAGGATAAAGGTAAGCATTTTTCATGGAGCATGAAAGATTTATTTCGCTTTATTGTTTTTTTATATTTTTTTTTACTGCGATAGTTTTATTTTTCTAGAAGATTTTTATATTTTCTTTTAAACTTTCAATTTTTGAGCTGAATAAAAGCAAGGTGAATTCAAATTTCCGATAAACCATTTATGTGACTAAAGCGATTTTCGATTAAAGGTTTAGAAGTACACAGTTATATTATTTTAACAATTCAAGAAAGAACAAGCCCATTATAATCTATATACACTACTTGACAAAACAATCAAGGAAACAAAAAAAATCACCTTTTTTTAGGTTTTTTTGAAGAGCTGTATCTCTGTGAAAAGTGGTCGAATTGAGATGAAACAAAAAGCATTCTGAAGCTTTATATTTTTTGTATTATGACATATTTAGCAAATGACTTTTTTAAATACCGTTATTGCGCAATCATACTAAGCAGCACGACCCAAACATTTTTTATTTTTTTCTTTTTTTTGAACATTGTCATTTTCTTTGAAATTTTTATTTTTGGCCAATTTAATATTTTTTTTTGATAACTTGTTTATTCAGCTTAGAGGTCGTCTTTTTTCGTCATTCTACAATATTTTTTCAGAAGAATATCTGGCTTTAAATAAAAAAACAGACTTTTAACTTTGACTACCAATATCTTTGCAAGGAATGACGACACGAAAAATTTAAGGGTTCTTTTAAAAACTGAAATTAATTTTCTACAAAACTTTATAACGATTATTTTTTTTGGCTCCTCACCGTTACATTCAGAAAAGGTAAAAAAACGACATTTAAAAGACTTTTTGTAAATCTTTTACTGCTTTACAAAAATTGACTGCAAGACTCAATTTGGTAAGAAATTTTAAAGAACTATAGACCACCAATAGTTCTGTAAAATTTCAAATTAATCCATTCAACCGTTTTCACGTACCAAATGATCAAAGTCGTAAAAACCCTATAAAGGCACAAATTGGGTGGTTCATAAACATTGTGAAATTGTCATCAAAATGGAAACGAAAACAACAATTTCTGCCCACTTTTTTTCACAGTTTTGCATTTGAACTCGAGATTTAAATCAAACTTGACATTACGATCATAAAAAAAGAAAAAAGTGGGTCCCCCAATTCCGTCTGTCTGTCTGCCCGTTGACCTACAGCCCAAACCACTGAAACGATTTTCTTCAAACTTGGAGCATAGCATTTTTAAGTGTTGCGCTAGAAGGGAAATCGAAATTTTGTGTGCCTAAAAAAATAACGGTAGGTACCTGCCACAGAACCGTTTTTTAGTTTTACGACATTCTCCGTAACAGCTGAACCGATTTTCACTAAAATTTTTACTCTGGAGGTGCTTTTAAATATCAAATTTTTTTTCAAAAAATTAAATTTCGAATTTTTAAAAAAGAGTTCAAATTTTTTTTTTTTTTTGAAAGATCATTTTTTTGAAAACGGGTTGATGAATGTTTTTGAAATTATGAATTTATTTGTATATTATTAAAATGGCATACCAATTTTTTTTCTAAACAATTTCAAGGATTTTTTTGTGTATATAAAAAAATATTTTTTAAGAAAACCACGCCAACGAATTTTCTGCATAACTTCAAGAATTTTATGCGTTCTTTATTCTGAGATTAAAACATTTAAATTATTTGTTTTTTTCGATTTCAAGAACGTGTTTCATTCTTTTTTTCATAAATTCTTCAATTTATTATATGGATAAAAATATATATAAGTAATTATTATTATCAATCTTTAATATTCGAAGAAAATTTTACTACAAGAACAAATTCGTGCGATCCAGTCATGCAATTAATTTTCATTTCAGCAAGAAAAATTCAATATTTTTGAAGAATTTTTAACTTTGCATATTGTATACCCTCATTAGGATCAAAAATACTTTTCATTAATCGGTGCTATAAAAAAAGAGTTATTTTAATTGAAAACCACCTGAAACTCATCCCCAGAAATAGTAAACCACAAAAATTAATCTTCCATGGACAGTTTGATGGTATTTTTCAAAATTATTAAAATCTTCCATATGACCTCTTCAAAGATATGTACAAGTATATAATAGACATTACCTATGTATTTCACATCATTTATCCTATAGAATTTAATAGAATTTGATTAACTTATGAAATTGAATCACGTTTACCTAAGCTAAATTTAAATCCACTCAATCCCAATTCTCTGAATGCCAATATTCCCAAATTCGTACGTGTCAAAGTACTACGCAACACTCGCACATATATCCACACTCATATCCTTGCATCCTTGAGTGTGTTATAATGATACATATATTCACCCATATAATATATCCATTTGTATATTTCCCGAACTTTTTACTCGGGTTATGTTTCAATTAATATTATTTGTTTTCCAAATATATGTACGTATGGAAACAGAGTGGCAACATCTCTGAAGGCATCACAGCCTATAATCCTGAGACATCGCAGCCAAGTAGTGGCATCACCTTAAACATAATTACAAATTCCAAAGGGACGACACGAGTTGTCACGGAATTAATCCCAAGTGTCCCTACGGCTAAATTGAAAGGAAAGTCATCTTCATTCTGCCTTACCTTTGCTTTTGGTATCGTTCTGCTCTAGAATTGGTATATATGTAGGTACCTATAGTGCTTCCAACCAAAATTGCTTTAAATTTAAATTCTTGCCAAAAAGGAAACTCATTACTATATCCCCTTAAGCTACCACTGCCATCTCGGAAGCCAGGATTTGTCTTATTTTGTCTGCGATGCTGCTAGCGATTATATAGCGTATAGCAGCCAAGGAGAGTAAGAGTTATTCAACCCCACCGTATTCTGATGGGAAAAAACACCTTAAATCTCCCATCAGCAAATCCTGCACCTTTTTTTGGAGCACATATCCGTACATCAATAAATCTTAAAGTCCTATGCAAACAAAAACCTTTGATCTCAATCAATTTGCGTTCGGATAAAATCCTTTTATTTTCGATTACGAGGATTTGTTGTTTTGTTGTTTTCTTATTCTATGGGGATATATGTACAAATTGTACTACACTACACACACACATATAAATAAAGTGAATTAGATAGATTTGTGTTGTTGCTATTTTGTTTTAAGATTTTTTGTTTGTCTTCATTTTATACGACTGCCAATAGCATACGAGAAGATACCATAATTTTCTGAACTAATTTTATAGAACTAACCCTTTTATAGGAATAGAAAAGAACATAATAGGATATGGATATTAAACAGAAAATTCAGTTGTGAACTGCGAATCTTAAAACAGCCTAAAACTTAAATGTCACACAGCCCGAATTAATTTTAACTACAAAAATCTGTGTTAACTTTTTGGAAGCTTTTGAAGACTTGAATTTTACAATAATTTCAGAATCGCTTCACATAGCCTCATCTTGGCATACAATACTGCAAGAAGCGTTCGCGTATAAGTTAAGCCTGAAATGTATAATTATTATTTTATTTCCCTTTTATATTTCGTATAAAAGATGTTGTTGTTGTTTTCTGCTTTACTATCAATCGTGTGTCGGCAATTTAAAAGTTCAACTAATTTAAATTTCTAATAGGAAAGAACATAGTTTCAATATTATTATAGAGTTCAAGATAAAGGTTCACTGTGGCGTATGTGTAATATTTTTTTTTTCTGAAATTTTCTTTTTTTTTCTTGTAATAGCCCAGGAAAATTAGACTTTCAGTTCGAAAAAATTCCGTCAACGCTGAATTTTGGTGGAGATGTTTATTTTTGTATCCAAAAAGTACCCTAAATTTGGACCGGGGCGGGGCTAAAATTTTTACGGGGAGTGAAAGGGCTTGAATTTTAGTTTTGTGCAAATATCTCAAAAACTATCAGTGCTTTTAAAAAAATGTTAAGGCAAAAGTTGTAGCTTATGTAATTTTACATCATAAAATATTACAGCGCTTTTTTTTCGTACAATCAACAGGTTTTGAGAAAAACGTGCATAGTGTACTGGATTTAGTCAGAAAAATTTATTGAAGTTGCATGTTTCGTATGTGTTTGGGTATAGAAACAAAAATCGGAGTTGGTTAAGTAAAAGTCGCCATATTGAAATAGCTGGTCATTTTTTTTTTCATGCAATAACTCTCCTGGATTTTATTTTTTAACAAAATGGCCAGTGAAAAACTTTTAGAGCATAAAAATACCTACAAAATAAGGTATTATCGATCTCTGGGACTTTTTTCATCTTAAAGTTGGTGTCTTCAAATTAAGCTAGAATATCAGGCTACATTCTTGCATACACATTTTTGAGGAGTGGTAAGAAATTTTCTATACTAGGGGGGTATTTGAATCCGCCATCAATGTGAATTTCGATTTTAAAAATGCAAAAGTTGATGAAAATTTTTAAAATTTGGAAAAATGATCTTCGAAAAAGACATTTCACCAACCCTCTTCTACAAAGTTATCATAAGTTTTGGTGGACTAAATTCAGCTTTTTCGGATTTTTTTTTTATAATTTAGGCATTTTTTTGTCTAATTTTCTTGGGCTATAATGCATATACGTATTTTAAGCATAGGTATGTAGATTACTAGCAAAATAAGTACAAATATGGATGATCTGTAGTTTTAAGACCTGATTTATTTCTTTTTTTTTTTTTTTTGAAAAGGAATAAATTAGTTGTAGGAAACTTTTGAGTCTTCTTTGAGCAATTAGGTATTTTATGCAAGTGCATCAAAATCAAAAAGACATTAAATTTTGCACATAAACATGTATGGAACTTACTATTTAAACTGAAGAATTGCAACGAAAAAAAAATAATAAAGATTTTTGAATGCAACACCAAAAACCCCTGGAGCTGCTGTTAAAGCTATTTTACGGTGATCGCATAAGACTTCTTAATTTAAAACATTTTCGGGCCCCATTACACCATTAATACACCCCCTCCCTTACCCTACCTAACCCTGCTGGATACAGAAAACCCCCTTACCGTTCGAGGGCTAAAGTTAGTACAAAAATAAAAGTAAAAATATGTACATATAAACAGGGTGTCCCCTGATTTAGTACATTATTCTAGGAGGGTATTTTTTAATGCCCGATCGTATAAAAATTTGTGTTTTGAAAATCAAAAGATCTAATTAAAAATGTGTGCAACAGCTCAATATTTTTCTTTTAATTAACTTTCTGGCGGCATAAAATTTATCTCCATAAATTACAAGGGCATCTACAAAGATTGCAGTTTTTATCACTTAATCCATTTAATCTTATTTTACCATTCTTTTATAAGAATTTTGAAAAATCCTGTCAATGTTAATTGATATTTGTATCCTGTACTGCATGTGTATATTTATCATCATCATCATATAATAAAACGGCAAACACAAATTTTGTGGTACAATTTACGCGGTCTATAAAATGCCAAGGGGCATTAATTGTAAATCGTTAAATAATTGTACAAAAAAAAAACTAAAAACAATAAAATTAAATTTAATAATGAGAGCGAGTGAGAGCCAGAGCGAGACCGAGTATATGTATTTGCTTACGATCACAATATATTTACGACACGATTATGTTCACGACACTTATTATTTATTTACCTTGAAATTTACCACGAATTATTATTTATTTAATTTCTTCCAAATTGGCCTTTTTCTTTTTTATGTATAATTACAAATGAAATGACAATTGATAACAGTTTCCCAGCACTTAGTGGAAATATTATTGGAATGTCAGATGGCAGCATTCAGTACGTCAGAAAATAGTATTAATTTAATGACTGCATTTAAATAATGCAATTTTTTTTTTGCTGGCCGGGGTAGACAAAATTGCTGAGATTGTTATCGAGAAATCGTATTCAGATGTCAATTTTCGCTATGAGCTGTCAACACGTTTAAAATTAAATTTTTTTCAAGTTTTTAAAGAAACTCTTTCTTAAAAAAAAAATACAATTTAAGTTTAACCAATTTTGTTCTCAGAGTCGCAACTTAGTAACAAAATTACCTTAAAAGAAGGAAAAAACAACATAAATAAACATAACATAATTATACCTTACCCTTGTTATATTTGTGTCCTTACAACCCCATATCACTTAAAAATCCTTGCACAAGTCAATTTGTAAAAACTCATTATCTGCTCATATTTCTTCATATAATAACAATTTAAGGTAGCCCTCTTGCAGCCTCCCTAACCTTAAAACCCTTCTAAATATATTTCCTCTTTATTTTTTTTTCTCTTCCAACGTTCCATCATAATATTCGCCCCTTTAAACGTATGATTGGATTTCATTTCCCTCCTCTATGAAATGGAGTGTTTAGGTAATTTCGTTTTATGTTTTATTTTTTGCAACCGAAATACTCAAAACCATCACAAAGACATTTCGAATATATTCTTATCAACATTATGTGAGCTTTTGATGGAATACAATAATACTCTTTGCTGTCATCTTTTTTTTTTTTTTTTAAGTGCATAAAGCTGTTTTCCACATTAATGAAAAATATAAAAAATATATTTTAATAACGAATCAATTTTAAAAAAGAAATCGCACAAACATACTCTTTGTAGGAAATTTCAACATCCCAGTTTGAAAAAACATTAAAAAAAAAAAGCCCCATGGAAACCACACATAAAAATGAATTACGATATCAATATAACCTTTGAGTATGGTTTGAGTGTGCCCCAAAACAAATCAAAAAATATTATATTTTTTTTTTAACGTAGGTAAATATAAGAACACATTTATGATATCCGCATGTACAATAATTTGTTAACCACATCCGGAAATAAGATCCCATAAAAGCAGGGAAATTCTGATAATTTCAACTCAATTTTCCGAAGGAGAATTTGCTTTGTAGAGAGGCTTAGGCGAGGTGTTACATGAAATGTATATGCATATGTAAAGCTCAGTAAACATTAACACAACAATATGCTCGAAAACAAGCATAGCAAATTCATAGCAAATGACTTATACACTCTAGTTAACTTGATTAAGGACATAATGGAATTTATTGAAGTAGCATTTTTATGGAAAAGTTCAAGGGAATATGTAATGAAATGATTAAATGAAAAAATAAATTTGGAAAATAAAATATAAATAAATTTATTATGAAAATATTTTAAATCAACAAGCTACGCTTTTCGAACTTATAATTAAGCTCATATCTTCATCTCATTAGGCTGAAATTATTTGATTTATAATGTTGTTTTTCCAGTTTAAAATATCTTTTGTCTCAATATAAAATAAGCTCGCAAAACAACACCACAAATCGACTAATTTAACCCCACCACGGTGCACTTAGTGCCCGGTTTATGCAAAAGTGGTGGCAATATTCATTTTTCGGTGGTTTTATAATGCATAACTGTGAAGTTCACTGAATAAACAACTTTTTGGAACATTAGAAAAAAAAAAGTAGTTTGAATGAAAAATTTGTATGCTGAAAAAAAAATTATTTTAAGTTTTTTGTTTCGTTGTGGGTGCAAAAACTATATGGGAAGTTTTGAATTCGTAAAAAAATCAGAACGAAAAAAGTGGGTCTCGCAATTCCGTCCGTCTATCTCTCTGTGTATTCGCCTACAGCTCAACTCCTTGGATCGATTTTATTTAATCTTGGTATGTAGTATTTTTAGGACATTCCCCGACACAATTTTTTCATATTTTTTAAGGACTTAAAATAAGGGTCCTGTCATATATTTTTTTTAGTATTTTTGGAATATCTTATTATGCCTCAACAGATTTTTTTAAGAAAATTCAGTAAACTTTATTAGGTATAGGCTCTGGTTGAAAATTAAATTTCCAAAAAATGGTTTTAAATGGTACCTCCAATAGAACCATTTTTTTATATTCGTTTTTTTTCGGAAAAGAATAAGATGATTTTGTTATGGAGAATATTCCGAAAAATCCAAATAGTATTTCTATACCTACCAAAATTTTCAAAAAAAAATTGTTTGGATTTAAAAAAAAAAAGTTAAAATTTTTTTTTTTTTTTTTTGAAAATTTATTTTTTCGAAAACAATTCGGTTGATTTTTATGAAACTTGGTACTGAGCGGTTTTTGAATATCTAGAATATTTTTAACAAAAATTTTTTATAGTCAATAATAACGGTTCCTTCCCTATAGATATTAAAAACCTTAACAGAAAACCTAACTTTTCTAGAATTTTTTTTTTAAGTTTAAACCATACCACATATCAAAATTAAAACAAAAAAAAAACAAATTTTGGATTTAAAAAAAAAAAAATTTGAAAATTCTTCGAATTTTTCATATTTTAAGACCGTAACATTACACATAAATTTGTTTTGAGAAAAAGTTTTGTTCAGTTTTTCATACAATGGACTATTATGTCGGTAGGAATATCTGACGCAGTAGGATGTCTAATAAAAGAGAGCGGCATCAATCATATGACTTTGATTGTATCATGAGTGGAGCCAAATAGAAGAAATGAAATTCCGAAAAATCGATTATATAATCGTTTGGCCAAAAAGTTGTAATCGCTTTTAGCCAAAACAAATAATAATTTTTTTTTTTTTTTGGGTCATGTTTAAGTTGCTTTTGGATCATAATTTTGTGGTCCTTAACCTTTTGGTCAAATGATAAACACAAATCTTCTTCATATTTATTTACTTGGTTTGCTTTTGTATAGCTTACGGGTATTTCTCAAAATGATTATAGAAACAACTCGTAGAGATAATAATATTGTACCTTGAACTTCACATGTTCTTTCTATATTATTTGATATTTATGGAATGGAAAAAAGATTTATTGTTAAATGAAAGTTAGACAGTTAGAGCTATATGCGTTTGTATTTTGTTGTCAAATCAATATATTAAAGTAATAATTTGTGTGCTTTGGAAGTTTTTGGGATTAAATTTGAAGCCATGCAATGTGAAATTTGCTTACTTTTAAAATTGTTTCTACAATTTAAGTTCCTCCCTAATAAGAATATATACTTGAAAATTTGATTCTTTATAGCAGTACAGTCAAACCAGATAATTTAAAAAACAAAAAAAAAAAAATTTGTGGCGTAATATAGCTCATGTGGAATTAAGTGCTACTGTCTACTGTTTCGTAACTTATACAACTCTCAACCAATCCAGTGTGTGTGTTTTACTTTGCAGGAATGGAGAGGCCCCTTGCCGAATCCAAACGGCTAAGATAAGAGGCACTGATTATTTCCTTGTAAAATAATGTACACGTGAAAAATAAAAATATTTTTTTTGGTGCAGGAAACTGCGATAAGATCAACATGGTAAACTTACAATAGTACCTTGGATGGTCCGCTTTGTGAGCTCCAAAGAAGATGTTAACTCCCTCTTTGGCTCTTTGGGTCCTCTTTCCCGTCGAGGTAACTCGGTTATTCAGCTTTGGGTGTGTTCAGTCGCCAGGCAGGTGCCAAAGTGTTGGACACAGTTCATAAATTTTGACTCACTTCAATTGGAATTTTTCGTGATGAAGAACGGCCCAACCAAACTAAGTCCTAATGACGAAAATGTGGGAGTTAGTTCATTTAATTTTTTTCTGGTAACAACAAATTTTATAAAAAAAAAAAAAAGTTATAACTACAATTACTTTTTGCACTTTTTGAATCCTTTGTTTTTTTTTTTAATTACTTACTTTACTTAAGATGGCGCTCACAGCCCAGGATGGACTACGGACTCAACCAACAAGCCCCTCCAGCCAGCTCGGTCCCTAGCTAGCTGCCTCCAGTTATGCACTCCAAGTTGGTTGAGGTCGTTCTCCACTTGTGTGCGCCACCTAAGGTGGGGTCATCCTCTGCTGCGCAGACCGTCAGGGGTAGATTCGAAGACTCCTCGGGCTGGTGCGTTGGTGTCCATAAGCTCCACGTGTCCCAGCAATCTCAGCCGCTGTATTTTCAGCTTTATAAAATGAATTTTGTAATCGATTTTTTCAATTAAGCTCCTTTCTGAGCCTATAATGGTA
Source organism: Epistrophella euchroma (assembly GCA_947049315.1). NCBI lineage: Eukaryota > Metazoa > Arthropoda > Insecta > Diptera > Syrphidae > Epistrophella > Epistrophella euchroma. Next base: position 103,222,055 of record OX346247.1, on the reverse strand, counting down.
GACCTTTAAAAATATTCGCGCTAAATTTAAGACAATTTGTTGAAGTTAAAGCCTTTTTTAGTATGTTGCTAGGTTAAAAACAGGATTTTCCAAATTTGAAACGAGCTAGCATCGTATTATCTTTTTAACATTTTACTAAAGTTAAAATCGACAAAATGCGTATTTTTTTCTTTTTAGAAGATGGGTATGATGACTCTAAATGTCACTTTGACAATTACAAAGTAAAGATGGTATATGATTCGCCAATAATGTTTCCTCTTCCCTTAAATTAAATCCTTAAAAAGTCAGCTAATTTCGATGACATAAATGTCTTTTAAACCTCCCTGAATTAAAGATAACTCTACGTCTAATTTTTCACACAATGATATTTAAAACACAATTTTCCCTGAAATCAGGACACGCATATAATAATTCAATCCCTTACTTTAAGTGCTCCTTTCATTCCACCTTCTCCATATATTTTTTTTCTTGCATTCTTCACAAGGGCTCGGAATGTACATACATTATATATTAAAGGTACCAGTTTTTTCTTTTGTCTGTTTCATTCTCAATTTGCAAGTTGATTCACAAATTATCATGCAGTAGTATACCTACCAGCAGAACGACACTATACGACGATGACTTGATGTGTGAGTATGTTTCAGTTATGCTACACTTTCATGTGTGTTTCGTGTTCGTCCTTTTAGAAAGAAATAAGGAAAAACTAAGATGAAGTGGAAAAAACGAAACGCAACATCCTTTTCAATTTCGCGAAATGAAAGTTAACAACATTTTTCAATTCTAATTCAGTTATGAAATAATTCTTTTTTCAGCTTTGGTTTTTTTCTTATTTTTTTTATTATTTTCAGAAAGTGCGAGAGAGTGTTTGTTGTTTGTGTACGTTGTCGCTTTTCTGTCGCTTCAATATCCCTTTAGTTTTCTTTTTTTTTCATTTCTGTTCATTTATATAATTTTCTGTAGCATTATTCAGTGAGTCCGCCACAAAAGAAGCAGCGATGCTACTTGCATGACATACGAGGATAATAACAGGGATAAGCTGGGTTCATCGTCGCGCTTTGTGAATAAATATGTATGATTGGAAGTAGAATTGTGTCCTTATTCCTTTTTTTATTGTGATTTTTTTTTTCTTTATTTTTTGCGAGGCGGTTTTTCCATTTCTTGTGAATTACCATGCAAGAAAAGCTCTACAGAATTTTATACTTTGCATAATGTGTATGTGGTTGTTTAATAAGATTTTTCATCTGATTTATGCAAAAATGTTGTATGTTTATTTGGTTTCACACAACAAAAATGAATTCATTTGGAAAACAATATTAGTATTATTTTGGGTTTAAAATCATATACAATACAAAAACCTTATCAAATTAGCAGGTACACTTAAGAACCTATAAGGATTATTCATGCCGATTATGTGAATCGTAATATTTAACTTCCGGGGAGACCTAGACTTTTACACATTTCCTTTAATGAACTTTCTGGTTCATTTAAAGAACAATACTCAGTAGCCCGTAGCGTAATGGTTAGTGTGTTGGACTGTCATGCCAGAGGTCTGGGGTTCAATACCAGCCGCTTCCACCTTAAGTTTTTTTCGGAGCTACTACCTCTTGCGAGGAAGTGACAAATCCTCAAAGAGTATCTCTTGTTATAAAAAAGTGCCGCTCACCTTAGCCCATCGGATTCGGCAATAAACTGTAGGTCCCCTCCATTCCTGCAGACACGCACACAGGAATGGTTGAGAGTTGTAAGTCGCTAAGCCCTGGTTCTTCATGAGCCATTTGTGCCACCAAATGTATTTATTTTAAGTTTACGCATACGCATGCTATTCAGTTGGCCCAAAGATTCATAGATTGTTGCCGTGAACAAAGTCATTGTATATTTGGTGCAGATTTGTCCTTGGGAGTAGGCTTAATGAAGAAGTTTTGAGTTACAAATGCGTAAACGTACACCTCACGACAATCCGCATATTGTTGTGCGCATGGAGAAAGATGACTACACCAACGACGAGCTCCTGGACCAAACATATGAGCAGTGCCCTAGCTATGGCAATAAAATTGCCTTAGACAAAATTTAATGCCAAGCTAGAAAGGGAAGAAATCTCTGGTCGTATAGTCGAGAAGCATAGACTCTGTACGTCGTCCCCGCCGACAACGGATTCAGACTGATCGACATTCCTGCGCAGCGGAAGATTGTGAAAGCCAGCACGTAGTTTTCACATCTCAATATTCACAAGGGGACTTATGGAGATCTCCATAGATTGACAGTATTGTGATTTTTAATCGACGCACGCAAAACACTACTTCAGTAACATGAATATCCGAACATTCCGAAGGGCTAATATTGACTCGGACCACTTGTAGCCAAGGTACGGCTGCGAATATCCCGGCCACGTCAATAACAAGGGAATATTATGAGAAAATTCGACGTATCAGACGGCCAGAGTAATTACAGGAGATCACTAGGTCCATTTCCGATCAAGTCTCTTGTAACCGCTTGAGAAGTCCTTGGCTAACAGCATCAAGAATTGAGAACCATTTTGGCAACATTGCCAAGAAGCCATTAGAAAAGCAGTCTCTGGATTGCTGGGTTTCAAATGAGCACCAAAAAGAAAGCCCTGTTTTGACGATGAGTGCCGGCAAGAACATGCAGGTAAACAAGATGTATACAAATCGGCGCGTGTAAATAAATCAGAGCTGCTAAGTTCATAAGAGGAAAGAGAGGAACGCCGGCGTTTAAGAAGGAAAAAGAAAGGGCACAGGAAGCGTGTAATCGAGGAAATAGAGAGATGACATAGCAGGATTGAGGTCTGTAAGTTTTACTAAAAGGTGAAAGGAACCTCTCTAGGTTACAAGCCCCGAACCGAAGCCCACAAGCATGATCGTAGTGGAATCACTTATGAGGATTTGGAAAAACCATTTCTTCAAACTATATGTATAACGGCGATGATAAATCGAAAAGAAAGATTGTACCATTCAACCTAGACAACGCTGACTAACAAGTCCGTCCACCCGATGATGACGATATCTAAGTCCAATAAACCAGCTGGAGCTGACGGCCTTACTGTCAAGCTATTCAAAGCAGTAGGCAATGACGCTAGTTAGGAGCATAGACCAGCTCTTATTCTGCAAAATATGGTCGAAGAAAATCATGAGCGATGTTATAAAACGATGAAATATTTATTTTTCCACAAAATAAATTGTATGTTTAAAATAAACGTCCTTAATTTTTTTTTTTTTTTGTTTAGGAATTTTTTTTGTCAGAATACTTCATGTACGAACTGCGAGGTTTTTCTTGTACACATTTTAAATAAAATGTATGTAAGATATATGCAGCTCCACCAGGTAGGCATTTGCAATGATGTGTTATAACATTTTTTTAAAAACCAGTGGCACTTAATAATACAAAACTTTGGAAAAAAATAAACTTGAAAAATTTCAGACTTTTTTCAAGACTTTGAAATTTTATTTCTCAAAAACTATTGACTTAAACAACTTGATTGAAAACAAAATGGAATAATTACCTTTAAAAAAGCTATAACGTATCATTGTTAGTTTTTTGTTGATTTTTAATAATTTTTTTTCCATTTAAAGTTAGCTTTTCAGAAATTGACCCCATCTAACCTCAGGGGGGGAGGGGGGTAGATAAATTTTTTTCCCTGTACAATTTTTTACTTGAAATTAATCCAGGAATAATTCCTTAAAATAAAGTGCACGATATATATATATATATATATATATATATATATCATTTAGGGTCACTTGCACGAAGCAAACGGATAAATATTTACATAAAGCTAAGGACTCAAGTACTCAAGTTTATATAAATAAATAAAAGCTCCTCATTTTTTAATTACACGCGAACGAAAAAACACATTAAACAAAATAAACAAACTAACGCTTTGACTTGATTTCTCGTAAGAAATTCTTAAATTTGAAGCAAGAGCTAAAATATTTATCCAGAGAACGAGGAGAGGATACATTTTAAAAACGCAAATAGAGAACAAATTTTTTGCTACAACGTTAATTCATTCAAATCAGTCAAATAGCTCTCAAATTATTTAAAAATCAGCAGTTAGTGCTGTCAGAAAACTTTCGTGCAAGTGGCCCTTAATCAATTACTTATTATTATAGTGATAAGAATATCTATAATGATTATAATATTTATCATCTTCTGTGAATATTTTAGAAAATTCAGAAATATCCTTTGTACACATGTTTTACATACATACCCTTAAACAGAACAAGAATCCTTCGAACAAATAACCGTCTCCATCTGTTGCATGTGCACACTGTGTGCCAATTTGAAGCAAATTTCGAATTGCCATTCTAAAGATCTCTCACAACTGGCTGTTGCTTATTTTTTGACAGCTCTAATTTAGTTCCGTTTTATTAGAGAACAAAAAAAAAGAAAATCACACACGTCTCCATACTTAAAACATATATTGAATTCTAGAAGAAAAAAAAGTATAGATACTTACATTTGCTGAGTTTCAGTTTGCTTTGGAAGGATGCTTGATATTACCCAAGACCTTCTCACCACCGAATAACCACACCCTGCACTGCAACCCCACCAATTTCCTGAATTAAAATTGCCAACAAATGCAACTGAGTATTGCACTTGCACAGAGAAAGTGAAAAGGAAGCCAGTATAAGCTTGAGTAGAGAACGAAGAGCAACAAAAAAAAATATATAACTGAAATTGAAATCTAAGATGATATAACTCCATGTGACCATATGATTTTTGTGTGAATGTGTGTCTGTGTGTGTGTGCTATGGACGAAATCCTCAAACTTAATCCTGGCAATTTTCTTTCATTGGATTTTTACACAAAAGGCCAATTTGAGCACATATCTTCTGGAAATGACGAGCTATGTTCACTTATTATTTCATCCTTCCTTCAATTTCTTCTATACTCAATGTGTGTTTTTTTTTTTTCTTTTACAGAGTTTGAGGGTGTATGAGCTTTTCTTAAATCCAATGATGATGTCAGAGGCTGACTTACAAATCTACAAGAAGGAAATGATGAGAAATCAAAAAAAAAGAGGTAGGTACAAATAGATGAAAAGAAAAGACATATCCTTATAATAACAATAATCTTCTCCTTTTTACAACACTATATAAACTGCAATTGGGAAGTTTCTTTGCCAGAAAGAATTTCATATACAAACTGAGGGAGGGATTTGATTTATTTTTTAACTTACGATTGAAGAGAGGTCTTCACAGTAATTTTAATACCAAAATATGCCTTTCTTTGATGTTAAACCTCAGGAGTGGATATTTATGATGCTCTAAAATCACAATCAACTAATTCAGTCAGTGCAGGTTGACATCACTTTTGACAACTACAAAGACGGTTTTCACATTAGCCTCACTTCAGGCGACTCATTGTCACGTCTCTTTGTTTTATATCACTCCTATCTCTTGTGAGAATGAGATAGCCAAGTGAAGCACGATTTTTCAAACCACTGCCTCACTTGCCTATCTTTTTTTTCGGTTGGAGTGAGGTACAGCAAAGCGACGTCAAAATGCTTCGCCTGAAGTGAGGCCAATGTGAACACCGTCAAAAAGCTGTCATAACAAAAATGTAGATTGCGTTGCACATGAGCTGCGACCTTACTTACTTTACTTTACTTTACTTTAGATGGCGCTCACAGCTCAGGATGGACTACGGCCTCAACCAACAAGCCCCTTCAGCCAGCTCGGTCCCTAGCTAGCTGCCTTCAGTTACGTACTCCAATCCAAGTTAGTTGAGTTCGTTCTCCACTTGTGTGCGCCACCTAAGGTGGGGTCTCTCTCTGCAGACCGTCAGAGGTAGATTCGAAAACTCGTCAGGCTGGTGCGTTGGTGTCCATACGCTCCACGTATCCCAGCGATAAAAGCAGCCGTATTTTCAGCTTTTTGTCGCTGTAAAGCTCGTAAAGCACGTTGTAATATCTTCCTCTCCATATTCCATCGATACAGACTGGACCCCGCTTAAGTGAAAAAAATTCACTTAAGTGGAGTCCGGATAAGTGAAAAAAAATTCACTTAAGCGGATCTAAAAATTCCATTGAGTGGAGAATTAATGCTAGAAACAATTGTATTTATCTTTGAATTATGAAAATATAATTTTCATTTTAATAAATGTCAAATTACGTATACCTTTTGAGCCATTTGAAATGTTGTTTTGGATTTCTGTTTGAGATGACAAAGCAATGTGTTTATAAAATGTAAATTTAAACGTTTGTGAAATAATCAGAAATTCAAATGTCATTTTCGTGGTGAAAATGGTGAAGGTGAAAAATAAAGAAGAAACGAAAGCATTCAGCAAATATTTCGCTCTGTGCGATTCTATTTTTTTTTTTTTTTCACTTAAGAGAGTTTTTTTCAATGAAAAATATAAAAATGAACTTAAAATATGTTTCAGCTATTCAAGTTTTTCACTTAAGCGAGTTTCGCTTAAGCGGAGTGTTTTAAAGGAAATTGGTCGAAAAATACACGGGGTTGAAAAAATTGTTTCAGATAAGCGGGTTTTTCTTTTAAGCGGGTTTCTCTTAAGCGGGTTTTACTGTATAAGCTTTTTGGATATATCTTATCTTATAATCGCATATGATTATCGCTGATATGATAATCAATTATCGTCGAATCCACCCTAGGACTGTCGTTTTGGCGATATTATCGCTGTGTGGTTTTCAAAGACGAAAAATTATCAAATTAAATGTTGGCCGGTTTGAACGTTTTTTTACAGCCCAATTCATAGCGTGTTTAAAGTGGAATGAAGTGGCCAATATGGATTTATTGAAGACGCACAATTATGTGGTGCACTATATGAAACTGGGCCTAAAACTTCATAGAAAAAACGCTCCCGTTCATCCACATTATCCACACTATACATGTTCTATTCAATTTTACTTATGCATTCAGTTTTTGTGCGGAGTAGGCTTAGGTGCCTAATCAATCTAACATCTGATATGGGTTTTATTTTCTCCATCATACTCCACGTCCAGGTCCACGCAACGGGATGTGAACACACAAAAGAAAATAGAACCCATATAGCCGTCATCATCGCATCCAAGGGATGAAGAAGGAATCATTTTCGGCACGCGGCTTGGCATGGTGATATGAAAAATCAATTTTATTTTGCAGAGTTTTTGCGATTTTGACTTTTTCGTCAAAACCAATGTGCTCCCTTTCTCTTTGTAAAAGGAAATCTATAAATTTTGTTCTTATGGTTCTTGGTATAAATGAGACGAAAAGGTGTACATACTGTGATCTGTGAGTGTTATAAGGATGTACTGAACCCTACATACATACATGTTTTGTTACACAACTGATTGTCCATTACAAAATATAGTATTTCATTGTATGTAGGTGGATGTGGTCGTTTTTCGATGCGACGATGGCCACGACAACACGTTGGCAATATTTGAGAATGTCTAACAAAATTTGGAAAGAAGGCCTTACAAATTTATACATTACGACATCAGAAACAGCCGCAGGAAGCTTCAGGCATTTCAGATGACACTCACGTCATTTAGATCCTTTGTACCTAATGGTGTAGTTGTATTCAGTAAGGGAATTACGGACTTCTATAACTCATGCTCATAGAATACACATAAGAATGTTGCTTGGTGACCAAAAGGTGTCAAAAGTGTCAATACCAAAAAAGTCGTTGTCAATCACAATGCTGGCGTATTCCAGACATTTGAATTATGTCAGACACCTTTGTATCCTTTGACCATTTTTGGTTGTGTAATATGGAAGTTGTGTTGTTATGTTTAAAAAAAATAAAAAAAAAAAAGAGAAAATTTCGTTTGAAAAGCTTTATTGTGAATTGATATGGGATAATGATTCTAAGAGGAATTTTTAATATCTACAGCAGTTTTTGAATATTTCAATGGAATCTCTGGAATGTTGAGATTAACCATCTAAATTTGCTAAGAACTTATAGCGTCCAAATGTCGCTTAAATTTTTTGGGAATATAATAACCTATTGAAAATGTGATGATGCAACTTCAAAAACTTCAATACATCTTTTTCATAGCCACAAAAATAAAAAGATCGATTTGAAGCAGCTCCCAGAAGTTCAATCCTTTAATTCTTCAAGCAAGCAATTCTCGATATTTTCTAGGTATAAGTTAGGTAAGGTTAGGTTAGTGGGCTGACGGTTGATCTTGTTACCGTCACACTTAGATCAATGTAGATCCATTGTGATACCCTATTAGAAGAAACCTATGCTAAAAACAAGACATGACTTATCCCATTTGAGGGATAGATTTCGGCAAGCAGGTTGCTTGAAGTTATCGAAGGGGTTTCAAGAAATTGTTCTTGTAAGTGTGGTCAGCACCTAGACACCGGGTTGAGCAGAGGTATCATCGCCGCTGTCCTTTTGAGGGTGTGATCTTCTCCTTTACCCCCACCGGGTAGATCCTTCTCCCCCACCAGGCTCGGAGGAGCGTGCGGCCTCTCACGACGTCTGGTAGGTGGGTTTGATGGGTCAGCGGTGGTGGTGTGTATGTCTGCTTTATTACGTCTTGCTGGAATGAATCGAGGTGGCCGTCCCCTACCATAAGAGTATTATACCAGTCTTGTGGAGGGGTGGTTACCGCAATTCAAATGATGCTCGAATTCACTGCAGGAGCGGCAAAGGCTAATGTAAGGCTAGCTGCCCGAACTCCTTTTATTGCCACTCCTTCAGGAATCGCGTGTGTCTTACAATCGTAGTACATTTGTTCTATTATTGTAGGTCGGTTGGTTGATGGGATTTAGGAACTTTCGAGCCATTTAATAGCGTTAATATGTATAAGTAAATTGGTAGGAAAATCAAAAACGAGTAACTTAGTAACTGGGTGCAATATTTTGGAACCGTAACTCGTTTAATTTATGGGTGAGAGTGCATTTAAAAGATGAAAGTTTGGCTGAAGTTTACGCTGGTGATCAAGAGGATGTTCATCTATCAGCTCTCTGCGCATGATAAAATAAGGTATAGAACGTCCCTTACTTTGGCGGACACTTTTTGGCGAAATCAAAAAATGTTGATATCTGAAATTGTAGCTAAATAAATTAGTTCAGTCAACGAAGGAAAAATAAATGAAATAAATCGTGTAGTCTAGGTTATTTTTTTAAGTGGTAGGGGTGACCCTCAGGTCTAGCATACCAAAAGTCCCCAGCTTGGAGCAACACTAAGGAAGATGCGGGGTGGAGAAATGTCAAGAAATCTAAAAAATCGGTCATTAGCCTACCAATTTTAGTGTTTATTGATCAATTTTACCCAGAAATAACAGAAAAAGTAGGTATATGTATTCAAAATTAACCCCATAAACTCCCTTCCAAATCATCAATAAAATAATTTTGAATACATGTACTTATTTTTTCTGTTATTTCTAGATAAAATTGATCTATAAACACTAAATTTTGTAGGCTAATGACCGATTTTTTTAGATTTCTTGACATTTCTCCGCCCCGCATCATCCTTAGTGTTGCTCCAAGCGAAAATATAGATATAACATTTTTTGTAGGAAATTTAATTTACTTTAATTCCTTGGTTCAGACTTTTTCAGTTAAGCACTTGGTTTTCGAAATATTCGCGAAAAACTAAAAAAGAGGACCTTTAACCCCCTCTCCAGGCTTAAGCTCGTGGCCCTGGGCTGGGGACTTTTGGTATGTTAGACCTGAGGGTCACCCCTACCACTTAAAAAAATAACCCATACTACACGGTTTATTTCATTTACTTTATGATTATTGTAATTGGTTTGAATTGTCGACTCAAACATTTTGATATTTCTCCATGTTTTCTGGTCTCTGGAATTCGAATCTATCGTTTTTAGAGAGATGTCTGTGTATTATGTGTAGGTATACGTAGATTCGTGAGAATTTTTTCGTCGACCATATCTAAAGAACAAATAAAGATAAATTAAATAAATAAATTTGGTTCACAACAGCTCATAAAGAACTAGAGCCTAGTGTTTTACAACTCTGAACTATTTTGGTGTGCGTGCCTACAGTTTATTGCTGAATCTGAACGGTTAATGTGAGCGGCACTTTTCTATGACAAGAGATACTCTTGGAGATTTTTTCAGTTCCTCACAAGAGGCAATACCCTTTTGTTTATTATTATTAGGTGACGTGGCTGAGAGTCGGACCCAGACCTCTGGCATGTCAGTCATATACGCACTAACCATCATACCACGGCTACTACGAATAAAGATATCAACTTCAAATAAATATTTTCTTATATATAATGACGTCATAACATGCAGAAAGCGAGTTTTAAAAAAATTTAATTAGCGGTTTTCTTTTCACAGAAGGTAAATAAAAGGAAAAAATGTAGAATGTCTTATATCTCGCATATCTATGAGATACAAATATTCCACGACTTCGGTTCAATTTAATTCTACACTTGCCATAATGATGTAATGAAGAATTGGTAAGACTTAAAAAAAATTAAAAATTAACTGAAGTTTTTTTTTATATAATGAAAAAAAAACTGCTAACAATTGTTAAAAATGTATTTCAGCTCGGAAATCTTGAGAAACCACAATGATTTTGAAGTTATACTGATTTGATTCTATACACAATGCCAAAGTTGGCGCAGAACTGAACAAAAATGAAAACTCGGAAGATATTCAGCCCTATCGAGGTATCCGTTCGGAGAAATTCCGATAAGAAAGTCAAATCCAATCGTAACTTAGATAGCGTTCGAGGTATCTGTTTCCGAACAAAATAAATAAAGCATATAATCGCATTCATTTGACATATGGGTCAGCTTCAGCTCTTTTATTTGATAAGCGAAAAAATTCTTTCTGAGAAATTGTTGAAAAATTTATAATTTGCTTGCAAATAAATAATAGCGTTGCTTTGATTTTGGAAGATGAAGGCTTAAATATAAAGACAAGATAGAAAGAGGAAAGACAAGTTTTAAGAGATCTAAAAAAATAAATAAATTTGATGGCACAACAGCTCATGAAGAACTAGGGCCTAGTGACTTACAACTCTCAACCATTCCTGTGTGCGTGTCTACAGGAATGGAGGGGACCTACAGTTTATTGCCGAATCCGAACGGCTAACGAGCGGCACTTTTCTGGGACAGGAGATACTCTTGGAGGATTTGTCAATTCCTCGCAAGAGGCAGTAGCCGTTTTTTCTTTTAAATAAATAGGTGGCGAGGCTGGGGATCGAACCTTAGACCTCCGGCATGACAGTCCATCGCACTAACCATCACGCCACGGCTACTACGATCACTCGAATATATAAAAAAAAAACTTTCAGATGCAGTGTAAGTAGAAATGGATACTATAAAATTGAAGAATATCCACCAATCACTCTTTTTGAACCCTAGTCATTGTTTTCTTTCTCAAAAACACACTTATTACACTAAAGACAGCAAATTATTTATGAATAAATTTTTAATAACAATTTTGAAAAAGTTTAGATTTTTATTCCGCATCTATTTCTTTTCGGAGACCGTCGGAAAAAATGTAATCCACAGTGTTGTCTTTACTTAATGCATTGTGTTGCACTGCAATGAAGTGCGTTTAATTTGTTCGGAAGATCTGCCCGATGTGTCAATCGGAACGGATACCTCCATTGAAAATTCTTCGATTTCGAGTAAATCGGAGAAAATTTTCTTCCGAACGGATACCTCGATAGGGTAATAAACCTTCGATACAGTGCGGTCTTAAAGGAAAGGCTCGCGATGCAGTTAAGTGTGCAAGTAGGAGTAAAGCTTGCTTGAAATCGATATAATGTAATATGCCAGATCATTTTTTTTATAGCAACACTATTAAGACAAGCTTAGGTTAGGCCAGATTAATTTAGGCCATATTTTAGCGTATTTCGTCGAAAGAGCATATTTTTGCATATTTACGTTTAACGTGCATATTTTGGCACGTTTTTGTATATTTTTCATAATTTGTTCAGTATTTTCTAATGTTTATTCAATAAATAATAAAGGTCTAAAGGATAGGCGTTACCAAAAAATTAACACCTCACCTCAGGTTATGTCCAAACAATTCGCGTTACGGAATTTTTTTTTTTTTTTTGAGAAAATCAACCATGTTTGAAAAATCATATATATACGATTAAATCGCATTATCTAAAACAACCACATTAACATTACTTTATTATCCAAACTCTATTCCCAATAGTTCCCTCCCCACATAAATTCCCCAATTAACAGCCCCCCAGCAATCCAACATAAATCAATAAAGTTTATTCAACCGTTTTACACACAGAACCGTACAACCCCAAATTTTCCATCATTTACATTATGTATCACTTTATTATTAGATCAACTGAAAAACAACTCAATACTTTTCCACTTAAATAAATTCGCACTCAATCATCGGAAAATTAAAACAAAATTCTACCGAATAATTAGCACCGCATGTGGATTTTAAAATCGAAACTTTATCCTTCAAGTGCGTACTAGCTGTTCGTTGTTATACCTAACTCTTTCCTTAAAGGAGTTAACTTTTTCTTTGGCAAGCTTCTGCAGCGATGTAGTGTAATGTTAACTCAAGCAGAGCGTAACTTAAACAAAAAAGTTTTTATATCGTCTTGCCCGAAATATGCATCCAGTTTCCTGTTCGGAAAATCTCATTTTAATAATCCTTATCCTTTCCTCGAGAAAAGTTTCACCTTTGCTCCAAAGCCCAAAACACACACCGCATATTCCCTAAGCTTACGTTCTGATACACTCATACCCTTACAAAAACTCACCAATCTCGATGTAAGCTGTTTAACAAGTGCCTAGTTCTGACGCCACTTAATCTTGTTCCACAACTTAAATCCTTGTGGAGAGCTACCAACTCCAAAGCATTTAAGCACGCAAATACGTACACACTGTACCTACAAGGATACAACGGAGCATCACATGTGTCCCGAATGGCTCTTCCCTTAATCAAATTGAATGGTTCATAGTTTAACGCCAAAATCCTGGCAATGAAGCAAGTAGTTTGTGCAGCACACTGATTTCGGGTAGAGTCAAAACAAATCCACCATTTTATCTGGACAGGTAGAAATACGAGTATACCTATCCCGCAGTAATGTAATGCAGAGTAAGGTTTCCGGTCTCGGATGGTAGCAGGACGAACAAAGGCGTCAAAAAAGAAACCCCTAAACGCCCAATTCACCGCGTCAAAGTTGAGTTCCTGGTCCTGGCCAAAGGATGGATGAGCGATATGTTTTTTTTTTTTTTTTTTTTTTTGAGAAGAAACGAAAAACGTGTGTGATCGTTAGTTCGTGCGAAAAGTCCTATGGACTGATGTGGAAAATCGTTTAAAGTGGTTGACCCATCTCCTATTTTTGTTATTGTTGCCCTATGTGGCCGGTGCCTCCCATCGAAATAATGAAAACACATCACAGGACCACTGATGGATGACGGAATTTCCCGGAGTATGAGGTGTCCCCATCTCCCACCCTCATATCAGCGGGAAAAATGAATCTTTCATCGTCCGCAGCAGGCATACGATACGGTTACCAACATTCACTGGTTGGGTGTGCTTTTCACTCATCACTGAGTGGGGTCCATTCAAAAGTGGAGTTCGTGTTGGGATTAAATTGGTAAGCGATATTGGCACGAGCTGAGATTAGTTGGCTGTCATCGTCGGACGTCGCGTTGCTGTCGTTCGCCGGGAATGATGGGTCTACTAAAGCAGGCACTACGCTGTGTGTGTACATTGTCAGTCCGCATATAGGTTTCAGTTCGACAGCGATAACAGCAAAATGTTCGAATGTTGACATTGGCAATATTTTTTTTTTTTTTTTCAAATACGGATATGTAACTAGATATACTTTTTCTCTTTCTCCTCCCTTCACACGAATCCTGGATCACATACCGATCTATGGATATTTTTGTGTTTCCACGCAGAGTGCAAAAATGTTTATGCAAATTTTCGCTTTGTTCCAGTTTTTGAATATAATTTGCTTCTATTTATTTTTTTTTCAGTCTTCAATGCTCATGCTCATCAAAAGGACTTCAGAGCAACGGTATAATTAATTCGGGTCGGGTCGTATTTAAATCAGTTTTTTTTTTTTTTTTTTTTTTTTTTTTTTTGAGCGAGAGAGCAGAGTTTCGAATAATTTAATTTTGGGGATACTATAGTTATTTGATTTCTGATTACCTCGTTGTCATCGTAGCCAAAGTTATGGGTGTATCGAGTGTTTTATTGATTCGGTTATTATTAACTAGGTTTTATAATAAATACATACATATTTAAAAAATAATTGTATTGAGTCATATTTTCGTTTCTTTTTGTAAAAAAAAAAAAAAAATCGATTGGTGTGGATTTTTTCAAGTTTTTGTGTAGGGTTCGGCTTAAATATTTATTCTGTAGGTGGAAGTTCTTGAAATCAATTTATAAATTTAAACCCGAATTAATATTTACTACGGAAACGAAAATAGATAATGTAGATATTTTTAAACGAATAAAGTTCAAATGTCACACAATTAAAAATGTGAGCAATTAATTGTGTGCGAAAAAATCTTGGAGAGCTCTCCAAATAATCTGCTATACCTAATTATCAATCTCGCTCATTGAACCAGTGTGCCTTGCCGCAGAACGAAGAGCAGAACAAAATGGTTCGTTTATGATTTCGTTGTGTCATTTTATTTATAAGATTTTTCGTTTCGCATCAGCAGCGTACTATCCAAGATCTTGCGAAACAACAAATTAATATTTTTGCGTATTGATTCAAAAACAAAATGAAAATTCGCGAAAATAAAACTATTTTTGCCATTGGATTAAAACTTACATATTTTGATAGTTATTGCAAAGCAAATTTGGCGTAACAGCTTTCGTCCAAACGGCCGCCACCTGTATTTTCATGACGATTTACTGGCTGAACAGAATGGTGACGGAGACGGAACTGGAGCCGGAGCTGGAATAGCTGTCAAAATATTGAATACACGCAAATTCAATGTTGCGAACACAACGGAACGTAGACGCATACGGAGCTGCAGCCGCAGACGGAAAAGTTCACCAACTTTTAACTTTTCACGTAGGTACGGCACTTTTGACGTTTCAAATTGTATGAAGAAAAAAAAAAAATATTTATTAAAAGGAAAATTATTGGAAACAAAAAATGTGAATTCTGAGCTTGTACACAAGAATACTCTTTTGTTTTTCTTCAAAATACTTTCAAAGCTGTACAGCTCCATTGTGGACATGTAAAGAAAATAACGTACGCCACTTTTTGACAGCTCTTCCAGTTCCGTTTGCGGCTCCAGTTCCGTCATTCTATTCTGTTCAGCCAGTTATGAAACAGTAATGAACATATACGTAAATTCCAAAGACCTGTGTCACGTTATGGTGTGAAAAATATCTTAATTACATACGTATCGGTTATAGGTACTTACGTATTTATATACGAAATCTAGTTACAGTGAATTTTACCAACTTACGTAGGCTGTAAGTTAAAAGGAAATCACGTGAAATTAAAACACGTTATATTCACTTACCAAAACCTATAACAGCTTGTTACTTAAATTGATATAAGATTTCTGCTTATACGGTCAGAAAAATTTACTATAAATTCATTCGCATAGTGTAATTATCCCTGTAAGAGGCATCTGTTAGGGTAATGAAAGTTGTATAATTTTATTTTATACTCGTATGTGTAATCCTTGCCATAGAAAGATCTATTAATAGTCTAAGAAAAACACGTGTACATAATGCGGTATTCAATGGGATTTCGTTAAGATATTTGTTTTGGATAAAATTATTTTTTTTTTGTTTTAGAGATTGCTGGAAATTTGTATTGATTTTTATCAAGAGCGACTATGTTATTCAAACAAAAATATCTCAAAAATGTGAGCTGATGAAATATATCTGAATTTAGAATCTAGCTTAGCAAACTAAAAATTGTTGGGAATATTGAAAAGTTGTTATGTCCCGGAAAAGTTTATATGCAACGTCGTAAAAACCATTGTAAATGTCGTAACATCTTCAAGTTTAAGAACTGTCAAAATTTGTATGGAAATTCTTTTCCAACAAATCGTAAACTTTCCGACACGAATTCGTGTGTTATACGAAGATGGTAAACTGCGTTAACCCTTAAACTCTTGTAACGATACTATGACGTTCATAATACGTCGCACAGTTTTCAAATTGCACATGTTAAAGCGTTTTAATTTTAAGAAATGCACTTATATGTTGAACACTCCAATAAACATTCCATGATTTTCGCCAAATAACTGAAGAATTATAATATGTCTTTTTTTCATACGATTTTAAAAACAAACTCACATTTCATTTTATTTTTTTAAACAAGATATCGGTCGGTACAAATTATAATAATCAGGCTTAGGCTTAGCGCTTAGGTCTATTTTAAAATTTTTGTTTTTAAGTTCTCTCAATTTTATGGCTCTATCTGCTATTCAGCTTTGAAAGTAAATAAAGGCTTTTCGTATTGAGATTTAAAAAACTTCATTACATGACTCCGAGTAATCCACACTTTTAACCAACGATAGCAAACAAATAAAAACAAAAAATAAGAAATGCATAGTACAAATCATTACTATTATATAAAAACGAAACAAGTATTTTGTTTGTCCGCGTTTTTCTCAGAAAGTATTCAACCGATTTACTTGAAACAACTTTTATAATTTTCCTTATTCTTTAAAGCATGTAAATAGATATTTTTTATTTGTTAGATATATTTTTTGAATTAGATTATTAACTTTTAAGAAAATCTCGTAGGTACACTTTTTTGTCGAAATTGACCAACATATTCAATTTTACTTTAAAACCTGCTTGATATTTTACAAAAATGGGATTTTTTGTATAAAGTAAATAGTTTTATGCAAATTTTAAGCCTCAAATCATTTCTTAACTGTACTTACAAGCTGAGAAATAAATTAATTTACAAATTATAAATTAATCAACTTTTTGTATTTTTGCATCTATGAATTCGATTCAATCGCAATGACTGGGTTGCTGCTTTGTTCCATTTCATTATCGTTCCGTGTTTTGTTCATTTTCTTTTGTGTATTTACTTCTGAATCTTTGTCCACTCAATTGTTCGCTCATCCACTCATTTACATTTTTATTCCTCCTTTCATTCCACTCAATTGTTGACTTTTTGTAACGACGGACGACGGCCAATGAGTAGTGTGTTTATTTTGCCCTTCTTCTTAAGCGAACTACAATGTTACATACATACCTACATACTTTAAGTATGGTCATTGGGCACCACTGCCGTGCGCAGAGTTTATTTTTTGCTTCTTCTGCAGTGAACCGATGTGTTACATAAATGTACATATTTTGAGAGGAAAATGGGCAAGGCATTCAGTAGAAAGCAGCATGAAAAAAAAAGGTTTACTGAAAGCTGCTAAAGATTATGAAAATGAAACATTACTGATTTCAACTGAGTGGAGTAAGGAATAAAATACAGTGCAAGCTCCCTTAGCCGGACAGTGACGGTCGCAACACTGTTGTCCGTCTAAGGGAGTTTTCGTCCAAGGGAAAACATAAAAAATAGTTATAAAAGGAAATGTATAGTTGTCATCAGAAAACTGTTTCAGTGAGAGAAAATAAAATTCTTTATTTGGTTACGGAAAGCGTATGGAAGTATGTATATAAAATTTTTGTTAATAATATAGTAGAAATTGCGGTTAGTTTCATGAAGCATTTGATATACTTTTACCTACTCATATTAATAAGTATATTTAAAGCTTCCGAAGCAACGCGAGCACGGGTCGGCTAGTTTTTTTATATTTTTCAAAACGTTTTTTTTTTATTATTCGCAGAATTTAGTTAAAAAAAAATTTGAAAAACAGAACTTTCAAAAGCTGAATTTTGACAGCAAAATTTTGAAAAGCAGAATTTTGTAAGCAGAATTTGGACAAACGAATTTTGACCCACACAACTCTCGTAACGTAGATATAATATTTAGTGTTTATAAAATAAAAAGTCCGTTTCATTATTTTGACTGAAATGGTCACAGCTTGCGCATGCATATTACGGTGTTGGGTGTATTTACCAAACTCACTTTTTGTTTTGGATCAGACACCCCCTGCATACAAAGTTTATGCCCTACGGTAAATTTATGGATCAAAAAATAAAACTTGGCCGAGCTCATTAACGTAGCTCTAAAGCCATAGTCTTCCCATAAAAATTTTTACGGAATTTATGAACTTTTTAGGTACATACGTATTTTTTTTCATAATTTTCTTGTTGATTTTTTATATGATCATCCTTTTCAAAAACATCATTCAAAGTTTATGGAATAAAAAAATCTATAGAAAATATTTTAAAAATTATTTCTTTTCTAAGAGGCACAGTTTAATGACAGAACTTGTTTGTAAATACATTTTTTATGGGGCATAAACTTTTGATTTAGGGGGTGTCTGATCAAAAAAATTCGTTTGAGAAACAGCGGATACCCGGAAAGTGTATATAATAGCTAGTTAGTACCTACAGAAATCTACCGAAAATTTCTGTTCTTTGCTAATTTTGAAGAAAGTATTGAAACGTTTTGTTTGTAATGACGAACGACATGTTTAAAGAAAAATTTTAACATCGAAGATAATTTTAAAAATTAATATTGTGCATTACTCAACAAAAAATGTAGGAAAGTAATATTTATTAAAAGGGGGGGGGGGGGGCAACCACCCTCCGTACCTTGCCAAAACCTCCCTTTTACCATTTCTTACCAATATACGCACACAAAAATAATCAAAAGAAGCTTCATACAAAAAAAAAAATTTCAAAATGTATGAACCGTTTTCCAGAAAAGCAAAAAACAAACTGGCTCTATGAAAAGTTCAGTAAGATTGTATGAACGATCTTTGTCTAAACTAAAGTTATGAGAGAAGGCGAATATAGAGCAAAAAATGGCAGGTCCCTTTACATTAATTGTCAATAGTAGGTTTGTTTGATGACGGCATTGTATTTGCTGCATTGCTGTTCTCTGAACTCGTTCTGATGAGTTTTGTTTACTCTAGTTTACTTACAATAAGTTTAACAAAGTGATTTTGTCTATGCGCATAAACAACGCGTACATAACAAATTTTTTAATTTTGCAAGAGTGGAGTGCATATTTTTTTATAGATAACGTGAATGGGTAGACGAACAATTTTTAGGCATATAGGCGCGCATATATTAAGCGTGAATAGAAAGGGTAGACGAAAAATTTTTTCACGCTTGTGGAATTGGACCCTAGCTTCTGTATTTAAATGTTATTGTCTGCAAAATTTGAGCCATTTTTTTTTTATCGTGTAAGTCTGCAACAATAAGAAAAAACACAAAGAAGAAAGGGCGCTAACTCTGCAATTTTGTAAACTACAAAATACAAGCGAAAATGAGCTTGCTTATTATTTTCTTGATTTTTTCCATTATTTTGATAGTTTTGTGACGTTTGTCTAGCGTACGCATACATATACAAGATATAAAGTAAAGCTTTTATCAGTTCTATGAAATGCGCTGACATTTCTCAGTGCGCAATAGGTTCTAAAAACCAAACGCCCCTATTGAATTAAGCTGTCAAAACAACGCAACGTATCCATAGGGCACTCGCAGAATACGTCAGTGTCAAATGATAGACAAAAATACTTTGATAGTTAAACCACTTTGAGGGAAAGCATTGTTGGCGGAAAACTGATTTGATACAAAATATTGCAAGTGTTAAATGAAGCATTATTAAAGGACGATAAAAAGTGCATTTAGTGGATAACAAAAAGAATGCATCGCCATTAGCGAACAATCAAATGATTTTAGAAAGAGATAGCTTGGTGAAAAGCTTTATTGGGTCAGGTCCGTCAAGCTTGGTCCACCACAACGGAAATTCAAAAATCTAACAATGCAGGGGCTAATTTGGGGATAATTTAGTACTCCAACCCCGAAAGAGACCGTTTTTTCATAAGTCAATGTCAACGGATCTGTTGCCGCAACGCATGCGACTGAGTCTATGGGTCGGGCCCTTTAATTTGAGAGTGAAGGCGGTCCTTCCCCTAAAATACGATTTTTTACTCAACTTACACGATCTAGCTTTTTGTCACACCTTAGGTGAATCACCCTGTATAACCATCTAGGTATTTAACTATACATAAATATTTAAGTACCTTTATGTACATTTGTATTTACATAATGTTTAATGTTTTTTATTTAGGTAGGTACTTGTTCACAGGAAGACAAAGACTTTGAGCAATTATTTGCATCATTTAGGTTACAAAGGACTCAAGCGTGCTGACCAGGACCGGTTCTACTTAAGACATCGTCACGTGTCCCATTTTAAACTGTATATTCAAAATTAAATATCCTCAAAATGCCACACGACACATTTAATAATACCACAAAACATTCTATAATCCTTTAAACTGGTTTTTGTTTTTTAACATTCTATAGGTTAGGTATACGTATACACAGAGGTACTACCTATACCTATCTATTTATTTACATTAACATAAAAATTCCACCCCATAGTCGACAAAACGACAGTTTTACTGCCGCCATTAAACGGTGTTGTGTTTCAATAATTACAGTTTTAATATTTCCATCATTAATCCAACAGGATCGGCATAAGGTGTTTCTGTGCACATAGTGCACCAGGTGCAATTTCCCTTAACTTTCCGACTGTATCCCATTAATGGTAAAAAAAAAATTAAAAAACTACAAGAAAAATTGAAAAAAACAGCGAGTGAAACCCCAACACAGAAAAAATTGTCTAAAATGCCAGATTCGCCAAATGGCAATAAAAACTAAGGGATGCTGCCAATGCGGACAGCGCGAGCATCTTTTTCGCACCTCATTACCTTAACTCGCTGGGGGGGAATCCCTTTGCGTCTCCTATTACTTCAACCCATTACCTGGCCACTGACGCGACGCGACACGACGACGAATGACGTTAGTTATAATTTTGCAATTTCACCGGCTTAATTACGGACCACATTTCATCTGATTCTCCTTACGGTGGAACAACACCAAAGGGGTGGCATGGCATAAAAACGTGCCAATTCATTTTAACGACCGCTTGGCTCGTAATGGTCTAAGGCGTTATAAATTCCCTTCAAGAAAATTTCTTGCACTTCCATCCTTCTCGCGCGTTAAGGTAAACAATCTGCCCCAAGGATAATCATGATGATTATGATGATAGTCTGATAAGTCTTGGATGCCCACCTACCTGGATATGTGTGTTTTTATTTTGTCGAGTAGGAAACGCAGAACACGTATGAAGGCAGTAAAGCTGTGCACTTTGTAGCCAACAAGTCATGCCCTAGACTCTGATGCGACAGCAAAGAATGCGTCTTTGTTGAACAAACCAAATGCCAAGGTGTAGCGAAAATATTTTCTTAAGCTCTTATCCTTAAACGGCAACCTCTTGGTCATCCTGAACTGGAGGCTGGGCCAGTGTGGTATTATTATGACAAAGGGGATTTTCATCCCCCAACTATCCTTGATGGAATTTATTAAATGCGACTTTGGGAGAAATGAGAAAATTGCAGAGGAAAAATTAATTATTATTTTCTTCTTTCTTCGTTGTCGTCTTCATATTCCTTATCTCTCTTCTTTAATTTTTTTTTTTGTTATTTTTATCTCACTTAATTTGTATCATCGTTGTCGTCGTCGTCGTCTCTCGTTCTTGTTGTTGTTTCTGCTATGGCAAAACTGACAGACTGAGTGACTTGGGGGTGTTACGAAAATCGTGCTCGTAATTGTCACGAAATTAGATTTTTTTTTTATAAATATATTTTTTTATATTCAGAAAAATTATTTTTATATGTATTTTGTGTGTACTTATGTTCATAAATCCATCTTGGTTCTTTATCCATTCTTGACTTTCTTTTATTTGTTTAGCAACTTTTTTTTTGGAAGAAAACAAGAAGTGATGTATTTTGTTCTAATAGTCTGTATGCCTAATGTTGCTTAGTTAAAAAAAAGATTAAGTTATGTTGCGATAGAACTTGAAAACACTCTCAACCATTCTGATTACTATGTGGTGCATTATTAAGTCGACAGGAACGAAGGGGATTTAAAATTTTCTGTTGAATCCGATTGGCTCAAATTCGAAATATGTTATCATGACAAGAGTGACATGCAAGAGAAAATACCTCTGACAAAAAAAAAAACATTTTAGGTGTAATAGTTGGGATTTGAACCCAAACCTACGATCCGACAACGTGAAAGTCACCAACACACTATCCATTACAGCACTAAATAAAGTGTTTATTCAATGATTGCACATTGCATCTTAAGGGTGAAGCACTAAAAGAAAACTTTAATTCTTATGTGATTGGCAGCCGCGTCTACGATCACTGGTTTTCAATTGCGCTTGACAAAAAATTGTACAAAGTAAGGAAATGTAACACAGAAGTTCTAGTTAAAGGACTTTAAACTCTTGTGTATCAAAATTTTTGAAATGTCATTCTTCTGTACGTTTCAAATGTTTTTCGCATAGCTACTTCCTCTTGCGAGAAAGTGGCAAATCCTCCAAAAGTAATTTTTTTCATGCTATTCACCTCAGCCGTTTGGATTCGGTATAAAACTGTAGGTCCCCGAATTTCTACCAATTGAATGGTTAAGAGATTTCAGTCATTAGGCCTAGGTTCCGCACAAGCTGTTGCGCC
The DNA here is from genome assembly GCA_947049315.1 of Epistrophella euchroma. Classification (NCBI taxonomy): domain Eukaryota; kingdom Metazoa; phylum Arthropoda; class Insecta; order Diptera; family Syrphidae; genus Epistrophella; species Epistrophella euchroma. The sequence goes on along the minus strand of OX346247.1, from coordinate 103,199,516 downwards.
ACCCAAAAAGATCAAAAGCAGATATTACGGTAAATGAAATTTCTCTCAACTTATACTCAATTGATTTTTTTATTAAACTAAAAAAAATTTATTAAAATTATTTTCAACTCGAATTCCCAAACTATAAATTCACCTGTGGCATTCTACAAAGACTTTTGGATATTTATTAATTTTTTTTTATCATATTTAAGTTATAAACTGGAAGATATTTGCATTTTAATTGAGTCAATTAATAAAGTTTGAAATCGTTTTCGAATTTGGGGTCATTTTTTAATATTTTTCTTTTATAAGGCATATATAAACATAATTACACTTTATGGATGTAAAAAAAAAATAATAATGTTCTTAGGGTTTTAATTTAGGTATATTTGATTTTGTTGGCAAAACTCAATCGGATTTAGAGAATTTAAAATTATTTTAATATTTCAAATTAAAAGAGGAAAATCCAAATATTACAATAATTTTTAGAAAGATTCACTTCTAGTTATTATTTTCAAAAAAAAAAAAAGATTATTGAAACTTAAAAGTTTTTGGATTTTTAAATGTACCTAAGTTATATATTGCTATTTTTGCAAAAATGTTAAAAAAGTCAAAAGTATACCTACTAAGGAATTAATTTTTTGTTAAACTCTTTATTTGCTTAGAAAAAAATGCAAAACCATAACAAAATATTCAAAGGCATTCAAAATCTTTTACTCAAGAATAATGAAATTTTTCCAAAAAAAAAAAAAATCAAGACGGTATTTCAATATTGCGAATTTTTTGTATTGGCAAAACTTTGAAACTCTGTTTTCTTACAATTGATTTAATCATTACAATTAGTTTAATCGCAATCATAAGAAATCTTTGTATTGAGCTACCCGTTTTAGATCAGCTAAAACAAAAATTCGACCGTCTGCCAACGATCTGATCGGCCCCTATCAGTGCTATCAGTGTGGTAAGGTCCGGCAATCAACCGTCGCCGTCGATCAAATTTGTACACTCCGACAGATTGTGAAAAAAAACCCAGGAGTTTCAAATCCATACACACCACCCTCTTTATCGATTTTAAAGTCGCATATGATATCGTAGGCAGAGACGAGCTATGCAGAGCCATGGCGCATCCCGGCATCCCTGCCAAACTCGTCCGCTTGTGCGTGCAGGATGACGATGGAGAAATCTCGCTGCTCCGTCAAAGTCGGCAAGATCACCACCGAACCCTTTGAACCCTTATCATGCGATCTGTTTAACATCGTTCTTAAAGCAACTGTACGCAACTCGCAAACCAACAACAGAGGTACAATTTTTCAAAAGTCTGTTCAACTACTTGTTTATGCAGATGATATTGACATCATTGGAAAGACGAAGCGAGCTTTTACCGGCGCGTTTGCAAGTATTGAATTGGAGGCGGCGAAAATGGGTTTGGCTGTTAATGAGGACAAGACGAAGTATATTCTATCATCGAGAAAGGAATCTCAGCATCGTCGACTCCGGCAAAACGTCACGATGAATAGGTACAACTTCGAAGTCGTCAAGGACTTGGTCTACCTGGGCTCCACTATAACATCGCAAATTGACATCAGTGCAGAGATCAAACGAAGAATCACTCTTGCCAATCGCTGTTTCTTCGGGCTAAGAAGGCATTTGAGTAATAAAGCCCTCTCTCAGAGGGCTTATATAAGACCATAAATATCCCGGTCCTGCTATATGAGGCAGAAGTATGGACCCTTATAAAATCGGATGAGAATCTGCTTGGGTGCTTTGAAAGGAAGATTCTTCGGGCGATTTTCGGTCCAGCGACGTTGATCTGGTCGAAAAGCTAAGGACACCGACGCACCAGCCCGACGAGTCATCGAATCTACCACTGATGGTCTGCGCAGCAAAAGGAAAACCCCACCTTAAGCCTAGTATGCTGCTGATGCGAAACGAAAAATCCCATACAAAAATGACACAATGAAATCATAAACGAAAAATTTCGTATTGCTTTTCGTTCTGCGGTACGCTGTTCGATGAACGAAATCGATAATTGTAGCAGATTATTTGGAGAGATCTCCCCTCTGTTTTCGCACATAATTAATTGCCTGTACCATTAATTGTGTGTGGAAAAGTGATATATTTGTATTTGTTGTTTCTTTCATCACGACATTGCTTTCTGTGATTTTTATGCGTTTGTGTTTGGTTTTTGTTTTTGCAAATGGTGACACTTTCAAGGGGTAATTTTTGGTTATGGTTTTCGTAAGCATTTCGTTGTCATGTTGGAGACCAACTAAAAATTTCGTTTCGTATCAGCAGCGTACTAGGCTTTAGGTGGCGTACACAAGTGGAAAATAACCTCAACCAACTTAGAGTGCGTAACTGGAGGCAGCTAGCTAGGGACCGAGCTGGCTGGAGGGCCTTGTTGGTTGAGGCCGTAGTCGATCCTGGACTGTGAGCGCCATCTAAAGTAAGTAAGTAAGAACTATGAAAAAGATAGGCTAATCCAGCAACCATCTTTCCAAATTGCAATTCACCAAACACTTAAAACTTCTGCTATTCACAACAATGAAAGATTTGAAATTTCCCTCAAAATTTGAAAAAAAAAGCGATTTTATAACTTGAACGTATTGTTACCCATTTTACTTTGAGTATCAACCAGTGTACAGGTAACATGAAGATATGTATAGGTACTGTTGCGCACACGAGCTCTACTAGATAGGTACATTTATGTAAAGGAACTCACAGTACTGTTCACTGTTCCTCATGGATGTTCATCTCACATTGTCGCCCAGCCCAAATCACGTTGACCAGTCGTCCATGATGCCAGCAAAGTCAGTTGAGTTGGTGGAGACTATACAGAGAAGCAGACACAGGGATTCGACATGGAAACACAAAACAATTCAGAGTGATTCAAGACCCCGCTTATACCCCAATTGCGTCTGTATTGTTTTGTACGTCCACCGCCACACTCACTGTTGCTTTAATATGAAATGCACTGCTCCGTTTAATTCGTTTCATTACAGTTCAGTGAATATTTGGGTTCCATAACAATCGGTTATCAATGAATTGTGCCTAATGCTGTATCCAGAGGCTATGGCAAGAGAGAGGCGGTGGTGAGACGAGCCGGCTGTTGCTGAATCTAAAGCAATCCCAATCGCACTCGGACAGCGGAAGCACCCAGGCATTGCCTAGTATGAACGAATCGTACGTATATACATACAACATACCTACAAATACATATCTCGTCCCAAGTTCGTTTTCGAAAAATATGTGTACACACTGCGTTTTGCCTGATTGCTTTCAACCCTTCTATGGGGTGTATTGGGGGGCCTCGTCGACAAGAGAACTTTTGAAAATTGGAAAAGATTTGTTGAAAACTTCATTCATTCGTCCGACATCATTGCTCTTGTTTTTGCGTTTACTCGTTATACCTTTATCATATGGTTGCCAGCTTTGGTGGTTGATACCTACTAACCATTCTTAACTTCTGAAAAAAGTACACAAAATTAGCTTGCATAAATTGGTTCCGATAGAATGTTGTTATCGCATTAATGAACACGATTATGTGCCTGAAGAAAGCAAGTAAAACTCGAGTGAAGAAAGTAAGAACCATAATCATTTACCAGATTTAATCTTTCGCTTTATTTCAACAAAGTATGTGTTTACCATCTAACAATTTCATTATGAACTTATTCTTAAATAACAACGTATTTCATGTAATAAAAATTTCTTTTGATATGAACTACAGGGGTAAACAACTCAGCCTACAAGATTCACTTAGAAGAGTGAATCTGAAAATAAACGGTAGGAATTTGAATTCAGCCTCTGCTTACCCCACATAAATCTCAAGTGATCCCGCTGCTTACTCGATGGCAAGAGGAATTTAAAGTAAATGTTGGCGCTGTGCGACTTTAGTCTCATTTTGACCCCTTTTTGAGCCTCATGCGACCATGAAACGACTTTTTGGAAAACTAGCTTTTTTGACCCTTTTTAAAAATCTTGTGACTTTTCTGAACCTTTTTCTAGAAAATTACTTGGACTATAGATTTATTGTTTTCCTTTTTGTAAAAAAAAAAAAAAACAGTTTTTGTTTCACTTTGGTATTCGTCACAAAGAGATCAATTACCTAGTTATTTCGTCTAAGAGTAATGAATTTTCGGCGAAAAATCAATTCGCTAACCGAAATATGAAATTGCAGGCCATATCGTAAGCGAATGTTCAATTCGCAAACCATAACAAGGCTCTTTATTTTTTTAATTGAAAAAAAAAAAATGTTATAGTAAAATGCAGTAGGACATATGTACATACGTAATTACGTACATATATCCTACATGTTCCCCAAAAAAATATCAGCGAATTTGTTCGCGATGGGAGTTCGTATGAATTTTTCTAAGTGATGGATTCTGTGATAGCTTCCTTTTTCTTATTTCGTAACAAAATTTTAATTACGATGGAATGCATTATATACCAACAGGGCTGACTTTATCTAGGTACCTTTATACTTACAATCACAAAGGAAAGACGTTTTTACTTTCCCAAATTTAAAGAAGGTAAAGATAAAATTAAGAAACCTTAAGTTTCTCGCCACTATAATGTCAACTGATAAAAAATGGATTTTTTAAGCTATATATTTTACGAAATTTTCTGAAGGCGACTTTTTTTCCTCGTGGTCGTGCTCGTGACCCTTTTTTTGCGAACATTTCAATTTTCTCAGCGGCAACACTGCCTAAAGCTATCACAATCACCGTTTCTAAAAAGAAAAACTGAAGTAAGCCAGAAACTTATACTCTGCTCTTCTTATCCGCAAACAAGAAAATTACGAGTCAGTAAACTTCCAATTGAAAGAAATTTCGTACGACCTCGTATTGTATTTGCAGTAACGACACACTGTGAATTATAAAGGCGACGAAGTGAAAAAAAATATTTCAAGTGATGATGTGAAGTTTGTTCAATTGGTTGTCTAACTGCCTGAACAGAATAGAATGCTAGAACAATTTGAACGTCAAAAGTGACGTACGTGAAAAAGTTGGCCAACTTTTCCGTTTGCAGGTCCTACGTTCCGTTGTGTTTGCAACATTGAATTTGTGTGTATTCAATATTTTGAAAGCTATTCCAGCTGCGGCTCCGGTTCCGTCTTGGCCGAACCTTGCATTTTGTACAGGACAAGATTTTTTTTGATGGATCTGTAGCAGGGATCAGTGTGAGTGTAAAACCGAGTTTTCGGGGTTGAACTCCCCCCGCCTTCCCCCCTCATTTGGCCAACATTTTGGAAAAGGGGGCGTAAAAAGGTCTTCGCGATATTTTGAAAACCATACATCGCACAAACAAAACTTTAACACATTTGTGTAGAGAATTAAATTTTCTACAATTTATATTAACACACTTTTTTGAAAATAAAAAAGTTATAATCAAAAAAAGATGACCATTGTCAAGAAAACATTGTCTTCTTTTATTTATTTTATATCCTCTTTAAGGTAAATTTCTTAGAACGGTCCTCTTTTTTTGGTTATAACTTTTTTGTTTTTTAATTTTATGATGAAAAGTGTGTTAACATAAATTGTAGAAAATTTAATACTCTACACAAATATGGTAAAGTTTTGTTTGTGTGATGTCCAAAATGGTGGCAGAAGGGGGGGCTTTTTCAACCCCGAAATTCGTGCTTTATATTCTCACTGACACATCTAATGAAAACAATTTTGTCCTGTACTAAATGTAAGGTCAATCTAATATTTTCATGGACTAACATTTTATTAAATAAAACTGAAAGGTGGCATTCATAGTTCCATTCACTTCCACCCTTCACCACCGAGCTGTGTTGTTTGTTTTTGCCCCATTGGACAGATGTTGTGTACACATGCATTCCATCGGTGGTGCTGGAAGAAATGGATGAGATTTCCGTTATTCCGTTTATTTTTCTTTTTTTTTTTCATCACTTTTATTGAACCCCTCCACCTCTAACCCCCCAATCCATCACCCATTGTATCTCGTATAGGGTTTTCGTATGCAAATGGATGAACCGAATGGTGGCAGGGAGATAGTATAGGTATATAGTCGCGGTAAAAGAACCAAGGACCAAGGACATTCAGCCAACAACGGGAGGTGGTCTATACCTACCTCTCTATTACATTGAGGAAGAGCTATCGTCATCGGCTTCGTCGGGGTAGGTAGTTGGTCGTCGTCGTCGATGGGAAATCGATTTATTGCACACTTTCTCGCATTTAATTGGCACTCACTACGGGTGAGTGGAAAATTATGTGAGTGAGATTGAGTTTTATGAGGTAAGCCTATAGATGTGAACACAGAGGCTCTCACTCCGTTATATAGGTACATTTTAGGATATACTGATACATTAACAGAAGGTGCAGCTCTGAGGCTTAAATGCCTATGTCAATTTATATTTACCATTTACCAATAGTAGCAGAAGGTAGTGCGGATGTAAATCAGCATGACTTCTGTACAATCAGGTTAATTAGTTTTGTTCGCAAAAGAATCTGCAAAAGAACCTAAGCTCCGCATGTGTCTATATGTGTATATTGAAAAGGATGCTGAGCACGGGAGTTCCTTAACACTTTTGAGGCGAGACAAGGTGGCGAGAAAGTGCACGAGAGTAAGATAAATTGTGATCGTATTGTCTAGAATGTATTTTTCTCTTCTTCTTTTGTTCGTGGGGACTGGACTCAAGATACAGATTAATAAAATACAAGAAACATATAGACACAGGTGGTAGACGGTGTGACCTTTTTTATATTTTATATTTACATAATTTGTATGATAGGTATACAGAAGAAGAGTTTTTGTATTATGATCATAGTATAGTTGTAGAAGGTACACAAACCATTGGCACCACTTCATATTAATATTGAACATTTTTTGAACAAAAAACAACATCAAGTTATTCGGTCTACCAGCAGGAGTTATGGCTACTTCAGACTCCTTTTTGTGCTTTTGGAGCCTGTTAAGAAATATTTTTTGGATTTAAGAAAAAATTATAATTTTATTTTTTTTGAAAAATGGAATACATTAATACATATGTAGGTACATACCTACCTACTTAAATAAGTAATACTGGGCCCGATCAAACTCAAGCCTACAATGCGATGAACTCACTATCTGTGGTAGATTTTATAAAAAAATTTTGGGCCGTATAAAGTAACTTTTGACTATCTCAGAAATTGCAGTATAAATGCCTTAAATATGCCGTGAAATAAAAAAAAAATTTCCGCGCCACTGGTTCTCCCAAAGTAAAAGTTAACAGGACACTTTTTAAATTTTGGTCAAAAATAACTTTTGAATATGCCATACCTAAGTATATGTAGTTCTAAAATTGCCGTAAATATTCCGTGAATAGAAAAAAATTGCCGCTAAAGTGATTCTCCATTCAATTTTCTTAGGGCCAGTTATACAATTGTGGTTCAAAGGTTCAAATTTTGACCCGTGGTTCAGTAATTTTAATTCAACGATTTCGTCGGATTAACTGAGGTTAGGAGATGGTTCAGGGCAATAATAATTGGGTATTATCACATACTTGAACCTTGAACCATCGTTGAACCTCAGTTAATCCGCCGAAATCGGCGAGTTAAAATTGCTGAACCACGGGTTAAATATTGAACTACGGTTGTACAACTGGCCATTAATGTAAGAAATCGCAGGCTATATAGGAACTAACACTCGATTTACTGTCGTTGCAATCAATCTAATTCAACATTAAAAAAATAATACTCAATAAAACATTATATATTTTTATTCGAAATTTTAAAAAAATCCGTTTTTATTTTAAACTAATATGGATTTTTTTCAGATTAGGTAAACCAGTGAAAAAACCGTTAGACTTATAATCTTTTGCGATGATAATTTTTCAACCACAAAAACAAAATATCGTAACATTATTTTTCCATTAACACGAGTAAAAAATTTAAAAGTGATAGGTACTAGGTACAACAGTGTCATATTTTAAAATTGGATGTGTTGTGTATCTTAAATGTATAAAGCGTTTAATAAAATTACTTCTTCAAAGCTTTACTTAAATTTATTTCATTTACTTCACTGAATCAAATTGAGCTATCATCTCAAATCAGAAATTTATACTCACTCTTTCTTTAAAATTGAACATCACAATTTTAGAAAGTTTACCCAAGAAATTCTTTAAACAGAGAAAGTTTACTTGTTTATTTTTTTTTTTTATTTTTTTGTATTTCTCCTCCTTCTTGCCAATAAAATCAAATATTTTCAAAGTAACACCTAAAAAGTTGTATAGCGAAAAGTTTTCGGAAATTATGGTGTAAGAAGAATTTTGTTTGATGAACAACAAAAGATATTTCATCTAGATATAGGGGCTGGGATGAGAGAGCTTTGGTGTACAATTTGAATTCTAGTGAAATCCTTTTTTTTCTCAATTAAAGTTATTTTTTTTAACAGAAACATATTGGCAAGAACGGGTTGTCTGGAGTTATGTAAGTTTAACTACTTTTTTTAATTTTAAGATTTTGTAGCATATTTATTCATTACATATGAATAAAAATGTATTATTTATGTAGTTTTTAATGAGCCTAATATTTGTACTAAACACCAAAAAATTAAATTTATACCAAAAATAGTTTTAGTTGTTGGCTTTTAAGATTCGACAGTTTAAGATTCGACACAGAATTAATAAGCTATTTTTTCAAGAACAATTTGTATTCACAATATGTATTGAAGGACCTTATAGTTGAGTATAGGAGTCAAAACATAAATATACAAATATGGATAAATGTAAAATGTTGTCATTGTTTTCAAATTTTTAAAATTAAGTGTAATAGATTAACCAATATTTTTTTCTCAGATTTTTAAGATAATTTAATCCGCAATTTTGAAAAAATGCTTGATTACGCATAATATTGAAGGTTTGCACCACGAATGAATTTGTCATTCAAAAATTAATTATGATGGTGTTTGCAAGTTCTTAAAGCTTTTTCAATTTGAAATTTGGGTTTTGATTTTTTTCCAAAACTATTATTAGAGACAGGAATAGAAAAATTCCAATTTATATAACAATCATGATAGTTTTTCAGACTTAATAGTATTTACATATGCGCATTTTGTGTATCAACTGTGGGTGTACTAAGAATACTCATGCGTTGGAGGGCTTACTGGCACTGTGGGGGGGGCGCATAAACAGTAGATACTTTTAATCAGTGCTGTTATAGATCAGAATGACTAGAGTAAAAATTTTTTTTTATTAATCTCATGTTTTGTAATTTCGAGTTTTATATGTACATATGTATTATAGTGTGGGGTTTCAGGAATTAAGTAGACTATGAAACTTTCAAGTTAAAAATTTCTGTAGAAGGGTTATAGAGATTCAAAATTAGTTTTAAAGGCGAAGATAAGTGTTTTTAGATATGGCTGAATATAGCGAAAAAATTACTGAGAAATTCGCACACTAAATTCGTCACATTTAAAACCTTTCTGTCCGAATCTTGTATCTATGGTCTTATGACTTCACTTATCAACACAGAGTTCATGTTGCTGCCATACAGAATAAAATATTCGTTGAAGAATGTTTTCTCTAGAAAGCATCCAGTTGCAGCTCTCCCTACCGGCTTATCGTAAAGCACGATAGGTTCCATAAAACATGACTAGCAGTATGAGCGTTTTGTAGAGCGTACACATCGTCTTCTTTCGTATAAGGAGTTTTGAAGAAACTTGTTTCGCTAAACGGAAGTTGCAGTAAAGTAATTCTCCGCTGGATTTAATGGAATTAATATGTTTACTTTAATGCCACTCAAACTTTTTAATGACCTCGAAATTTCTGATATCAATACAGGGACAATTCCTCCTCCGAATTGGACAGATCTTCAATCCTGTTCTTTTAATACGCTGATGGAAGACATATTGGTACTTGCTGAACTAGCGTTGCAGAATGGTTTATGACATACACAGTGCGACGTTAAGCAATGTTCATGAAAGACAAACATAGGATCCCTTTTTTTTTGGAGACAAAATATCGTCGCTTCGGAAGAAAAACGACACAACAAAAAAAATTAAATTCTTTAGCTTACATTGCATTTTTGTGAATAAAAAAAATGCACATTGGAAGAATACCGGACTCGACTCTAATACAATATTTGGAACTTAATAAGCTATTGTGTGTTCTTGATATTTTAACAGATAAAATAAAATTCAAATTTGCATTCCATTTTCTCTGTTTCCTACTTTGAAAAATGAGATTTGTTGAGTTGTGTCGTTTTTCTTCCGAACTGACGATATGGAGCTAATAGTCTAGGCATTGGACATGTTTCCTTCCATCACGGATTGAGTGATAAGCGACAGAGTGACAAAATCTTGATCGACAGAAATAAATTAAAACACATGAGATTGTGGCACTGAGATAAAAGCAACATTTCTGAGCGACACTTCGCTCTGCTTTCACATTCGTTCTATTTTTTTTTTATTTCCTTATTGCTTCCTGAGCGGCGAAATATTAGGATGTTCAGAGCAGTTATAACATTAGCAACGGAATTTTCACAACTGTAGTTGCTCAAGAGTATCTTTGCTCAACAAATAACCAGTTTTCGATTGAACTCTACTTGTCGCTCAGTCTGTCCTTCGCTTGCCGCTCAATGATTGGCCGAGGCCTTGGTCAAAGAAATATTAAACTTGGTGAATCAACAGCTCGTGGAAAACCAAACCAGTCTCTTCTCAACGGTTCCTGGTGTGTGTTATCGGCAGGAATATACGTGACCAATAATTTTCTGCCGGATGCGAACAGCTTAATACTACATTTCCACAGACCACTAAACCGAGATTTAAGTAGATTTACCTAAATCTTCTTTATATCCGGAAGATTAACCATATACAAATTTATTTCCTAAATCTCGAAGATTTGAAACAAATCTTGTTAAATCTTCATACGTCCAATTGTTTTAAAACTCGAAATGGCCTATATTGTCTTACACTGGATACATTCATTGGAAAGTGGACATACATGAAACTTTCTGTCTCACTTCAACTTCACTAGAAAAAATGAAACAACATCTGCAAACTGTCAAATTAAATCTACTTTATAATCTTTTTGTGCAGTGAAAACACCAAGTAGATTAATTCAATCTAAACTGAGTAGCCGTGGCGTGATGGTAGCCTGAGTAGCCGTGGCGTGATGGTTAGTGCGATGGACTGTCATGCCGGAGATCTAAGGTTCGATCCCCAGCCTCGCCACCTATTTATTTAAAAGAAAAAAAACGACTACTGCCTCTTGCGAGGAATTGACAAATCCTCCAAGAGTATCTCCTGTCACAGAAAAGTGCCGCTCGTTAGCCGTTCGGATTCGGCAATAAACTGTAGGTCCCCTCCATTCCTGCAGACACGCACACAGGAATGGTTGAGAGTTGTAAGTCACTAGGCCCTAGTTCTTCATGAGCTGTTGTGCCATCAAATTTATTTATTTATTTTTAAACTGAGATAAACTTTCGGTGGAAACATAGTATAAGTGGGTGAGAGGCACTTTTTCATGACAAATATATTAACCAATGTCGAGCAAGATTCAGTAACCGTGAAAAATCGTTTCTGTTTTTACGTGGCAGGAACTGGGAATTTAATCCCGAAGACCTTTGACTTTATTTATCGTTTTTATTCTGAGTGATGGAAGTGGGTTTTCATTGAATAAGTAAAAAGGTGCATTTTATTCTTGGCATTTTACTTAAGGGGCTCGTTATGGCCATCAGGAAAACGCATCAGGAAAGATTTTCTTTTTGGTAATTTAATGTATTATCATACGATTTTAAATATAAAAATGATACAAAGATATTTCAAATCGAATAATAAAACATTGAACTATACAAAAGGAAATTTTTTCCTGGTGCCTTTTCCTGATCGATATAACTGTCTTCTTACTCTTAATTATGCTGTTGAAAACTCAGAATGCATCTCATATTCCCTGTGGTTTGGTGACTAGGTTACATTCGCTGTTTCGAAGAGGTCTTACAACCAAAAGGACCAGTTGCTTGTTTTTTTTTTTTTTTAAGAAAAGCTGCAAGACTATAAATAAAAATTAACCGTAGAAAGAGGGGATAAAATGAAAATATAAAAATATATGGAAATTTAGTCTTCAAAATTTGAAACCGAATGATAGCTCCAACTCTATATCCATTTTTACGGAAAGCCTTAGTATATCCACTAATTGCTCATATCGATGGTCTTACTTTGTGCTTCCAAGTTTGCAGTGTGCGTCTCAGTTTTAACCTCCTTACTCTTTCCTCTGAAGTGAAAATATAATATGGTAGTATGGCGGGAGAATAATCAGTGAAATGAGATGGAAGTGGAATGTTCTGTTAGACTTGTCTCTACGCAGACAAAAATTGTCCTCACATAAAATGTATAAACATAGCTTAACCTATACCTACAGGAAACATTAAACCAATTGTAAATCATATCTGATTTGTTTAACTATAATCGAGATCAGTAATAAAGTTGAAAAACGCCTTACCGTTTCCCAAATTACAGTTTTTTAATTATTTACTTACCTATACTCACACTCGAGAATAATGAACAACAGCACGCATTGGACTATAACGAAGTAGAAAACTGACAAAATAGGTAGGTATCAGGCATAGGAAACAAAAACAAGAATCACACCCACTATTTTTCAACCACGTGACGATCGGGTGCGCACACCGCACAAAAGCATCAAAAACCCTTCCACAAGTCGATGTAGGTACACAACAAACTTCCGGTTCTAAAAGTGTATAAAACACACATACTGGCGAGTGCTATTTACAAAAATATATAGGTTGGATATTTCCGGTCCCCATGCACAAGAAGAAGTTCAAATTGTTTCTCCCATTTCACACAGAAATGCACTAGATGGATGGATGGATAGATGGAGAGAAAAACAGCACGAAGAAGGGTATACCTAGCTAGCGGACTCTTCCACCCATCGGAGCACTTCAAAAACGGCTGCTTTGACTGATTTTCAATGTGCTCATCATCCGATAGAGTGGTTTTCTTATAACAAGTGAACCAAAGCAAAATCACGGGAAAGGGCTAAACAAAGATATTTCTAATACCTACACAAGCCCCTTCCAGTCGAAATCATCTATGCCGGTTACCCTACCCAGTCCCTTAATCATAGTCCTCATCGTCATCAACAAAATCATATCCCCATAACCCTTTTGCTTCCTCATTTAGCTAGATTTTAGCATCTCTTCGGCACGGCGGGCGGCGGCGAAAAGTGTTGTGTGTCCATCTCAAAACCTCACCCTGCCCTCTCTAATTTTCTGGATGTGCACAAAAAAGGGGGTGAGCCAAGGCAAACCAAAACAACAAGCAGGCATAATACCAAAGCTCCAGAACCCACTGTTGAGCACCCAAAAAATCTCCTCACTACACTACTGGTAACTGGTACTGTACTGGCCTCTTTCACGGATGAACTGTCACATCCACATTCCAGTGTCATGCTCATTGGACATCGCTGCGCGTCGTAACTGTTAGAGATGTGCGCAAAAACCAAGCACAAGCTCTTTCTTTACTTCTCAGGTTTGGATTTTTTCGGGGGTTGAAAACGGAAAACGTTCGTATTTCGTATATTCCGTTGTCGATGTCGTTGCGACGCACGACGACATTGTTGCTTGCTGTGCTAACTTTTCTACACCTCGGGGTTTTCGTTTTTGATCGAGTGCAGAGGTTGTGTCATTCGCAGTTTGTCGTTCGTTGAACTCAAACCATCCAGATACATTTTCTAGCTTGTGCTTTTTTATTTTATCAAATCAATTTATTTTTCTTGTTTTTGTTTCAAAAACTCTACACCACACTATTCGGAATTCATAATTTGAATTCTGGAGTATCGGATATTGATACAGAAATATTTTCTATCAGTTTCAGTTGTATCGCGGTGTGTCGGGTGAGTTAGTCGTGTGCACCAGAAGTACTCCTCCGTTCGTCCGTCCGTCCTTCGTTGTTCGTGTGCTGTGCTGATGGAAAAGTAATTTCCGGAAAACGATAGACAACTTCGGATGAGAAAAAAAAACTACCAATTCAGTAACAGTATAGTACCTCTTTCGTTCGGCATCAACGGACACAACAACAACTACAGCAATAGCCAGGCAGAACTATAAATTATACTTCGTAAGCGTTTGGTGGAAAAATGTAATTTTTGTCGATTTATAAAACGGTGATTAGATAATAACGCTTATTCGCAGATAATTTGATTTCGTGATGTTATTTTACCTCGAGGCGTATTATGATTGTGTTCGTACCTATTTGGTGTCTAACCGGGGTTTTTTGTGTTAACCTACAGTGAGTGATAACTTTTAGGGAAAAATACACCCTTGGATATTGTTTTTCCTCTCAAAATCAAAATTAATTGTGTTACGCGCATAATGAACTTTAAGGGTTAGGTACTTTAAAAAGAAGTAGGCACCCCAACCGAAGGGGAGTTGTGAAGGTGTTTTATTCGTTGGGGGTTGATTGTCTTGTGATGGAATCGAAATGATTTTTTCTTTTTGTCCTTTTTCGATGAAGTGCGGTTGATAAAGATAATGAAATACTATTTTGGGTTAAGAAGTTGGTAAAGGTGAGTAATAAATTATTATTTCTTCTAAAGAAAAAATTGCAAAATTAAGCCTGAAACAAAATCAGAACGTCCTATAAAAAACTCAATCCTTCAGGTCGGTTTGAAGTTTTTTCTAGTTTAAAAAAAATCTAGAGGAAAATTGTTGCTTTCAGCGAAATCATTCATAAAATACAATCGAACTCATATAAATACTTAACTTACCCATAAAATCTGTTAACTTTTGTCGGTGTTAAGTTGGGCGTTATTTTCTATCATTTTTTCATTCCATATGGTTCGAATGTTTCGCGCTGTTGAACTAATTGTTTTAGGAATAAATAACTAGGAACTGCGGAAATAGTGGTCTGTTTGTCATTTGGTCAAGGTTCAGTTATTAAATCGGATATTTTGTTAGATTTGTTTGCCTTTGTACATATTGTGTGTATTAGGTAGGTAAATTATGTGAGTATGAATTTTATTGTGTTGAATTTATTTCGTTAATTCTGTGGTAGTGGGAATTTTAAATTAATTTAGTTGCTTTTTTTACATAAATAGGTTAGGTATAGGTACTCGCATTTCAATATTGATATACCTATTTTGTTTGTGTTAATGAGAATTTATCATTTAATTCGTTTTTCTGATATTATAATGATGATGAATTTTAAAACTTAAATTAATGTGTAAAAGGTCTAGGTTTTTTTCGGAAATAGGTGTGCGGTAAAAAAAAAAAAAAAAAAGCATACATTACAAATTACTTAATATAATTCTAATTCAAAACCGATGAACGGAATTTAATCAATCGGGTAGCAGTTAGTGTATACCAAACTATGGATGGTAAAATTAGAAGCGATATCTTTTAAAGATATATCATATTGGTTCTAAACAAGCCAGAATTATGGTTTTCCGATAGGTACTTTAAGGTGAAATTTGAAGTAGAGTATATTAATTAATTTTAAAAGTGTAAGAAAAAATTGTGATATTAATTTTTTATCCAATTCAATAAGCATTATCTTAAAAATTATTTGAAGAGTCATACCTAATCAAAAATTTGTATCAAATCTTGTATCCCGTAAAAAAAAAAAAAAAACGAATTCAGCTTTCTCTTCCCATACCTTTATATTTCCTTAACTCAAAGATAAGTATTGCAAAACGGAAAAGTTGGCAATAATTTGAAACACAGTTTTCTTACGATAACTTTGGTCATTACAGGTAAGAAGTGTTATGGAAATCGTTAAAGCCGTTTTAAGAAAATTAAAATGAGCAACCCAAAAATTCGAATTTCACCTCTGAGGAGTTACATGAAACTTCTAACACCATCATGCCCTGAAAGCTATTTATTTATTCATCATACAATAATCAGCTTTAAATATTTTACATTTACCAAGAGGAATTAGAAAAAAGAATAAATTAGAAGTATTCTTAAAATTGTACAAACTTTCCCAACAAAAAAAAACAAAACTCTACTTAACTAAAAAAAATTAGAACTTAGACGTAAAAGCACTTGGTTTATTTTAGTTTGTTTCTGTTCTCATTTGAAGTATCAAGTATAAATAAAAGCAGTAATTTCGTTTTTAAGGTCTGGGATCACCCAAGAAAAATGTCTTTTTACTAATAATTTTGTTTGTATGATAAGCATACATGCAGTGCAGGCTGCGAAGTAAACATCAATTAAATGGAATATTTTTTGAACAACAAAAACTTACATATTTCTGCTGCCACCAAGATTAGGCTGGGAGTTATAGCTATTTCACGAGTGCAACCTCGATCATCAGACTCCTTATTAATGGTGCTTATAGTCTGGTTCTGGCTCATTTTTAATTGAGATATCTCTTATGCCTTCACTGGGAGTCAGTCAAACCTTGTACAAAGCTGTTGAGAAGCCGATGTCCTACACATCGCGCTACCGAAGCCACTTGATAAGCTCTGTCCCATAGCAAATTTTATTAATTATCAATCGCACTAAGTTGACTAGCATTTTTACTAGCTCACACAAGTCTCTTGTTATACATTCGGTTTTCTTTCTCTTTTCTCCGTACACGATTTATGAGCGAACAATTCTATGGGCATATATATTTAGGCTGCGCGATCAAAATAACAACGGGCGCCAATTATTAAGAAACAACTCTGGATTGATCTTAATGATATAAAAGGGTAGATAAAATTTGAGGAGAACGACAAATTACTGCGATTTGGTAAAATCGCCCTATGTCTATAGGGTGATTTATCTAAAGATACTTTTTCAAAACTGAAAAAAATTAAATTTAGTCGGATAAACTTTATTATTATTACCATACAAAATAATTTTCTTTTATTTATTTTTTACAAACTATTTCTTCAAAAATTTTGAAAATAAAATAGCTTTAATGGTGCATTCTGATGTTTCAATTTTCCTGAAGGATACAATATCTTCGAATAAATTCTTTAACATATACACAGCTATGCGTATGTATGTACATTTTACATAATACAGAAAACAAAAATATATTTGAACTTAAAACCATACAAAAGAGGATCCTCTATTTAAATATTTTGTGAAATCTTTAGATATTTTTCCATATGTTTTTTGTGTTTAGTTATTTATTTTACTATATTTTTTTTAAATCATCACTAAACACAAGTGGTCGCCTTTTGTGAACTCAACGCCACCCCTTTTATGACAGTCCAACGGTGCAACGCATGAATGCTTTCAACATAAACCAAATAGAATATTCACAAAGCGGGTCAATAGACCATGATAATGTGTGAACTCATGAATGACTAAGTGGTGTGCATCGATTGTGTAAAGTAGTTACACGAATTTGAGATGAATGTTATTTGCTCCGGAGTGCCAAGTGTATGCACAATTACTTTATTGAGTATGTGGTTATATTATGTGCATAATGATAAACAGAAATGACATCAAGATTATTGCATACAATTCCGAAATGAACTTTATTAGAAACAAAAATCTACAGATAAAGTGCAATAAAGTATACCTGAAGCTTAAATACAAAACATATATAGTATATAAATCAAGGATCAATATACAAAATGGGGTATTTCAAGAAGAAGAACTGGCAAAATTCTCCCAAACTTTATTTCAACTACTCTGTAAATTCTTAAGGATACAAACATATAATCAAACATTTCAGCTTGATCTTTTTGATCATCATAATTTTTTTAGTAATTGTTCTTTATTTGGGCTAAAGTATAAAAAAAAACGAAATATTAAATTATCAAAATTTAATGATCACTATCGATCATGACTGAATTTTTTGTCTATCGTAATTTTTGCTTAAAAAGTCTCACGTACACATTTCTTAGTTTTGTTTGCCTTCAATTAGTAGTAGTAGCTCGTGTCGTAATGGTTAGTGCGTTGGACTGTCATGCCAGAGGTCTGGGTTCAATACCAGCCGCCTTAATTTTTTTTGGAGGCTACTACCTCTTACGAGGAAGTGACAAATCCTACAAGAGTATCTCTTGTCATAGAAAAATGCCGTTAACCTTAGCCATTTGGATTCTTCATTAGCCGTTGTGCCACCAAACTTATTTTATTTATTTATTGCCATCAATTAAATACAATTCTGATCTCAGAGACTCAGACCAAGTTTAAAATGTCAATTTTATAAAAAATTAACTAACAAGAAATTGCAATGAATGACTGCTGACTGATAAATGATATAATTTTGATAGGTACACGTACACATTTTCGATCAAACACACTTTAGGTCCTCTGAGTATGAGCCAATATCAATTTTTTTTTTTTGTGGAGCACAAATAGTGTCCTCAGTCAGAGTGTACACATACACACTATTAGTGTGTGAGCAAAACTTTCAGTCGTGGTCGAAAATGTTCTCCACGCTTAGCATTACAACGAATATGGAGAAATTAAAATAAATTCGTTGCTGTCATATCATCCTTCCATTTGTCTATGTGTGCTTCTATTTTACTGGGCATCGAACTAGAGCGTAAACTGGCCGACTGATTTGTTTAAAATTTTGTACAGAGCATTTGTATGTGCTTCCCAAGGGCTTTATGGTGATTCGGTTTTTTTATTAAGTCATCTAGAATCGGTAACTGCTTTTTTCAATATATTTTCTCGAGAACGACTTTAATCGTGTTGATAGAACAGGAGTTTTTAAGAATTTCAAATAAATGGTTGCGCTTTCTCAATAATTTTGTTTTATTTCAAAAAAAAGCAGCATAAGAAATTAATGATTTCAGTAATTTTTCTTTGAGAATATTATATTGTATAGGTAGGATGTTTCACAGTCATCAGTGTAGTCTGATTTAAGTTGAAAACCTTAAGAGGCAATTTGGCAATTTTCTCGCTTTCGTTTCAATTTCAAGTTATAAATATTTTTATCATTTTTGACCTCGTTTCTTTAACTGTCTCTAACTTTGACAACTACAACCGATTTTTGTTTTTTTTTTTTTTTTTGGTATTTACACAATTTTTACCCCTTTTCTTTTTTAATGCGGTTAACAGTTTCCCCATTTGTTCGCGTTATTAGGTTTTTTTCGACTTTGGTATTATTTTTTTTGCACGAGAATACGTTAGAGTACCATTTTTTTTTATATTTTTTATGAAAGTCCAATTTGATCTCTTAAAAATACTTGACATTTTTTTATCAAACAGACATATTTAGAATTAAAACAAAATCAAAAAAAAAAAAAAGAAAATTTAACATTTGCCTAAGAACAAAATCCTATTAAGCAATTTTTTAAAAACTTACTTTTGTATTTGTATATAATGTAGATTTATTTTGTAAAATGCCGAAATAATGAATTTCTAGAATTTGCCGGTAAATCATAGAATTTCTCAGCACCATTGGTAAGAATTGTTCTAGAATACTGATAAATTTTAGAATTTCAATTTTTCGGCTATTTACATTTAAATAAAGAAGTTACAAAAAAAAAAGGAATTACATACTTAAAAATTCACTTTTTAGAAAAAAATTTGAAACCCAATTTCTAATATTTCTGAATGTGAAAACTGAAAGTTCAATTTTTGAAAAACAAATCATCTATCTATTGATTTTTCGATTGATTTTTTTAAATCCAAAATTCGTTTACTTTTGAAAATTAAGATATCTAATATTATTGAAACTTATTGAAAGCTCTTGTATAAAACATTTTATTTATATCGGTTAAACAGTTATTTGTTGAAAATCAAAAAAAAATGGTCCTAAAAGATGTACTTTTAATAAAGGTTAAATGTTAAATTTATTTCTGTTAGAAAGTAGACCGTATTAATATTAAAACGCAGACAAAATTTAAACCAAAATTTTAGGAGTCGGCTATAGCCAAACAAAAAGACAGACGGACATAGAATTCGGAGACTCACTTTTTTCGTAATGATAAATTTGATGATTTTTTGCATTATCCATGACCATAAAAGAAATATATTCAGAAAATTTCACTATTTAAGACTACAATGTTCCGTTAGGTCTTTCCGGAAGAAATCCAACATACCTCAACTGTCAACTCTCATTCTCTTTTATTTCGAATGGTCTTAGTAATGCGTAATACATATTTTCACAAAAAATATATGAGGTACACTTTTTCAGTGCAATCTCGCACCCTAGTTAACTTACCAAAATTTGTGAGTTAACTCTGAGCTTACCTAGCGCAGATGGTTATGGTTTTTTATTAGCTGATGTGCTTGTTAGACCGATCCGCATGAACTTTCTGCTGAGTTAAATAGATAAATACATTTATGTCTAAAATTAACAAACTCTTGTCTAACTCACTACTGAAAGCCTGGGCCTAAAAATTCTCGGTTTTTTACTAATGCAGAAAAACTTAAGAAAGACAAAATACTTAAGGTTTCTTAAAGGAAGGCAATTGGATCGTTCTAAAGCATTTTTTAAAATTTACAATCCAATCGGGTGATATTTTATTTATAGTTGAAAGGAAGTATAAGAAGAAGAACAACTATACTCTTGCAAAATTGAACATTCTTCCAGGGCGTATTATTATTTGTTTTAAAAATCCTCTTAAGTGTTATAACAACAAACTCTCGCACACCACACCTGTGCGCGCACTTTAAAAGATATTTTAATTTCCTTTATAGATTGTGATGATGCCATTCAATATAATACTACTCGTATTTCCAACAGTTTTTTCTTTCTAAAAGTACAAAGTACCCTATATAGATTGAAACAATACGAGAACTATAATAGTTGATGAACGTTATCGTTACTTTCGCAATTGAATGTGTAGTAGTTTACCTTTTCAATTCAGCAAGTAACGAGAAACTTTTTTCGGGAGAAACAAAACCAACACATTCCCATCGAGATCCTTAAATGAAATTAATAGAAAACATTTAAAGCGGGTTGGGTTGGTGTGGATGGATATTAAAATATAATATAGCAACAAAAAAAACAACATTCCCTCCATCTGATATCAACGGAAAATAAGGAGATAGCCTAGGCAAAGATATTATACCGGCAGACAGATATATGTACATATCCTTTATCCTGAGGAACGACACCTATCGGAAGTGTCTTCGTTCTGCCACCACATCATAACTTTGCACAGCTCTCTTGTTCCTCGCCAAAAACTTCATTGTTCATACACATTTCTATAAAACGGATGAAATGCTTTTCCGCCTGCTTCCACAAGACCATCATCAGCTATAGAGCTTGTGCCTGATGTGTAGGTAGGTAAAGGTACCTCTCTGATGCCTCAGCAGCACTCCTCGAAAGCAAGACGCCTCCACCACTTTAGTATCTGATTGTTTATTCGGCTGTCATCGCGCGAGCATTTTGTTCTCAAATAATACAACGCTTCGTTATCCTTGCCACACATATTAAAGTCCTTCCATTCTATATATGAAATATCCTTGATATCGATAACAAAAACAATAAATTCCTCCTTGCACTTCCTTGATAGACAGACAGGCAAGTATAAGAGTGAGTTGATAGGGTGGGGTGGGGCGGATTCGAATACGGAGTATAGAAAGCCCTCTTTAGCGATCAGGACATATGTGATGCGGTGCGCCTGATGCCGTTGAGTGTTTCGTTTGAATTTAATTCAAACTTTAAGTGAATTAACCGTATGAGTTATTATGTCCTTGTTAAAGTGAGTCGTCCTTTCACCGATGAAGTTATATAGGTGCAGTTTTAAATAAATATCCATACACACGCTTTCGGTGATGGGTGTGTTTGTCATTGCCAAGAGTCAGAGGGTATAAGAGCGAGTTATGATGCATTTAAGCCCGCAAATTGGCCTTTTATGACTTTGTCTATGCCAAGCCATGATAACTATATAACAGGGCAGGCGGTATATGGTATTGCCACAAACTTTAAAGTATCTATTTTGTATCTATAGTTTAGACTGCAGGACGACAGCCAGCAACACAAAGCCATCACTTTATACTAGCTCGCATAACTCAATTGAGTTTGTTCTCTAAAATTATAGTTTCTAATGCAAACATCAAGCTATAAGGGTTGTTCGATGTTTTTTTTTTTTTTTTTTTTTTTTTGTGTTGTGTTGTTGGTTAGAAAAGTTCGGGTTGCTCCCAGGAAAAGCCTCTCTATCAATTTATAAATGGATGGTATGTTGCTCGAACAATTCACTTAAATTGTTGCGAGGTGAGATTTTAATTCAATTAAAACAACTTTTGCCTGTTTCTGTGGGTTTTTGCTAGTAAAAAGCCTTTACCTGAATATGTATATACGAGTACCATCTATATAAGGAGTGCTATATGTTTTTTTTTTTTTTTTAACATTCAGGCATCGTACTGAGTTGATGGACTAGTGGTAGTGCTAGCGACAGCAGCGGTGGGGATAGATGTTTGGGGAGAAGGTTTTTGGTGAAACCCTGTTTTTAATGCAATTACAAGTGAAGTTATTTTTGGTATCACCACACTAACAGCTCTGTGGTGCGTTGGTTTTAAATTCGATTAGAATGCAATTTAATTCGATTCACAACAGCATGATGGGCTGGGTTGGCATCACAGTTAATGGATAAAATATAGAAACATCATTCGTGGATAAGTTTCTTTGATGGGTCGATATGTATTTACCTATAGATTGGATTTTTAGCTTACAAGTGTATTCTCCTTAAACTACTACCTTAAAAAGTGATACAATTTTCATTTTCAGCGATATTTGTTTAAAGCTTTTAATTCGAACAAAAAACTTCTAGAGGAGCAGTAGCTTGAAGCTGTGAGGAGTTGTAAACTCATATTTATGTCTTACCCTGGGCCACTATAGACAATGAATTATTTCATGAAATCAGGCAAGCAATGGAAATCTTTAAAGCCGAGGCGTTTTCACATAATATCATTTTTCACATAATATCATTTCAGCATTTTTGTTTTCTTAACAATATCTATGGGAATCAATGGAGAAATAATTAGGCGTCTACTGGCGTAACTGAAATCTGTCTTTAGTCCAAATTGTAGGTCTCTATATTCAATTATCAATATGCTTATTTATAAAATAAGGTCAGAAATAGAAACCACAGCCTAAAATCGCCTTAAAAATGTCTTACTTACAAGAAGGTTTTCGTAATAAAAATTCTTTAAGCTACCGAAATAAATCAGCCAAGTAGAAGACTTAGCAGTTTTTAATTAGACTTGATTGCATATTAGTAAAAAAAAATAGCTTTTAACAGCCTTTTTCACATAGACTTATCAGTTAATTATGTGAAGACCTTGTCAATACGCAACTTTTATTATGTTCATTTTTAACTTATGTACATTAATTTTTCGAAAAAAAAAATGTTTTCTTAAAAAAAAAAAAAAAACAACTATTAAGTACACTCGGGCGTATACGCAATTTTTTTATGGAAATAATAAAAAAAAATTGGATTATTGAAAGTAACTTTTTTAAAGCCTATTGAACAACAAGAGCAAGTTCTCATGCGATCCATAGTCGTGAATTTTCTTTAACTTTATGTCTTTTGTAGTAGCATAAAGCATGATGGTTATTTCTTAGGGCTGTTACGCGCCGAAGGTCTGTAATCAAATCCAAGCATATTACACATTAAAAAAGAATATTTTTTTTTTCAGTGAAATGATTTTCTTCAACCTTCGAGAATAAGATTTTTAGGTGATTCCCTGGAGGGAAAATCGAGATTTTTTTAGCTCAAAAAGTACTAGAACTAGTTTAACCTGCATTTTGGTAAAAAAAAATAAAATTAGCAAAAACTGTTTTACCGGTACCTACCAATTGATTTTTCGATTTTCGACTTTCTCGTTAACGGCCTTATTCTGAAGGTCCTTTAAAGTTTTAATAATACTGCATACAAATATTTAAAAAAAAAAATATTGTTTGGACTTTAAAAAAAAAAGTTCAATTTTTTTTTTTTTTTTTTGAAAACGCTTAAACGATTTTTTTGAAATTTGGTTTTAGTTAACTCTTAAAAATGTCATACAAAATTTTTCTTCTTCAAAAAATTTTTTATATAAAAAAATATTTTGCAACGATTTTCAAGTTTTTTTCTGTAAAATTCATATATTTTCAAGAATTTAGATGGCATTCTTCGATCTATCTATCGATTTAAAGAACGTGTTTCATGCTTTTTTCTCCATAGCTATGTATTCTTTAATTTTTTACATGGATAAATGCATAGATAATTATTATTATTATGTTGTATGTAAATAAATTTGGTGGCACAACAGCTTATGAAGAACTAGGGCCTAGTGACTTATAACTTTCAACCATTCCTGTGTGCGTACTAACAGGAATGGGGGGGGGGGACCTACAGTTTATTGTCGGATCCGAATGGCTAAGGTGGGTGGCATTTTTCTGGGACAGGAAATACGCTTGGAGGATTTTTCACTTCCTCGCAAGAGGAGTAGCCCTGACAAACACTTTTGTGTTAAGGTGGCAGTGGTTGGGAATCGAACCCAAACCTCTAGCCTGACAGTCCATCGCACCAACCATTACGCCACGGGGTACTACATTTTAGTACTATGTTTAAAATTCAAAGAAATTTTTACTACAAGAGCAAGTTCATGCGATCCAATCGTGTATTTTATTTGCATTTATGCTTTGGTATAAATATTTTTTTTTTTAAGTGTGCCATTTAATTTTTTCCCAGCCTCCTATAACTCATTTTATATCTTCGTTTACGGCAAAGTTGTCGATACCATATTTTTGGCTATACTAATTCTTATTCTATGAAATTACTTGCATAAGAACGTTAAGTTGAATTCCAGAATTCTTAAGAAAGTAAAATTAAAAAAAATAAATAAGCTAATAAGAAACCTTGATGAATAGAAAAACGTCCACTACGTCCACTAAATTTATGGAAGGAGTACAAGTACATAAGTTCCAATCAAATATTAAGCTTCTATGGAGGATATAGATTGATCGAGTTTCCAACGCAGTTTTAGACAAAACTACCTACCTACCATAAAACTTTTTACCTCCTTTTATACTGTTAGCTCAAATAGTTCTATTCTAATTTAGTATTTTCAATTTTGAGTATAACGCTTTAATTAATTACCCAATAAAGTCTATTTGTTCGTTCGCATCCACGCCTATTCAACAACACAAAATATTATAACATTCAAAGCCAACACTACACCTCTATTGCATCGCCCCTCATATTTAGATATGCTAACTATCTCTTAATATGTGAATATGAAGCTCAAACATAATAATTCACTATGTGTGACTCCATTTTTGGTACCACAAAATAACCACCAGCACTATCAACACTGACATATAGTTGATTTCCATAAACAAACTTATACCCCAACCACCCAAAAACGCCCCCAAAAAACAACATAGATAAATACACATTAAAACAAACAAACACACACATATATAGAGACCAAAACACTGATACAAACGAAAATAATTTATGTACAATTCCCATAAAATTAAAACCGCACTAAAACCAAAAGTTAATATTTGTCTTCAACATGTAAGCCACAATTAATTTGGTTGGCATCTCACCTCGCTTGGTTCTTGCATCCTGCACAGGACATGCTGCAGACAAAAACCAAACTAGAGCCGAATATACCGATTATGGGTTAAGGTATGGGAAGGTTTGTTGCGGGCTGGGAATGGTGAGTGGCGCTCTGGAGATAGCGAGTGGAGTGGAGATTGCACACGAGCTTCCGGTTCTTTGTGTTTACACATGATGATATTTCCGTCATTTACTTCGAAACCATATCATCATCATCATCATCATCATGCCCCTTCCGCTACTTGTCACTGCCACTATCACCACCACACGATAAGAATTGGCAAAGTTTCGACTTTTGAATGGGTAACGTTGTATAGTGTCCTAAATGCCTTACCCCACCATCAAAATGTCCTTGTCAATTTAACCGTTGGCTATTTTAGAAAACTATAACCAAAGAGGAAGTTTGTTGTAAAGTCATCTCTCTACACAGTCTCTTCATACAAACCAAGGACGAAACAACTATATTATCCTGAATTTGTTTTGAACTTTGTGCCGCTGCTGATGCTCTTGAAAAAAAGCTTATGGTTTGTTATTGTAGGTATGCATCTACGATGATGATGCTCTCGGTATAGTGTAATGTGTGTCCTTTTGAAATTGGAAAATTGGAATCCTTTGACTATAAGTTCCTTATAAAGGATCCAAACCGGATGGGTGACTCTATGAATGTGACTTCACTAACTTTTTCAGCTTGTTTTCAATTTAGCAGATAAAAAACACTTATTTTCAACTGTAACAAAAAAAAAAAAGAAAACTCTTCTAGTTCGTCTGTTCTGAGGTTCCGATCCTTTAACCATCAGACACAGTAGTGTTATAAAAAGTGTACACATACAAAAAAAAAAATAATAGAAACAACATAGAAATAAATAAAACACTCCTACAATACGAGTAGTAGAATCTGCTGCTATATTTCTTAACACAAAAGCCAGTAGCCAGGTGACCAAATGAATTTACTCAGGATAAAAGGATAAAGTAGCAGAATACTGTCCCATTTGATCAAAGTTAATTCATCGAAAACGTAATTCATCGCGAACTGCAGCAGCCTTCAGGAGGTGAGCTGAAGTCGGAAAGAAACAAACAGGAAGTGGTTCTGTTTTGTCTGTTTAAATGTTTGTACGGTTTTTTTTTTTTGTATTCTGTTCAGATAAGGACACGAAAAAGGAAGACATGATATTTAATTCAATTGGACGACAGTTTAAAACGAAGGTTGGAGATTTTTTTTTATTTTATTTTGTTTGTCTTTTGTTGCTCTTTGGGGAAGGATTTAAAAAGGTTTTTTTTTTATTGAAGGGGTAAGACCTTCGGGATTAAGATTTATGTGGTGTATTTTTAAATACGTCTTTGGAAGCAAATTAAAATAATTTAATTCATTGTTGTATACATATGAACTTGTAGTTATATCTTTATGTAGATGGGAATAGATTGACACGTTTTTATTGACTCATTTTCTTCTCTGTCTATCTGTATGTTTTTTTTTTCGGTTCGGTATAATTTTGCAAACGATTTTAAATTAACTTCCCCGATAAAATATAGACTCATGAAACTTTAACTCGTTGAAGTACCTATAGCTTTTGAGAATTAAAAAGTAAAATAAGCACAACTGCATCACTTGAACTTGCTCTTGTAGTTAAAAAACTATGTTTAAGCAAATTTAAAAAAAGACAAAAGTACTATAAAGTAGTGGTTAAAAAAACATCAAGACCCTATTTTAGCAACGCGAATTTCTTGGCAAGAACCTGAAATGTAGTTTTTTTATAACAATTTTGCTTATTATAGGTACGAAGTTTTATCAAGATTGTTAGAGCCGATTTTGAGGAAATTTGAAGAAACCGAAAAATTTGTATGTTCTATATCACCTGAATCAAAAATTTTAATTTCCCCTCTAGGGAATGGCATAAAAATGCCTTGTACCAAATTTAATGCAAATCGGCCGACTCGTATAGGCGCTAGCTAAAATTGCAATGGATGCACGGCCGCTCAGACCAACAGACGACGACGCACAGTGTGGGAATTTAGAAATCTAGCGGAATTAAATTAATAGCGCTCGTGCATTAAACTTTTTCTTATATTTTTTTCTGCTTATATAATATAAATGGCTCGTAGAATCAAATACAACTTAAATTTTTGTCATATCTCTTCAAAGTTTTTTTTAAAACAAGCTTTGAAGTGACCGATCTCTCATATGAAAAAATGTTAATTTTCTGAAAATCACTACCACGCATAAAACAAAACTTGGGTTGGTTTTTTGATAACTTTTTGCAACAAATATGCTCAGATGTAATGTTAAAAAAATAAATTACAATTGGAATACGTCAAAATGTGAGGCAAGGGGGGTGGGAGGGTTTTAACCTTACCAACAAGAAAAATATTAATAACATGTCGCATGTTGAACTTTTTATACAGTTTTTTCTCCTAAATTCAAAAAAAAGTAAACAGAAAATTAAATAAAGCAAGTTTTTTATATATATTAACATATCTGAATTTATCTGAAACAATAAGTTTTACTTTTTAGTCTTATTTTTGATTGCCATAAATATAAATGTAATAAATAAATCGACATCAGCATTTAATACATTTAATAACAAAAAAAAAGTACATGAACAGATTTTTCAATTTAAGATGGAACATCAAGAAGCTCCAAAATTTCTTGTTCAATTGGACCTTTTTTTTTCTTTTCGGAATGCACCTTAGACTTGCTAAGAAAGGGTCTGAAGATATCAAAAGCCTGTTAAAAAGATCTCTCATTGTTTCCAAATTGGATGTTTTGAAAAACACCCTGTACATTTTTATTTTGCTTTTATATTTATTATATTATAAGTATTATTTTATAAAAAAAATATTTTTTTTTAAGCAACATGTTAAATTTTTGTATTAAATAAATAATTGGCTGAAACACCCTGTAAGTTGTGATACATATATAATATATGTATACAAAATACCTCAATTTGATATTATGTATTATTTTATTAATACATATTTTTTTAAAGTAAAATGTAAAATTTTTGTATTAAATATATATTAATTGAAACATAAAACACCCTGTACGTTGTAGTATGCAAAATATCTCTCTCTCTAATATTGTGTTTGCAAAGGGAGAACACATTTCTTAAAGTTAAAAAAAATATAAGAACAAATAATATTAGAAAAAGAAAATCAGAACATGATTTTTTGGACGGTAAGCTTTTAGAAAAATTAGCAAATTTTTCAAGTGCGCAGATATGCGCAGCAACTTAAAACGCAATATGAAAGGTTAAATGTCAGCCTTTAAGACGTATATAGTTTCCCTCCTGAATAACCCTGAATACAATAAAATTTTCTCCAATAAATGTAAAAATTAACAAAAAAAACACATTTTTTTTCACTTAAAAACACAACAACAAAAAATTGAACACCCTTTTAAATATAATTTTACTCACTTTCTTATTCTCTTATATTGTATTAAATAAATAAAAAATAAAAACTTCAATTAAGACTCACAAAAGACGTTTAAAAGTGAAAAACCCCGAACACCTTCGCACCGCAAACTTGACTCAAATAAATCACAAACTCTCACTTTAAAATCAATTCTCTCAGTAAAACATGCTCTCCACCTAAAAATTTTGGTATACTTGCTTACAGGGAGGTATTAGCTATATATTAAACCAATTTTTGCTTTGGTTCATGCGAATGATTTTTATAATAAAATTCCGCTAGATTGCCAGAATCCCACACTGTGCGACGGTGTGGTGGAAAAAAAAACTTTTTTAGAATTTAACCTTAGTGTCAGTTTTGATTACAACCTCGAAGCCAATACTTGCTATAGAGAAAGTAAAAATCCTTTTGTTTTTTATATGTATACTCTTAATAAATACATACATACATAGGTACTGAACTTATTTTGTACTTTAATTTAATCTAAACCCAACGATAAAACAATGGTACACTAGGGCGTATACGCAATTTTTTTTTTTTTTTATTCAGTTTTTAACAAATATTCTTCCATTGTTTTTGGGTACGTGTTATTGATCAAACTTGGCACTACGATGATAGGAAAGACGGCAAAATGAGGTTTCGCAATTATGTCCTTTTACCTGTCTATCGGTTCGACTGCAGCCTAAACGGAAGGGTCCACTTTTTTTTAACTTTAATTTTTGCTTGAAAATTAGCATGACGCATTTTTAACATTGAAAATGTTTATAGGATCGTTTTGAGAGAGTTGTGGTGTTACCAAAATGATTAAATGAAATAAATTCAATAAATCAGAAATGAACTCCAGCGTATAGGGCATCACAACGAAATTTTTGGTTGGTGTTACTAAAGAAATGATTGAAATGAACACATGAATTTAGAATATGAAAAATGAACTCCAGCGTATAGGAGGACAACTATCAAATTTTTGGTTGGTGTTACTAAAACATTACTAGAATGATAAAAATAAACAAACGAACACAAGCGATGAATTACAGCTGGCGAAGGTATAAGGGGAAAAAACGAAGAAAGAAAAGTATTGTTCGTCGTCAACAGGCAAGCTTCAGTAGTGAATGGTCATGAAGTATATTCAAAAAGAGAAAAAAAAAACAACAACAAGGTATTCAGAAGAAGACAAATGAACAGACAAGGCAAACAAATGTGGATAGGTATTCTGCCAGATTTTTGTATGTTGTAGGTATATATATGTGTGTATGCATCTACATAGTTATGGAGGTAGGTAGGTTGTGATTTTGTGAAAATTAAAAAGATAGGTATTTATTTTTATTCCATACAGAATACAATCCGGTCTTATAACAAAGGCCAGTGATGCAGTTGAGTGTGCAAGCAGGGGTAGAGCTTGCTTGAAATCGATATACCCATGTAATACGTAGGACAACAAAAAATATGCCAGAGCATGTTTTTTTCTAGTAACACTATTAAGACTAGATAAGATTAGAAATCAGTTTTATAAGAAATACTGGGCCCTAGCCCTATCAATAATCAAATTTAGTTAAAACTTAAATATTTCAGTAAAATGGATAATAATTAAATGGTCTCTAAAAAATAAACCGTGCATGGTATTACCTAAATATTTATGTGGACTATAAATAATGGATTATATAATCAACTGACTTCAAAAAATTGAGAATATAATGTATGGTTAATAATTTAGGATCCATAACGTTAAGGTTAATTTCACTGCAATATTTAAGTCATACCTAACTAAATTTGATTATTGGTAAGGCCCACTGTCTTTTAAGCGCCATGTTTCGTCGAAACATGTACAGTGTCTTCTAATGTTTATTCAATAAATAATAAAGGTCTTTGGGGTAGGAATTACCAAAAAATTAAAACCTAACTTCAGGTTATATCGACAAAAATTCTCATACCTAACGGAAATTTGGGTTGGAGTTTTTTTTTTTTTTTTTTAGAAAATTAACCTTTTTTTGGTTGGTTAAATCGACTCGAACGATTTTATTCAATTTTGTAATCTAGTGCTTCTAAATATTTAGAGGCCGTGTGTGAATTGAATTAAAATTTCTATTAAATTTTATCCGAAATTAAATTTTGAAGTTTCTACGTATACCTACAGATTAACCTCACTACTGTCAAAAATTAAATTAATCTTCGAATAAAATTTAACGCATTTTAACCCAATTCCCACACGGCTTAAACAATAGGTATAGATAGCTTTTGAAAATTTATAAAATACTAACCCAAAATTAAAAAAATCATGTTCCCAGTAATTCTGACTTTTTAACATTTCTTTCGTTGAAAGGTACCAAAATGTTTGTTAGCCACGAGAGCAAGCTCCTGGGACTCACTCGTGTAAATTTTGTTTTTTTTTTATTTTTGGTATAATTAATGTCTTTAATAAGCCCATGTACTGTACATATATGAATTTAAACGATTCACCATTATAAAACAAAATGCATGTACCTATTTCAAATACGTTTTAAAGCTATAGTTTTGTGCAATTTTTGTACTATTATTGTGTGGCAGTCCCGACTTTTGTAGCAAAACTACTAAACCGCCCAGCATAATCAATTGAAATAAAAACTTAAATTATATAAAAAAATAGCACAAAAAGAGCACAAAATTCTAGTTATTGTTTCAATTGACGTTTAGATTTATGTAGTTCTTTTTAGTGCAGTTTTTAAAAATACATTACATAGGCATACATTCCTACATAGAATATATTTTAATAAGCAATATTGAGCATATTTTTAAGGCATATAATCATATAATTACTTGTTAAGGGCATACAATTGATTTTTAAGGGCAAATTATAAGCGCTTAAAACTGTTTTGAGGGCATATTTTTGTTTATCCTAATAGTTATATGTATGAGTTTTGATATCAGATTTAAAAAAAAGAAGCGATTTTTTTGGTTGAATACAAAAGTATGATGAGGTTAGTTAAAGAAAATTAACAACATTTTTTTTTGCCAAATGGAAAGTGAAATTAAATACTAGAAACTTCAGAACCTATAATGGTGTCTGAAACAGCTTATTACGATTTAATTAATTTGTAAAGATTAGTCATGTGTTTTGTTTATCTAGCAAAATAAAGTCATTTTCAATGTTCCCATGGTTACTCAATGAGTGAAATCTGTAAATTTTTAATTTTTAGGACCAAAAACAACGGTACTGCCATATACCTACATTTTTTAGGACTTTAAGAGAATCTTATTTTCCTCCGAAAAAAATATTTTTTGGTTTTCGCTTTTCTCAAAAACTGTTTAACTTATTTTAATCAATTTTTTATGGTTTGAAAAGTTTAAATAGTTTATTAACCATAATTTTCACCAAAAATGTTTTGGGATTTTTAAAAAAGTTTTACCCCTTTTTCCAATCAATATTTTAAAAGCGACTTAATCGATTTTTATTCAATTAGGCACCTAGCTGTTTCTTATTAATAACTTTATCTTGAGTATGTTAAACAAAAAATATTCATATAGCCAAAATTAACGGTACTCTGCATACAAACCTTTAAAAACCGATGTGGAAAATATTTTTTTTTTAACGACGCTTATTTTTAATTTTGGGCTACCTTACTATCAAAAGCAGAAATATAAGCTTTTAATAAGTTCTAATGTTTTGATTTTAGAAAAAAAATCTAGCTGCCGAAATTCGTTCCACTTATAAATGATTAAATTATTAATATAATTTTATGCGCGTAAGAACAAAAAACTAATTCAGAAATTTTGAAATTTAAGGTTTTCACGATTTTCCTAGTTTTTCGGTCGAATTTTCTAATTTTCGTTCGATTTTTTCAATTTTTGCCGTTGTGTGTTAATCTGAATCAATAAAAATCTAAAAAAAAAAATGCCCATGCAAATCGAACGATGATGTTCAGCCGAGTTATGCGCGTACGAACACAGAAAGGGATTCGTTTTTATATAAATATGTATATAGAAGATTTCAAAATTTTTTATTTTAAATTTAATATTTTGAAAATGAGGAAGTGATTTTTTTCTAAAACTGAATTTTTAATTCCAAATTATTAAATACTAAAAGTTGGGGAACCAATTTTTGTTCTTCAAAATTTTAACAAAAATTTTATATATGAATATTAATTTACAAAAAAAAAACTCCAACGTTCATCTTGTGTAGGGTCTTCAAGTTGTGTATATTCATGTAAAATGAAATGAAATATAAAATATTAAATTAAATTACATTTTTATATTTAATACTTTATTTTGTATAAATAAAACTGTCACAACTTTTGTATTCATTTATTTTGGCGGCATGCATTTTGAAATTAAAATTTCATCTTCAAGCCCGATTTTTGATGTTTTCGTTTGTTCAAGAGTTCAATGTCGTTTTTTTTTTTGTGACAGAAGATAGCCTTATTATTTTACAAAATATTGTTTTATAAAGTAAGTATGATCAACCAAGGGTATATGCATTTAACTGCTAAGCTGTAAGCTGGAGAGAAACAGCTAATACTTTTTTGAAAAAAAAAAAGCAAAACAAAACGGCCTTTTTAATGTCAAAAAGGATTTTAACAAATCTGACATGAATGAAAGAGACATCAACAATCTTCGGAAAAGTATAAGCTGGATCCAGAAAGCAAACCCAAAAGCCATAAAAATTAACTTTACCTCAATTTCCAACCGCTTTTTTATCTTATCTTATCTTAATTAATTCAATCTTTTATAAACATAACCACATGTGTACTTACTTCCAATTTAATTTCAATTCGTTAAATCCTTTTCCTTATGGATATTCATATGAAAGTATCATCAACAACAATCCGATTATCTTGTATCAAGGCGATTATTACAACAGCTCTGACATCCTCTTAAACAAGACCAAAAACAGGATTGCACACATAAATACCATCAACCCCAAAAAACACACTCCATGTTCACTTGAATTGCAGTGTATCCGAAAAAGATGAAGAAGTATGTAAAGCAAGTGTTTGAAGAACTTCTCTACTCTGTGTGTAACCAAACCATACTTTTACCCAAAGCACAAATCCCTTCCGTTAGGGGCTGGCGATGCTTCACATCCTTGTTTATGTGCAACATAATCGCACGCAAAGGATTCTTTGGATCTTCATGCATGATGTTGTGAACATTTCAGACCAATGTTCGAAAATACTCCATGCTCCACAAAATACACATCACAAAACTATGCATATCAAATCCAAGGTTGGTCCTAGTAGTAGGTACCTATAGCTTCAACCAAATCAAAAGAACTCGACTTTCTCTCTCTCTATACTCTCTATGCTGGTATCTCTAATTTCACTGGAAGTTGTAAACAATTTTCCGGGTAGCTTTGTTAGGCTATGCACACAGCATACTAGATAGAATATCCGGAAGAAATGATACACAACATTTGACTTTTAGAAAAGCATCATTGGGGTTTTTGGCTTTTCAGATCTTATTTCTAAAATGACAGAAATATTTTGAGTGCACCCAAATTAATATGTAATGCGGAGGTCATTTTTCGAGAGCATACAACTTAATTTATTGACTTTTTACATGAATGTTGTGTTTTTATGTTGTTTATGGGTTCTTAGAATAAGAGATAATATTCTATAATGAATTTAAAATCTGTGTATTGGAATGCAAGTAAGGTATTTCCTTTTAATATTTAAGATATAAAATTCAAATGCTATAATATTATGTTTTAAACTTGTAAACTTCCTTGGATTTGCACAGGACTTTTCAAATTCATCTGGCCAGTAAATCTCTTTAATGTTTTGATTGACATTAACTTTAATTGTAAATTTATTTTGTATTATAAAAAGTCTTTGAATAAAATTTTTTGATTTAGAAAATTGCTGGAAAATTCAAAATTCTGACAAACCGTTGATTGGAGATAATTACATATTACTGTTGTTTTACAAATCACCTAATCAATGGCGTATTTAGGTTTTCTGTGTGCGTGCCTGCAGGAATGGAGAGGATCTACAGTTTATTGCCGAATCCGAACGGCTAATGTGAGCAGCACATTTCTATAACAAGAGATACTCTTGGAGGCTTTGTCAATTCCTCGGAAGAGGCAGTAGCAGTAGCCATTTTATTTTTAAAAATTATTAAGGGGCGAGCCTAGGTATCGAACCTAGACCTCTGTCGGCCTGGGCTATTTAAATCTGACGCCCCCTGCCCTCACAAAAATTTTTTATATCTTTTTGACATAAAATATTTATCACTGTTAAAATGCTCCTACTTGTACTTAAGGTTGCAATTACTCAGATTGTGGTTTCCCGCCGCACGCAGTGCCGCCGTGATTGAGGCCAGGGTTGTCATATGCCTAAAAAAAATAAAATTCAAACAATTCATCGAAATAACTTTTTCAACCGACATAAACCAACTCAACGTGCAAAAAAAAAATGTATAATAATTTGAAAATAAAAAAGTACGTATACGCCCAAGTGGACCACTATTTTAACTAAATGAATTTTAATTTTTTATTTGTGCATTTCGTTTATTAAATAAATTTTATTAAATAAATAAATTGCTGTTTGGCTGCATTAATGGCTTAATATCTTTTTTCTTCTACAAATTTTATAAACTTGATTAATATATTTATTAATGTTGATCTTACTACATAAAAACCTTATCATATCAAATAGCGCAATTGAAAAAATTATGGCAGCGGCTGAAATTCGATCCCATGAATTTCGGCGTGACAGGTCCTGCGAACTTACCATTACAACACGGGAAAAATTAACAATACTTTATTAAGAAGGCTTAAAGAAATATTAAAGATTCACACAAATACCGATTTAATAAGTTAAAATTTTTAAGAAGGTTTAAAGAAGTATTAAAGAAACAAAAAAAATACCGATTTAAGAAATACCAATTGAAGAAGTATTAAAGAATGCTTTAAGTAGAAGTGAATACCAATTTAAGTGCTTGAAAAGATTTACCTTATAAAGAAGAAATTAAATTTAAATAAATATGTCATAATTTAGCATAGCAATTAAAGATTGAATAAAGTGTGAGTTAAGAAATGAGATACCGAAATTATACTATTTTTTGCTACTTGTGTAACTTTGGTTTTAATTGACGAATTGTTAATGTCGAGGTCATTTATTAAAGCTAAAATGTCCAGTTACAATTGGAAATCAAAACCATTATGCCACGGGCTACTACTTGTAGTAGTAATATTGTTGTTTACAAGCACAAAATTGTGATATGGTGAAATACGCCACTGATTTTGAAAGTTGGCGTATTTGGCGCAGGGACATAAGGCCCAGAGTTATATAAATCCCAATTTTTATTTTTGGGGCTTATGTCTCAATTGAGTGGAACATAATGCCGAAATTGAATTTGGGCTTTAAGTCCCGCCCAAATGAGACCCAAGCCCACATATTTTATGTTAAAAATGGGACATAAATCCTAAATTTTTTAGAAGCATAGAGGAGTAAAAAGATTTTGCATTTCAATATGTACAAATTAGTAATAACTTTTCGGTGTTTTATTTAAACAAAAATTAGGAAAAACAAAAAGCGCTGTAAAATAATAAGGGATATAAGATAATAAGAGGGGTTTAATACAATAATTTTTTACTATGGAAGGGGGGTTTAGCACCCAGCAAAAGATACTTTGCATACACCCAACCGCACACCTAATCCAAATCCCATAGTGTGACTAAGCATGGGGGTTGCAGGGGGGGGGGGGCAGAATGCCTCCTATACATGCCTCACTATTTATACGCGACAACCCCCCTGCTTGAGCGCACTATAGGATTTAAGGTAGGTGCGAGGTTGGGTGTATACAAAGTTTCTTTTGCATTTAAAGATTGGATTTAAAGAAACTTTGAATTCATCCTATATATCCAAATTAAATTTTGGGTTTTAATTTTATCAATTTTTTTTTAAACTAGAATTAAATTATGTAAGAATCTGTTTTCAAATTCAGATAAATTTTATTAGTTTCTTTTATCAAATAATAAATAACTAGAATTGTATAACATTCTTTTCTCAAATTATTTTTGTTTTTTTTTTTTTTTAAGTTTAAAAAGTTTTTAAAGATTTTAAAATGAGAAAATAAAATTAGCTTAATACATAATATGTATAATTATATACAAAAACTGAACTGAATGCATATTAAAATGCTCAAAATGCACATCTTGAAATACTCCAAGTTTTATCATTTGGAAATACAACTCTTATTTAGTGGGACACAACCCCCAACATTTTTATTTAAGGGTTGGGTCTCATTTGGGTAGGAAATAAAGCCTAAAATCAATTATGAATTTATGTCCCACTCAAGTATGAGACATACATATGTAAGCCCCAAAAATAAAAACTGGGCTTTATGTCCCTGGGCCTTATGTCCCTGTGCCGAATTATTTTACATAATAAAGAGACCAAAGTGCAAACTATGCTATAACGACCTCCAAAAAAAGTTCTACCTCGATTTCACTATTGAACTAGTCATAAAATTTAGTTAAATTATCACAATATCGTACGTGTATCGTAATGTAACGTAAAGTGATACATCATCTTTGTTATCCTAGTTGGTCCATATTGGTAGACATTGTCTCTAGTTCCTAAACTAAATACAGACAGAAATCATTTCTTTTGTGGTCCTAATACTCCTATCATAAAATAATTATTATTCTATTTGCAAAGTAAAAAAAAAATATTAGCTTTTCTAATCCGTCACTGTCATATACTTACCCATCTTGCAATATCTACAATCTTTGTACTTCAGTTCCCGCTACATTGAAACGCAGAAAATCCCAATTTCACAGTTTGGTGACTTATCTGCACTGCACCAGGACGAGGATTTCATTTTTCATCGAAACGTAACATTTTTCTTGTTTTCTCTTTCTCTCTCTCTCTGTCTCCATTACTCCTCCACTGACACACCCACCCCTTGTCTATCCAGGATATTATTGTTTATCTTTCTCACCCACAAATAACAACGACAACGCGACGGTATAACATCGTTTCAACCATATGTGCCCAACCTGTCCACTCATGGTGTGTCTAAATATATCTGCTGCTTGGCAAATGTAAACACAAACAAACGACCAACGACAATGTCAACCGAAATCCACTAACTCCCACCCATTGAACTTCGCCCGCACGTAACAAGCACACTCTGGTATCGGATTTTCGCGCCCTCTCCAGACAGAAGGCTTAAAACTTTAAATGGTGTAAATTACACTATGCAATGATTGTAATTGCAAACCAGTTACACATAGCGCGAGGGCAACGTCAAGGATGTCCTCTTTGCACACGCTGCTGGTGCTCATCGCTTCCTAAAGGGAATTTGTTCTGGAAACATTACGGATTAATATGCTTTGGTTGGTTGCTCAATTTTTCCTAGCTGGCAACAACAACTACTGTGCCAAAAATTCGCGAGCTTATCTACGCATACATTCATGTTTTACCTACTCTCTATAGACCATGAGGCTCCCATTTGTTGTGTTTGACTTCTCGTTTCCATCATCACAAAACACTGCTGGCTGGGGTGTCTCGTTTGTCTGGATCATATGACCTGAAATTTTCGGCAAGAGAATTGCACCCGCAGGGCAGAAGTTGAGCATAAAATATTCAACAGAAGCCTCCCTTGTTATAGTTAGGTAGTACTTCCTAAAGTCGCCTTTCAACGTGCCTTCAAACGATGGAAAGAGCTTGATCGTGTCTTTATATGGGATGAGGAGGAATATAAGGTAAACGGGATGAAAGTTCCATATTAGCACGTGCTAATGAGCAATTTTGTAAAGTGATAACATTTTATCCCCGAAGACAATTCATTTTGTGCCATCCAAATCCCCTCCGCCATTGTATGGCTATGGCATCACGTTGAAGAGCCAGGCCCCTTACTCTGGAGAAGGTTAAGGGTGGTTTATCTATCTATATACCTACATATGTATGTACTTCCTACCTACTACAATCTAAGCACAAGCCTTCGCCCTCGTTATGAAGTGATTTTTCCTTTTTTTTTTGTTTCCTGTTTTTATTTGGGTTTTATGATGATGCCAAGGCCAGACGTAGTTAAGAAAGAGGAGTTCATTATATTTTAGGGAAAAAAGTTATTTCGAAGCATAGAGGGGTTGCTAAGCTTTTTTTACCGGCCTTATTAGGAAGAGTCTTTTGAAACTTACATACCAACAAACAACTGTAGGTATGTATTTTCAATTGACCTCATTCAGCTTGAAGTCCTGAGACAAACATTACGCATCAAAATTTTATCAAAAGATGAAGTAATTTTATTTTAACCCCTTATGCAGCGGAACGTGTTTCAAGTAGGTTTATGTCTAGCATAGAGGGCTCTGTAGGTTAACTCTTGAACAAAATCGTTGGGGCTAAAAATGAACAATTGATTTTTCAGAGGGAGGCCTGTTTATTTTTGTATTCTTGCATTTTATTTTTATTTTTTTAGGATCTGTTTTATGTGAGTTTTGGCTGACTATGTTCCCCCGCATAGATTTGGCAGTAAACCTGTATCTACTGCGTATAAGTTAAAGTAATGATTGGTCTAAGAGTTAAAAAAAACCCTTTATATTGTATTGTTCCTGGAATTGGTCTCAAAGTTTTAACTTTGCATATTCTATCAGATCGAAAAGTAGGTACAGTTTATAGAATATGATCCATAGCCGATACAACTTAACAAATATCATTTTTCATTTGAGGTAAAAGAAGACGAGAGAACTTTCCAACTTGAAAATAAAGGGATGAAATAAAATGAAAAAAATCATTGAAAAATTAAAGTTCAAATAAAAGACTTTTTTAAAAGTTGTTCAAAAAATTGTCCACGTATGCTTTTTAAATTGCTATAGAATCATCGTTTTGAAAAGGGACACAAGCTCGGATTTTTGTGTATGTATAAATTTTTTGAAATATAAATAATTATTCTGTAAAATATCGTACATAAATTGGTGCGATTTTTGTAAACGATAATTCACAAAATAGTTTTTTTTTTAATTTTGAATAATCAGATTAAGAAATCGAACAAAAATCACGTGATTTCTTATATACGAATTTGTAATCCGATCAATCAATATTTAAAAGAATAATTTTGTGATAAGTATAAACGTACCTACACTTAGATCGTGCAATTCCTATTAAATTTTCAAAAATCAGATTAAATAACCGTACAAAAATTCACGTTATTTATATATGTACATATATGGGTATATGAATTAAAATATCGGTCATATTGTATTTAAGATTTTTTTTTATTTAAAATTCTTGTTTTCATGCTATACTTTTTTTTTACAGCTGGAAGTCCATTCCTTGTTTTGTTTTTAATTCAAATAGTTTCAGACAATAGTTTTTTAATGATCTCTTTTCTATTTCTAGTCGATTTTTTTTAAAAAATTCCCCTCCCGCCTAAACAGAGGAAATAGACCCCCCTTTTTTACGATTTTTTTCTTATCTCAACTCAACCTATACGTTTTAGCTTTTTGTCACTCCGCACCGTATGCGAATCATCCTAAGTATTTTTGTGTATTCTCCATTTGTATGGAAAACTAAAAACCTTAACTCTACCGATTGAATTATTTTGAAAACCGTTATTTTTATAAAGAAAATTGTTATACCTAGTATTTTTTGTAGAAAATTTTCTAAGATACAAATTGGTCATCAACGCTTTCTGTACAAGGCATCGTTAGGGAGATATTCCTGAAAAACCATTTTGGGGGGCCTTTAATCCCCCGTAAAATTGTTAGCGGCGCTCCTATCGATGGGGATGGGAGGTGTGCAATACCAGCCGTTTCCACCTTAAGTTTTTTTCAGAGCTGATACCCCTTGCGAGGAAGTGACAAATTCTCCAAGAGTATCTCTTGTCGTAGAAAAGTGCCGCTCACCTTAGCCGTTCGGATTCGGCACTAAACTGCAAGTCCCTGCCATTCCTTCAGACACGCACACAGGAATGGTTGAGAGTTGTAAGTCACTAGACCCTGGTTCTTCATGAGCCGTTAGTGCCACCATATTTATTTATTAGTTTCACAATCGATCAGCGGCTACAAAAAAAGATCTCTTTCCAATGGTGTGTGTAAAACGTAGAAAAATTAATCGTACACCTCTTTGTGATTCAGCAAACTGAAGCCCCGCCCAACTAAACGGGGTGAAATAGGCCCCCATCTCATCTCGAGTCAACCTACACGCTCCAGTTTTTTGTCGCACCTTAGGTGAATCACCCTGTATAGTTTACTTTGAATACTCATCAAGTTATACAGATTGACTCAGACCATCAGTTGTCCTGATTTAATTGATTAAAAAAAATTGTTGATAACAAAATCCTAAACTGTCTATTTAGTTTTAAAGACAAAAATTCTTTGTGGATTTCCATCCTTAATTAATATCAATTTATTTGCACGAGTTCTCTTCTAATATAATTATTCTCCGATAACACCAACCAACCGACTAATTAACCAGTTACAAATGATAAATACCTAAATAGACTTTATAATTCTGCTGCCATCAACGAGGCAATGATGTAAAGCCTAAAATATATACCAATGGTCCTATATTTATACATTATTTATATACATACACAGTAGGTACTTCATTTTACCATTCACTTAACAGCAAGTTGACAATAATTAATCATGCTAACTAAACCATAATTTAACGCAAATACTTGTTTGATATGTCACCGAAGGTCCTCTCTCCTCTGTTATACTCAATTTACTGGGGAGTAAGTATATCACCGAAATTACACATAGCACACACTCAGTTAAACACGCGAAATTAATTACAACCCATAAAGCATATCCTCGCGCGCCACGTATAATTTCAACAAATATTTTCCGTTATTTATATCGGAGTTTTCAACCTACATTATACATACATATATAACCACTAAATATTCCCATAAAAACAGTCATACTGAAATTCTCTCGTCCTGCCATCATCATCATCACCTAACCAAAAATATTTACATAGCCAACATTCTTTAGTACAAAAATTAACCGGAAATAAAGCATTAAGCATTCATAATGGAATTTATATACTCAATTCATTCAAATTCCCCCTTTTCTCTATTTATTTGCAGGATACGCGTCACAGGATCTCGTTATCTTCTGGCCCCCACACACAAATAATAATTATGTATTCCCATTCCGCGTGGCAGAGGTGGCAGAGAGAAAAAAAATACAATCCCCCCAATTCGTACACTTCAAGGAAGAACATCATTAATGGCAAAATTTGTGTGTGATGAAAATCCTTAGCGCACATTTGTATACAAATACAAATAATATCCTCGATGAAATGACTTAATTATTCTGCGTGAGATAAGGGGATGTATATACTGAAAAGATGAAAAAGCCACACCGCCACCACGTCGTCGGTCGTTGCGTCTTTATCAGTCCCCGAGGTGCGACAGAACTGTCACAAACGGCAGGCAGAGTTCTTTCATGTGAATTCTATTCATATTATCTTTAAGGCAAGAAATCCACACAAAGGATTCTGCAGCACTTGGCAAAGACGATGAACAAGAAGTGTTGAATATCGGTTTTCTGATTACATCAGCCAGCGATTAATTCATTCCGCCAAAAGACGTAGAAATGTGACTTCCCCAAAGCATATATAAGTCTCCAAATCAGTTCAGGCAACAAACAGATAAATACGAGCCAACATCATTGCCACCATTTTCCTCCAGACATCATGAATGAACATTTCCCTTAATCACATTACCCCATGGTTTAATAAGAAATTATAAGGGTTGGTATGTATGTGTTTGGTGGCACACCGAGCGAGGTAAGTTATTATAATAAATGTTAATTATATTTAAATAACCATCATCATACCACCACTAACTACACAATATCCTGACAACTGACAACACCAGCCATACCGCACCTGAAAGGGGACAACAACATCATAACAGCACAACAGCAACACTATACCGCACGCACCTGTCGGTCCTGTGGATGTGTGCGGATGGGGTGACGGTGAACCTCCCGCCTGTCTTCTACCCTTTTGGGGACACACTTCGTTCAGGGAATTAAATTAAATTAAATTAAATTAAATTAAATTAAATCACCGCAGCACCGACCGTGTTGTGAATATTGTGCGTGTGTAGATGTAAAGTAGATATTGTAAGTGACGTGCTGCTGTGCTGTTATCACCAATTAGGGATTTTCCAACATGTGTTCTGATAGGACTATGAAATTTTGTGCTGAATGTGCGTTATGAATAAATATACATGGAAATTTAAACATGGTTAGCAGATTTCCAGTTAATTTTTATATAACGGTAATTATTTTATTTATTCTAGACAATACGATGAGAATAATATTAAACGCACAAGAGTTGTTGGGTTTTTGGTGATTTTTGATATAAGAAAAAATGTGACGATGTTATCACAGACACTTATCCGATGAATTTGAACACAAGTTTTTTTTTTTCACGGGGATTGTCATGAGTTCCTGGTTTAATTTCCCTTGGGAAGTTATTAATTGGTCCGATGTGTTGAATTGAAAATTTTGAAATTTCTTCACTTTTCGAGGTCAGTGGAATCCGAATCTATCGTTTTTAGAGAGACGTCTGTGTAGTATGTGGACGTACGTTCGTATGTTCGTACGTAATTTCGTGATCTTTTTTTCATCGACCATATCTCCAGAACGAATAACGATATCGACCTCAACTACATATATTTCATTTTATATATAGTATCGTCATGACGTGCAGAAGGGCTTTAAAAAAAATTCAATTAGCAGTTTTCTTACTACAGTAATTAACAAAAAAGTGTTAAGATGTCTACGTCTCGAGTATTTCGAGAACAAAATAATAATGCTAT
The DNA here is from genome assembly GCA_947049315.1 of Epistrophella euchroma. Classification (NCBI taxonomy): domain Eukaryota; kingdom Metazoa; phylum Arthropoda; class Insecta; order Diptera; family Syrphidae; genus Epistrophella; species Epistrophella euchroma. Next base: position 103,155,964 of record OX346247.1, on the reverse strand, counting down.
CGACTTGGGCTCAATTTCATTCTATACATAATGACGTAAAGAAGAATCACCTAGTAATTTTTTTTTATAAGAAAACTGTTAAAAATTTGTTAAAAAATGATTTTCGGCCAAAATATCTTAAGAACACACAATAATATTGACCTTGGGCAATTACAATGACACAGTTGATAATTGGTAGAGTTTGTAAAAAAAAATCAGTTGACACATTTTTATTAAAGAATAAAAAACCCACAATGAAATGAACTAGGTACTCAAAACTGGTGCACATTTTTTTTCGGCTCGAGAACAATAAATTAAATTAACTTCAATATATTTTTATTCAAAACATTGCGGGTATCGAGTTTCAGAGGGCATCGATTAGAAGTTACCAGCGTGTATTAATTCAATTAATTTTCATTGAACTTTCTATTTACAATTTGTCTTAAAAATATAACTTATAACTAATACATATGATATTTTTGTTGGCACATAGGGAGCTTTACGGTATACAATGGCAAGTTTTTAAGTAAAAAAATATTATATTAGATACATGAAAGCTTAAATTAAAAATGTCGGTTGACTTTGATGATCTCGGGTTGTTCCGTCCCGATTGTCATGTTGTGGTGTATGTTTGAGTTAGATTGAATGGTGATGGCGCTTAGCAACGGTGATATGCTGACTGCGTGGGCGTGCCAGCAAAAAAAAACTTCTTCATCGTTGTCCGTTGGTAGTAATTTCTCATCCAGGAACAGGATATCCATAGCACAGAGGTACCTCGGTTGGGGATGTCGTTGTTGAGTAGTCATCCTTTTCACCAGTTGATTTGGGTGCTTGGTGATGCTTGCTACAACTTTTCTTGCTGGTTGAAGCAGATATTTGTACAGTGTCGTGATTTTGGCTTCTTCGTAGAGTCGTTTGTTGCTAAAATGTTTCCGCCGCTGAAGGTCGAAAAAAAGTTCCGTGCAGATCCTTAGGATTTTTCTTTCAAATATAGTTGCAGCTCCTTCATTGCTTACTTCGAGATGGTGTACCATACAAGAAAATTGTAAAATTGACTGACCTCAGAAGCTGCTTGTAGATCAGGAGTTTCGTTGGTTGACTTAGTCCAGTCTTTCTTTTCATCAAAGGCTGCAGCCGATGGCACGCTAAGTTAGTTTTCCTCAACACAGCTCTCGAGTGGAGATTGAATTTCAGAAAGTCGTTGAAGTGTATTCCTAAGTACTTTGCATTGTTCTTGGCCGTTAATCGTTATAGTTGATCCGTCAGGGAGTTCCAGCTTCAGATTTCGGCAGTTTGCTGCTGATCTTCCTCTGCCGTTGGAGGGTCTCCTGAAGTACACAAGTTCAGACTTGGATGTATTGATCCTGATACTCTATTTCTTGTAGTATTGGAACAGTCTGTGGATGTGGGCTTCGACCTTCTTGACAACAATCAAAGGGGACATCGATGTGGCGTATGTAAGCGAGTCGTCAGCAAAAAAAAGTGTCTCGCATTCAGTTGGAACAGGTTGGTCACTTGCCATCAGGCTGTAGGAATGGTCCGACTTTGGAGCCTTGGGAAACTCCAGCTTTGATGCTTTTGATTGAAGAATTACAGTTCTCTAGTTGTACGAAGAAGTTCCTGGAAGAGTTAACAGCGTGTAAGTTGTACCCAGCCTCTTTTATATATTTCTGTTCAAACTGAGTGTGAATTATAATTAAACAGAAAAACTACTATCAATATCAGTACAAAGGGAAGTGGAGAAGGGTATTATTTCAAGCTCAATTTAGGAATGCTTCAATTTGATAAACGGCAGCGGTTAGCAGCAAGTGATGTAATGCATTATTACAATTCTGCACTTGTAGTACCAAAAAGTAAAATATTATTTTAATTCAAAATTTCAAATCAAATTTGGGAAGGTGCTCATTAAAATAAAAGGGTTTTTCCTTAGCCCTAAGCACTCTATGGGTCCAACTTGATAAGTTAGAAACTAAAATATTTTCTGAATTAAAAACTGTATCCAAGTCATAAGACCCAGTTTAAGCACTCACCATTCCTTGGCACTCCTAGCTATCTAGATGATCTCGGAATATAAAATATTACATCAATAAAAAATTTCTAGCAAATCATTATAATAGTTCGGGCGCTTAGCACCTCGTATAGGCCCTTCTCTTGAATACGATATTTGGTTTTTAACAAGAGCATTTAATGGAAGTCATGTTTTCTCATCGGAGAAATGCTTATTCCGCGACCTAACCTCAAACCCCACCTTGCTAGGTATTAATCTTCTTTGGTACCAATGTTAATGCTACAAACACGATTATTGGTTATGATATGAAGTTGCAAGAATTATTGCTGATACTTTACTCACTGGAAGAGCATTGGAAAATAAGCAAAAATTTAAATTTGGAAATTGAAAAATTCTCAGTACTTTGTCTGAGGTTTCTTATAAAAAAATTCCCTGAATTATAAAACCGCCACTCATCTTACCCAACATGCAATATTAAAATTAAAATATTGAGCCAGACAAAAAATCGATTCCGTTGTCTTCTTAAGTTAGATAAAAAGTTCGATACCTTTAAATAACAATTTAAAATGTTTATTTAAAACTTGAACGTCTGTTTAAAGCTACACAACGTTTATAAATACGACTGCTAGTCAACCAGGACATTACGCATTGTTAAAGTCTACAGCAGGTAATGGAATATTAATGAATTTTACAAACCTTTTTCAAATGTGATGTTGTGCTGAGCGTTTCCTTAATAAAAACTCCAGTAATTTTACAATCCCCTAAAGGGTCCGTCCAATAAAATTCGTAAGAAGTAAATGAAAATTTAACTTCTCTGACAGATCCCTCTCCTCTCCGGCAGTTCTCATTATCAACAGTAATTTAAAGTTTTTTTTTTTTTTTGTTTTTTTTTTCGTTATGTATAAATAATTTATTTTTGTACAAAATACAAGAAAAAATAAATAAAAATGGTGCGATTTATTGCCAATTTTATAGCTAGCCCAATATAATTTCCTTTGGTGAACAATAAATAAAACAAAAGTGCCAATAAATAAGCCAGTAAATTAGTGAATATAAAAGTGGACAAAGAGTGTGGACTTGAACCTTGAATGTCGGTAACGTAGTTTGTTCTTGACTTACAAAAGAATATTAACACATCCAAATAAATAGATTGGACATAAAAGTGGATATAGCGTTTTATTAAACTTGTATTGCTGCGCTAGGTTTGAACTACCAATAAAACGCACCTATAGCTAAGTACAGACGATTGTCAGATCTTACAATATTGTCAGATCTGTCAGTGAAAAAACTGTCCCAAATGTCTTACAATCGTCTGAACACACAATTTTGTCTGACAATATTGTCAGAAACGTCATTGTAAGGTAATTGTCAGATGACAATCTGACAAAAAATTGTCAGGTATCTTACAATCGTCTGAACGCACAATTTGTGTCATTGTCAGACGATTAGGACATTGTCAGACTCATTGGTCATTGTCAGATGTTTTCATTGAAAACATCTTACAATCGCTGACAATTTTTTCATTGTTCGAAATGTCAAACGGTTGGAGCCGAGTTGAGAGATAAAAAAAAACTTTTTTGTAGGAAATTTGTAGTTTTTCCTGAACAGAATGAAAAAAATCTATAAAGCAACTGGACTCACTTTTATATTAAATTCCTTGTGCTGTATATTTTGTTCGGAATAAATAAAACCATTGAAAGATATCTACTCAAATGAAGATTAAATACGATGAAAATAAAGTGAACACTGAACAGCAAATTCCAACAAGTTAAACAAAATTGGACTTCAAAATGGCCAAGAAACTATACGAGCAATCAAATAAATTTGAAGAATGCCAAAACGAGGGTGGACAGAGACACTACCTGGAAAAAAAACCATTTCAAGCAATTGGTAACAATAGGCAGCCCGCCCCAAACTCGCACAGGTCTAACATAGTCTCAAGGTCACTTTCTAAATCAGCCGAGCTCTCTGGAGTAAGCCTGCTGAATTTTTTGAACGCAAAGGTTTATTTTTTCTTCTAAACAATATAGTTCAATTATTGCAAGATCTTCTCATTCTTGCGTCTTTCAAAAAATAAATGATTTAAAATTTAAATTCTTTTTTTTTTGTTTAATAATTTGATACAGAATATGGACTTTTGTTCTTCGAAGCGCGTCTTGACGACCTCTGGCATATTTCTCCTTCGTAGTGTATAAGGTCGTCCGTCGCCCTCGATGTCCAGTTGTAGTTAAATTTTTTCAAATGCTCGTCCAATTGTTTTGGCATTACCACTATGTCACTAGATTTTCAAATCACTTTGAAAGTATCCTCTTCTTGATAGTGGCTACATACATTAAAAACTGAAATTCTATTAAAGTTCGTTTGATCTTGAAATCCTCAATTGAATTGAATTTTTATTGTGACTTGAATTTTTATTGGTCTGCCAACCGTGTGAACAGAAAATTTTCAAGCTGACAATATTGTCAGATATATAATTGTCCGAAAATTTTCAGACAAGAGCTGACAATTAAATTGTCAGACTTTGGCACAAAATCTACCAATCGTGTGAACGGACAATTTTACATCGTAAGAAATTTGTCAATTGTCAGCTAATTGTCCGCTATTGTCAGACCATTGACAGATCTGACAATATTGTAAGATCTGACAATCGTCTATACTTAGCTTATTGTAGGTATATTAATTTGTGTTAAAGATTTGTATTCTTTATTTTTTGACGATGGTACTCAGTACCAGTTTTTTACGTCTTAAGTTAATTGTCAATACATTTATTTTCAAAATTAACTAATTAACTAATTCCTGATTAACTCACCACTGAAAAATTGGACCTCAGTGTTAAGGTAGTAGAAGAGTAGTATAGAAGAGGTATAAAAATGTTTAAAGATTGAGAAACACTGAAAAGAAATAGCTAGATGATAATACATTTGTACCTCTGGACTTGATAACTAGTAACCTTCGTGCTTTACAATAGGTTTGTTCAGGAAAATGAAATCTAAGAGCCCTCAGAAAGCTCAGTTACATGACTAGGATTCCTCAGCAAAATTTTCCCACTCTTTCTATCGAAATACCTATTGATTAAGAAACAACTTGGATTTGCTTCTTCACTTTTTGACGCAACGAAATCTCCGAGATCTCATTTTTTTTAGCGTTCCTAGTATAATTTTCTTCATAAACTGAGATTTGAGCATAGTCAAAAATTATTATAATATTAGACAAATATCTTCACTGTTCAAAAAGTGTTAATTCTGATTAAATAATTAAGGAAAGCTGACATTTTCTTGGATATTTCAAAAACGTCAAGCTTTCTATTAATTTTTTGATTTTTTTCTCTTTAATTCGACAAAGTAATTCAAATATTCTTATACTGAATGGTTCAAAAACTATTACCTGTTCAAATGCTTTACCACTGTCACTAAACAATTCCTTGAAATGCTCTAATTGACCTTGAGCTATTTGAATTCACTTCGAGTGGTCTACGATCAAGAATTTCAATTTATATTTTATTGAAATGTACCTGTAAGTAATACTGAGTTTGGCATAAACCTCAATATTGCATCATGGGGGGAGTCCACTAATACACCAATACCATAAAATTGGAAAATCACTTCACCAATTATCAACCTAGGGTTGTGTACTCTATTTCCTGGCAATTTCAAGTCTCATCCTTACTGTATATTTTCTACTAGCTGCGTCACACCATCAGGTCATCATATATGTATACTCTGAAACATTCAACCAACTTTAGCTATTTGAGATAATCCTTTTGCCATTATGGCACGTGCAATGCCTTAGGCTGATTCCTATTTAAGTTTCTATACCCTACCTATATGGTCTGCCTGGCCTCAAACCCAGAAATGCCAACCGAAAGATTAAAGCACCAAACCGCACGGCTGTTTCATTTCCCAAAAAACAGTTGTTGCCTTTAATGGCACAACATTCGGTACTGCAAACACACACGTTCCAAACAAATGCGAAATGCCAATTGCCAATAGGCTCAATCGATTGCCATTAATTCGCCATTTGTATATCCTTTAGCCAGTCCTAGCCTAGCCTATAGCTATTGGGGTGTAGTCAGCGGGCAATTTGAAGGAAACAGTAAGCATCATAGGAAACAGGCGGGCGACAATAGAATCCCCGCATATTGTAGATGGAGGCGACTATTTTCATTTTGGGTTTTGTGGTTCTGCTCTTCGCTAATAGTCGCCAATTAGACGAAAACGCTAATTTAGAGCCAACTATATGGCCGATGTGTGCATTGGACCAAATGCAGCGCGCGGTCTTATATGACGTTTATATTGTATACAACCTCGCAGATGTGACACAAATGCCTTCAGACATACATACAAATACAAAATTTTACAGTACACTTTATATATGGGAAAATGTTTAGTTTAACATAAACTCATCGGATGCACAGAATTGCAATTTAATGAATCGATGATTTTTATTATCACCGATAGGAGGAGCGGCTGTTGCATAAGCCAGGCCAGGCGATGCACATGCATGCCGTTCCGATGCCATTCCGCCGAACGAATGCATTCCAGCAAAAAACCAACCAAACCCATAGTCACCGATGGTATTTCGCCTCGGGACACAGAGAGCCAATTCCGTTCAATTAACGGAGGTAATTTGCTCAAATGATTGGAAAATATTTTCCATTCTAGTGGTAAATATAGGTATACATACATACATATGTATCCCCTTACTAGTGTGCCTCTTTTGCTTATACACAAAAAACAAAATGTGCGTGCGGGTTTTGTGTGGAAAGTGTGTGTTGGAATTTGGGTTTTGTTTTTCGATATTCGATATTTTTTTTATTTTTTGTTTATTTTTTGGTTTTGATTTTGGTTGAACTTTAATCCACTTTAAGTTCAAAATGGACTATGGAAGGTAAAAATAACTAATTGCTATAGTTTGAAATCCATTTAGGTAAAAACAGGTTGAGTTTATTTGGGGGGCATTCCGCATTCAAATTTTGCAACGGAAACACCCCAATTGCAAATAAAATTAAATTTAATATTCTTGCAAATTGTCAAATTTGTTATTTTTTATGAACACGTCCTAAGAACACGCTGAAACTTAGCAATGTTATAGTTAATTTAACCAACCATTAATTTTTTCATTTATTTTTGTTTTATTTTTTGCTACAAAACATACAACACAGATTAATAAGTAGAAATGTCTATGAATAGATCACATTAACTTTCTCTTGTAGTTAAAAATAATTTAGTTATATAATAGAAGTACATATTAATGATAACTTTAACGAAAAAGTTAAAAAAGTTTAAATACTAAAAATAATTATTTTCTTTTTTGAATTGAAAATGCGTAATTGCTTCAACTACTATGTTACAATTTTCGACTACTCTTTAAAAAATGTCTGCCAGAATCAACGTATAATATCGCTGGCTTTTTGGCATAAACCAATAACATTGCGAATAAAAAAATTCTAAAAATGCCAAATCTAATGAATGGGTCTGAAAATCGGCTCGGCCGGGCCATTTCTTGAAATAACGCGGCTAAAAACTTGTGAGTCAATAAATCAATTGTTTAACTTTTTGTGTAGCAAATTTTGCGATGCACCTATTATCCTCTTGAAATCAAATTAGCAACAAAAATTTGGGCCAAAAGAAAACCAATAAAGGCATATTACTTTATTCCCACACTTTTTTTTCCTATATGAGTTTTGACAGCAAAAAATTTGCAGTTTGCTGTTAATAAACAGCTCAAATTTCACTTGAAAAATATGCCAATACCCTAAGAACGGCCCGATATCAACTCATTGAGTGTGTTTTTTTATTTATTCCGGATAAGAAACAGAATGGATTGACAATACGAAATGTTTATCCAGAATGGAATGAATAATGAAACAAAACTAGAACAAAAAGAATGACAATCCAGTTGTTCGGTGAAATGTCAAAACAATTGAAAGAAATAAATGTTTTTATTTTGGATATTTATGTATTCTCAAAGTCAAAAGTTTACTAAATTCTACATTAAATGCATAAAATGTATACGTTTATTCGCGTTATTATGCTCTTTTTAAATAATTAACACCAATGTGAATCTACCATAATTGAGTTTAAGAACGCCAATTATACTGAACGCGCCCAGTATACTTTTTCTATTCTTTTTATTCCACACTTCACATGGAATAAAAAGAATGCATTCCAAATGTTCCGAAATGAATAAAGAAACAACAAAATAGTTTATCCGGAATATTCCGTGGAATAAAGAAACGCAAAACTGATGGTATTCTGAATATTCTGCACATACCGGAATGAATAAAGAAACACACTCATTATGAAGAAATTTCCAATAGGGAACTTATAGGTGCCGAAAATTTTAGTTTCTTGAAGTTACGCACGAGTTTTCGGCAACTTGCCCGCAGTGCGTACCTGGACTTAAAGTTGTAGTCACGAAAAATGATTGGTTTAAAAGTAAATTTTAATATGTTCGTATTTTTAAGTGCCGCACGTGCACAGTCCATACTTACCGGAATAACTGGCCCTTAAAATAAGTCTTCCATATTGGAATTTAAGGCTCAACTTTATATTCTGAGTGGAACTTAAATGACTCACATGGAAGACTTAAATTGAACTCATTCGAGTAAGTGTACACTGTACACTGATTTATTTAGCCAGCTCTGTCATATATTGAACACTTAAATTCCATTTCCTTCGACTGTGAAACTGGGCCTTAGGCTAAAATTATATTAATATTAGTTTTTTTTTTATTTCAAATTATTTCTAAAAAGAAATGTTGGCTACCTATTTTAAGTTTTACAGTTATTTTTTATCCTACCTCTGATGAGCAGTAGGTATAATACAGTACCTATGGCTTTAAATTTAATTTTCTCCAAGCAACCTCACGCCCCTATAGTTTCCCACCTAATGCAAAAGTCAAACTCACAAATTTAATCCCAATTTGGTAAACATCCTCCATGTTTTTTTTTTTTTTTATTTTCATTTCTTTTTTATTCTAAAGCCCAAGTTATCTGCTAGGACTGCAAAGTCAAGACACTCCTTTTTCGCAATGTTTACGTCGCTGTCGTCGTCATCTTCCTGTATTCTAGAGCAGAGTTTTCTGTACTATCCACATTTTCCAGCAATTTCCGATGGAAACAAAAAAAAAAACTGTATCCAGCTGGGTGTCACCTCGGTTAAGGTACATATACATACATCTTGCGTTTTAAAACTCCGAAGACAAACGGAGACAGTCAGTTTCCAACAACAACAACAACAACAATAAAGACGATGACAATCCGTACCGCAAGCAAAGAAAATGGGATAAAGAATAAACCAGCTGCGATTACCTTTCCTTATACCTAGAGTTGGAGAGGTGATCCTTTGCTTACCTCAGACCTCACAGTAAAGCACAGACACGTAGACAATCTTCCTCTTCTCCTAGAAGAGCATCCTTTTCGATTTCCTTGCACACACCACCTATATATTTGATTTTCCTTACCGTTTGTTCCGCACAGGATTTTCTGTATGCTCAATTTGCTCCTTCGTGTAGTCTCCTTATTGCGCTTCGAGCAGAAGTAGCAATGGTTACTTCTTGATTGCTCCCTTGATGGGATTGATTTTCGACACACAAGTTGGGCGACAGCATAGTAGCATATAGCCTTTCAAGTAAAATTCAACTGAGCGTATAATGTTCTCGCTTCCACTTGAATTCTCAAGATTTGGTGCCGTAATTTGCTTCTGACTTTAATAATATTTTTTTTTTTTTTTTGTAACTTTCATTTTCAAAAGTTAATCCTCTCTAAAGGAGTAGTAAGGATGAGTAGCGTGGATGGACAACTAGTTGGTTCTGGATACAACGTAGCCTGTTGCATCTTCAAAATTCAATATTTTGTTGCATTTTTCAAATGTTCTCTTCAGTTTTTTTTTATAAATGCGGGATAGTGTAGTGGTTTAGGAGAAGAAAATCTCCTAGGAAAGTAAAAAAAAAAAAAAAAACTTCAACGTGATTGTTTGAATTTTTTGTAACTTTTTCGTCTACCGAAGGTGAACCTATAGGACATAAATCTCAATAATCGTTCATCATTGGGATGTGATGGGCGTAGGGGTTGGAATTCACTTTGTTGGTATTTTAGATGAAAAGGAAAAATAAATTGCACGAAAAATGGGTTGTTTGATTTTTCCGAAGGTAAGAAATTTATTTAAAGTTTTTTTTTTTTCAAACAAAAAAAACGATTGCTGATGAGATGTGCCTTATCCTTTAATACTTTTATTTAATAGTATCAAATTAAAGTTATTGCCAACTTTAACAATGAAAAAGGGCTTTTAAGTAGTTGAAAGGAATTTCTGGAATCGTAAACACTTACTTAAGAGTTGTCATTTGGGGTGGCGGGCATTGCCAGCATCGAACATCATATTGCATCTCCTTACCACATCACACAAACGCCACAGTGCGGTCAGAAGTGTTAAATTCAAAGCTTGAACAGTCAAACTTGCTATAGAAATCACTTTTCTAATTTTGTTAGTGGGAAGAAATAAATTGATATTCCTAGACAAAGAATTTTTCGGCACACAAATTTCAAGTTAAGTGTTGAGTTTTAACACTTCTTTCGCACAAAAATCTAGAAATAGAAACTTTGGTTGTTTTTTACCCCATTTTTCTTTAAAAATATAGAGATAGATTTTTTTTTAAATATAAACAAATTATTAAATATGATAGTTTTTGTTTTTTATTTTTTTGAGTAGCTGTGGCATGATGGTTAGTGCGTAGGACTATCATGCCGGAGCTTCGGGTTCGATTCCCAGTCTCATCCACCTAAAAAAAAAAGGCTACTGCCTCTTGCGGGGAATTGACAAATCCTCCAAGAGTAACTCTTGCCATAAATAAGTGCCTCTCACCTTAGCCGTTTGGATTCGGAACAGAACTGTAGGTCCCCTCCAATTCTGCCAATAACATGCACCAGAACATAGGAATTGTTGAAAGTTGTAGGTCACTCATCCCTGGTTCTTCACGAGCTGTCGTGCCACCAAATGTATTTTTATTTTTTTTGTTTTTACCCCATTTTACCCTTTAAATAGATATTAACAAATATATTTTACCCTAAAGTAATCCTCTGCTTCCATTCTCTTAACCCCAATTTATTCGTTCTCCATTAAATTTTAAATTTCATCGAAAGCGACTCAGTTGGAGCTTAATATTGCTTTTTCAAACGCAAAGAATTTTTTTTAATTCTTTGTGCCTACCCTTTAACCCAAGAAATTGCATAAAATCATCCCCTAAGAATAACCTTGCAAATAAAAGGTATATTTTTTTTTTAAATTGAATATCAATATGTATGTTTACCCTTGTGCACCCTTGAAATAAAATAACAAAAAAATAACAAATCCCCTAAAAAAAAGCCTTTGAAATACAAAAATCATATTTTAATTAATTTTTTTTTTTTACCCCATTTCACACTATACAGGGTGATTCGCAAAGGTAAGGTTGAGACAAGAAAAAATCATATGGAAGAGGGATGGGTTTAACCCCTCCCCCCCCCCCCCTGGGTTAGCCGGGTGAGGAAATTTTCTAAAAAAAATCGACTTGAAATGGAAAAGAAAAAACTAAAAAGGAACGGAAATACCTAAAATGTCATGCTATAACTTTTTGTAAAGCCAAATATCCATTCTGTTGTCCTGTTTTCAATTAATTTTTTTTTTAAGTTAATAGTTTTGAAAAATTAATTTTGAAGCTCAAAATTTAAAAAAAAAAACTAATTTTGTTCAAAATTACAAAGTCTAGCCTGTTATGTTTATACATATACGTAAAATCGACTGTAATTTGTGCAGAAGTGATATTCAAGCCCCAACCTTCTTCAAAACTACAAGACTTTGAAACATTGATGTGTATGGTCTCTTCGAAGCTGTGTAGTGTTCTCGATTAATTTCTTATCATGAGAAAATCAATATTTTCTTAAAATGCTAAATAATTGTTGTTTTCCATTTTTTTTTTATAAATCAAAGCTTAGCATTGGTTTAATAATCAAGATCAACATTTTTGTTGTGCCCTCTATTTTCATTCCTTCTACAATGAAACCCTATTTTTATTCATTCTATTTGGTCTGCAAAAAAAAAGGTCCAACAGACAGACCCAAGGACAGGGCTACAAAATAACTATGACAGTTATCTGCTTAGAAGAATTTTTCATAAAGTCGCATTAAAATACGACAGCGAACCGAGTAAGGAAAAAAAATATAAAAAAGAAAGCGTTATAAGGACACTTCGCTATATGTATACCCACATTTTGTTTTACTGTGTGGCGACTTGTTATAATAATAAAAATATTTTTTTTTTTTTTTTTTTCAACTTGAAATTCTTTTCGCCCATTTTTTATTTGCAAGGTAAATGACATAGAGCCTGGAGTGGAAAGCTCTTATACCAGTCTCAGAGACAATGTTGAGTTTAGGTTGGAGGAGAATACGATAAATTGTGGTGTCCTCTGCCACTCTGCCACTCTAGGGATGACTTATGAATAGTGATAGTGTTTTTTTTTTTTCATTTTTGTTCCAAAGAAAATTCATAAGACGTAATATTAAAATTATTCGGACATGAAAAATATTCCTTATTCTTTTACAAATTGATCAAATAGCACAAATATTATTGGATTCCTTTGGTTGCTTATTTATTACAAATGATTTACTTCTTTATCTTCTGAGAAGGACAACGAAAGCTGATTTAAGGACATTGCTGTAGGAGCTTGTAAATAACTGATGTGAAATGAATATGGTTAATATTTTCGTTACATTAATAATGATATTATTAAAGATGGACAAAAGCTAACATTTTATTATTCTTACAGCCGATTTCTTGACAAACTTCTTAAAAAACATTTGCTTAACCCATAACATGGGTCCAAGGGGAAAAACGGCACAAGTCTATTCTAAATGATTCCGAGAAAAATTAAATTATAAGTTAACTTACTTATACAGCTAAATTGTGTTAAGGACTAAATTTTTTCAAAATTTTACGGTAAAAAGTGGTAATTTTTTTTTTAATATTCAATGCTCCAATTAATTTTGTTTTTGAAAAAATTGAGATGAAATCTATGGACTTTCTTCCATTTTTTTTTTTTTTGTTGGTTTTTCTTTTAAAATCACAACTTTTTTCAAAAAGTTAATAGAATATCATATAGTTCTCACAAAAGGCTAATTTATGCTATATATTTTGGGATCATTTTTAGAAAAAAAATCAAAAAAAAAATTTATCAGTGAAGAAGTGCAAGTTCTGAAAAATTGACTTAAAGTGGAAAAAAAAAGTATCTCTTGTTTTTTTTTTGTTTTTTAATTTCTCAAAAACTAAAAAAGATTTTTACATTTGGTTTTCAGTATTTGACTAAGAATTGATAAGAACATTGAACAGTGGAACTTAAAAAAAAAAAAAAAAAACAACACCAACATATATTTGCCAGTAAGACCTAGGGTCCTATAAATTAGGCAATGTTGGAAGGAATAGAATGATAGGATAGATTTTTGTTGGCACAGTGGACTGAAAAATAAGGTTTTTGATTATCTCATTTAATCCCAGGGGTGACGTTCAGTTGAGGAAATCCAGGTTAGCAGTCAAGCACTACTTCCACTGCGCCGGGGCCACCCCCTAGCAAACTTAGTTGCGCAAAATTTTGAAAAATCAACTGGAAACAAAAAAATCAATTCAAAATTAAATTTTTCTCAAAAATTTTGACTTTGAAATTTCATTTTATCAAAAACTATTCATTTTAAGAACTTTATTTGAAAAGCAGATGAAATGATGGAATAATTACTTTCAAAAAAGCTATAGCATATCATTTTATGTACTTTTTTTAATTTTTTTAAATTTTTTTTCCACTTTAAGTCAATTTCTCCGAAAATTCTCCACCCCGCCTCAGAGATGGGGGGGAGATAGAGGTTTTTGTCGATACAATTTTTTGATTTGAATTATCCCAGACGTTAGACGTGTTCTTTTTAAATTTTGTTTTTTTTACATGGGGAAAAAAAGTCATAGCAATTTTTTTTTTTTTGTTTCTTTGTTTTTATTTTTAAAGTGATAAGAACTGATAAAAATTATCTTCAAATCGTTGACCGGGTGAATTTTTCACGCCTCTTACTTCATGCCCTTCTAGCCGTTAAGGCCAGCCGCCCTCTTAGCAACGTTAGTTCCTAGGAGTTGTTGGCAATACAGAGCAACTAAATTTGCTAGCCCTCGCTCATTAGCCAGTTTCCGATCAACTTTTCAGTTGTGTATTGTACTTTGAAATGTTAAATTCCTAGCGTTATAGACAATACAAGATTTTATCGTTTGTATGTGTAGGAAAGAGGGTCAGTGTGAATTGTGAGCATAAAACTTGGCTTTGGCTACCATCTTGGAAAATTCTCAAAAGTATCTCGAAAGTTGCTGGCAACTAATCTTCGTGAGCAACATCGCCTATCTAAAAGTTGCCTATAGTCGGCGGTCTCAAATAAAACTTAATTTAAATGGATCGGGAGCAACTAAAAGTTGGCGGGGCGAGACCATTAAAGTTGCCTAGTGGGCGATAGACCTAAAACTTCTTGCTGGACACAAAATTTCGTTGTGCGAAATCTTTTTTTATCATAATTCTGAATTTTACATATAAACTTTTTAATGAAAAACCTAATCCCTTAATCTCAAGTACAAAAATCATTTTTCTCTAAGTGTATTACCAAAATCAATACCAATTTCTTATTTTTTGTTTTGAATTTTGTTTTACATGTCCTTATCCTTTTCGAAACGACAAATGAATCCCAGAGTTTCCCAGATACTTCTTTGAATAAAAAAAAAAAATTAAATTAAATGCAGAACCAACTTCACTCACAATAATATACGAGTATTACAATTGGTTTTCATTCTCATCATTTTGACAGTTGACAGGGAATTATCTTGTAATCCCCTAATTACCTTCAGCGCATTACAAAAAGAATAAGGGCGGTAAAAAAAATCTTTTCTACTATTTTTTTTTTTTTATTATTTTTTATTTTCTTTTTGCAATTTCCTCTTTCTATTTGAATTCAATTCTTTTGGTTTCTTCTACTGCTAAATCGTCACTCATTTCCTTCGTGGAAATCTAAAAAAAAAAAAAAACAAAAAAAAAAAAACAATCTTTTCCAGAAAAATACCACGCAAATAAACTGACAAATTCTACTGAGGACAAATAGACTATAGACCCTTTCCTGTGAGTGCATGGCCACTGCCTCCATCCACCTACGTATGTCTTTACCACTCCTGCCTACATCTATAAATATTCCTCAGCTATTTATTTTCAGTCCCAGATTTAGAACGTAGTCAATGTAGGCCCTATTGACCTGCAATTCGCATAAGGCCCGTATCCCTAACATATTTTCAATAGTTTTTGAAACACCCACTTTGCGAGGGTGTTTTTAATATTTTTTTTTTTAATTTTTAAAGCCAATAAAATAAAATATAGATGACAAAACAGACTACGAAGAAAGTATTTTCGATTGTACAAACGTGGTTCATTATTTAACCCGTGGTTCAAGAAATTTAATTCGCCGATTTCAGCGGATTTACTGAAATTCAACGATGGTTTAAGGTTCAAGTATGTGATAATAGGTAGCTAAGTACATGCCTGAACCATCGCGAAACCTCAGTTTATCCGTCGAATTCGGTGAATTAAAAATCGTTAACCACGGATCAACATTTAACCCACGATTGTGCAAATGGCACTAAGTGCCAGTTGTACAATCGTGGTTTAAATTTTGATCCGTAGTTCACGAATTTTAACTCGCCCATTTCGGTGGGTTAACTGAAGTTCAACGATGGTTCAAGGTTCTAATATGCACTAAGTGCCAGTTGTACAATCGTGGTTTAAATTTTGATCCGTGGTTCAGGAATTTTAACTCGCCGATTTCGGCGGGTTAACTGAGGTTCAACGATGGTTCAAGGTTTTCATATGCACTAAAAGCCAATTACATGCCTAAACCATCGTTGAACCACAGTTAATCCGCCGAAATTGGTGAGTTAAAATTCCTGAACCACGGATCAAATATTTGTAGAACTGGCCCTTAGTTTTTTGGTGGGAGATTAAATTTAAGCCGCGAGTTAACTCGAGATTTACTAAACAGAGGGTGTTGATATTTTATCCTCCTAGCTTTTTAGCTCGATTCGCATATTATTATTATTATTTTTTTTTTTTTGAAAAACTGTTTATTGATAACTGTTTTTTCAGAGTTAGTTAATATTGAGTTAACTGAAAAACTGGGCTTAAGTGTAAATCTTCTCAAACCTCGGTAAAGTGGACTAGAAGATTAAATTTCGTTCATAAATATGTTTTCTCGGTGAAATGAGAATTTTTAGTTTTGGACTAAGACCGCCTGGTTCGTCTTAAAACCGTAGCCCTGCCTTGTATTCATTGCACACAATTCTGTGCGTCTGCCGATGTTTTCTCATTGTGGACTCTTGTCATAAGGACTATAAGGACATGAAAATAATTTTTCTTCCTACATCCGCCACCGGGACCACCCACACCCACTCGAACAAACAAAGTTTATTATTATTATTCTTCTTCTATTCTCCTGCCCCATTATACTTTTGTTTTGCTTTATTTTTATTCGCGATTCTTAAGACTTAGTTGCTGCTTGGTGTTTCTATTGTATTTTTTTTTTTTGTGTTTTATTTAGCAGTGTTTGCGTGTGCATCCTTTCTGGGAATGGCTTTGCTGGTTAACTGTCAGAACTTTTGCACTTGAAGTGATTTATGTTTTGGAGTCGCACAGTGGTGCTGCTGCTGGTGGTTGGGTTGGGGTTCGTGACGTGGCGGGGTGGTGCGGGTGTTGGCGGCATGCGGGCTATAAAGGAAAAGTTTTCAATTTTCTGTTGTTTCTCTCATTTTTTATCTACATCTGTGTTTTCCTTACAACCAGCCGCGTTGACTTTATTCTGGCAGGCATACCTATTATATTCTCCTCCCGTCCTGTGCTGTGGTTTCTCGTGGGATAATGAAGAGACGAACGGAGGTATAAGGTTAGGGTGTGGTAAGGTCCTTGTGTGTGACAATTTAGTATCACATTAACTTTGTCGGAATGTTGTGAATGAGAGTGTGGAATGTTAACAATTATTATGACACTTTTAACGCTTAGGACGACACATAAGTCTTCTGTTTTTTTTTTTTTTTTAACGACCTTTTGAAGCATTTTGGGATGGGGAGTTTTTTTTTATTGTTATTGACCTCTCTTTTTCAGGTGACTACAGTATTTTTTTAATTATATTTAATAATACCGAACCACGTAGAACTCGGGTTTCGTTAGCAGCGGGCTGTTTTTTTTTAATACAAGTTCGTTGTCGACGAAACCTGCATATTGCGTTGGTAACACATCAAATCTCAGCAAAATAAAAATTAATTAAGGGACTTTCTTACAAAAAAGAGAAAATCATTGTACCTACATAATAAGTATATGCATGCAGATTAAAATTTATATTATTAAAAAGTTTTTTCTTCATTTAAAATTATATATTTTTTTTGTATTTATTGCAAACAAATATTTAAATATCAAAAAGAGTGTTTGTTTTATGGGTTTTTATTAAATGAGTAAAAAGTTTTTAATCATTAAATTTGAATTGAAATTTAAAAATAAAATGATGCCTTAAAAAACTAAATGCTAAAATATCCTGAATTTAAATTATTCATTTATGTAGCTTTTTACAGTAAAAACTTTAGCAGAAAAGCCCCAAAAATTAACTATCTACTGATATGCGTATGCGGAATTCTTTTTGATTCTATTGTTTGGAGGAACACCTTCACAATGCACTCTGATTGGATTACTTACAAGTCTAGCAAATGAAAGGAATTATGACACTTTTCTTTTTTTTAAATCCTTAAACTTGTTTCGGCATTACTGTAAACCTTATTCTCTATACGCTGCACTGAGCATTATTTTTTTAAATTTGATACATCTTTACATATGTATTTAGTTTATTTACAAATTAGCTTTAGAAATGTATGTACATATTATTTGATTAATTGAAAAAAAAGTATCAACTAAATATAATTATTTTTTTATTATTAGAAATATTAAATATTACTGTTTAACTTATTACAAAAATTTCGCTTACGATAATTAGGCGGAAAAGAGTCGATATGCAATATTTTGTATTTTGAAAACGGCTTTATAAATTTTTGACGATTATCAGTATTATTTGAAAGTGTTTGTTTTTTTTTTTTTTATATTTAGGTTTGTTCCTTTATTTTAAAACTCTGATGTGATTTTCTGTGCATTTTAGTACAATTTAATTTTTTTTATATGAACTCCAACTTTGACATAACTTTGGACTGAAATTTACACAAATGTACAGAAAATCATAGAGTTTCAAAATAAAGGAACACGCCTTATAATTTTTAAATATAAAACATTTCATAGAATTTAATTTTAATGTAACGTTTATTTAAAAGTATTATTGACAAAAGTTGTTTTTTTTGTGCTCTGAAATAAGTCGATACATAGTAGCTTCATTCTTTTTATTCTCAGGAATAATATATATTTGATTATTGAAAAACTAATGTTTGCTCTATCTAAAAATTAAGTACTAACTGACTGCTTAACTGACTATTGAAAAATGTGTCCTTAATAAAGTAATGCAGAATTTAGAATAGCATATTTAATCAGTCCTTATATTATTTTTTTTGTTTTGAAAAATTTATTTTTTAAAATGCTTTAAAAGAATTATAATAACACTAACAATTATTAAGAACCTTTATTTTGAAACATTTATGCAAAAAGACTACCTTTGCCGATGCTATTCCATTAATTTACTTTGGCTCATCGAGTTTACAGGTATGAGATTTAAGCGACTAATCGCTATCTTATATTCTTTTTTTTTATTGTTATGTTTTTTATTAATATTACAACTAGAATTCTAAAATTCTTTAATTTTTCAGAGTTTAATTTTTACGTACAACGTTTTAAGACAAGTATTATTTTTGTATGTAGAGTATACATGTATACGTACGACCACACAATGAAAATTATGGATTTACATATTTTAAATTTTTTTCAATAAATTATTTGAAACATAGTGATAAATATTATTACATTTAACCAAAACAATGACTTGCATTTTAGACCTTGGATGCTACATAGCCTACAGGATGAAGATGGCACTTTTTATCATCAGTCGTGTTCTCTGAGGATGATAGACAAGTTCTATCGAAACGCGTTCGAGGCAAATTAATTTTAAATAAAATTAACTTCGATTTTTATTTTTATTTTTTATTGATAACAAAGTGTAATCCATAAGGATTAAATAGTAAAATATAAACCTTGCTTGAATTTTATACTTAATCTGTATAGAAGTCTTGTAATAGGAATAAAGCAGGTAATAGATATATACTTAACATAAAATACAACCAGAAAGCTTGTCTGATAAGTGCAACGTAATAGTTTTGTTAATGTTTTGAATAAAGCTGTAGTACAGGGCTGCCAGAAATCATGATATAGCAGGATTTTCATGTATTTTGGACCCAAAAAATGATTTAATGTTTTTGAGTCCAAAATCATGTTTTTCTTAATTTCACAAAAAATTGTTATTTTTTGATAACTGCTTTTAAAAAATATGTCTACCCTAGGCTAAAATCTAAAAAAAAACACGAATACGGTCATTCTTTTTTAAAACAAAAAGATTAAAAAGTAGAATAACTTTGACAGTTTCTTTCAAAATGTAGATACTGGGTATTTTTTTTCTTATGAAGTGGAAATCAGATGGCAAGTTTGATTTGTGTCCAACGAAAAAATAAATTCACTCTCGCAAATTGTTCCCTCTATTCTCGAATATTGTATCTACTAAATCAATGGTACAATCTATTCGAATGGTTAAACTATTGGTCCTATGAAGATTTCAATGGCATTTATTTTTAATTTAAGATTAAAATTTGTATGGTTAATCACGGGATTTGGGAGGAGATTTAGGGTAAATCCAATTTTGGTTTAGTGATCGGTGAAAACGTAGTATTTGACTCAAATGCAGAGCTACGTTTTTGTGGAATTTTATTTCCTATCTGTGAATAGATGTGAATGAACCATACAAAAGAATATGTACTATTATACAATTCATAATTTGAGCTACCACCACACACTTTATAGTTTATTTTAATGATATTTTATAGTCCCTCAATGTTTTGTATTTTTACACATATTTTTGAAATATTTTTTGAACTTTTTTTTTAAGATCCCTTTTTACTATTATCCAACTCAGAACTGTGGGTCATGTTTTTTGAACTCAAGTCATGTTTTTCAAAAATTTTATTTTACATTTCTGAGTGGCAGCACTGCTGTAGTAGCCCGTAGTGTACTGATTAGTACGTTGGACTGCCGTGCCAGCAGAGGTCTGGGTTCAATTCCCAACCTCTGTCCAGGGTTGCCACTTTGCTGTAATTGCAGTAGAACTACTGCATTTTTTTTCTCAAAATAAATCTACTGCCTTTAAATCAAATCTACTGCATTTTTGGTTCTACAAAAAATTGTCCTCAAACAAATAACCTACAAATAATTTTTCAATTTTATCATTGATTGCAATCATTCTTATTCTTCAGGAAATACTTCCATCCTACTTAACTTATTAATATCTACAGCTTTCGACTATATCGGCTCTGTTTTGATGAATATTGAAAGCTGACGGAAACCTTGATTTTTTTAATTTGCGTTTTTTTGTGGTAATTGTGGTAATATGGGCAAGTTTTTAATAAAAGTTAAGAATATTGAGATTATACATACCATATAGTATATACCTACTTGACTTAAAATAAAATATTTGATCAAATTAATTAATTTAAAATAAAAATGTATGTTTCTTAACAAGACCAATTTTATTTAAAAATTATATTAGTAAGCGATTTTGTATTATTAAGTACCTATGTACATTGATTGATAATATATCAAGTATATACAAAGTTATTTTCAAAAAAAAAATTAAAATAAAAAAAAATATTACTCATACGCCGTAGTGTACTTGAAAATAATTTCATGAAATTCAAATTAAATTCAAAATATATAACGCAAACGTTTAAGAAGGGCTTGTTAAATTTAAAAAAAAAATATCAATGTTGTGGCTTGTTTGTATTTATATCACCAGTACATTCAATTTAATTCAAATCACAAGACTGTGATTTTCAACACACTTTCTTGTAATAAATGTTTCCAAGTTGGACTCACAGAAAGCTTTTACACAAACACCTATGTGGTTTTGAATTCGAGCAAGTCATTCTAAGGGTTATTTTTGGTTTCGAACTCAAATACTTCAACCATATTTCGCCATTGTCTCGAATTTCGGAAATAAACTGGTTAGAAATTTGTTAAAGTTTTGTGATATTTATTTGGCATTTTATACCATTTTATACCATTTTATTTTGTATTATGTATAGAAACAAGAAAAAACCATCTAACTAAGCATTTCTTACAACGGATAAATGATATACCCACTGAAAAAATTTTAATTAAACCTTGAAGAAGAAGTTAGTTTTCTTAGAAAATGTAGCTCACGTTGTTGTTTTTTTTATTTTATCTATGAAATTAATCAAAACCCAGGCCCATGGCTGAAAATGTATAACGTTTTCCAGTTCAGCCCCAAAAAGGTTGCTAAGAAAAATCCTTTCAGAATAAAATAATTACATAATACTGGCATAACGTTCAAATTACATGTTATAAGTCATAACGCCCAATGTATATGCCGTAATCTCCAAATTAAAAAAAAAAAAGAAAAGAAATCATTTGGGTGATGTGACAATTTTCGATTTGGGTGCTATAATATTCAAAAATTAATTTGGGGGTTATGACATTCGTTTTGGACTTTGTGACATATTTTTTTTTGAGTTTTTTGACAATATATTTGATTTTGGGCGTAATGATTTTTTTGATTTTGGGTTTGCTGCCCAAAGCCATAATGCACAAATTTAAATTTTTATAACGCCCAAAAAACTCTATGAACACTTTTTATTGTACGATTTGGCTATATGTACGCCATTTTGTCGCTCTGGTGAAGTTTTAATTTATCGTCCAAAGTAATAACGCCCAAAATATTAAAATGTCAAAGCACCTAAAAATCGGTCAAAAACTCACCAACAAAATGCCACAAAGTCCAAAAATCAATTTCATAGTGGCCAAAATGGTTTTAAAATATTATAATTGTCACTTAGGCCCATTTGCTGAAACGAAACTTAAATATTTATGTTCAACTTAAGCGCTTTATGTTCTACTTTTTCCTCAGCATAAACTGTCACATAAGCGTTTAAGTTGAACATAAATATTATAAGTTTCGTTTCAGCAAATGGCTCTTAGCGCTCGAAATCTTCCTCATAATGTCTTCCATTTCTGAACTCGGGCATTATTACAAAAAGTTTGTTTATTTTGAACACTGCGACATTTTTAATTGTAGATCTCATACACCAAAGGAAACAATTTCATAACGCCCAATAACTTACATCAACCAGAAATATTCAAGAAAGAGTCACAAAGCTCAAAAAAACAGCCACAAAGTTTGCGAAACAAAAATTAAAAATACTATCATACATTTTCAACGAATATGAAAAATTTTATTCATCGCAAAATTACAAAATAAACTTGTATTCTAACTGTTTACCTATAACTTTTATCTGCATTTGAAAATTAATTTGGACATTATGAAATTTGTTTTCGGCCTTATGGCACTTTTTTTGGGCTATATGCCGGATTTTTGCGGTCATGATTTTGGGCGATAGGACCTAACGCCGCCGCGCGCCGCCAGGCTTTTGAAACTCTCGGTAAACTTCAGTTGGAAAAAAATCTGTTTCATTCCGTCTCAGACGCTTTGGAGGTATTAACGAGAATGTGACTTTTCTCATCCCGTGGCAAGTCATAATAGCTGCTATGCCATTGAAAACAATACTTTCACAAATAAACAGACAGATTTGTATCAAAACTATTATAGTCACTTTGACTTTAAATATAGACAAGAAGACAAGCCTTTTTTTAAATGCACATGTACCGGTCCCATTATTTTTGGTGCTAAAATAAAAAAAAAATTAAGAAAATCAATTCAGCAGCTTAGGATGTAGGTAGGGGTATAGACGTACCTCGTAGTTTCAACTTTCAAGTCTGATCGGACCAGTGCTGGGGGATCGTGGGAAAAATCCTTTTCTGTGGGAATTTTGACCTCTAAAGGGACAAAGGGAAAACCGACCCATTTTGTGGGAATTCTTTGTTTTTTTTTAATTTTACCCGGAAAAGAGCACATCAACAAAGTTATAATCAATTTTTTTTAGATTAATTCGGAACAAGTCAAAATAAAGTTAAAAAAATATGAGAATTATTATAACACCTGAAAAATTACACAATAGGTACAAATTCCGATGAATATATGTAGTATGAACGACTAGACATATATCTGTAGTATTTGGAAGAAATATGATATATCCAAAAATAAAATGCTTCTTCACTCCACAGTTAATAGAGCATAAATGCTTGGGCCGATTTGCTTCAAATTTGGTTCTTGTATGCACTTAACAATATAAAGAGTGTCATCTAATTCGTGTAATTTATTTTGGGGGATAATTCTTGGGATCATTCTAGGAATAAATTGTTTGGGGGGAAAATTTTGTCTCCCCCCACCCCTGAGACTGAGGTGGTACTTTCTGAAAAGTTAACTTAAAATAAAAAAGTGATTAAAAATAAATGGATTTTTTGAAGGGTAAAATTTCATGCTTTTAGTAATTTTTTAAAATCTAGTTGTTTTAAAAGTTTTAAAAAAAAATTATTTGAAATTCAAAATTTTCGTTTTTTTTTGTTTTTAAATTTCTCTCGAATTAAAAAAAGATTTATACATCTAGTTTTCAGAATTGACTAATAAAAAGAGCATTGAATATAAAAAAGAAACAGTGGCACGTACAATTAAAAAAAATAAATATAAAAGGAATGAAAAAAATATCAGCCTTCAAAAAAACATTATACCTATGTGCTTTCGTTGGTTTTAAATAATTTTTTCATTTTAAGTCAACTTTTCATCTTTTTTTCTGTGGGAAATAAAAAGGGAAAAATGAAAATATTTGTGGGACAAAAAGGGAACTTACCGATTGCGTGGAGGGAATTCTGTTAAAAATGCCCCCCACAGCACTGGATTGGACACTTGATACAAATTTTTTTACGAATCCCAAATTTGGCACATTGTGGCAAAAACTTCAAATATTTCAGCTTCAATGATGCAAACCATCGTTTCTTTGACTGTACAGTTTTTTTTTTTTAAGTTTGCGGATCACTTGATCGAAGTGTGCAATAGTAAACAGTTGAAATTAAAAGTTTCTGAATTTCCTCTGCATTAACACTGAACTTTTTTGTCTTAGAAGAAGAGATTTTACCCCCTTTAGCTATTAATGCGGAATAAGAAGTAACATGTAAATAAATATATAAAATGTCTTTTAAATAATTTCCTTTTTCTTTTGCTCTTTCATACTTAATTGTCTTCCTGATCAATTCTAAAGAATAATTCATTTTCAAATAACACCATCCTTGTTTTCGTCATTTAATTAGAAAGTTCCTTTAATATCGTTAAAATGCTCACCTTGTTTCAATCGACTTAAGTTGCTTCTCAACACACCTTTTACCAAAGTCTTACGCTAAATTCAATAAAACGCTTCTAACCTATCTCTGGTTAAATACGGTCCCCATACAAAACTCTGAACAGTCTTTTTGCAATCTTCCGTCTTCTACCAAAAGGTGTAAATTGCCAAAAGCACAAATTTTGTCGAAAAGTCTAACTAAGTGCATATTTTCCTCTATCGACCAAGATGAATTGCTTCAATGTATATGTACGTAAGTGTCGACTACAAAATAGGGTCCTTCTCACCTCAACTCCCTAGCTGGTGTATGCCTTGCCTGGGCCCTGTCAACGATAACGTCTACGTCATGATGTAACAAAATTGAAATATAATTTTTGGTCCCCTTAAAAGTGCAATTTAGAAGTTGGCTTTAGGTATGGGGTTGAAATAAAAGGATGTGAGAATATTTCGCACTCCTTGGAATATCTACCATTCAGTGTGTTTACATACCCTCTTACTTCGATGGTACTTAAATTGGATTGTAAATTCTTGAAGTGAGAAGTTGAACACTGAGTGCAGAACTCAGGAGCCTTGTCCAACCACAAAAATTTTCCAAAAACCCCAAGGTTGCACAATAAGAGTTAGAGCAAAAGAGGTACCAGAACTCGGTGGTGCCATATTCCTGTTACAGCTTTAGTCGTGTACTGCAGCTGAATGATGAGGACAACGATGTTCCAAAATGAAATTCATACGCTTTCGGGCGATGCTCTACTAATTTCAGGACCGGATATGAACTTCCGTAATGAAAATTTTTCGAACCGGAAAATCCTCTTGAGTTGATTTAGTATGGGGGGGGAACTTTTTGGGTGGGCAGCTGCCACTCTTTGAGGAGTCTATATCTTCTCTGATGGCTGATTGGGCTGTGCCAAGTGCAAGAGAAAGATTGCTGTTGTGGTGTGTTTACATTTTGGTTTGATGGAAATTTTGTTTGTGTCGAGTTTTAAGGTGTAAGGGATTGTTATAGAGTCTGTCTGTGAGAATAGGTGAGTGTAGCGAGAATATTGGACTGATAAGTGGAAAATAATTACGGAAAACTGTTTCGAATAGTACTAATCGACTACATCGAATGGAACTGTGTGTTGGAAGTTGTTTTGGGCTAAATTGAAAGATTTGAGGTGATAAGTTTGTGACTTGTGTGCAAGGAGAAGACCATGCCTATATCTTGGTGTATACTTTAATATCGCAAAGAGACTTTTTCGCAAGAAGATATTAAGCGAAAAATTGAAGATAGGGTTGAAGAGAGGTGATTTTTGCCTACAATTTAGCCGTTCAGCTTCGCCATTTTATTTTTCGTAATTGAAAATGTTGTTTTCTAAAAAGTAGAGGATTTTTCGATGAGAAAAACATATTCGACAGATTTTGTGTGTTATTTCTATCAAGAAAAGCTCATGTTATTTAAATGGAAAAAAATACAAGACGGCCGGCACATATTAAAGGACGATTTTTTTGTATTTATCCATACTTTTTGAGGATTGGACTTATTTAAATTTGGACAGGATCAATTTAACGACCAATATCTAATGCACATACATATCTAGGTGTCTGAATTTAACCAAATCCTACTGGAAAAATATAATATAACTAGCAGGCCCGTGCTCGCCTTGCTTCGCATGTTTAAATAACTTTATGATTGTAAAAATATTTTGTATTTGTTTTTTGATATTTTTATATTTGAATATCTGACATTGCAAACAATTTATCATTTATTTTATGTATTTTAACTATTTTTTGGTAAACTGTTGTAGATTTTGAAAACAAAAGTAGCCTATGTCCGTCCTCATGTTCCAAGCTCTCACTTTACAAATTCTCATTACAATCAATTAAGTATTTTCAGAGATTAAGGCCCATTTGCTGAAACGAAACTTAAATTTGTATGTTCAACTTAAGCGCTTTATGTTCTACTTTTTCCTCAGCGTAAACTGTCACATAAGCGTTTAAGTTGAACATAAATATTTAAGTTTCGTTTCAGCAAATGGGCCTAAGAGGAACAAACAGTAGCTATCGAAAGAGAAGCCCCATCTTAGGTAGCGTGAACAGGTGGAAAATGACCTCAACTAACTTGATGGGCGTAACTGGAGGTAGCTAGCTGGGGACCGAGCTGGCTGTAGGGGCTTATAGGCTCAGGCCGTAGTCCATCTTGGGCTGCAAGTGCAAAGTAAATAAAGTGAAGTAAGTAAAGGCAGTATTACATTGTCATATAATGGCTAGTTTTCCAAATAAATATGGCTCAAAACAGTCATATAAGTGTGATAGTCAAATTTATATGACAAAATATATATGACTCCCAGTCATGAATTATTTTGAATTTAAAAAAAATATATGATTTAGGGCCACTTGCACAAAACGAACGGATAAATACATAAAACTGAGGAAAACTATCCTATGAATAACTATCCTATGAATAACTATATAACTATAACTATGAATACAAAATTCTCCTTTTGTAATTGCATGAACGAAAAATAAGTAACAAGCGGATAAAAATATATTTTTCAGAATCACCAACACAACAAACACAAAACACATTGAAAAATATACAAACGCTTTGGCTTGCTTTCTCGTAAGAATTTCTAAAATTTGACGTGGGAGCTATTCAGAGTTAAAATATTTATCCAGGGAACGAGGAGAAGATAATTTTTTAAACTTAGGTAGAGAAAAAATAATTATTTATAAATCAGGAGTTACTGCTATCAAAAAAACTTCTGTGCAAGTGGCCCTTAATGAAAAGTGATTGGTCAAATATATAATATTTTATTTTTCGTAGCTAGTGTGTCATATTTGTAAACAAAAATTGACAGAAAAAGTTTGTGATCATATGGCATACTTATATGGCATAGTCTTATACTATTTGTCATATATATAAATATTGTGCCATATTTTATATGACTAGCATTGGTCATATATGTATATGACAATGTAATACTGCCCTAAGAAACGGGCATCCCAAAAAACTCTTTATTAAGACTATTGACTTTGGTTCCTGCTATTGACTTTGATGCCTGCATAACGATTGAACATAACTTAAGTGGAGCAACAGAGTTGTTTGAGCGGTTCAGAGAGTCCAAACTGAAACGGGCCACCGACGCACGGTATTGTTGTCGAAGAAAACAAGTCAGGTATACATATGTATGTAAGCTTATACCGGATTAAGTTAAACAAAAATTTCCTATTGAACGCTTAAAATCCATCTTAAGCCATCAAAATATAGTCAATATCATAAAAAAAAGTTCAAAAAATAAAAACAAAAAAATAATTTTCTCACGATACTGTGACTTCAACTAGGAAGCGAAGTCGACAAAAGAATAGACATCCAACAACTAGTTTTGCAAAATTGGAAGCTTTATTACAAATTCAGGCTAAACTATAAATCGGCAATCTTAAGGCTGAAAGAACGGCGCAAAATTTTAAATAGCCTAATGTTTAAAGCTCTTTACAATATGAATAGTTTTAAACATTTTTACTTGCGATATACTATAGGTACTAAGAATATGGCAAGTCCGTCTGTCTCGCCTACACCCAAAACCCATATGTCGATTTTATTTAAACCTGGAATATGTATAGTGCTTTTAGAACATTTTCTCGACCGTTTTTTTCATTTTATTTAGGACCGAAAACAACGGTACCTGCCATATATGTAATTTTTTTAGCATTTTTGGTAAATCTTGCTTTTCTCGATAATGATTCAGATTTTTGTAAAATGAATTTTATTAGGTACGTATAGGCTACCTTTTGATGAAAAGATAAAAATAAAACTTTCAAAAAATGGTTTTAAATGGTACCTCCCATAGAACAATTTTTTTTTAATTTTCGTTCTTCTCGAAAAGAAATGAGCTGATTTTGATAATTTTTTTATGGAGAATCTTCTGAAAAATTCAAATACTATTGCATACCAAAATTTTCAGAATTTTTTTTTTGGATTTTCAAAAAGATTCAATTTTTTTTTGAAAACCAAATATTTCGAATTGATTTGAATATTTATTTTCTATCCAATGTATATAGGTATCTTTTTGTTGGATTCGTTTCGTATATAAAAAAGTAAGTACACTACGAAGCCGAAAGTTGGAAAATTTGCTCGGAAAACCCGGTAAATCGTAAACACCATACTTTCTGAATTGGGCTTTTGCTTATATACGTGCATAATTCGATTGAACATCAACCAATTTTTATAGGAAGGGACATTTATAATTTAATTAGTCTTTTTAAAAAAGTATAACTTATTTGTTTCTATTGGTACTAAGAAACGCTTAATATAAACAAATTGTGCGACGAATTTGACCTGATCGTCAGTGATTAAAAGACAAAAAATATATACGTGCTGAAAGAAGTAATAAGGGATAGTTAGGGATAAAAGGAAGGAAGTAAAGGGATAAATTTCGAAATCGATTTAAATTTTGTAAACAAGACACTCTTACTTCACTCTAATTATAAAAAATGAACTGTAAAGCAGTGATGTACAGATTTTTAAGTCTAACTCATTTATATGCTGATAAAAAAGTACGTATACGCCACAGTGACCCTATTAATGCTTATTTTGTATTATTTATTTTAAAGGGTCTGTAATATTATACATAAGAACTAAAAACAGGCAAAAAATAATAAAGAGGATTTTTTTGACCTCTCTGTCTCTACTTATATCCACATTGTAATAGATTACAAGATCCAAAAAAAAAAAAAAATGGAAATATAAAAATTTATCAGTGTGTAACACGTTGGGCTATATTTTTAAGGGTCATAACATTTAGTTAATTTCTTCTTGATCTGATGGTAAATCCTCTAATTCAATTCTAATTCATAGCTAAGACAGGACAACGTTTGTCGGGTCATCTAGTAAATACTAGAAATTGTGTACCATTTTTTTTTTCTTAAAAATGTTTACAAAATTTTATATTATAAAAAAATAATTTAAAAAAAAAAAAAAACCGCTCCTACGATTTTGATTTTTTTTTCTCAAAAACTAACATACTAAGAAGAGAAAAATGGCATTTGGAGATTATAGTAAAATGTTAAAAAGATAATTCTATGCTAACTCGTTTAAAAGTTTGGAAAACACTATTTTTAACTTAATACTAATTCGTCTAAAATTTTTATTTCAACAATGGATATTGAATTTTGAGTTTTGTTTAATCCAACTTTTTTTGTTTTGAAATTACAAAACTTTAAACAAAAGCATTAAGCTTCAGGAAAATAACATATCGGAGATATCTCTATGTCAAATGTTGAATAAGCGAAACCAATTTCTTTTTCTGTCAGAGTTTTGACAGCAAAACTGAGAAATTTTTCTGAGGAATTCTGTTCATGTATCTAATTGATGTAATCTCCGAGATCTCATTTTCTTTTAATTTGAATCTAAATGAAATAATTGAAGTAACATTAAATTGAATTTTTCTAAAATGGACTATTTTTCTGCGTGTAATAATATGTATTGTACATTCGACTTTTTGAGCTTACATTCCTTCAAACATATATTTTTTTATTTGCCATTTTTCCATTGTAAATCAAAATACATAAACTTGCAAAGAAATTATTGCTCAAAGTAAAATATTAAATTAAATTTAAAATACCTTTTGGTGCCTGATGTGCAATCAAATCCTCGATTCAAAATGTTAGTATTTCATATATCAAACGAAGTATGAAGACCCAAATATCTAGCTGCTGGTTGTCTCCTCATAACCTTAATTCTATACGAACATAATAATAATTAGGGTTAAGTCCCTTTCAGGTTTTGTATCATCAGTGCCGGAAGCTATGAAATTATCAACTTCAAAATTAGTCCTCAAACAAAGTGGCTAGTGAGTCCCCTTAAATGTGGGCATCATGAAAAGAGATCTTTTCCTATGTGTACTACACCATATGAACTATCCTTTCTCCACCATATGTTATGGAAAAAATATGAAATCTCCTTCAAATTATTCCACTAAGAGCTAATAATTACATCAGACAAACATCATGTAAAATGGTCAAAAGCCATAATTCAGTTAAGTACCCTGTCGTCCGGTCCTTTACAGGCCGCCATTCTTCATGCCATAGGGTAGCCGCATTAGGACGAGAACAAGTATAGTAAAAGCAGCACCATCCCGTTGACCAGCATGCTGTACATCACACATCTTCACAGCTATAATTCTCTCATTCTTGTGTGTATGTGCAAATGTGCATATGTATATAATAAAATGTCATCATCATGTCCTTGACGGTGTTAGGCAGCATTAGCTTCCTGTGCCTGCGTTTTGAAGTTCCCTCATCATGGATGTCCACGTTTATGATGATGATTGCTGCGACGACGATGACTGTTCACTCCGACTCCGACAACGATGATGTTGTTGACGATGATGAGAGGTGGCGGTGGTACTCACTGTTGGTTGATGTGATACAACTGTAGCATCAGCCAGAGTACATCTGTCACACGAATGTTCATATCTGTCAGTGGTCATGCAATTGGCTTTATGGCTATGGTTGCCGGGGTTTGTCCATAGGACTGCGTTTATTGCATGACTGCATTCTCATTCTTCCTCATTTTCCAACCTCCTGAATAACGCGCCTCACTCCACTCACAATGCCCATTATGAATGGAGTGCTAAATAGAAACCCAATTGGCGCTCTGTTTATGGCACACTGATGGCCAGTAGCATGTCCCTTCATCAACATCATCATCTTCATCAGCATCATCATCGTCATGGGACCGCTTGTGAATTATCATAGACGGACTTCATTGTATAGAGTAGGAGGTGAGGTGAAACTGAAGAGGCTTCTCTCATGTGTGTCCTAGTAAATTTCAAAACTTCAAATATCAAATTAGGAAAGCGTATCTCCTTGTTCATGGTCTGGGAATGGTATGAAAATTTTGCATATGCTGTCGCGACGCTGTCACGAAGAACACTGATTACCTACACTGAAAAAAAATTAACAACTATACAGTTATACATACATATACGTAATACAGCTAATCTTCAAAATTGGTGAAATGAAATTTTGGTTATATCACACCAAAAACATAAATGTTAAAAAAGAGCCAAGTTCTCCATGTATATACAAAAAAACCTTTATGTAACAAGTCTGCCGTGAAATGTAATGAGATATAAAAGTACGCCAAGTTCTAAGTTTATGAAGGGTTTATTATGAAATATTTTAAGTAGAAAAATATCGTAATAACTCCAAATTATAAGAGAAATTTCTTATTTAATTATAACTGGCTGAAATTTGGTATGTTTACTTGGCAAGTTTTCAAAACATTTTGAATGTTGAGTAATCAGATGGAAAAAAAGAAAACTTGCCAAGTAAACATACCAAATTTTAGTCAATTATCATTAAATAAGAAATTTCTCTTATAATTTGGAGTTATTGAGATATACTCTACTTAAAATATTTCATAATAAACCCTTCATAAACTTAGAACTTGGCGTACTTTAAGATCTCATTACTTTTCACGGCTGACTTGTTATATAAAGGTTTTTTTGTATACATGGAAAACTTGGCTCTTTTTTAACATTTATGTTTTTGGTGTGATTTCACTCCTTTTTGCAAAGAATTTTTTTTAACACAAAATTTTAAATTTTCAATTTTCCTGAGGTTCAATGCACCTGAGGTCCAACACTCTAACTAATTATCATTGTACAGCAAACAATAATAATTCTATGAAAGTAGGTGGATGCCACGCCCCCTGAATGATAAACCCCAAATTTTAAAATTTTCCTCAGCATGAATTATGAACCCTACCTCTCTACCGAAATTCATAATTCTACAACAATCAGAAGTGCTTCATATAATTGACAACACTTCTGAGAAAGCGGGTTGATACAACGCCCCTGAATGTCAAATATCAAATTTAAAATGTATTTCTTTGCTTGCATTGGAAGCCCTATCGCTCTACCGAATTTCATCATCCTATAACAATCAGATATAGTTCTAAGAAAGTGGGTGGATGCCACGCCCCTAAGTGAAAAATTTCAAATTTAATTTTTGTTTTCCTTACACACATTGCAAGCTCTACCTCCATACAAAATTTCATCATTCTGCAACAATCAGAAAACAATTTGAGGAAGTAAATGGATACCACGCCCCCTATATGGAAAATCCAAAATTTTCGATTTTTTCCTTTGTATATACCACAAGGCCTACCGTTGTGCGAAATTACAAGGTTCTATGGTGTCGGGAAGTGCTCCATGCAATTGATAACTATTTTCAGAAAAGTGGTTGGATGCCACGCCCCCTGAATGATAAATTTTAAATTTTAATTTTTTTCCTCTGTACATATTGTAAGGCCTTCCGCTCTACCAAATTTTATCATTCTACAACAATCAGAAGTGCTCCATATAATTGATAGCAATTCTGTGAAAGTGGGCGGATACCACGCCCCCTATATGGTAAATCCAAAATTTTCGATTTTTTCCTTTGTATATACCACAAGGCCTACCGTTGTGCGAAATTACAAGATTCTATGGTGTCGGGAAGTGCTCCATAATTTTGATGATCTGTCAGTCAGTGAGTCAGTGAGTCAGTCAGTTGCGTTTTTCGACGATTTTTGACGTCCTATATCTCAGGAACCACTAATACTAGGGAAATGAAATTTGGTGAGGCGCCTGTGCTCGTCTAGCTTAGCAAATATGGCGAGTTTGAAGTTTCTGACATTATTGGTTCCGAAGTTAGAGGGGGGTCGCAAAGCGCTTGAGTTTGTTCCTGTAAAATAAAAAGGTATAGTAGTGCCGAGAACTTGGCTAGGCACTACCGTGCCCTTTGATACCAATTATTGTTTTCTATATGATTATGATAATTAATTGGTATAAAGTTATAGAAATAATGTCATAACTTGTAACATTTTAGACCAATTGTGTGTCATAAAAAAGGATTCTAACAAACAATTGGTATAAAAAGATAGACATAAAATACGCCTCTTGTAAATGAGGCATAACATTGCTTTCCGCCAATTATCTAAGTAATTAACAAAAATAATTAAATAATGTACGTAAAAAGTGTTTATATTAAGCACTTGTGGTTCAGGCAGTTAGTTTTTTTGTTAAATTGCTATTACATTTTTCACAAATAATTTTAACAGTGTATGCGAACATTAATATTCACTTGCGTTTGCAGTTTTAAATATTTTATTGAATGATGGAACACATCAGTACAACAAACAGTAAAAAAAAAACAGTTACCCTTCCTGTAAAAAACTAAAATATCTGAAAAAAGACATAATTTGAAGTGAAGTTTCTGTATTCTACACAATACACTTGAAACTACATATAAGTTTATCAATTTAGTAAACGACTACAGTGTTTATGGTGCATTTATTAAAGTGAATTTGATTTATGCAATGAATTAATCAAATGTAATTAATGCAGCTATAAAATGATTTACTGGCTTTATGTATTTGTATATGGAGGTATATTAAACTTGGTTAATTTTACAAAAATAAAATAGATATTAAATTTACATTGAAATAAATTTTAATCTACCATAATTTTAGCAAATAGTATCTGAAAAAAAGTTAAGCCTCTTGAAGAATAATTAATATTTTTTTTTATTAACTGATTTTTGATTATTTATTTTTACCTTTTCGAAAATTGCCATAGCCCAAACATGAATTTTATTTAAGTTTATTTGATTTTAAAAAATATACCAAACTTATTTGAAATTTAAAAACACACATTGAGAGTTTATGATGATACAAAATTTGCGATTAAAATTAAAATTAAAATTAAAATTAAAATTAAAATTAAAATTAAAATTAAAATTAAAATTAAAATTAAAATTAAAATTAAAATTAAAATTAAAATTAAAATTAAAATTAAAATTAAAATTAAAATTAAAATTAAAATTAAAATTAAAATTAAAATTAAAATTAAAATTAAAATTAAAATTAAAATTAAAATTAAAATTAAAATTAAAATTAAAATTAAAATTAAAATTAAAATTAAAATTAAAATTAAAATTAAAATTAAAATTAAAATTAAAATTAAAATTAAAATTAAAATTAAAATTAAAATTAAAATTAAAATTAAAATTAAAATTAAAATTAAAATTAAAATTAAAATTAAAATTAAAATTAAAATTAAAATTAAAATTAAAATTAAAATTAAAATTAAAATTAAAATTAAAATTAAAATTAAAATTAAAATTAAAATTAAAATTAAAATTAAAATTAAAATTAAAATTAAAATTAAAATTAAAATTAAAATTAAAATTAAAATTAAAATTAAAATTAAAATTAAAATTAAAATTAAAATTAAAATTAAAATTAAAATTAAAATTAAAATTAAAATTAAAATTAAAATTAAAATTAAAATTAAAATTAAAATTAAAATTAAAATTAAAATTAAAATTAAAATTAAAATTAAAATTAAAATTAAAATTAAAATTAAAATTAAAATTAAAATTAAAATTAAAATTAAAATTAAAATTAAAATTAAAATTAAAATTAAAATTAAAATTAAAATTAAAATTAAAATTAAAATTAAAATAAAGAGAAAAATAAAAATAGAAATAAAAATAAAAATAAAACAGAACAAAATGTGAATTAAAATAAAAATAAATTCAGCATTAGAGAACCAGGACCTGGCGACTTACAACTTTCAGCAATTTATGTGTGTTATCGGTGGAAAGGGGGGAGACCTAAAATATTCTACTGAATTAGAACGGCTAATGTGAGGGGCACTTTTTCATTGTATAGAAGGATTTGTAAGTTCTTCGCTGTAGTACCTGTGCATAGGCCCTTAACGAAATCAGAAAAAGCATTGGCAAACATAATAATACTTTTGGAATTTTCTGATGTAACCTCTCAACCGCTCAAAATCAAAATAGTAAAATTTTATATTTTCGTACGCTACGATGTTTAGAAAATTATAAAAAATTGTCCGTTAGCCTTATCCATCCATTTTACTAACTATTTTATTATTTACAATAAACCAAAAACTTTTTTATCTAGTTTCAGCCTTTTTTATTTTATTAGAAATTTTTATGAAGAAAGTAGTTTTTGGAATTTTCAATCTTAAAAAAGAACTGGTTTTTGAAATATAACTTGACAAATGGTTTAATTTCACACCTCCTCTCCCACCTGAAATGGGATCTTTTTTTGTTTTATTTTTTTTTTTATTGCAAAAACTATATAATACCCGATCCCGATTATATGTGGTTAGTTAAAGTGCATTTTTCAAAGTGTCCCCTTTAATTGAATTTCACGTCAAAATCTACCGTTTCGCTATATTTCTATATACATACATACATATGTATACCTACCTATATAATACACTTCCACAATCCACATCCATATGTGCATTAATCCTTGAGTGTGAGTTTATGTGGTCGTGGTGTGCCTTTGGAATGCAATTGAATTAAATTATCTGCTTTTAGGAATAAATCCTTTGTGCTGGAGCTTATTGGTCACTGATACGATCTGACATTGTAGCAAAAGAGAAAGAAGAAAAGAATACAAAAATGTAAAAATAAAATTCAGAATAAACCAACCCGCAACACAGGAAAAGTATATAGGAGCAACAACAGAAGATAAAAGACTGAAAAAAAGGATAAATTGTCCTTTTCCATTTTATTCTACTTGAAATATTTTTTTTATTTTTTAACATCCAACTAAAATACCAGTTTATCAGATCGTAGGTGGACTCCTATAAACAACAACAGTTTCTTTTTTGTAGAGACATACAAAAAACAACTCTGAATAAGAGTTAAACTCTTTTGGTTTTGACCAAACACCCATAGCAAGGACATAGAGAAGAAAAAAAATTAAATGAAATGAAAAAAAAAAAAACTTCCGGTAATGCTGGAAAGACGACAAAAAACCATACAGAAAAAAACTCCCTCAAAATCAACAAGGACGAAGTCGCGACACTATACTCAAGCCAACGAATATTGTTGCTCCCAACCCTAAACCAAAAACCCCAGCTATGGACTTTTCTCTCTGATCCGGTGCATCAATTTAGGTGCAAATTAGATTTCTCTTCTCCTCTCTTCGCCTATCCAGTTCTGGTGCCCTCTACCTGGGCACATCCTTTTGAAGAAAAAATCAGGATAAACACGAACAAAAAAGCTGGAGGAAAAAAATATGTTAGCCATTATCCATCCATCTAGAGGTGAAAGTGGGGGCGTAACGCCAAAGTATAGAGGAGGCGAACTCCAACAACTTCACTATAGTGCCTGGACCTTCAGGTTGATTCAATTTTTTTTTCCTTTGCAGTATTCATCTGTGTTATTGGCTTTGTTCGAACGTCACAACCGATTGAAGTTTTGTCCTTATCCGAAAAAAAAAACGAAAAAATTATATCGTAAAAACGTTAATTTTCATTCTCATCCTAATGATGAAGTAAAAGGGAGGCAACGCTCATCCTTCTTCCTTGCAATATGGCTCTTCATTCTGTGTCTGAAGTTTTGCCTGACTTAAAAGTGAAATCCTTTTGAACCTGTTGCTCTTTGAAAAAGCTTTCTGTGTGGAGGTGTCTTTGGCAAACGTAACTGTTTTTTTGTTTTTTTGGTAAGGGTTTTTTCTCGTACGGTATTTTTCTCCCAATTTATCCGTTTATGTTTTTTTTTTTCAAAATTGCCTGAAGATTTGGATTTTTTTTCTAAATGCTTTGAAATGCTTGTTAAAATAGGAAAGAAAGAAAATAAAAATGAAACAAACATTTCCATTATGATCTTGACACTTAGCAATTTAGTATTTTTAGTTTAAGGGGTTTTATCAAGGGTTTTTTATTGGTGAGTGTGTGTCAAAATTTCGTGTACTTATGTACATTTATTGAAAATATATATTCTTCAGCTTAGCGTGGAAACCAGCTGACTGCATTTTTTTTTTTCAAGAAACACCAAAAAACTAAAATTTTTGGAATATTTATCTAAATTCAAAAATATAGAAATTTATACTTGTAAATTCCTTAATAATAAATTCAAATGAATTCAATTTAATGATTTGTATTTTATATGAACTCTAAAAACAATCTATAATTTCAAATTTAAACATAGACTTAGGGCCACTTGCACGAAAAAAAATAGATAAAAATTTATAAAACTGAGGATAACTATCTAAGTTTAAATAAATAAATAAATGCTTCTCGTTTTTAATTGCACGAACGGAAAATACAACAAGAGAATGCGAACATTTTTTTCAGAATCAACAACACAACAAGCACAAAACACGCTTGGACTTGTTTTCTCGTAAGGAGTTCTTACGTGAGAGCTATTCAGAGTTTAAATATTTATCCAAAGAACGGGGAGAGGATACCTTTTTAAGCGATATTTTGCCACAAAGTGATTTGATTCAAATCAGTCAGATAGTTCTGTCAATTATTTAAAAATCCGAGGTTACTGTTGTCCAAAAACTTTCATGCAAGTGGCCCTTAGCTGGTTTTCAATCTGACCCAACGCGATGTATTTTTGTTTTTTTTTTAGTTTTTTAAATTAATTTATTTCAAAATAGAAAAGGACTTAGATTCATGTATTTTTCCTTGCGATATACTTTGTCTTTCCCCTTTTACCATCTGCTGAGTAGAAAGAGTACTAGATGGTACTTTCACCTAATCCACTTTAAATTCAACTTTTTCTAGCACCTAGTTCTTCAGTTTAAGATTAAATTTAAACCCGAGTTAACTCATTTAATTCGGTGGATTTGGATTTACTGAAAAAATGTTTTTAGTCTTTTATCTTTCAAGTTTTTTAGATCGATCCGCATCAATCCTAGTTCTTTGGCTTACTGTAAATTAATTTAAGCCCAGAGGTAACTTAGTTTTAGGTAACTAGTTTTTTTCTCTCATAATCCCTAGAGCCACTAACGGTACAACTTGAACATATTAAATCGGTTTCTTAATATCTCTTGTGGGCTTAGAACACTGACCTAAAGCCTATAAGAGGTATTAAGATTTTTTTTTTTGGTTTTTAACAAATTTTTCTGGATTGTATTTTGGCTTATGCCAAATCATTTTAAATATTTTTGTGTGAAGATACTTCAAAGTTTCGTTTCAAAAATTTTACTTATTTCTCATACAAAATGGTGGGTATATGTATTTAAAAATTGAAGATTTTTGAATGAATCAACAACCCTTTGAGCGAGCTAACACCAAGTTTTCATAGGATGAAGCTTCTTCACAACTGCCACCCCGATTATCAAACTTCTTTGGTGGATCATTTTAATTTTAATACTTATATTGCCATCACCAGGACTCGAACCATAGACCATTGCGTATTGCCATATGCCAAACGCAATGCGCTACCATAAATTCAAGTGATCACCTTCATCCCAATGTCGATTTCAGTGTTGAAAAACTGCATTTGAACCAAGTAGTATTTTTATTATTTATATAAAATTTGTAGAACGTATCTTTTTGAATTAAAAACATCTTATGAACCGATCTGGATCAAATATCTCCCGAGACAGCTATACTAAAATATTTACATTTAACATATGTTTCGATTGTTTAACTGCTCAAAAAGCGATAAAACACTTATCGTCTTATAAATAAACATTGTCTAACTTTAGACACCCGTCCAAGTTTTTAAAAAACCTTTCTAATTTTTGCTAAAGTAATCTATCTTTTTATCTTGCTTTAGACAACGTAATCTATTGTCTAAGCCTAGAGAAATGCAATATTTTTTTTTATTAAAGAAGCATATTTCCGACTGTTTCAAAATACTTAGACATTGTTTAAACAGCCAAAAATCTAATTAATAAGACCATTAGTTGTTAACCTTTACTCAAAAAATCTACAAATGCTGGATATACGTCATTTTCATTTTACACGGCAGAATTATCATTGGAAATGGCATCAAAGCAAAAATGTCCACTTTATTTTGTTGGATATGATACCCACCCAAATTTCAAATCCTTTCTTGTCAAAATGCAATAGTCCTCAAATATATGTATGTATAAGTATAGATGACACCGACACATACAAATAAAAAGAAATAAACAAACAAACATCAACAAAAAAAAACATAAGGAAACTAAACATTATTCCAAAATATAAATCTCTTTAAACAAAGAACAAGGATCAGATGTATCTCATATCCCAAACAAAAACTCTTACACACCCATCCATATACCCTCTATGACATAAACGAACGTCTATCTATTTGAAAATAGAATTCTTTAACGAGGATGATACGTACTCACCTGAAATGATATAAAATAAGAGAACCAAAAACCAACAATGCACATAGAGCGGAATAGAATAGAATTTTTCAAAAAAGGATTAAACTTTATGAGACGTTCAAAATCCAGCTCTCCGAGCACTCCTTCACTTCCCTTATCTTTTCAAAAATGCGGTGTGGGTGGTTTGTCTGGACGAAAAATGTGGAACACCAACATAGAATAAGTTCTTTATATAAGGGTAGGTCCTCGCTTCACCTTCCACCCAAAAACACACACAAGATACGGTCGTATATATATATATGTATATCCCAAAACACTGGAGGATATTTATGTGTTTAGAGAGTGTGGTGGTTGCAAATAAATCGCATTCGTATTTACCGAAAGGATGCGATTTTCAGTGTTTACGCTCATAATATCATTTCGTAAAGGTCTTCTTATACTCGTATAGAGATATCAAAACGAGGAAGACATCTTTAGTTGCACACGGGTGTCTTCTTATACTTATTTAAGATTTTCTTCCTTTGGTTTTCATGGCTGCTGCATCATTTCGAAGGATTCAACACAAGGATTTGGGATTTTCAATTGCAGTCGCTTGGGAAAAATTATAGGTAGAAGGCTCTCTCTTCTTTCTGCTTCATATCTCAGCTCAACGTTTTATTGGGTGTTGTGTAGAATGGGATAGGGTAGGATGCATCAGCAACAGGGTTTAGTGTGAATAAATATTTGGAAATTTCCAAATTCCACACACGCAACAGTGTAAGGATATCGAAATAGAGAAAAAGTTTATACGCCAAACTAATTGAGTGGATTTTAAAAATATGTATATATGTACATGTAAATTTTAACTTAACACTTGAAGAATTTACTAGTGCATATTTTCTTGCGTGATACTTGTAGTTGAAAAAACTTATTTTTTGAAGTCATATTAATTGTTAATTGGTTATTCAAGTGTTGAGAAATTCGCAGAAGATATGTATAAGGTGTATTGTAAATTATATCTTATATTTCTTATTTCTTTAAAGTCGGTTTCCAAACGAAAATAAGTTTTTCGTTATTTCCCTTTAAAATAAAAGTAAGTAGCTTATCACACATTTATTGTAATCTATAACAAATAAAAAACTGGTGGCAAAACAGCAAATTTAGAACTAAGGCCTAGTGACTTACGACTTTCAACCATTTCTATGGTGAGTGTTATTAACCAATTATGGAAGTAACCTACAATTTTCTGCCAAGTCCAAACGGCTAAGCAAAAATGCACTTTTTGATGACAGGAGAAACTCTTGGAGGATTTGTCTTTTCGCCCGCTATTGGCAGAAGCCCTTAAAAAATATTTCTGTTTTTCTTGTCATACAATGTTTATGATTTGGGGAGGGGATTAATATGGTATTGCTTTCAGTTTTGTAGAGAGCAGTATTATAAAATTCGCACTAAATCAGACATTTGAATTTTTTTAGCTCAATTAATATAGTAATAATTAACTTCCATACAACTAGTTTGTTATTTTTCGTTTTCTGGAAAACGATTCTGTAACTATAACTGAAAATTATTAAATACATAATTAAAATAAAATTAAGTTCCATTTTTTTTTTCAAAAAAAAAAACAGTGTTTTAATATTTTTCTAAAAAAAAAACATAGCTCCTGCTGTTTGTAATAGATTTTATATTTCGAAATTTTACAAAAATTGTGTTTCTCTTAAATTCTTTGATCGAAAGTTAAAATATAACCATTTGAATCGATATCAACCTTTTAATTCAATAAATCAAAAAAATCAAAATTAAAATCAAGATACCGACCATTGTACTGTGGTTCTAACGTAGGCCAAAATTCAAAATATTCGTTGCAACGTTTGTTACCAAATACCATTAAAATTGGTCAAAAACATCCCAGCCTAATTATAAATTAAAAAAAATAATAATATATTTACTCAATCCCGCTAGATTTTTATCTTCAAAGTGTTCGAATTTTAAAGTATGGAATTTGAGTTTTATTGCACCAAGAGTAAGCGCGACTTCATTTGTTTTCCTTGTTGTTCTCATCGTTTGTGAAATTTTTGTTTATGGTGAATATATTAGTGGAAGTTAAGACTTGCATTCTCTATTTTTTATAAGACATCCTACGATTAAATATAAGAGTGGTAACGCCTTTAAATTTGGATAAAAAAATAAAAAAAAATTCGTTTTGACTTTTGAGTAAAACAAAATTATAGAGTGCTAAAAAGTTCAATTCATGTATTTTTTAATTCAACTTGATTTAGCTGCGTAAATTTGCGTATTTACATTTTATTATACTTCATGTCATTAAACAAATATACAACTTAATACAAGGCTATTCGCATAAGGTGTGAGAAAAAATAAAGTGTGTAGGTTAGGTTGAGACAAGAAAAAATCGTATGCATAGGGGGTCTGTTCCCTTTTTTAGCAAATGATTTTTTAAGGTATCATTATTTTGCAATCATAGGACAAAGCACGAGGCATAAATTCGAATTTTGTATACCTATTTTTTTTTTTTTTTTTTTGAAGAGCGTCAATGTCTTGAACATTTTTTTTGAGCCAATTAAATGTATTGGTTGAATATAATTACTTGTTTATTCGTCTATAATTTCGTCTTTTTCTTGTTGTTCAGCAATTTTTTATCCGAAGAATATCTGCCTTTGAATAGAAAAATACACTTCTCAATTTGGTTACCAATATTTCATCAAATATAAGGGCAGTTTTGGAAACTTGATGAGTTAATTTCCTACAAGCAAGTT
Organism: Epistrophella euchroma; assembly: GCA_947049315.1. Lineage (NCBI taxonomy): Eukaryota > Metazoa > Arthropoda > Insecta > Diptera > Syrphidae > Epistrophella > Epistrophella euchroma. The sequence goes on along the minus strand of OX346247.1, from coordinate 103,113,577 downwards.
TTTAAGTAAATCTTCCACTGCTTTACAAATCTGAGGACTTCCCTAATTGTAAAAAGTACAGTTATCCCTTACATACTTGCGGCAGACTCAATTTTGTTCATAACTGTTTCTGTTCCAATTCTTGTTTCAAAATTGATATACTTAGTAAAGAATTTTAAGTACTTAGGGGTAAACATTTATTCTAATCTGAATTGGAAAGATCACACCTGTATTTTAAAAAATTATCTTTTGGTTTTAACTCGGAAAATTTATTTCTTAAAGCCTTTTTGCTCAAAAAAATTATTAACATAGCAATATTTTACGGTCTTGTGCACTCAAAACTACAATACGGTTTGTTGATCTGGGGTGGTTCTTATGCAAGTCCTCTAAGACCCTTATTGACTGCTCAAAAACACTTTCTCCGAATAGTTTGTAACAAAAAAACTCCGAATTCTCCCGATGAGACACCCTTACATCTTTAGAGTGCTAAAATAATTTTTTAAACAGAATGGTAATATGCCAAGTAGAAATTCGCTACAACTGTATAATCTACGTGTTAACAATCTACATCTTGTCACCGTTCCGACAGCAAACAAAACCCACTTCTCAAACTTTTATACTGTACAGCCTAACTGGCTGAACAGAATGGAGTCGGAGCTGGAACAGCTGTCAAAATATTGAATACACGCAAATTCAATGTTGCGAACACAACGGAACGTAGACGCATACGGAACTGCAGACGCAGACGGAAGAGTTCACCAACTTTTAACTTTTCACGTACGGCACTTTTGACGTTTCAATTTGTATGAAGAAAAAAGACAACTTTTTGGGTCGGAAAAAAATATTGTGGTTATTTGTATCACGAAAAAAATTATTTATTAAAAGGAAAATTATTGGAAACAAAAAATGTGAAATCTGAGCTTGTACACAAGAATATTATTTTGTTTTTCTTCAAAATACTTTCAAAGCTGTACAGCTCCATTGTGGACATGTAAAAAAAATAACGTACGACACTTTTTGACAGCTCTTCCAGTTCCGTCTGCGGCTTCAGTTCCGTCATTCTATTCTGTTCAGCCAGTAAGCCCCTGAAGCGATTTTCTTCAAACTTGGAGCATAAGATTTTTTGGTGATTCCTTAGAGGGGAAATCGAGATTTTTTTTGTTTTAGCTCAAAAAATAACGGTACTTACTTGCAAAAGCACCATTTTAAATAAAGTTATTTATCTCAAAAACGGCTCTAAAGATTTTTTTTCAAATTTTTTGTGTGTACTAGAAGTGGTATGTTCTATATTTCAGTGAAATAAAAATTACCAGGAACCGTCATTAACGGTACCTGCCATAGAAGGTTTTTTTTTATTTTCGATTTTCTCGTTAACGACTCAACCGATTTTGATCAAAACTTTTACTTAGAAGATCCTATCAAGTGGTGAATAATACTGCATACAGTATTATTTTATTATTATTTTTTGGATTTAAAAAAAAAAACGTTCAAAATTTTTTTTTGAAAAATCATTTTTTTGAAAACGGGTTGATGAATTTTTTTTATTATGGTTTCAGTTGTATTTTATTATATTCTTAAAAATGGCATACCAAATTTTTTTCTAAGAAATTTCAAGAAATTTTATATATAAAATATTATTTTCCTCCAACGATTTTTAAAATGTTTGCTGCATAAATTCACATTTTTTTTTGGAATTAAGATGTCGTTCTTCATTCCGAGATTAAAACATTTTAAGTGCTTGTTTTCACTCAATCTTCACAAATTCGATGAACTAGAAGAGCAAGTTCGTGCGACCCAATCGTGCATTTTATTTTTTTGGGGATGGTTAGTAGTAGGTTCTAAAATAGAGTATAGGCTTTGTTTGACATAAGTCAATATATCTTTAGCCACCAGTCCAGTACACATGGAGATTAAAATACGGTTCAGGTATTTATGTTAAAAAAAAAATAACTCGCTTTCAATTATTGAACCTCTCGTTTCTTATTAATCTACATAAATTATCAGTTTCTTACACACGTGCGTCGAAGCCCTATAACAGAGCAATAAACTTGTCCACATGTCATTTTAACAAGCAAAAATACAATTTTGATATTTATTTTTGAACCTGATGCTTTATAATTGTGCTGATTTGTTTTTTTGTTTTGTTTTTTTTTTTTTTTTTCAAATACCTAAGAAGAACTGAAGCACAATAATTATTCATTGCGTGGGAACTTATCAACCAAAATGGAGAGAAATATTTTTTTTATTTTAAAAAATACTCCCAGCATAGTAGTTATATATTTATCTTCAAAATTAATCAAAATCCCTGAATTTCATCCACCCACATCCGTTTTAAATATCGATTGTTGTATAAGAATTTGTGTCTGTGACTCTATTGAATTTACTAAATAAATTTACAAAATGAATCCTTAGAATTAAATCATCATCGTCTATCCGGTAATTTCCATATCAGCATCAGGACATTCATCTGACTCTCGCTGAATGCATCAAATTTCATTGAATGGCAATTATGTAATCCAATAAACTGGTCGAAATGGTGTCGTTGCCAGTCCAGTGGTCGCTTTCTCTAAGCTCTGTTGATTAATTGTTTATTCCTTGAATGAAAATCCTACAAAATCTCTTTCGGGCAATGTAAAAGGATATTTTTGTTGTAAATGTATCTCACCATCACCACTAATCAATTTCAACCTCTCATTCGAAAAATATCAAGGAATAAAGTTATAGTGTGAGAGTGGTGAGGTATAGTGTTATGTGGAACACCAACAAAAACAAGAACTTTGCAACAACAAAATTTGAAACGCCCTTTTGATGCTTTCATCACTTGCCGGAACCGCTGAGCTGTATCCGTAATTCGATTGTCAAACATATTTGACGGTCAAATGGTTCTTACGTGAAAAAGGTCGCTACATTTTTGAGCCCCTAAAAAATCGAACACAGCCCTCAGTGTTTGACAGTTGTACTCGTACACATACACATAAAAAGGGTGGCGCTGAATTTCCATTCGATTGCACGCATATGCAAATTATTTTTTGAAAATAAAAATGTGTAGGTATACCTCAGCTTGTATAACGATTTTTTTTTTTTTTTTTCATTTAACGCCCCATTTAGTGTTGAATATTCATTTGACCGTTAATTATTGTCCAAGAGTTAAAGAGATGGTTCGGGTTTATTTTTCCAGGCTGTATTGGCACGTGTGGTTGTATAAGCAATTAAGCGGAATTCTATATTATGTTGTTTCCGGATAAATGTATGCCATATTTCGCTGGGTATATTGATGAGAGCGCTATTTCACAGATTACTCTTGCGGACGGTCAATCAAAGGAAAATTCTTCTAATCCCATAGTTTGGTTACAATGTACAGTGCGGTGCATCTGATTAGATATAGGTAAATTGGAAATAGGAATTTCAGTCAAACCACCTGGTAAATATATGCCCAATTCAAATACATGCGAATTTGGTGTGATGTATTGTATATGGAAGACCAACCCTCTCCAAACTTCTTTTTCTTATTGAAGAATTTTAAGAATTGAGAAGGAGACTATTTAGCAAACATTCTCGGCATCAAATGGATCATGGCAAGATCCGAAATCCTAGCAACTAATTTTCACATTATAGGCCATCTTTAATTTATTTAAAAAAGAAAAAACGGCTACTGCCTCTTGCGAGGAATTGACAAATCCTCCAAGAGTATCTCCTGTCACAGAAAAGTGCCGCTCGTTAGCCGTTCGGATTCGGCAATAAACTGTAGTTCCCCTCCATTCCTGCAGACACGCACACAGGAATGGTTGAGAGTTGTAAGTCAGTAGGCCCTGGTTCTTCATGAGCTGTTGTGCCATCAAATTTATTTAATTTATTTATTTAGACCGTCTTTAAAGGTTACCAGAAAATAATTTTCAGGTAGGCACTTTAATTTACTTTGAAGTTAAATAAACGCGATTTTTAAAAAATGTTCATGTTAGGTACATCAGGGCTGCACTAAATTCCTTATTATTTTTTTTTTATTTTCTTAGTTTAATATTTTGGGTGTGACAGCTTGTAAAAGTATGTTTACAACTGAAATAATAATGGTAAAAAAAATGTATCTAACCAAATGAGCCGCACTGTACTGTACAAGCATATACGAGTATAATGCTACATAGAAAAACTTGCTGTGAAAACAACGAGAAAGATGTCTATCCATCCGACAATGTTTTGCATGACACATACGCGGAACATAAACACGAGTTACAACCCTTTTTCGACTAAGTCAAGTGTGGAATATTATGTACAATCCCCATAAGGACGATGGATTCTGAAAATCTCTTTGTTTTAACCCTTTTCTAAAGTGATGATGGTTAAACCACCATACCATTGCTTTGGCAAAGGGGTTTGGAAATAGGGTGAAAATCGGTGTAAGGAGATATGGCTGATAGTCCCTCATGACTGTATAATATTTATATATGATGATCATCTTCATCAGCAAATATGTGTAAAAAGGATAATCGAATGTTTTCCACTCATAAACCATTTAATGGCCAACAAAGGACTAAATGTTGTTGGTTTCATGTTTTTTTATCTTTATTTTTTATTTGTTTTTTTTTTTTTTTTTTTTTTTTAAGGAAAAAGTTATTTTTAAGAAGGTATATTTATAAACTGTGTTTTTTTAAGATCCACTTGAGTGATAATTTTCGTTACTATTTGGAAGTGAATCAAGACATGCCAATTTATAGAAACTTAAAGAAAACTATATAATTTTTTTATTACGCTAGATAATACAAAATGACACAAAGAATTCTTTATTTAAAAGCAACCAAAAATATAATTCCGAACTTCGAAAACCTTTTTTTGTATTTATTTTGTGAATAATAATTATTTTCAATTTAAAAATGTTAAATATTTTTAAGAGAACAAATTATAATTAATATCGTTTTTTTGTGAAAAAAATTATACAAAGTTCAAAAAACCACCTAAAAATTGCGGAAAAACCGTTATTCACAAAGAAAAAAGTTGTAGCTCAGGTACAAAATACTACCAACTAGCAGATCTTGGGTAAATATAAAAACTTGATTGAAGAATCGATTACAGTTACGCAATGTTAAAGCCAGTTAAACTTAAAATCATAAAAACCATTAAAATTCAAAAAGAAACTTGAAAAATACATTTTAAGTTGTTCGACTTAGGTTAGGTTAGGTTAGGTTAGGTTAGGTTAGGTTAGGTTAGGTTAGGTTAGGTTAGGTTAGGTTAGGTTAGCGTGGCTGACATCAAAAGAGCTGTGCTTGACACACTTAGACCATGAGTTTGTCCATTGTGATACCACATGAATCAAGTAGAATTTCTTCCTACTCATTGAACCACTTAGAGCTTCTTACAAAGCGTGCAAAACGACTAATGTCTTTGTTTGCCAAATCGCTAGGATCAGTATAGTAGAACTCTCCTATGACACCTATTAAAGGCCTTCCACACTATCCCACTGAGTATTAACACATGTTAAAAAAGTGGGAACTAAATTTAGTATAATTATAGTGTGGAAACAAAATATGAAATTTCATCCCACGTGACTTGACAGCTCATCTCACACAATTTGACATGTGTTAATACATGGACATTTTTAGGATTGGTTCTAAAATCATCACACATTCTATCTCAATTGGGGATTTTGAGGTTATGGTGAACTGATTTGTTTGAACGCTCAAGTGTGGAGGCAAAATATGAAAACATTTTCTTCACACAAATTTGCCAATCGTAAGTAATTCTGTCGCACTTTTTTTGACATCTGTGTTAATACTCGATGGGATAATGTGGAAGGGCTATTACGAAGCCGATATGTGATCTGCTTAAAGATAACAAACACTTAGAGTGCTTCAGATCTAGTTGTGGCCAGATTTGTTTGGTCTCTACACAGGTGATGGTGATATTGTTCCAGTTAAGGTTTGTTTTCGCAATAGCATCTTCTTTCAGCATTAGTTTGCATGAAGCGATAGGTAAAACAGATAGTGTTGTTCCTCTTTTGGCGAGTTCATCAGCTTTACAGTTACCTGGAATGTCCCTATGGCCCGGCACTCAGCATCAAGGGCGTGTACATAAAAAAAAGAAATAATTTTAAAAATATTTCCTATAAGTAGATTTTTTTCTTCCTTAAACTTTGAATGATATTTTTAAAAGTAATGATCATATATCTAATAAAAATCAACAAGAAAATTAAGAATATCTGTAGTTGTTCGGGAGAAAAAAAATACGTAAAACGTTCATAAATTCCGCTAAAAATTTTATGGGAAGACTATGGCTTTAGACACATGGGTTAATGAGCTCGGCCAAGTTTTCTTTTGGTCCATAAATTTACTGTACGGCATAAACAAAAAGTGAGTTTGGGAAAAATGGATACCTTAATAAATATGCATACAAAAAGCTGTTAAAATTTACCTTCTCAATCAAAAGAATGAAACGGAGTTTTTCTTATAAACACTGAATATGTATTTACGTTACGAGGGTTTGTTGTCTTTTGTCTAAATTTTACTTTTCAAAATTTTGCTTTCAAAACTCTGGTCTTAAATATTCTGCTTTTCAAAATTCTTTAACAAAATTCTGCTAATAATAATAAAAAAAAAAGTTTTGAAAAATTAAAAAAAATGTTTCATTATTTGCTGAATTTGGTAAAAAGTGTTGTACAATTTTAAAAATTATATTATGTATTTGTTAATAGAAATAATTTTATTTTTATTAGTAATGTGTCGCTTAAAAGTGCTGGTTGCTTAAGGAATAATGTAATTAAGTTTTGTAATCTGCTGGATAGCAGATAGAGTCATAAAATGGAGAGTACATAAAGAACACAAAATAAACTAAAAATTAGAAAATAGACCTAAGCGCTAAGCCTAAGCCAAATAAGATTTCTTAAGAAAGTAGCTAAATATGTCCCTTCGTTTTTTTACTAATATTATAATTAGTACCGACTGATAGATATATTGTTTGAAAAACTAAGGGGAAATGCGAGTTTGCCTCCCCCCCTCCCCACCCTAATCGAAATCCTGCGTACGCCCTTGCTCAGCATAGGTGAATATTGAACTGCTTTGCCATCTTCATAAGATATGATCGGCAGCTAAGGGCTGTTTTAGAGTTTGTAGAGACAGAGTTCAGGGATTTGAAAGCGGCTTGGCTACCTAAGAAGATACGAATATCACTATTTGATATCACGTTTCCTCTTAGCCAAGACAGGACTTTTTTGTATCGCTTTTAATAGTAGGTGAGTCTATATGAGGGTTTCGTATATTCTAGAAAAGAGAATAAGATCGGTCTTATGAGGGTTGACCCCCAGTCCACGCTGATCTGCCCAGTTTGTAAGCAAATTTAAAGCGTTTTGTAGGAGTTCTTTTAACGTATTAGGGTGCTTTCTCAATACAGCTATAGCAACGTCGTCCGCATAGGCAATCACCCTGTAGATGACAATGCTGACGTCATTGCAGATGTGTCAACGTTGTTAAAAGCAGCAACCATAGGTATATTCTTTATGATGGAGGGAGTATTCGATGGTTCGAAATAGTGTATGCAGAGTCGGTCTACAGATTTCCCTTTGCAATACGCATGTTGAGCCGCAGTCTCGTATCAATGCTTGTTCTTAAATGGATATCTATCAATATTTTAAAGGTTTTACACTTTCGTACGTTGAAACATTGAAATGTGTGGAAAGAGAACGTCGCGAAAGCGATGAGTCACCTGGACACTGCGTATTTGACGGAGAAAAATGTATTCAGTGTGCGTACTCGATTCGTACGACCAGTATTCCCATTTAAGTTTGTCCCAGGTAATCATATCTTGTGGATAGTTGTTCGACTTAAAATGACCTCAAAAACCATGAGTTTAGGTTTTTGTCTGCAGCCGTGATAGTCTAAAAAATAATTTCCGGTATCTTTTTGGAAAAACATGCTATTTGTCCTCTTTTTGGGTTTTCTCAGTTAATTAACATCACAAAACTACAGTAAATTTTTTTTAGCATTAATTTAGATATTTTCTACATCTTTTTAGTGTGAAAACGATGTAAAATATAGTATACATTTAGAAGCGAATAAGTTCAGGTACAATTATTCACTTCTAAATACTAAACACTGGCATTCTTTTTTTTTTAACAATCGTCTGAACACACCCACTCATTTGACAGCTCAGTTCAAACCTCTTCTTTCCGTTTGAAGAAGTAAATATAGAAGTTTGTTTATCGAGCGTGATTTTCTAAAATTTAAAAATAAATTCTATTTTTTACTTTAGTTTTTTTTTCAAATTTTCATTTCAGATTTTTAAAGGTAACCTTTTTTTCGTTGACATGGATCTGGTCACCGTATTCAAGCTGACATTTTTTTAAAACTACCTATATGCTGATGTAATTAACCTTAACTGCCTGAACAGAATGGAGACGAGACGGAACCGGAGCCGGAGCTGGAATAGCTGTTAAAATATTGAATACACACAAATTCACTGCTGCGAACACAACGGAAGACGGTAGAGTTGGCCAACTTTTAACTTTTCACGTACGGCACGGCACTTTTGACATTTTAAATTGTATGAAGAAAAAAATAAACAACTTTTTGGGTCGGAACAAAATTTTGTGGTTGATTTGTATCGCGAAAAAAATTATTTATTAAAAGGAAAAGTATTGGAAACAAAAAATGTGAATTCTGAGTTTGTACACAAGAATATTTTTTTTTGTTTTTCTTCAAAATACTTTCAAAGCTGTACAGCTGCATTGTGGGCACGTAAGTAAAATAACGTACGACACTTTTTGATAGCTCTTCTAGTTTCATCTGCCGCTCCGGTTCCAGCCTTGTATTCTGTTCAAGCAGTAACACATTTGCAAAAAAGTTTAATTTAGTATTTTCTTTTGGGTAAAATGTATTTATTATTGGGTTAAATACTTATCTTATTTGAATTTGTGTAGAATAAATCTACAAATGATATGGTCTATTCTATAATTTAATAATTTGCAGCTTGTTGCTAATGATTTATGAACTCGAACAAGTATTGGTTATCTATTTTGTAGTTCTCTTATCAAAAATCAAAATCATTAACAATCAATGCATTAATTTATTTCGTCATCAAAAACAAAACAATTCTTTAATTTTATTGAATTCAAAGTATGACTCATGCGGGTAATTTTTTTTTTTCTTGGGAGTTCGTCCAAGCTGATAACGTTTGATTTATCTTCATTTTGGTTCTCAAAACCGACTGCCGCTTTTCAAATAATGTCAATGAGATATTAAGAATGTATTTTGGATATCTATGAAATTGTCACGAAATAATTCTTTCAAATCTACCGATTCTTTTTTGTCTAATAGTTATACGAATTGGAGTTTTTTTTTTTTATTTGAAAAGCTGTTACTTGCTGCACATTTCAATTATTTAGTGTTTTATGTGTTTCTTTAATAAAATAAGCAAATGATGACAAAAAGTTATTATCATGTTATGATGACAATCTTATGTTGCAGATTTAAGCGGAAATACAATGTTTTTGAAATGCATCGAGTTTTTGTTTGTATTGTTTTAGAGTGAAATGGTTGCTATGAGAATCAATGAGTTGAGATCATCCCTTGAAAATAAAGCCATCTCTTTTTTGGTATTCAATTATTTTATTAATTTTGGAGGTATTTTGACTCTTTTCTACATAAATAACAATAATACCTTTTTTATGGTTCAACGTTTAAAGCACATTTTTTTTAATTGAGTACATTAATATTTGTAATGTGTTCAATTATTTGTTTTTCTGTTTGTTTTGAGAATATTATTTCTAACTAAGAAACTCGTTATAGTGCTAACAATAAAATTTGGTTATACGAGTAAATATCTTTCGCATTTTGAATGTTTCAGTTGTGATATTTAATAAATAATGCCTGTGACAGAAAAAAAAATTGAAAATTTAAATTTCTCCCTTTACATTAGTTGTAAAGCTACATAGCCTTTTAAATGAGTTCCATAATAATTAATTGCAATTTGTTAACGAACAATTAACACTTTAGTGCTATTAAAAATAACCAATATTCAAATCATTTTCATTTGAGTTCAAGTGCAAAATAAAATCAAATAAAAAAAAAAAAACCAACATCATGAATACTCGTAGCAACGATCGTGATTGTGAGTCTGAGAGATGTTCCATCAATTTGACTAGTATTTTGAGATCACCGCGAATTCCCGCGGTGTCGTTTAGGTAAGTTTGTATAAGTATTGCTAATTCAATTTATGATAACAATGAATATTCAATGATATGGTGTACCGCATTTTATAAACGTTTATTAATGGAGGAAAATTATTTAAAAGGTTTTGAATTTTGAAAAAATCTAAGTTTCTTTATGAGTTTTAACATCATTTTTCATAACTTAAGGGCTTAAGCTTGACATCGTGTTATGATTTTTTTTACATGATTCATTGTGAATGACATTTCTAACTTTTCTTAGGTATTTGAGATGGTATAGGTTCTCTGGTCAAGCGACGAACATTAAAATCAGTAGGTTATTGATACAACCACATCGACATAGTCAAATTCAAACAGACTTTCAAAAGACATTAATGGACATCCAGAAAAAATACAAATTTTAAATTCCATTAGTTATGGATGAGTCATGAATGTGTACAACATACTCTAACAAGCTGCCCCATCCACCGGTCTTCATAATTTTGAGCAAGCCAGATTGTCAATCATGAGTGATCATAAATGTCCAGCTTTGATGAAATGCGATGGGATTAAAGAACACTGGTCAACAAGGTTTTTGTTACAGAAACCAAAATATACTTTTCCAAAGGTTTTTGGTGTGCTAAATTCGAATCTGAAGTCAGAAATATTCTACCACGTCACGTTTTTTAGATATTCCCGTTGAAAAATAAAAAAATCATTTTTTTCGCTGTTTTTGGGGTTAGGCTATAACGTATAGGTAATTTGTTTCAACATAGTTTTTAATGGATTCTGAAAACACTAACTTTCTTCTTTTAAATTGTATTTAAACTTCTCTTCTCCGAGAAACCCTAATTTAGTTGTAAGCATGCGTCCTATAAAATTTGAAAAGTTGATCAACATGATTCTTGCTACTCATAAGTTGTTTTTGATTGATTGATCCTAACGTACATTCCATCCGTAAAAACCGCGAAAGTGTTTTTTCCATCACCATCAGTTTTTTTTGCAACAGGGAAAGTCGCGTTATGTACGATATTATAAAGTATTTTGATGGAGCTTAGTTTTTCACATACTGTCCTTCTTTGTGATGCCAGCTTCCACCATTTATTTTATTATTTTCTATTTTTATACTACATTTTAAGAAAGAAACGATTTTTTGAACAAGAAATAACTTCAATTTTGATGGTCGGTAAATAATAATTGATATAATATGCAAAACACATCAGCTACAACTTAAGATTTTTCGGAAAAAGGAAGAGATATCTGAGAGATTTAAACACAATTTAAACGAAGAAAATTATTACATTCTGAATCCTTTAAGAATTATGTTGAAACAAATTCCCTTATGTTATAGCGTAACCTCGAAAACAGCGAAAAAAAAACGATTTTTTGTATACGAAGATTTTTTTAATAATACAAATTCTATATACTATTTTAATAAATCAGCCAAGTAGAAGACTTAGCACTATTTTATTGGACTTGTTGAATTATTGATTCAAAATAGCTTTTAACGGCCTTTAGTCCAGAAAAATTGGCGTTTCGTCCCGGCGATCTCACTTGAAATCATCAGTTGACTAGTGATCAGGGCCTTTGTCAATACGCAATTTCTATCAAGTTCAGTTCATCTTAGATTTCATGATGAATACCTAGTTTGATTTTTTTTATTTTTAAACGGGACTCAAAAACGTGATGTGATAAATACTTCTGACTTCAAACATTGAAAAGAATAGGTATTTTGGTTTTTGTAACAAAAAAACTAATTTAATTTTGTCGACCAGTGTAATTATTAATATATCTGAGAAAATGCATGCGATTTTGTTTGTCCTTCCTTCTTCTGTTAACATCCAAAAATGAATTTTCTTTGCCAAAGTAATCACAACTTTACTAATGGAATTTTCGAGTTAAAACAGCAATGCTTTCCATAAAAGAAAGGGCTATCCTCAAAAGCACAAGGTTTACAATTTAGCTCAATATTTAAAACTCAATAAATGCGATAAAAAATCTAGCTCAATATTTGAAACTCAAAAATTTCATCTAAAAAATTCATCTACCTACCTATTTTTGATTTATTAAAATCTCAAAAAGTAATTAAAATAATATACATTATAAAGATAATAACTTTTATTTAATTTAAAATTTGTTGGTTTTTTTGTTTTTTTTTTGAAAAAAAACTAGGTTTTTAAAACATTTGTATGGAAAGTACCGTTAATTTTGGATACAAGAACATTTTTATTATGTTAAAATATCGCTTGATACCAAGTTAAATAAAAATCGATCAAGATGTTTTTAAAATTGGTAGGTATATAAACATTGAGTTCTATGATGGCAGGTACCTACTACCTACCTAATATAACCATAAAAAGTTTTAAGCAAAATACGACTTTCTTGAAATGCTAACAAAATTATCAGGCGCCATTTTTGTTTGTCATAAAAAAAGAGAAAATCTTCTAATTTATTTAGGCTGTAGCAAAACGGGCAGACTAGGGTGACCACAACGCTCGAAGTGTGCTGCCGACACTCGCTCAATGTTTCAAAAATCTTTGTTTTTTTTCCCTGTTTTTCTAAGAAAAATAGCTCTAGCTTCCAAACACCTGACTCAATTTTGACTATTTATGTATTAAATAAAAAGTAGTACTTTCATCAATACTCCATAAAAATATTATGAAGTAATTTACATTAAAAATGGAAAATTCGTGGGAAATTGATAGATAGGTGGGTTTTCTTGAACAAAATTACTATAACATGGATGTTTTACATTACTAATACATAATAAATGAAATAAATACTAAAAAAACATTACCTATAATCTAATCCATGTGCATCAACTTAGCAGATCACTTTTTCCGTTGCATGTTAAAAAGTATATAGTAATTAGTTGCTACTTAGTTGCTTATTAGTTACGCAAAAAAAAAATTAATCGCTGATTTGGTTTGCGAGAAAATGGGTGTCCTGCTAAGTTGACGTCAACTTAGCAAGTCAACTCTTTCAAAAACATAGATAAACGGTCCAAGAGTGGATTTGGCTATCTTAAAATCTGCAAAGGCTGATCAGTTTTTGGGGTTCCCCCGAAAAGAATTCGAAAAATAAAAATTCTTCGAGCGTTGGTCACCCTAGTAGGTACTTTTGAATAGTTCGATCCAAACTAACGGCATCGCTTAGCAAATAACCAGTTCGCTAGCAGCGTTGCCGAAATAACATGATCGTGCTTTTTTGACATGATAATTTCCTTGTGGCACGGTGGCACCAAAAATTTCAATATTGCACTTTTTTTTATTTCCATTTTTTTAATTAAAATGAAGCAAATTTCAACAAAATGTAATGAAAATTGATCCAAATTCCGTAAAAAGTGGGCAGAAATACATAATTTTTGACAACGCACGAATATAGAGCAAATGATTTTCATTCATTTTTGTTACTGTATTACACCCCGTAATAAAATTGCTTACAGGTTTTTCAAGAAAATAGAAGAATTTGTTGTTTTTTCATGTGGTACGAAAATTGGCACATTTTTTTTCAGAAAATATATATGGCACGTTAATTTTATTTCGGGCGGCAACGCTAGTGTGAAAACAAATCAGCAAAATGAGGTAGTTATGCTATTGTTACAAGAACTCATGGTGTTTTGCAATTATTGACTTGTCGTTTAAAAAGTTGATTTATCGGCAATCGTGCAACTGTCACATCAAACGTTTTTGAAGAAGATACTTAAGATCCAAAGCGTAATTTCAATCCACTTCTCAAAGCTACAACTGTTTAAATAAATAGATATCTAATTTATGTCTAAAGCCGCAGTGTTACAAAAATGGTTCAGTATTAAATTCGTGGTTTAAGGTTCAAATATGTATTTTTTTTTTTATTCGTAGTTTAAGGTTCAAATATGTAATTATTATAGCAAAATATATTCCCTGAAGAATCGTTGGCAGTGGGTTAAAATTACTTAGCCGTGGATTAAGTATTGAACCACATTTGTATCTATTAATTTCATAATATATTTTAAATCTAATTCTCTACTTAAAACATCCCGATTTTACAATATTTAAATCTCACAATTCTCTTAGCTTAAAGTTTCTATCTTTCCTACAAAAGATCAATAAAATCTTGAAAACAAAAATTCTGAGAAAACTAAAGATCTATAATTTTGTCGTAATTTATACATAATTTTTGTTTCTATAAACGTTCAACCAATAATGTCGGTCTGTCTGGTGTAACTTTTAATTAGCGTTTAAGTGCGAATAAAATGTTTATTTTTGTTTTGTATCTGCGATAAAATTCAACTTAAGATTCTCCATATAGAACACAGTAGATAGATGTGCTAATCTTATTCGATATCTGAACAATTGTGATCAGTTTCGGATTGCTTGTCACCGCTATAAGTAGTAAATAATATAACTTTTATATTTATTATTATGCCACTCGAAGCGCAAAATAACTCCTCATTGACGACGATCGCGACGACGACGACGGGGGGCTTCTCCTACAAAAAGGGACATCGGGTGCACTACAAAGATGTCGACGGTAAAATTATAGTGTGCGTTCAGTTGCTGAATTGATCTGTACCCGTGATAAGTGTATAAATCTCAAACATCAAATAAAATTATACATCAGAGTGGAAAAAAAAATGTCTAATTAAAAAACAACCTGTTCAATCAGTAAATATTTGGATAACCTTTTCAAAATAAATTCTGTGTTTTGTGTTGTGTTTAATAAAAAATTATTTAAATAAAAAAATATTTCCGGAACCAACAGAATTTTGAATTATTTTAAATTCAAAATATGGATGTCCGGAAAATATATGTTTGCTTCACTAATGAAAGGTGTCTAGAATACTTTAAATTTGTATTTTTGCTAATTAAAGTTTATTATGTTTATGAATAACTTAATTTAAAGATAAGAATGGAAATCGCTTTTTTAAGGAAAAAAATAATTTGTAGATATTTGATTGATTTTACTCAAACTCAAGTCATTTTTAAAATTATGATTTTTGGTCAGGTAGTCAGATTAGTTTATGTCCAGCGATATACATAATTATGTACCTATGTATGTGTGTTTAAACATATTAAAACTAATAAAAGTAAAAAAGATAATAAGAAGACATTGAAAAGTTATTCTTCACTTATCGTGTCTTATCTTATTATCGTACGTAGTTGAAATAAAGTACATAGGGTAGAGTCGCCGCCGCGCGAATTTTTCATAGAAAATATCACATAAAATCTCCAATTTTCAATCTTTTCGATTTTGAAAGCAAAATGTTCCTTATGGTTCTCTTAATTGATCTGAATTCATAAAAATTAATATTATTAGGTTAAAATAAATGTTTTATTAAGTGTTAGTGAAAAAGTCAATTTTTACCAGTGGGCGGCCCCTTGTATCTTAAAACCGGCCACCTCGGCTCCTGATTTCGGCCACCCAAATCCAGAGAAGAATTGCTTATTTTACCGAAGTTAGGACACACTTCTCCAGTGTTCGGCCTTCTAGTTTCCTCTTGCAAAAAGGTGGCCGAGAATAGGATTTTAATTTAATGATTTTCAACGACAGTTTTTGCTCTAATGCTATTGTAATGGCTCAGTTATTCATATTTTGCAATTTTCTCAAAAAAAGTAGAGTTTCCTATCTTCGGCCGGGGGCCGCTAATAGGAAACACGAAGAATTTCGGTTTCCTATTTCCGGCCATTTGAAAACAACTACAATTACAAGATTATTTCAACTTTTAAGGTCAATTTAGTTAAAATATAATGTTTTTCACTATTAAAACCGCATATAAACACATTAACCCTTGAAAAACACTAATTCCTGAAACAATGTTCACTGTTGTTAACCAACAGTAGGTAAAACAGTGGACAAAAAATTCCGACGGGGTTGGCCAGTTAATGCTTTTTAACTCGGAGAGTATACTGGGAAAATTTAACCAAACTTTTGACAGATCATGAAGCATAACTGGCTGAACAGAATGGTGACGCAGACGGAAACGGAGCTGGAATAGCTGTCAAAATATTGAATACACGCACAAATTCAATGTTGCGAACACAACGGAACGTAGACGCATACGGAGCTGCAGACGCAGACGGAAGAGTTCACCAACTTTTAACTTTTAACGTACGGCACTTTTGACGTTTCAATTTGTATGAAGAAAAAAAAACAACTTTTTGGGTCGGAAAAAAATATTGTGGTTATTTGTATCGCGAAAAAATTTTTTTATTAAAAGGAAAATTATTCGAAACAAAAATGTGAATTCTGAGTTTGTACACAATAATATTCTTTTATTTTTCTTCAAAATACTTTCAAAGCTGTGGCTTCAGTTCCGTTATTCTATTCTTCAGCCAGTAAATGACAGATCTTATTGAGAATATAAGCAGAAAGGTAGGGCTATACCTAGGTTCACTAAATACAATGGTTTTCTTGGTTGGTGGCCGGCCACTGGAGGGGGCCGTTGATAGGCGACTCTACCCTACCTCCTTCCACCATACATACATATAGTGACGTAACTTGCAAATCCCAACTTATCGAACTGAAATAAGAATATTCAAAATAGGTATTTGAATGTTTAACTGATGATGATTGAAATATCGACTCTTAGAATATTTATTTAAAGATAGGTATCACATCATGTGTACAGAAATTTGCTGGCCTAATTATCGCACGATGAACGCCACCACTTCGGTTTGCCTACTGTAGTTTGGTTTTCCTCTCTCTTTTTCAGCCCTAAATGTTAAAATTTTGCTTTTAAGTCGGCTTTAAAAAAAACCGTTGGCCTGCGTGCTGCATGCGTCTTGATTAATAGCTTTACTGCCTGAACAGAATGGAGACGGAGACGGAACCGGAGCCGCACAGTGGCGCATATTGACTTTTTTGGTTGCCAAAATCATAGGTCGTACAAAAATAAAGATATCGTGATATTGTTTTTTCAGCTTGAAGAAAATTTCCAAGGCTATAAATTTTGTGAATTTTAAGAAAAAAATATTAACAGGGTGTTTCAGAATTTTCTGCTGAAATACGAATTTCTCCCGATAGGAAATCGACTTAATATTTTACCTCAAAAAATGTCCATAGTAAATAACTGAAGTAAGAACAGAGGTAGTCTTAAAGTCAAACAAAGTAATAGTGGTGCATAAAAGTAAACAAAAAATAATTTTTTTATTATTTTGCTGCACATTAGAGTGAAAATATACTTCTTTAGCAGTACATTTTAAGTAAAAGTATTGAGAAAGTATGTTAAGTGCTATAAGATAGTAAATGCTTTACAGGGTGTTCCAGAATTTCATGTTAAAAAAAACAAAAAACATTTTTATCCAAAAAGGTAAAAGAAGTATTTAACGAAGAAGAGAATTAACAAAAATAAAAGAAAATTATTTTTGTTGTTGTTTTAGTGGACTGTATTGAATTAAATTCAAATGGCAGATTTGAGCCCAACTGTCGTGCCTGGGCGAAACGCATTGGACTAAAGGTCGCTAAAAATTTTCCAGTAGTATTTAACTTTAAAATAAAACTTAAATGTTAATGTTTGCAGTAATTGCAGAGTATTTAAAAACTAGTTCAAGTGAAACAGTAGAGGAAAATAAGAACCATTTAAATTTTGTTTGTGTTGCAAAAAGTTTTTTTTTTATTTAGTGGCACATCAACATAACAAATTATTTCAATAGTAGGTATATTTCCAGTTTAACAGTGGAAAATAAATAAATTAATATGTAAAAATAAATAAAAAACAAAAAAACTAGATTTCTTGGAACCTTTCGTCAAAGTCCGAGGTAATTTTTAATAAACTAATCATTTGTCATTTCTGGAATTTATTGTGCTTTGAGAAATAAAAGGGTCCGATGAGGCTGTGCAAGCATGTTAAATAGGTCTTCATTCTGCCGCCTCCTTGGAACCTTGAATGTATTTTGGTACCTATATTTTTTGTAGTCTTTATTTTTGGATTCCTGGAGCTTCTTCTGACAGTTCTCCGATTGGTAACGACTGATACTCGATTATACATTGGCCATGAGCCAAAATTTTATGAAGAGTAGGTGTAAGTTGCTTTCCGGGATACTTTTCATTCAATAAATTTGTTGTTTCCATTGCATAAACTCTAAACTTTGAACCGTCAACATTTTTTTTGCAGTTTAGAATGTTAAGTATTACTTGAAGCCTTCTTATCACCTCCATATTGACTCCAGTTCTATACGAGTTGGTACATCTGGTTTTGCAAAAAATCTTCTCGATGTATTTCCATCGTTCATATTTCCAAATCCTTGTTTTGGTTTATACCTTGGCTAGCCGGGGCTGGAATAGCTGTCAAAATATTGAATACACACAAATTCAATGTTGCGAACACAACGGAACGTAGCCGCATACCGTAAAGTTGACCAACTTTTAACTTTTCTGAGCTTGTTACAAGAATATTGTTTTGTTTTTTTTCAAAATACTTTTAAAGCTGTACAGCTGCATTGCGGGCACGTAAAAAAATAACGTACGACACTTTTTGATAGCTCTTCCAGTTCCGTCTGCAGCACCGGTTCCAGCATTGTATTCTGTGCAGAGAGTTACTTGCCTGTGTACGCACGACTAGGTGGCGTGATTTCGGATTGAGGGTTGTTCTTGCTCTTGGCCAGCTAGAAGCACTAAAGGAAAATTTTTCATCATGCCAAGATTCTTTACTTATTTTATTTAAGACTGCGGACGAAAATCCTCCCCTATCTACCTTGATTAATGGGTTACAAAGTGTAGATGAATATGATCATTCGCTTAGTTTTTTTTCTATTTTTGTTTTAAGACTCCTTAAAGCAAATTCTTATTCATTGAATTTTCGAATTCACCACCCGTTCCGAAGAAATACCGCACCGTTCGAGACTAGATTGAAGGGCCACAACAGTCCTTATATCCTACTGTACTACCGGATTGTAACACACCTTGCGGCTTTGATCGCAACTTGACCCAGTCGAAAATTTTGCCACTTTTTGCGTCGGTTATTTGTGTCGAAAAAAAAAATTATTAATAAAAAGTAAAAGTATTGGAAATAAAAAATGTGAATTCTGAACTTGAACACAAAAATATTGTTGAATTTTGAACAACAACAACAACTTAAAGGTGCTACCACCAATTGCTTACGAGTTAATTTTAGGTATTTTAATTCGTTTTATTTTTGTTTGGCTGGAGATATAGCTATTTCAAGGGGTGCCAAGCCCTATCATCAAAAATATTGTTTTTGTTTTTTTTTCTTCAAAATACTTTCAAAGCTATACAGCTGCATTGTGGCATGTAAAAAAAATAACGTACGACACTTTTTGACAACTCTTCCAGTTCCGTCAGCGGTTCCAGTTGCAGCATTCTATTCTGTTCTGGCAGTTATTCCAAACATTTAAATAACATCTGGCTTTTGTCAGTTTTTTTTCATTTTTCGGAAAATAGTCCCTTTTTTAGTAAAATAGTGCGCAGGACTGTCATGCCCGAGGTCTGGATGCAATTCCTAGTCTCCTACACCTAAAAGAAAAAAATGTTTTTCTTACGCCTACTGCCTTTTGCGAGGAAGTGACAAATCCTCCAAGAGTAGTTAACTCTTGTCATGAATAAGTCCGGAATTGCCAGAAAACTGTTGGTCCCCTCCATTCCTGCCAATAATACGAACACTGAAATGATTGAGAGTTATAAGTCGTCCCTGGTTCTACACTATCTTTCTCTGTCGCGTTACCAAATTTAATTTAAACAAAGCTATACTTTAGCTATCTTGACCGGAAAAGACAATAGGAATAGGGTAGGTATGTTTTTCTACTCAGTTTGATAAATGGGCCTTTATGATACTTTTCAAAATTTTGATTCATACGATTCGTGCTTATAACTTCTGAAAGCTTCTGAAATTGTTTATTGATTATATAATATTAAGAAATAAAAACAAATAATTCGGATACCTTGCTTCAAATATAATTGACACAAGCTCAAAAACAGAAATTTTGTAACATAGGACTTTTGATAAATAGGGTATCAAATGATACCTAATCTTTTTTTACGAAAAGCGTGATTTTATAGACGAACATCTCGAATAAAAAGATTAAATCTCTTAATTACATCAGTTTCTGTGATGGCTTTAAGACTTTAGCATTAATTATTTTTTCTTTTGTATGTGAAATTAAACCCTCACCCAGAATCACCTCCCCGTTTTTTTCTATTTCTAAATACGGCCTTTTTACATATTATCAATTAATACTTTATACTTTCTTTTTTCACGATTATTATTTTTTAAGTACCTAAGATGAAATTTTGTTGATATAAATATTTACCTGTAAATAAATACACATTCTATTGACTTTTACTTATGTAATGTAAAATATTTGTGTTTTTTTTTTATTTATTTATACTGATAACTCGAGCGCCCGTTCAATTTGTATTTAATTAACTAGAAATCAATCAAAACGTAAATGGCAATCATTCATTTCCATCTGATTCTTTTGTGTTCATATAAGAAAATTCTTTTCGGAATCATTGATAAATTATTTAATAAAAGGCTTTTAGTTTATTGAAAAACCAAGTAAATAGCAGTCTTTTTTAATTAGATTTTTAATCGGGTAATAAATTATTGTATCTAAGTTGAATAGTTCTTTTTACTGAAGTCTTTGTAAAACATGATTTTTTTTTTTTTTTAATTTACATATATCTTCTAAGTGGCAAAGCACTCCTTAAAAGTCTTACAACACCATATGACTAATAAATAAAAAAATATATTAATTAACGAAAATAATTACTTTCATTAGTATCCGGGCTATAAATAAACCCGACTAACAAAAATATCTATTTTTGTAAACTTAAATATTTACTTACATTTGAACACTCAAGTCTTTCTTTAATTTGCCAAAGGAGAGTGAAAGTGTGTAAGATTTTGCAAATTAAAGTCACAAGTTTAATAACGAAATTAGCGTATTAGGCTGTTGAGCAGCTAGGATCCGACGTTAGATTAAATTATCTGTATACATCAAACAGAAATTTCCATCTGTTGGTGCCGTGATTTATTATAGTGAATCATAGTGAACATTATGGAAGATATTTGGTTCCAGATCGCGCTACCTCTGTCAGACAGGTTTTTGATTAGGACTCAATAATTCCTGCGACGTTTTTGTTCGGTTCTCTTTTCTTATAGGTATCTCACTAATTATTTTCTTGAATCATTATTTGATGAATCTGAATATCAATTCTCCTCAGTGTAAATTTGATTTCCTACGACGACGGCGGATGACGGATAATATAGTTAAAATGTTCGGACTTAAAATAAAACTAAAGAATATTGCGATATAATATTGTATTCACATTCCTGAAAACGAGGAAATCTTTAAACCTCAAAAGTCTATTTAAAACAAAAAGTATATTCATTGTTATACAACTTTGCGAAAATTTTAAAGGTACTTTTTAAATTTAAAAATCATTCGTAATTTTCAATTCCGAAAACTGTGCATCAAGTTATTTCAATTTGGGAATAAAATAGAATAACAGGTCTTTGATGGAACTTATAAAAAGCTATAATACAGTTTCGTGGGTATTTCCGTTGTTTTTAAATAATTGTTTATCCACCGTATCAAATAAATTAAAAAGAGAAATTTCATCCCTCATTACCTTTCTCAACCCCCTAACCCCCTATCCATTCATCCATAACGTCACTTGAATGATTTCGAATCAATATAAAAACTAAATTTGGTGGCACAACAGCTCATGACGAACTAACCATTACGCCACTTCAAAAATATTCCAAAAATATAAATTAATTAAACATTTTTTAAAATTTTTTGATTAAAATAAACATTTGTTTTTTTTTTTTTTTTTTTTTTTTTTAATCAAAAAATTTAAAAAAATGTCTAAGATTAATTTCCACCAAGTGTTAAACCCTCAATCTATTGATTATATAAAAATTAATTAATAAATGTAAAACTTAGCTGTTTTTACATGTTTATTTAATAATTTTTTCGAGCAAATGCATTTCGTAACATGAATTGTGTTGTATCGTGTATGAATATTCAATAAACGGCCGCGATTTAAAATTTGATTTTGCATTATCTTTTCATCGCGATATTAAATTTACTAAAAATTAGCCAATGTTGAATTAAGAAAATCGTCAATTTACATAAATTTTGCAAGATGTCGTGATTTTGTTAGCAAATATAAACTTAATAAACAGAGCAATGATTGCGTGAAAAAACTTCAAGAAAGGATTTTTCCTTGAGATATAGGTTCCATATAGGGAAAGTTTTGGATTCGTACAAAAAATAGAACTCAAAGTCAAACTTGACATTAAGATAATAGAGAACACGAAAAATAGGGTACCGAAATTCCGTCTCTCTGATGGCTGTATGTCTGTCCTCGACCTACAGCCTAAACCAATGAAGCGATTTTCCTTAAACTTGGAGCATAAGATTTTTGGGTGATTCCCAAGTGGGAAAATAGAGATTTTTTTTTTGATCAAAAAATAACGGTACTTGCCACACAACCGTTTTGAAAAAGGTTAATTATCTCAAAAACGACTGCAACAATCTTTTTAATTTTTATGTGTAGGTGCTAGTGGTGGTATGGTCGGCATTTTGATTAAAAAAAAATTTACCAAAAACCGTTAGTACATGGTATAGAACCGTCTTTTTTTTATTTTTGACTTTCTCGTTAACCGCTCTACCGATTTCGATCAATATTTGTATTCTGAATTAAGTGTAAATAATGATGTTTTTTAAAAAATATTTTTTGGGTTTAAAAAAATATGTAGTTCAAATTTTTATTTTTTTTTGAAAAATTATTTTTTTTTTTGAAAACGGGTTACTGAATTGTTTTGAAATTATGGTTTTAGTTGTATATTATTATGTTCTTAAAAATAACATACCAAGTTTTTTTTTATTAAAAAATTCAAGATATTTTACATATACATACATAAAAAATTATTTTTTAAGAAAACTGCTTAACAATATTTAAAATTTTGTCTGCATATTTCTGTATTTTTTCAAGAAACAAGATGGCGTTCTTCATTCTAAGATAAAAACATTTTAAGTACTTGTTTTATCAATTTAAAGAAAGTGTTTCATGCTTTTTTTCCATATTCAAATTTCCATTCATCAATTTATTAAATAGATAAATTCTAAATATACATAATCATTAATTATATGTACTTATAGTACACTCAATCTTTAAAATTCGAAGAAACTCTTACTACAAGAGCAAGTTCGTGCGACTTAGTCTTGCATTTATTTATTACCTTTAGAAGTGAAATGGAATTTATTGCGAATTCATTTTTTAATAAAAGAAAAAATACGAAAATTGATTTCACTGTTCTTTTTTCTACTATTTTACTATACCAGTTTATTGCTTTTGTGGTTCTCGCGATACTAAAGTAGCCGATATTGCGACATTTTGCTATATTTTTCTCAGATTTTGCGAACCTCTTAAAAATCTGGCCAGTCCGATGGAAACACTACAAAAAATCTTTAATAGTTTTTGATTCACAAAAGCAAGTTCTTGCGATCCAGTCGTGGATTTTTTCTATTTTCGGCATTGTTGACTCAATAAAAGAAGGAAATTGATTTAATCAGATATTTTTATTCATTAGCAATGCCCATATCACTTTGATAATTTGTTTTTCTTATATCTAAACAAAAATTAAATCAATCAAAACTCACAATGATAACAACCATCCATCTAAAATATTTTAGCAAACCAAATTAGAAATACCTCAAAACTTTTGCTATAAGGTTCATGTCAGTTTTGGTTTTACAATGGATTGGTTAAAGGAGTGTCTGTCGTTTCTCGTTTTTATTATTTTCTTTTCTTAAATATAATTTTCATATACGTATATATGTAAAAGTTGCAAAGGTTAATCTTTAATAGTTTCCAAGAGAAAACATTATAAGTGAAAGCGTTTTAACAACCGCAATGAACGATAAAGTATCGTTTCAAGAGGCGAAGTACGTATAAATAATTTTAAGCAAAATGAAAATTTTGTATTACCTTCATCTTTAGTCTAGTAAAAGGGGAAAAAATCGTGCATATTTTCACGTCTTGTAGTAATTTAAAGTAGGTAAAAAAAAAACGGTGTCTTCAGTTATTCAACTGTTCTAATCGAATTATGTATGAAATGATTTTAGGACAAGTTAAATTGACACACAAGTCTCCCGGGACTAAGACTGGGTTGGAAAAATATTTTAACAAAGTGGTGCTGTTTCACTTCCAATATGATTGAAATAATTTTAAAAGTTACCTTTCCATAATTAGTTCATATGTTCCTACCTCCAAATTATAAATTTTTTTTTTTTTGTGGAAAAGAAATTGCAAAATGATTTGAAAGTTCATAAAATTTGAAAGTGGAAAAATGCAAGTTTTTGCCAAGTTTAGTCAAAAGAGTAGAAAGTTTTCAGTGGGAAAATCAAGATGAGGAATACTTTTCAAATACTGCTAAGTTCCTTGCTAGTTATAAAAGCTTTTTGGACAAGTTTCGCTATTCTATCAGAAATGCTCATAACAAAAAGATAAAGACTTTCAGCCTAATTCATAATCGCAATATAACGCATAATGTTATACACTCTTTATAAAGCCAAAATGTTATTCATAAAACTTATGCAACGTTGAATAGAGGCATTATAAGCTAAACGCGTTTGGAGGTTGAATAGTGCATATATAAGCATATTTTTTTACCGAAATGTCACCTTGACCACATATATATATTACAATAATAAAATAAAGCACACAGATTTAGGGTGGCGTTTATATTTGCATTTCTTTTTTTTTCAGCCTAAAAGTGATCAAGTTACATAATTATTTATTTAAAGAAAACAAAATGTTGGGTAATTTATTTAAAATTCGACTAACATAGTCATG
The DNA here is from genome assembly GCA_947049315.1 of Epistrophella euchroma. NCBI lineage: Eukaryota > Metazoa > Arthropoda > Insecta > Diptera > Syrphidae > Epistrophella > Epistrophella euchroma. Next base: position 103,088,667 of record OX346247.1, on the reverse strand, counting down.
CTAAAGCTCTATAAAATTAAAATTAGTTCGATGAATTATAGGTATTTGTCACACTATTTGTATCTAATCACCATCAGGGTTGCCACTTTGCTGCAATTGCAGTAGATCTATTGCATTTTTTTTTCAAAATAAATTTACTACCTTTAAATTAAATCTACTGCAGTTTTGGTTTTACAAAATATTGTCCTTAAACAAAACCCACAAATAATTTTTCAATTTTTTCAACAATTGCAATCATTCTAATTCTTAAGGAAATGCTCACATCCTACTTAACTTATTAATATCTACGGCTTTGGTCTATATCGGCTCTGTTTTGATGAATATTGAAAGCTGACGGAAATCTTGTTTTTGTTAATTTGGGTTTTTTTAAATGTTACAAATTGCGAAGTTTTTAATAAAATCTGCACAAAAAAGTTAAAATTATTATTAAGCAAGTGCAATTGTACTTTATATGAATTTCTTAAGTAGTGATGCACAGTGTTGGTAAAGGCCAATGTCATGAAAGGCTTAGAAGCGACAGTGAATTTAAAATTTAAAAATAGTTATACCTAATTAATACGACACCTTTTACTTTTGTTTGGGATAATTTATATACCCTGATATTTATCAATATGTACTTATTTATTTTTGACAACACTTACTTGTAATATTTTTTTTTTTAATTTTAATCTTCCTTGTTTTTTTTAAAAATTAAAAAAATAATAATAAAACAAATCTACTGCAAAAAAGTTCAATCTACTGCATTTTTTTGTGAATCTACTGCGGAAAGTTCGACAAAAAGTGGCAACCCTATTCACCATACAATCGCATGAAAATTAAAGTCTATAAATTACAAAGTGTTCTAGGACCTCAATTAAACTAGAATGTTTTTTCAGTTACGTTTTTTTTTTGAGAATTTTACTTTGATTGATAAAAATCTAGAATTGTTTTTATTGTATTTTATACAATTGCAAAACTTTTTGTAGATACCTATACTTATTTAGAGGAAATCATCACATTTAAATTGCGATTTCTAGAACAATAAAAAAAAACGGTTGATGAACTAATCTTACTTTCACTTTACACTATTTAAAGTGATTTACCATCAGGCATCACTGCAGATATCTCTGAAATTCAACCACTCAACAGTTCAAAGCCACCAGTCAGTATATTACAAAATACTAGCCGGCCGAGAACTCCCAACCCATTACCTGTGAGCTCTTCTGACGAGCAGCCCAATCAACAGTCGCAATCTCTTAACACCGGGCAAGGGCAACAGCATCAGCAGCAGCAGCAAAAATTCAATCGTAGCCCTTGCGATCATTGTGGCTTCCATAATTTTCCAATAATGTCAAATGCAACTTCTTTGCCTATATCGGCTCTAGCGCGATCACATAAAAGTCTTGAAACAGTTGAACAAACTACATTGCCCAATAATATGTTAGCCATTCCTCATAATTCCAATATGCGACGGAATGACTCAAATTATTCCATTGGTATGCCAATACAAGAGTTGGCTGTTTCACGAAGACCTTCACTACTCTTGCAAGAGATTCTCACAACAAGAAGACCTTCCGTGATTTTGGGTAATCTTGGAAGACGAGATAATGCGTACAAAACAACGAAAACAATGCGGTACACCAAAATATATCTTTGAATATGTGAGGAAGAGTTTTTTACACTTCTTTGAAAATATTTCAGTTTACTACAGGAACACCGCAGTTGTGGCAGCATTTTGTCTATCAATGGCGGTCCCAATGGAAGCACGGGTGACAGTGAAAGAGGCCCAAAAAGTGCAATGGCTAAGAATTCCAAATTTAAAAATCGACGGGCTGGAGAGTAAGTTTCAAAAATACAATTTTATAGAATTTGCTGGAATATGAATTATATTTATTTATTTTTCAATTTTCAGTGATGCAATAAGCTCATCATTATCAGCTCTTTACTGCAAGATTCTGGTACTTATTGGAGTCTGCCTTCCAATAACGGAAATTATATCTCAACAAGTTCCTACTTACGTTTATCAAGGATTCTACGTTTATCTTTATGGATTGAGTGTTCTTTTTGTGATCTTCTTGTACATTTGCGCATTTAGGCATAGAGCAATTTTTAATGTACTAAAAGATTATCGTGAGTATTTCAATACAAGTTCCTAACCCTAAACCTATAATTTATTTGTAAAATGGTAATATATTTATTTTATTTATTTTAATTATTTTATTAATTAAATTTATTTTAATTAGTTTATTTATTTTATTTATTAAATTTATTTTAATTATTTTATTTGTAGGTATTGTATTTTTGTATTGTATTGACTTTTATTGCCTCCCCTAAGAGTTACAAGTATCCGGCATCCATCTCCAACTCTAATCTCCCTCTTCTCTTCCTCACTCTCTCTGCCCCTATCCCTTCTCTACTCCCCCAGTTCCTTTATCCGCTCTTCTCCTCTCTCATCCATTATTTCCCTCATTTATTCCCCTATTGATTTTCCTTCATCTCCGCCTGATCTACATCTTTCAACCGCACGTTTCCACGTCCACGTCTCCTGTTCATCCTCACACATTCTGCACATTCTCACTTCTTTTCGTTTCCAGTACCATCTTTCTCTTACCTCATTCCCTGTCTGACTCTCACTATTATTCTTGTTCTGTCTGTCTTCCATCCTGCTTTTAAATATTGCGGTATCTCCTCCGTCATTACTTCTTTATGTTGTATCTGGATTCCTTAAATAGTTCCCGTATTTCCTTCTCCTGTTCTCTTCTGTCTTCGGTTTCCATTCACTTGTATCTAATTGCACTGTCCTCTTTTCCCTCCCTTCCCCTCATTTGTTTTCACCCCTGCTCCCATCATGATCCTCTCTCTCGTCCATCCCTCACTCTCTCTTTCATCTCCTCTAAACATTCCCTTCCTGTTTCGCTTTCTTTTCCACCTCTTAATTTCTCTTCATAATTCCATGCCCTTCCTGCTCTTATTGTTTATTCTTATCTTATTTGTTTCCTCTCTCACGTCTCACCATGTATCCTGAAGTTTGCCATTCTTCCCCTAGCGTCCATTTTAGGTACCTCTCTTGCATCCTTATTCCATTTCTTGTCTCTCCTCCCATCCCCATACCGACCACACCAGGGTGTCAAAAAGCCACATCTTCCTCTCCCATACCTTCTCGAATTTCCCCTTCCGATCTCCCATGTTTCCATCATGACCGCTTCTGCTTTTTTTTATCCTGTCCCTCATCCTGTGCCTCCTGTCCACCATTCTTTTTAACACATACCCCATGTATTTAAATTCATTTACTTCTTCTATCTTCTTTCCCCTCCATTTCCAGTCTACTACTGTATTTATCTCCCTCCTCCTTTCCTGAATCCTATCACTTTCGTCTTTCCAACGTTTACTTCCACCTTTTCCTCCCGAAATACTTCTCTGTCTTCTTATCATACTTTGCATCTCTTCTTCATTATTTGCCATTATCACCACATCATCTGTGTATGCCAACGACCATTTTATTTTATTTATTTTCTTAATTTTATTTATTGTATTTATTTTATTTATTTTATTTAGTAGCTTATTTTTTTTAATTTTCCACGATCCATTTATTTATTGTTCCCTTTTAACAGATGAAAAAAATAATAACATTCACCTTAAGAGAAAAGCAGTTCGATTTGGAAGTTTCTATCTTCGAATTGGTGCAATTGCCTTTGCAATCGGAAATATGGTCTATTCCGGCCTTGAGCTGGGCCAATTCTTCGAACTTAATGGCCGTCCTGGATGTCAGGATCCATTCTTGGCCATTACACCGATTGCCCGAATTTCCCTCTGTATAATTCAGGTCCAGTTTATCTTCCTCAATACGACATACCTTGATATGGCACGTCACAAAGTAATATGCCGCTTCGGATTAATGCACATGGTTGCGACAAATCTATGCGAATGGCTTTATGTTCTAGTCGAGGAAACAAAACATGAGATATTTCATGTTGCAAGTCATGACAACAGCAATCACGGGAAAAAGCTTCCGAATGGCCATCATGAGATTTTCAATTTTACAGTTGAAATAGCAAACATAACGTTATCTACCACACATAGACCCAGCTGCTCAAGGACAAATATAATGGGAGCCTTAGTACAAGAGGTGTCGCCTTTTCTCTTTCCATGCACCATTGAGTATTCACTTATATGTGCTGTGATCCTGTTCGAAATGTGGAAGACGGTAAGGTCTATTCCTGATATAGCAAAGACAAGGAAGGATTCGATTATGCCCAATACCGAAAGAACGAGCTCCCAACACCAATTCTCTATAGATTGTTCGCAGTCACACAAGGGACTTTTTGTGGGCATTCTGGTGATCGTCATGACGATCATCTCCATCATTATGTACTTTGTCCTGTACACTCAACCCGGTTACGAACTCATCGCTACGAAGGAAGTTACCCTATGGGAGACCTGCGTTTATGCCATCTCAGCAGTGGCAATCATTACGGGGATCTTTCTTATGAGGGATCTCAAGTATGTGGCCAGTGACGGGCATCATCATTCAATGAAATTGGATTTGACGCTATTGATTGTTGCTCAGACGGGTGTTTATCTGTACGGCATGTTCAGTATGATGGGCAGTTATTTCTCCAAATGGGACACAGTTCCAGACCGTGTGGAAGGAATCATTGCTGAAATATGCAACCTCTTTCAAACTTCATTGCAAACTATGTTCATCATTCACACAGTCCATCGGCGCTGTAAGGGATCGAAACAGCAGCGTCAGAAACCAGGCCGTGAAGTGATCACTTACTTATTGGTTGCAAATATGGCTATATGGTTTATTAATACACTCATCAAAGGACGAGCTATGTTCCGACAGACGCATCTGGATTTCTTCGGTGTGTGGGGCTGGACGATAATAACACATGTCTCAATGCCACTTGCAATCTTTTATAGATTCCATTCGACGATATGTCTTTTTGAGGTGTGGAAAACGACGTACAAGGCTAAGTCCCACTAAACAAAACGTATTTCGTTATAAGTTTGACTGTAAATAAAAATATAACACTTATGAAATAAAAAAAACTTAAAATTATGTATTATGTATAAATAACTGCACTTGAACCCCAATTAATTGTTTTCGATTCGATATATTTATGGAGGAGAACAGTAAGAAGACAGGTTTCGTCCAATACTGCGATATCCTTGTTTGAAAAACCTTTAACCTTACCTTTAAGTTATCTTTCTAAAATGTAAACATCTATTTTCAATTGTTCCGGGTGCCCCATGATCAAAGATCTCAACTAAACCAAGTGAAAGGGCAGGCTATAGCCTCTCAGAATTTACTAGCTTGTCCATACCGAATCATAACGGTTTTCAATCCTCGCGTTCAGAAACCTATCCAAGGCGGTGTCAACCTATCCAAAAATTTTCAGATTCGTTTAGTTGTTGTTGCATCAGCTGTTTTTTCACAAGGGATTGGCCTCGTTCAGGATTGTATCCAAAGCGATCTGGATAGCTTTGTGTTGTTGTAATCCCTTGTGAAAAAACAGCTGATGCAACAACAACTAAACGAATCTGAAAATTTTTGGATAGGTTGACACCGCCTTGGATAGGTTTCTGAACGCGAGGATTACAACAGCACAAAGCTATCCAGATCGCTTTGGATACAATCCTGAACGAGGCCAATGTTTTTTTTTTCTGAAATTTCGAAAAACCATCCAGGGCTATATTTTTCATATGGGCAGAATAGGCTACAGAGCCCAAAGGCGGCAAGATTTATTTCATGTTCATATTTTCTCTTCACATTTTCTTTTAACATTTCTCGATGTTGATTTCTGTTTAAGAAAAAGTACAAAAAAGAATATCGAAAGTGACACTGCCAGCTGGGCAGTGTCACTTGGTTTTATATAATAACTTATACTACGTTTTAACCGATCATTAAACCGAGATTAAAGTAGATTTATCTTAATCTTCTTCAAATCCAAATATTGTTAACATTGGATTTGAGTGAACTTAAAATCCAACTATCAGATTTATCAGTCCAAAAATTTAAATCCATGTCCTGTCAATATTATTCACTCTAATCAAAGAATATAAAGTTACCAAGAATACGCATCTCATACAAATTTTCTACTTAAAATGCACTTTGGCTTTTTTGTGGACTTTTCAATAATTCTCTCAGCGCTTTTAAAATGAGGTACCACACACAATGAAACAGTCTGCATTTTTGTCCTTGAAAAGACCATAAAAACAGCAAAAGCTCTGGGAGCAGGTCGCAATATTGGAACACGCCATATAAAAATGTGTAGTAAAAAAATTGTAGAGATGCGCCTTCTTGGTAACTTTGTATTCTTTGCTCTAATCCATTTTTCATTTTCTTTTTAATTTTCCACTTTTTTCTTACTTTTGAACTACAATTTATTTATTTTTATAACCTTTTGGAGTGCAATAATTAAACACTTGAAACTTTTGACGAATATGAATTGAGTTTCAATCTGGAAGTAAGTACTTAATTTGTTCTCCGGAGAGCAGTTTAAATTCAATTCGATTTATTGAATCTGGATTTAAAAATTTGGATCTAACTGCGGATTTAATGAGTGAAAAATATGGTCGTAAATCTTCATAGATCCAATAGTTCTACAACTCCAAATTACCTACGATTTATCGCGCTGAATGCATTCATTCGAAAGTATGTTTTTGTTTGTGTCTTTGGACATACATGAAATTTTCTATCTCATTTGAACTTCATAAGAAAAAATGAAACAGAATTTGCATTCTGGAAGGTACTGTTGAAATAAATCTGCTTTTTAAGCTTGTTTTCCGGTGGAAACACCACATAAATTTATTTGATCTTAACTGAAATAATCCTTCAGAAAAAAACGCTTTACTATTGACATCTTGTATCAATTGTATGATTAATAGTGTCCATTATCTCCCAAACTAAAATTTTTTGTTCGCCCCTATATCAAAAATGTATTCACTACGATAAATAGATTTACCAAAAAAAATGTTTTCCGATGTCATTAATCCGGTTTTCCCTTACGAATTTGTATGGAATCTTTGAACTTTGTTTCCAAATTTCGCCTCTAATTTCGTATGACAGTCCAAAATGTCAATCGCTTGTTTTTGTTTTATACATTGGGCCTTACTGATAATCAATCACTAATGTCGACTATTACCGCCATATTATTCACTCGATACATCCACATTTAAACTTAAATCCAGATGAATTTACATTGAATTTGTATGATTTACATCCAGATATTTCAATGCAGTATTTTTCTTCTGATCAATTGGAAGGGTGAACGAAAAATTTTTACCCACTCATTAGAAAATCTCCTGTCAGGCATCAGTTCTTTTAGAAGTGTGTGTTATGGCTTATTTTTGTATCTTTGAAAGAGACGTTTATGGTGGATTTACATGTATCTTCATGCGAGTTCTGCAAAAAATAAGGGATACAAAATATAAAATGTATGTTTGTTGGATAGAGAGAGAAGAACAATATGCAGAGATCTTGATTATAGGAACGCAGATGAAGATTATAGCGAAGACGAACATGTTCATCTTCATAGTGGTGCTCTTTCATACATTCGGTTTTTTGGTATGACTCTATCCCGCTCTACTTTTCTTGATGTTTGCAGATGCAGATACATGTAAATCCATCATTAAAGTAGTTTTGGCTGTTAGTTTAGCAATTAAAAAATACCAACAAAAACGAAATAAATTACTATCTGCTTTGTTAAGAGAGTAAGAGAGTGACTAACCTGGAGACCAACGTTTCCATTGTCATAAAAAGCTAATAAATTCGTTATTGGTACGTGACTTTTATGAAATCTGGAGATTTTTATTTAACTATTAACTAAATTTGATTATGAGTAATACTACGTTTTCACCGACCACTAAACCGAGATTTAGGTAGAATTACCACAAATCCCGTGATTTACCATACAAATCTTAATCTCCTCAAATCAAGATTTAAAATAAATCTCATTTAAATCTTCATAGGTAAAATTCGGCGCAATACAAGCTGCTAAAGCAAACTTACCATCTCACTTCCACTTCATAAGAAAAATGACCCACCATTTGCATTTTGAAAGGTTCTGTCAAAATTAATCTATTTTTTAATCTTTTTTTCTGGTGAAAACACTATTTGGGATTTATGAAATCTAAACGAGATTAACTTGCAGTGAAAACGTAGTAAGGCCCATTGAATTCTGCCACTTTAAATGCGTTCCATTTTGAATGCATTCTATTTGGGTGTGTCCATAAGAGTTGTACGTTATTTCCTACCGAATTTCGTGCAAATTTGGTTGAAATTGATGTTTCCCAAACCAACGCGAATATTCGGCGTGACGAACGAAAACAATAACAACGTGAAAGGTACAAGAGATTGATTACGTTTTCATTAGAACAAATGAGGTAATTTCGTTCAAAATTTCCAAATTAAATTCAAAATCATCTAATTTCCGATACAAATTCAAATTTCCAAATGAGGTAATTTCAAACAAAGTCTGCACGAAATTCGATAGGAAATTACGTAAAACTTTTATGAACACACCCAAATGGAATCCATTCAAAGTGGATCCCATTTAAAAGGACAGCATTCAATGTAAAAAAACAACAAAAACAAGCGATTGACAATCAAACAAAATTACCCTTCAAGCAAATTCACTGACCCAACTCTCTCGGTCCTTCTTGGATCTTTGTTAAACTGAGTGTTTCACGCAAACCTACAAAAATTCTTTTGGTCTTATTAATTAGATTTTTGGCTGTTTAAAGTTTAAACTATGTCTAAGTATTTTGAAACAGTCGGAAATATGCTTTTTTAATAAAAAAAATATTGCATTTCTCTAGGTTTAGACAATAGATTAAATGTAAATTGTAAATGTAAAAAACAACAAAAACAAGCGATTGACAATCTGGACCTTCAAACAAAATTAGCAAATTTAAAATGTGAACTCTTTTTTTGTAATTTGCCAAATTACCTCATTTCAGCTCCAATGAAAACGCAGTATAAAGTTAGACAATGTTTATTAATAAGACCATTTGTTTCTACAGGCATTTTCCCCACACCTTTGTTTAGTTCATCTTTGCATGTGGAGTAGCGAAGATGTAGTTCTTTTTTTTTTCTCTTTTCTTCTATTTTCTTATAAAAATTGAGAAATGGCCGCTTCATAAATTAAATCTTACTGTTTTTCGTTCATTTCGTTTTTTTGTAGTGCAATAATACTGCGTTTTCATTAGAGCAAATGAGGTAATTTCGTTCAAAATTTCCAAATTCAATTCAAAATCATCTTATTTCCCATACAAATTCAAATTTCCAAATGAGGTAATTTCAACCAAATTTGCACAAAGTTCGGTAGAAAATTACGTAAAACTTTTATGAACACACCCAAATGGATTCCATTCAAAGTGGAACCCATTCGAAATGACAGAATTCAATGTAAAAAACAACAAAAACAAGCGATTGACAATTTGGGCCTTCAAACAAAATTAGCAAATTTGAAATGTGAACACTTTTTTTGTAAATTGCCAAATTACCTCATTTCAGCTCTAATGAAAACGCAGTATAAATTATGTTTGTAAATTGTATTTATATTAATCGATGAAAATAAAAGTGTCTTGAACTGAAAAAAAGTTTTGTTTGTTTGTTGTAGGTAAACTCGATTGGAGAAACTTTGAATGAAAAAAAGCTTTATTGTAGGTAGAAGGTAGAACTCAAGTGGAGAAGTACTTTTTTTTGCGATTCATTTTGGATACGTTTTGGTCTCGGTTTTCGCTGAGTATGGTGAACTCTCACTCTCACAATACATGCGCAAGTGGGTCAGTGGTGATTCTAATTTCCATACTAATTTGGGCCGACAAACGCAGTTTTGCGGATCCGTATTTGGATCCGTGCGCGGAGTCCTCCATAGGTTTTTGACTACGTGTGTGAATCCAAAACGGAGTCTTTTGCTTAAAGGGTAGGAAATATGAAATGTGAACACTTTTTTTGTAAATTACCAAATTAACTCATTTCAGCTCTAAAGGCTCTCCCAAACCAACGCGATTAATCGCTGCGACAAAAGAAAACAACAATAACAACACGTGGTTGTGAAACAAAACTACACGTTGTTGTTATTGTTTTCTATTGTCGCAGCGATTAATTGTGTTGGTTTGGGAGAGCCCTAATGAAAACGCAGTATAAGGAGGTTTAAAGAAAACGTCAAAAAAAATCCAGCAACTAGTATCTTCGTATGAAAGGGGACTTTGAAAACCAAGTTATTTTTGTTTTCGTTCGTCGCGCCGAATATTTGCGTTGGTTTGGGAGAACCTTTGAGCAAAATGTTCACGTGCTAAATTTCTTACCGAATTTCTTGCAAACTTGGTTGAAATTACTTCATTTGGAAATGTGAATTTTTATGGAAAATGAGATCATTTCGAATCAAATTTAGAAATTTTAAGGCCGTGTGCGAATTCGGTTGAAATCGCGTTAAATTTTATCCAAAGACTAATTTTTGACGCTAGTGAGGTGAATCTGTACGTAGAAATGTCAAAATTTAATCGACATTTTGAAGCAATTCGCACACGGCCTTAGTGAAATAATCTCCGTTCTTTAAAAGAATCCAATAAAATTTAATCTGAAGCCTAAACTACATTGGCCACTTTTTGCAGAAGAATTACAGAAGTAAAAATATTTTTTTTCCGTTAGAGCAGTTGTTTTGTGAAAAAGAACTATACACAATTTTTTTTAAACCAAAATTTAAGCTTTCTGCATCATTTTTATAAGTTTTCCAGTGAGAAACACTATCCCAAAATGAATTTGAAAATTTTTACTTTCGTAATTTTTCACTTTTTTGGCCAATGTAGTTAAGGGCTTAACTTTGAATCCAATTCACACACGACTTTAATTTCTATTTGTCAATATTCCCGCTTGAAGTGCCAGAATGCAACCCAATACAACAACCAATTTCAATAAGGAACCGCTGTACCTGTTCATTTATTTTTTTATCGCATCCAACTTAGCTCTTGGTGAAAATAAAAACGGCTGCCACAAAAGTCATCCTCCATTCTTTCATTGCTGTTCGCAAAAAAATTTGCGTCCATTTTTTGTCTAATAAATTTATTCTTATTACTTTTTACAAAACTTTGCCCAAAATTGTTTTCTGAATATATTTAAATTTTTTTATAAATAAAAGCTACAAAATGGAAGTAGACGAAGAAGAATTCGAGGTTCCATCATCCAGCAGCAAAGGCGAGAAGAAGCGATTCGAAGTCAAAAAAGTAAATACATATACTACAATGAGAAGAATATTATTGAATTAATTTGTTAAATTACTTTATTTTAGTGGAACGCTGTAGCACTCTGGGCCTGGGGTAAGTTTAATTTGCAACCTTGATCTTTATTTTTTCTTAACAAAGAAAAAATCTAACCTCTAAAAGAAATCCTGCAATCTGCACAAAGAACAACAAATTATAAAATAAAATGTCGCTTTTGTTTTTCCAGACATTGTCGTGGACAATTGTGCCATCTGTCGCAACCACATCATGGACCTTTGCATTGAGTGTCAGGCAAATCAGGCATCGGCCACCAGCGAGGAGTGCACCGTAGCCTGGGGAGTTTGTAATCATGCTTTCCATTTCCATTGCATCTCTAGGTGGCTGAAGACCCGACAGGTATGCCCATTGGATAACAGAGAATGGGATTTCCAGAAATATGGTCATTAAGATATGACTATGCAGTCGCCTCCTTATAAACAAAAATAAATTATCTCCTTAGTTTTTTCCTTGAGTGCAAGCACTAAAATATAATGCTTTTTCTTTTCGTTTGTGGCCTTACGCCTTCAAAAATTGTGTAGAATAATCAAGAACAAATTCAACTTTCCTTTTGAAACACCGACTTTTTAATAAAAGATAATACTATTGTAGTTTATTTTTTTGAGAATATAAAAAAAAAGGAACAAACAAATAATGAAGTTAGACTTCGATAGCTTAATAGCTTGTCAACTTTTTTATATCCAAATATGTACAATTGTACGTAACTGAGACGGATTGGCTAAGTGTAGTTAGAAAATGACTAGAGAAACGCGAATTTATAACCGTTTTATTTATTAGATCGTACCTAAATTAGTATTTAGAGACCTTATCAACTGGTAATTACTATATTATAAATTTTCAACAAACAGGCGAGGGCTACTTAATCGAAAGTTTTGTGATGCACATAGGTACTTACCATCGTAAACCCCAAACCAGAATTGGTTTGCCTATGAAACAAGTTTTCATGCAATAATAGCAACAGTCCGCTTCATTAGTACCCGTCTTCGATGTTCCTTATTCTAATTTTTTTTAATTTGCACCACATATTTTGCTTCGTCAAGAATTGATCTGTCCCTTTTCATACCGGTTAGTGTGTTTAATTTTGACCTAACAGGCGACCCGGCATTTAAATCCTTCGTGGCTTTACAATATGTCCCGAATTTCTCTTTTATTAAGTACAAAGAATAAAACTTTTGGAAATAAAAAATGAAGCAAATTAACATAAACTTCAAACTTAACGGCTATGGAGAAAAGTTGGTTTATAGTAAACAATGGGAGAATTCTATCCTTGATTAAAGTGGCAGCGTCATGGCTCAAATATATAACACTTTTTGCAAAAAGTGAGAAAAGAAAACATGCGCTAGAAATGCTTGCATGCGAAAAAGCGTACGGAAAATTGTTTCTGATCTGTCATATGGATTTCACACATCAAACACATGTTTTACAAAATGCCTTGAATGTATGTAGTTAAATTTCTACAAAGAAAAAGTACAAGTACCTACAACTTTTCTGAAAATAGAGTTTGTAGGGAAAACCATTCTGATTAATAAAAGGTTAGGACTGAAGTTTGGGTGACCGCAAAATACCCAACATAGCGTTTTTTGAAGTCCTTAATTTTGGGTCTAGGTTTCCCAACTTTTATAAATTTTAATCTGGAAGCCATAATTGGACTGTCCTGCCGGAGGTCTGGAAGCAAGCATATGTCGCCTAAGAAAAATGATAAAATATTCCGGGGGAAAACTAAATTTTCAATGACAAAATAAAAATTTACTTCAAACATACAGCCCTATTCTGCTATTCGATCCGATCGAAACTTTTAATTCACGTGAAAGTTTTAATTCAATTTGCTTAAAATTATATTTTTAAAATCATTAGTCTTTAGAGTGCAAATCTTAACTGATATTTAGTTTTGAAATTCTTAAAAAAATCTTATTGTTTAAATTCTGTTTTTATCGAAGATCAGAATAGGGCAGATATTCTTTTGTATTCTTTTGTAATCATAAATGAATAGGCCGCACCTCAGTTGAGCTTCTCACAATATTTGAGTAAAATATGAGATAGATGAAAAAGCATTGGTTCGCATATATATCTGATTAAAGTAAAAATATTGAAAATTTTATCAAAACAAATAAAGAATCGGAGACAAGAGTAAAACCGTCTGCATAATATTTATACCAGTAAACGGAACTATGTATACCAGAAGTTGTTTCTATGTTCCGCAAATTAACACTTTATGAATTGTCTTCATTTTGTTACAGATAAAGAATAGACAGTGAAATAATTTCCATTTTAAAAAAATAAATTTAATACTTTTAATTATTTTTATTTGAAATTATGTTTTAAAATAATATTTTACCTTTTTATTTTTTACATATATTTTTTTTAATAATAAAACATTTTTATATCGTTTTATTTCGTTAATTAAAATTAATATATTCCTGGGGGAATATTGCATGGCAGTTAGTCTGCAAAACAGGAATGAACAACGCCTATACTTTATATAATATACTTAAATTTTTCTTTTTTTTTTTTATTATTTTATTAAATTCAATATTAAAAATAAAATATTTACACAGTCGACAGAAAGTTACAATCATAGTATAGCCAACGAATTTACTCCATAAATTCTCTTTTGTTGTTTTATTATTTTTACAAGACTTAAATTCAATTTTAACTACACTAAGCCATTTTGAATTTAATTTATAATTTTTAATTTCAATTCTAACTATTAAGTTCTATAATTTGTTTTATTTCCTGATATTTTATTGTTAATTTACATATTTTTTTACAAGCTGGCATGAGCAAAGATTACAAGAAACCCAAAAGTAAGCTTAAACATACCATAAAACGCATAAATTCTTTTGGTATACTCTTTATTTATTTTGTTTGCTGCTATAGGCTAACAGCAAGTCAAAACTACATAACCAGCCCGATTGAGAATTCCATCGTAAACGAAAACTACTAATTCCAAAAAAAAAAAAAAAAATATCCAACTTTTCCACTACGATGGATTCTGTGATAGTTTTTTTATTCCGGATTCTTATCCGTGATAGGACTGGTGGGGTTCGAATAGAAAATCAAATAATAGAATTAATGAAATAATATGTATTTACACGACAAATTGATCGATCGCTGTACCTACTGCTGTCTTTTCAAACAATACACATTTCGCACAAGGTAATTGTTGTGCAATTTGCATTTTACATTCCACGGTCTTATTTTCTGTATTTGGGTTATTTGGGAAAATTGGGAAATCACTTTGTACTGTGCAAAACTTACCTCAACCAGTATTTTAATCGAAAAAAAATAAACAGTATTGCACGTAAAAAAGGAAGGAAACAGTATTTCAAAAATGCAATTCTCCTTACATAGTTTGACTTAAATATAATTTGTTCTCTTATTGTATGCACAATATTTCACCTTAAACTTTTTTCTTCGCTCCAAATTTTAAAAGCTATTGTGAGTTTCGCTCAAACGAAATTTCCATGTAACACCTTGACCTTATAATTCTGTCCTTTGCCTACTAAAAAATAAATTTAAGATGCCAATGGAATTATTATTTCCTACCCAAGTTAATGTTCACAATAGGGGAGTTTCGTTGGGTGAAACTCACATGGAGGAATTTTCCAGGAGGAATGTTGTTCGGGTGAAACTCCACAACTTTTATCTAAAACCTGACCATCCGAAAAAGCTAACTTCTTTACGACGACGCTACTTCAGATTTCTAGGTTAGATTTTTGTAAGTGCCATTTATATCTGTGTTTCAGAGATGTAATAGAATGCAATCATAAAAGAACCAGGGTAGGGCCTAGTGAGGATTTGTCACTTCCTAGTAGGAGACAATAGCACTAACCATTACGCCACTACATTTAATTGAATAAAAAGACTTATTTTAAAATATTATTACTTTACCTCAGTATTTTAACTTTAAAAGATAATTCCCAGTCAATTATGAAGACTTCAACAATGCGCAATCATTTTAGGCAGTTAAAAGACTTTAGTCTTTTACACTAACTACATTCTTAGTCTTTTTATTGCAGTTAAAAGACTGCTTGAGATAGAAAACAGCGATAATTTCAATGGAATGAAGACTCCAAGAATGCAGTTAATGTAAATTACTTTTAAAATATTTAAAGCAGTCTTTAGTATTGCATATTTTTAAACGTACATTCAAAGAATGAAGTACTATAACTGTACTGCAATCTTTTACAACTCTGCTGTCGTTGAATTCGTTTAACTCAAAAAAACCACTTCCTATCAAAAGTAAACAACGCTGCAAAGTACCTAGTACAATATAGGTTTAATAAATGAAGCGTCTAGAAGGGGTCAAGTGAAATTTTTTGATTTTAGTTTTTTTTTATCGATAAAGGTATTCGGCCCTATCGAGGTAACCGTCGGAGCGGAATTCTCTCCGATTTCCAACGAATCGGAGACATTTTGCTTCGAGGTACTTATCCGACTAGCAAAATGTCTCCGATTCGGATGAAATCGGAGAGTTCCGCTCCGACGGTTACCTCGATAGGGCCGATCTCTATTGTCACTTACAAAGTTAGCTTCAGATAAAGGGGTTAAATACACGTTTGTTTAATTATTTATTTTGGTAAGAAGTGGTTAAGAACTCTTTTTTAGGTGGTAAGTGCAAACTTAACCTTTAACTAAATTTAACCCCAAGAGAACCGTTGGTTCTATGAAAAGGCCATATCTGAGATACCTGACAACAAGTAAAAGCCTAAAACCAAACATTAAAAAAGTCGTGACAGTTGACCCCTTTTTCAGAAAAAAAAAATTAAAGTCATTTTTGGAAAAAGTGTCAGTCAAGTGCAGGTTTTTTTTTTTAAACACACTTTTCTCATGAATTTAAATAAAATTTGTTGATATACAAAAAATTTGTACATTTTTTGTCTTTTTTATGGCCTTTTTATAAGTTTCTCTAACTTTCAGAAAAAAAAGTTATAAACGTAAAACTTTAAACGCTTATATCTCAAAACTTCAAAAAATGTCATTTGACCCCTTCTCATTCTACACGCTTCAAATATAAATTTTTTTTAATTTACCGGAAAGTGAAATCTTTATTCTGATACAAAAAAAAAGATCTTTTAGTTGACTTTTTGTTGTTTGAAGTGTCAATCATATGGTAGACAAAAAGAAAACAAATCATGCAAATTCAGTATGCCGGTGAACTTAAATAAATATACATACGTTGAAACGTTAACCTTTTCATAAATTCATAAGTTATTAAAATAGCTGCTTTTGACGTAATGGTTAGCCCGTAGAACTATCACGCCGAAGGTCTTGGGATCGAATCCCAAAATGTGATACCTAAAAACAGAAATATGTATTTTTTTACGGGCACTGCTTCTTGCTAGGGTATCTCTTGTCGAGAACAACTGCCTCTCTCCTTAGCCGTTGTAGATCCCCTCTTTTCCTGCCGATAAGTTGATTGTTGTAAGCCACTTAGACCCTTTTTAAACGAGCAGTCGCGGCACCGATTTTATTTTAATGAAATTTAGAATAAATCATTAGATTCTGATTGGAAACTTACCTCCAAATAACGTGTAAAATATTATACAATTTTGTACGCTTATAGGTAAGTGCGTCTTCCTATAGCAATACAAAGATGTAAACCATTTTTTGAACAAATAACTACCTCCCATTCTGCAAGTACAAACTATTAAAATACACTTAAACGCGACACACACAATTACAAGAGCTCAAAGCAACAAAACCAAAATTTAAAACAAATAGAACAACACAATAAAAAGACTAATTTTTTAAGCTGTTATTTTCCCTTTATATTTTCTAAATTAATTGCTAAAATGATTTTTTAAAAATTATAAAATGAGCATAAACAATAAATTGCTAAATGTTTATTTTTTATGAATGCAACGTTTTTGTTTGTTTATTTATTTATTTAGTGTTAAACTTAAAAACAAAAAATAATTAAACTATGAATATAACTAAAAATAGGATTTTGCTTGCAATGAATCTTTTTAAGTTATTTTTTTTATACTTTTTTTTTCATTTTTAATTACATTAATTAGATTATTAGACTTACATAATATATTTATATAAGATAAATATTATATAATATTTTTTTTTCTTCAAATTTTACACTTTAAACATTTTTGTTTGTATTGTTGTCTTAAAGTTATATTTTTAAACTAATAATATTAACTGTACAGTGTATGTATTTGGATTTTATATAATTCCATTCTCAATTTATTCATTTTCCCTAGAGTTCTTTTAATTTTTTGCTTAAATCTTCCATCTGCAATGCATAAAAAAGAAAAAGGTAAATAATAATAATTTTAGTGTAAAAATATTTTTGTTTTTTTTTTTTTGGATTTAATAATATGTACAATATAATTAGAAATTTTGATTATAAATAGAAAAAAGAGAACAATAATATGTGTAACATTTAAGAACAGTAACAATAGATTGGGATTGTGTGCATGTGGAAATTTAAAACCATGAATTTAAACAATAAATTATTCATCGGAAGCAAAGAGAATAATAGCCCTATTCTGCAATTCGATCCGATCAAAAATTTCTACTCACGTGAAAGTTTCATTTAATATGCATTAAATTATTTTTTTTTTAATCTTCAATCTTAAGAGTGCAAATTCCAACTGATATTGAATTTTGAAATTCTTGAAAGAATCTAATTGTTTTAATCCTGTTTTCATCGAAATTTATACAAAATTTGAAGCAATTATTTCCCTCCGACGGATAGCAGAATATAAACTTTCACGCGAATGTTTAGCAGAATAGGGCTGTAAAATATTGTTGTTTGCCTCAAAAAAGTCACAATTGTCTACCTTTTTTCTTCGAATCAACAGTAAATTGCGTTTAATATAAATCGAAAATGACGAAGAAATCCCTTTATAAGCTGACACTCACTAAAACACGCCTAATTCTTTCTCGTGAACTCTGCGTTTTGTTTTGAAAAATCGACATTAGAAGCCTGAACTAAAACGTGAATTATTTAAGCGATGCGAGCATTTCTAGAAGCTCGTTTTGTATGCACATCTACGTTTAAAATTTAAATACGAAATTATTTATCGCTCATTTTTGAACCAAGGAAAAATCTAATGTTTGTTAGATTCGAAATCATTAAATTGAAGTAGTCTCACGGAATCGCATTATTATTTTCGAAATTTCTTAGATCCTCGTATGCAATTACTATCATGTAATTAAATACCAACAAATGGGCGAATGACTTCCACTTTATCAAAGTAAATTATCGAAACATTCATTAATTGATAGCTTAAATACGAAGAGCAAGTTTCGATTGTGTCTATGATACAGAACCACAAAAAGGTGCAACTGGTTGATGGAATTTTGTTTTTTTTTTTTTGTCAATATTTCGCATCTTTTCAAGTAGCTGCATTTCATCAGGAACAAAAGCTTTTATTGTTACACTAATTCATAAGCCCTTCAATAGTTTTGAAACGTTCAAATTGTTTGCCAACTGATTAGTTGCTTGATGCAACTTGATTAGTTGCTGCTGATGCATTGTACTAGCAATCACATGAGTTGCGCACCTGAATCTCAAGAAAGTGATTCACAAATAGTTGCCATTTGTTTATTTTTCAAAGACGGTTAGCTCTAGTCGCATGATCGAAAATATCATTATGGGTGCAGCTGTGCAGTTATATAATCGAGATGACACTGTAGTTCAAAAACTTTAAATGCCCTTGCGCAACTCACTAGAGCAACGAATTGAAATAGAACATCAAGCTTTTTTTTTTTTTTCTTAAGAAAATTGAATGCCAAAAACCGCTTATGGGAGAGAATAGAATTCTTTGTTCAAAACAGGCCCTAAAACACTCTTTAAAAGGGAAGTTTTTTGAGTGTATACATTAACAAAAAAGCACACTACCCCCAGCAACAGCAGTAGAAGCACTTGCAGTAATTTAATGCCTTTATCTTCTTTCTGGTATCGCGCACATTGTAATCCTCTTTTTCAAAATATTTTTATTCTATTTCTTTTTTCAAGTTACACGCCACCTTCGTTTCAATGCATAAATCTGCAGTCAAACAATAAATCCCGCCATCAATTCAATACCATATCTACCCCACTTGGATTGTTTGCCGATGTCTTGACTGAGGACATCAAACTTGAATTTGCAATAATCACAGGCGAACGAACAAACGGAGGCGCAAGTGCACACGAGCCGAATGTATGGGTTGTTGTCATTGCATTGGAAAGAAACGATGTTTGCGTTGCTGAAAACATTGTTGCCATTGATGGTGAGGCTGATGTCAATGGTGTTGGGGAATTTATATCTTCACTCATTACAGATGATGTTGGTGAAGACAGTGTTATATCACCGCTGGAAGATGACGAAGAAGTCAAATTTCCATTAGAAGGAGGAATGTCAATAGTTTTGATTTCATTGCCAAAGATCAGACGCAGACGCTTCTTTTGTGGTGTCAAGTGATTCGTAGGCGGACTGGGGTAGAGAGGTGTCTTTGATAGGGATATATTTGATGCTGCTGCAGCAGCCATCATCTTTTTATGTTCCCTTCGTCGGTGGTCTTTTGATTTATGTCGTTTTTTGCGTTTCTGTGGGGTTGAAGAGACCTCATAGTCGGTCCCATTCTCTGAAATGCCTTCCATGCGGAGAATCTCATATTCTACCGGTTCTGAACCTCCATTCATACTGCTCTCATCCGATAAACTTGTTCCCGATTCGATAACTTCGTCTAGAATCGGACTGCGCTTCATGCGCAAAGTCAATTTCAGTCGTCTTTCGGGAGTCTTAAGCAATGGCTCAGGTGCTTCAACAATAATTGGATGCGGTGGTCGATGTTGGGTTATGGCTCTACACTCGCTCGTCGAAGAATTGCTCTGTTCAGACTCACTAATACTTTTCGAATGCTTTCTTTTTCGCAGTTCAGTAATATCATTACGTGGTTTCTCTATACTATTGTTGAGAATACCGTGAGCACAAGTGCGACCATTGCGACGCAATCTGTGAGTTATTTCGCCGCCACTTGAATTATTATCAATCACAGTGGCGTTTGACATTTTCTGCTGATATTGTTGCATTGATTCGAATGATGCAGTAAGATTTTTTCTATAGCTCTGGGATAAACCAGCATTATTATTGGTGGAATTACTTAAATGGCTATCGGCGCTACTACTACAATTACTTAGCGTACTTAAATTACTACCAGTGCTACTACTATTGTTGCTACTATTGCTACTATTACATTTGTTGGTGCTGTTCGTGTCTTCGATGCCTCCGCCACTACTGTTCGTATCACTGCTTATATTTATCAGTTTTTTCGGAGGCGTCGCAGACATCTCAGCAAATTCTTCGAATGTATTTTTACTGTTACTACAGCTACTATTCGATAATAGCGGTTGTAATGTTATTTGTTGTGTTGTGGTTGTTGTTGTTGGTGGTGGTAATGTTAATAATAACTTATTGCTACTTATTGTATTACTGTTAAGATTATGCATTTTTTCTACTACGGCAGTTTGTGGTTGTTGTTTACTATGTGTCGCTTCTACTTTCGGCGGTTTATCAAGGACTGAGACGGGGATAATGCTATTGCAGCTTTCACTGCTGGAATCAACATTTTGTGGCTTCAACTTTCGGCAACGATTTCGCAGGACACGGCCATTTGATCCACTACTTCGCATGCCATTTAATTCAACTATTGGCGGTGGTAGATGTGGCGGTGCCACCCCTGGTGACTTACAATACCTAACTGCCTTCAAACTATTTTCGTCGGCTGCACTTTCGTGATTCTCATTGAATACTATTGTTTTATGAATCGCATCGCTGGCTATACGATGCCCACTTTCCTCATGGTCTTCATCCATGTCGACGTGCATAACTTCCGTTGCAGAGTTTCTAAGATTTCTCGAGCTACGCAGAGCAAATCGATGACTCTGGATGGGTGGAGCATTTGCGTTTGCAGAAGCCTGTGTTGTTCCATTTTGACGTCGTAATGTGCGCCGTGTTTGGACGCACTTCGAAGCATTTGATGTTGGCAAAGTTGTTGCATTGTCAGTATCAGTTGAAACTGAACTTATGCTACTGCTAGTACTATTTACACGTGCGGATTTTCTCAGCGATTCTCTCGCATGACCATTGCTTTCAATTCGTCCATTTTGCTGTTTCTCTGGAACTAAAGAGGCGCCATTTACCCCATTTATCTTCTGATGGTATCCATTGGCCATGATCATTTCTGCGTCATATTTGGTCATACCTTTCTGGCGCAGTTCTTTCATCGTCAATGGTGCTGCTATCACAACGGTGTTACTCTTTCCATCAATGCTACTGCTATCACTGTGCTCGCTCTTTTTCACCGCAGTGCTATTCGAGTTATTATCTACTAAATTTAAACAACTATTTGTATCTGTATTTGTGGTGGAATTCGCTCGACTTTTTATCCGATTAATGCGATTGTCAGTCTCACGCAGTCGATATCCACCAGCCTCTTGGGGATTGTTTGCGTTGGCATTTCCTTCACCTTCTGTATGAGTGCCTTTATTCTTCGCAAAGGCTCCAGTGCCACGACGTTCACAAGTTTCACACTCGCAATAGCAGTTCTCATCGCCAAAGAAGTCCTCGCCGTAAAAACAAGTGATTTCCTCGCCAACTTCAATGTCACGTAAAACTTTTACACATGCTGTATCTCTGCCAGTGGCAACAAATTTACAATTCGCCCTACAATCATGATTTATGTACGCGGCTGGGCCGAGCCAAAGTTGGGCACAGTTCTTCCGGCAACTATACATCACAGAGAAATCATTTTTTCCAGAGTGCAATAGAGCTGCTTCTTCTGCTTCTGACAGCTCAGCTATGCATCCGACAAGGCATTCTATTTTGTCATTTTTGTACCATCGTTTGGTTGAGCAAATTTTTGCCCCTTTTTGTCCTTCAAGGGAGTACCGATAGCAGGGTTCGATAACAAATCCACTGTCCTTGTCAAAAACGCGTAGATATCGGATGATCTGTAAACATATAAGTTAATTTTAATTATATTAGGTATAAAAAACTCATAAGACTATTTCTTTTTTTACAATTACTACATTTGTTTTCTCATGAATATTTTATACATACGTGATCGTGCAACCTTTTGATGGACACTTTGTTTTTATTCTTTACACATCTTGGTATCCACTGACCATTGAATATTCTCTTTACTGCTACCTCATAATTCTGAGTTTTTATAAACTCGGCAACAATTGATTTCAATTCATCACTATCAACTTTTAATGGACGGTATCGAATGTTCATTTTGTGCGTTTGAAAGCCTAGATGTGGATCTAAAACTAGTGATGTTGCTAGATCATCATTCTCGGATAGTTCTTTGGGTGTCATACCAGTTGATTGGTGCAAGCGGTAATTGGCATATGACGTACTTATACCATTGCACAAAGCAAGTTGATACCCATTATTGTTGTTTGTCAAATTATGGCCGAATGTGCCGTGTCCATTGCTTGTGTGACTGCCATTTGAAGTCGCAGTGTTGCCACTACTTCCACCACTGCCAGACGATGGCATTGAAGAGTGGTGTGCTCTTGAAGAGTAATTAGTGTACCTGTTGCCAGTTTCACCTCGACGATGGTTATTTGAACCAACAACCATTTCTGCAATGCAGTTACTGTAAGAAAATTTAAAACAAAATATATAACTAAGCTATAAATAACTAAATAAAGTACAAAATTTAAACTTTTAACACTTTAAACTACACTCACAAATATGTATATGTAACTACCTACAATTAAGGGCCTACATAATATACAAGTATATTTTGAATGTTTTTCAGAGGTCAACATTTTGAGTTGCATTTTATGCTAATTATAGGAGGAATTTCTATGAATAGTGTCAAATGAAATGTAAGACTGCATTCTTTACAAATCCATTCCTCGGGCCTTTTTTTAGAGTCCGGTTTTAATACACCCATGTACGTTTGAGATAGGTAATCTATCGTCTCCAGGACTTTCAATATTATCTTATTAACAAAAGTAAACTATGTAGGTACATACACAACGAAAATACTTAATTTAAATATCAAACACGTTTAAATATCAGTTTTTCAATGGGCTTGTGAAAGTCCGTGTGTATTTTGCTTATAGAATCGACCTCAAACGAAGAAAAAAAAAAAGATTTTTTGGTTTAAATAAAGACTCCAAATAACGTACCCACTATAGATACGTAATCTGGAATGTTAAATGTTATCAGATTACGTACCCACTATAGGTACGTAATTTGGAATGTTGAATGTTATTTCAATAGTACCAGTAACTATACCTATACTGCACATTACAAGAGATAATCGGTAATTTTTAAAAGAAAACGGTATGAACGTTTTAATATTAAAATTTTTACACATAAGTGCAAAAAAAATGTACCTACCTATTTGTATTTGTATTTTTTGTATTTATTTATTTATTTGACTGCTTACACATTACATGCCGCCTCCACAAGCCATGAACGATGTCAGGATTATGAACATGTCTACAAAAAACCCAATGGAGGCACAAAAATCTATGTCCATGTCATGAACATGTTGACGAAAACTAAATTTTGAACAAGACATGAGCTCTGTTCAAAGCTTGGTCATGAGATTTGACGTTCCATGTGTGTGAGAGAGGTAGAAGTAGTACTGAAAGGAATTTTTGTGATTCTCTTGCTCCGACTTATTAGTGGAAGACATGACATAAAGTGCCCAGTGCGAAAAAACAAGCTGATTTTTGATTGGGTTGTGTTTGGTTTGGATCTTGGGCATCTGATGTCCTGTGGAGTCGGCGTGTTAAGATATGAAATCTTATAAATTAGTGATAAGCTATTATATATTATAATTATGTATTTTATAAATGGCACAATTGTATGTACGTACCTTTATTCTTGAAATTTCATTTTACTTATTTTTTTTTTTTTTTATTTAAATAAATGTCTGTAAATTAATAGATTATAACTAGTTTATAAGATGTCATACCTATTTTAATGTGTAAGCAGTCAAATAAATTTACAAATGTAATTGAAAACATTTTAAAATGAACACCTGGCAATGCTGATTTATGTACTAAACTTCATAAAAGCATCTCCGGCTGTCATTTTATTTAAAAAAATTTATTTTTCATACATACACTTATGTGCTTTTTGCAAATTTGGATTTTAATCTATCACACATATGCATTTGAAAAGCACATGCGTAATAACTTAAAAGAAAAGCATATAACATATGATTCAAAAGTTCTACCAGAAAAAGAAATCATGACAGGTATATATGTATCTCTTTGTATTTAAAAAAAAAAAAAAAAAAAAAAAACAGAACAAAGCGAGATAGAACTAGAAATTCCCAGCCAAAAAAGCTTAATATACAAACACACACATACTAAATCAAAGGAAACCCTTCGAATCAAAGTTTATAGGAATGATAAGAAAGGTATGAATCCGTCCGAATTTCTTTTTACGTTTATTTAGCCGAACAATGCAATGAAAAAAATAAAAATATATCTCCCACTTGTAAATAATTATAAAGAAAACAATGCATTCAATTATTCTCACGCACACAAAATAAATACACAGCTGTTAAAAAAAATTAGTTTTTCGTCCGACAAACAAAATTATAATATACCTATGTAGGTAACAGAAAAGGGATGAAAGGCTTCCATCTCATCATTATATGGAAAACGAAAGATAAATGGACGATTTTTAGATTTTTTTTCCATGGGTAGATAGGTATTAACCTTCATAGGAAAAAGAGCAAAAGAACACTTTCTTAAATTAAATGCACTCAACAAAGGAAGCTTACGTTAAAAAAAATCTACTGTAATTGTGAATAAATCATCTGCAGTATACAATAAACCAATAAATACAGCAGATTTGCAAGCCCGACCGTCACCATGTCGATTCGACATCGAAAAAAAGTATATATTTACTCGCTTGCGCTTTATCCAGGTTCGATACAAATACAACACACACTAACTCAATACTGTCTACGAAACACGAAATTTTCACACAATTTTCTTTTTCACCGCCGCCCTTCGAGGATTTTTTCTTCCGATTCATTATGGCTTTTCAGCCATTTTCCAGAACTCAACTCTTACCTTTTCAGTAATCTTTCCGCACAATGTTCTAACCATAATTTAGTACAATTTCAGCAAGCGTTGTTATACTTTGCAAATACGTAATTCCGATTGCGAATTCAACGTAAATTATGATCTGCCACCGTCCATGAAAAACTTGCACTTCTTTTATCCAAATTAAATTATTCCTTTGCTATCGTTTTCGTTTCCTATTCTGTAGCTGCTGGTGCTACTGCTACTTCTTCCAACGACAACGGCGATGAAGCGAAGAGAGTGACAAACTATCGACGTCTTCGAGCAGCAACCGTGCGTTAGAAAAAGATCAAGTGCGAGCGAAACCACAATACTCCATTCTCAACATTGCTGTTTCCGTTTTCGAAGTTCTATATATTTGTTTCTTTTATGCGACAACTACTTCACAACAAATTTTCCATAATATTCTGGTCTCTTTTTTTACTCGCATTTTGGAAAAAGCAAGATTAGAAGAAACGTTCAACCTCTACTGAAAAGTTTAACACAATTCACATGTGTTGGAAAGAGTGGACCATATTGTCGTTAATAAAAGCGTTTTCATCAATATGGCGTCTGAAAATTTTTTTCTCTTCGGCCTTTTATTTTTCATGTGAAAACGGAAATTGGTTTAAATAAGTAACTTTCAGTTTATAGCCATGCCATTCGATATGGAATATCCGTTCTTATTAAATTTGAAAGATTTTACTCAAATATAGAATTATAGTCTAATTTATGATCCACATTAATCACAAACACTGTCAGAAAATAATTGAGAATTACCATTTAATAAATTTAATTTACCAAGCGAGAAAGCTCATGGTTTTTGTTACTCTAGTTCGAAAATGGCGAAATACTGATGCTTTTGTCTCTTTCGTGTTTCCAGGGATGGTTGACTATACTTGCGACTTTATCAATTGATAAAGCAGAAGTTACACTCATCTGTTATAGCCTGTCCAAACAGAGCGCGGGCCGACGAGACGGCCAATACTTTACTGGGAGAGAAAGAACGCGGCGGTCAAGTTTAGTTTGTAAATTTATACAAAGACCACCGGACCACGCTCTGTTTGACCAGGCCTTTAGCCTGCTTTTGACCAAGTGTATTGCAACTTGCTTGCCAGTACTTGCTCGGGTGGCCTTAAGGTAAATCCAGCGGCCCAACTATGTAAATCGATTCTAAAGTCAAAATGGCCGAATTCGCAAAATCACAACTCTGTAATTCTATAGTAAACGATAATCGAACTGGTTTAGTGGTGCCAATTAATTTTTGTTTTAGTTCGCGAAGTTGGTGGTACTATGTAAATCGAAAGTCAATGTCAAAGTCAGCCGACTTCTCAAATTTTTGTTCTAATTCAAATGTGTTTACGAGCAAAAGAAGCATCGAGAGAAGGCTCTCCCAAACCAACGCGATTAATCGCGTAGAAGTTGGTGTTGATTTCTTATTCAAACAGTTCATACGATGGCCGCGAGGTGGCATGGATGAGATAGCTTAAGGCTCTTTTTACATTTTACAATTCTTTAAGTATCTGTGCCTACGTTCTGTAACTCTCACATCGAAAGATTCAGTCGAGAAACGCTGAAAAATGGAACAAAACTCATGTATTTTGTTTGAGTTTTTATCGTTTCTCGACCAATTTTATGCATGTGAGAATTACAGAACGTAGGCACTGTTTATAAAAAAATCGATTTTTTTTTGTAAAAGGAATTCGACATTAAATATTTTATAAAAAGTACCCTGCATTTGGACCAGGGCAAAATTTTTAATTGAGGGTGAAAGGGAGTGAAGTTTTAAGGCTCTCATAAACCAACGCGAATATTCGGCGCGACGAAAGAAAAAAAAAATAACAACACGACGAGGCTGTCAAACAAATCAATACATTGTTATTATATTAGCTGTGTTTTGTTGAGCTAGTTACTGTGCCGATTCTGCAATGTTCCACATTAAGACATAGAGTTACTGAAGATCAAATGTGCTGTTAACTTGTTGTTGGCGGAATTTGCATGTGAAAATTTTGCTTAAATGTGAAGAGTTTCTTAATCTGCACATTAAGGAGTTGAACAAAACACACCTATTGTTTTCATTCGTCACGCCTAATATTCGCGTTGGTTTGGGAAAGCCTTACTTTTTAACGTGTTGCTCGATGATAATAATTTCTGTGAAATTTTCACGAACATTAAAAACAAATAAAATTTCTAGACAAAAAACAACAAAAAAACAACTATCTGTCAGATTCAATGTCTAGAGATCCATATATCACAGTACAAATATTGAAGGTAATATATTGCGCATCTTCGAAAATTATAGTGACCTGCCAGTAAGAATGTACAAAAACAAAACACAAGTGTTTCCGAATCGCAGTGACCCTCGTCCACAATTTACAAAAACAAAATACAAGACATGCGCAGAACTGAACAAATATGAAAACTCGGAAGTCTACTATTACACGATGACATTAGAGTCATGACTCTTTTCAAAAGTAATGAGTGCGAAAGAGAAAAAGAATGAGATGGAAAATCTTTGAACCGAAGAGTCGTGGGCCAAATTTTCAGCGACTCTTTTTGACGTTTTCCTTTTCTCTTGTTCGTTATTTTACCATGTCGCTTCATTTCTGTTCGTTTCTTGTCGAGAGCACATATGTATACTGTATGGTGCGGAGACAAAGAACATTAACACGGACAACGAAACTAAAAGAGAACTGTCAAATTTGAGTCATGAATCCAGAGTCAGCGTGTAATAGCACGCGACTCACAGGAATGATTTTTAAATGCGCTCCCAAAACCAACGCGAATATTCGGGGCGACGAACGAAAACAACAATAACAACACGTAGTTGTCAAACAAAACAACACGTTGTTATTATTGTTTTCGCTCGTGTTGTTTTGTTTGACAACCACGACGTGTTGTTATTGTTGTTTTCGTTTGTCGCAGCGATTAATCGCTATGGTTTGGGAGAGCCTTTAAAAGAGGAATTCGAAAAAAGAGTCAAGGCTGTTTCACAATTAATAAATATAAATACAAATACAGATACGCTCGGTGTCCTGTTCTCAATTGTCAAAATGAAAATCGCCGTCTCGTCGCGTCTTTTTTTCAATTTTTCGAAATCATGGCGTGATGGGACGACGAGAAACGCTTTAAGGCTCTCCCAAACCAACGCGATTAATCGCCGCGACAATAGAAAACAATAACAACAACGTGTAGTTTTGTTTGACAACCACGTGTTGTTATTGTTGTTTTCTTTTGTCGCGGCGATTAATCGCGTTGGTTTGGGAGAGCCATTATTGTGAATACTCTGGTATATTCTCATTGCAACTTTTCCCATAAGTTTTTTCCAGAAATCGGGTGAAATGTTCATATGGTCCGATTTTTCCAATGAGAATTTCTGGATTTTTCCAGCCTATTTTGGTTCTCTTTCACCTCCTTTCCAGTTTCTTGTGTGTGTTTAGTATACATGTGTCATTTATTTGATGGTGTGAATAAATCTTAATGAAAAATGAAGAGGAAAGCAATAAGACCGAAGAGTGCAACGACAGAAATTCTCATTGGAAAAATCGGACCATATGAACATTTCACCCGATTTCTGGAAAAAACTTAAGCCTTAACTACATAAGCCAAAAAAGTGAAAAAGTACAAAAGTAAAAATTTTCAAACTCATTTTGGGATAGTTTTTCTCACTGGAAGACTTATAAAAATGATGCAGGAAGCTTAAATTTTGGTTTAAAAAGAATAATATACATTCTTTTTCACAAAACAATTGCGCTAGCTGGAAAAAAAATATTTTTACTTTTGTATGGGAAAAGTTGAACAATGTAAATCCAGACATAGCTAACGTAGTGAACAGTCACAATGCTTGCGTTCGGGTGGTAGTGAGATAGGCTATCCACCTATCCCAAAAATTTTCAGATACCTTGAGTTGTTGTTGCATCAGCTGACATCAGAAGTTTTTCAACAAGGGATTACAACAACACAAAGGCCGCGTTCGGGGGGCAAGCCAAACCTATCCGGATAGGTTTGTGTTGTTGTAATCCCATAGGAAAATTCAGCTGATGAACCAAACAGCTGTTGTCAAAAACAAATCTAAAGCTATCCTAAAATTTTCGGGATACTAAACTATCAGCTGATTACAGCTGACTTTTGGTTTTCGGGTGTCGCTTGAGTAGTTGTTTGTTTTTATTTTTTGTTGTTAGTTTTTGGCTTTTAAACATAAAAATACATATACAAATTGTTGCAAATATAAACAAAATGAAGATATCTGTCAATTAGTAAGACACAACATACGTTTTTGAAGACACAGCAGAGATCTGGGAAAAAATAATTTTTGGTACATACTTGAACTTTTTTCAGCTGTTTTGATTTTTGATAGGTAACCTATCCGGTTCGTTCGAAAATATATCCGATACTTAAGTATCTCAGATAGTCCCCTTTCACACAGGGCAACTGAGTTGCCGGCAACAATTAGTTCATTGGCGAGAAGGGCAGAAAGAAAGAGGGGGAAATGAAATCTCCCCGGTCAACAAATTCAGGAGATTTTTTTGACGTTTCTCTTCACACTACGTTTGTGTGCGTTCAACCAAGGTAGTTTAAAAGGAAAATAAAGAAAATCTCCGGGTTTTTGTTGCTTGCGTGTGAAAGGTACAAGAGATTGTTAAGGAGATTTAAAGAAAACGTCAAAAAAATCACCAGCAACTAGTATCTTCGTGTGAAAGGGGACATAGCCTATCTGTGTACCCCCCGAACGCGGCCAAACCTATCCGGATAGGTTTGGCTTGCCCCCCGAACGCGGCCAATCTAAACAGGGTCCAAGTTAGCCAACATAAAATTTCAATGCTTTGAACGCCTGAACGGTGAACTAAAAATATTTTCGATTTGCACCTACAAAGAAAAGTTTTTATTCTTCGTCTGAGAAGAATCTTCAAAAGAAACCATATGGAAAATTAATTTTAAATTATACGTGAATCTCGATTTCGTATCAAAGTAAAGAAAATTATAACAAAACAGTATTATCGATTTCTTCTACTAAAGGTATTTCCTTTAAAACTCATCTTTTATAAATCTCCATACTTATCGAACGGCACATTGTCCGCCATTGTTTACTAAAATCAAATCACAAAATGACAACCTTTCGTTTTATTTCCAGAACAAAATAAGAACTCAATTACAAACAAAATGCCTAATATTAAATTACAATCGTCCGATGGTGAAATCTTTGACACTGATGTTCAAATCGCCAAATGTTCGGGAACCATCAAAACAATGTTGGAGGATTGCTGCTTAGAGGATGGCGACGACGCCGTCGTCCCTCTGCCAAATGTTAACTCTGCCATTCTTCGCAAGGTTCTACACTGGGCCACCTTTCACAAAGATGATCCCCAACCCACTGAAGACGACGAGAACAAAGAAAAGCGAACCGATGACATCTCGTCTTGGGATGCCGATTTCCTTAAAGTCGACCAGGGCACACTATTCGAACTTATTCTGGCAGCTAATTATTTGGACATCAAGGGATTGCTCGATGTCACTTGCAAAACTGTTGCCAACATGATCAAGGGTAAAACTCCCGAAGAGATAAGGAAGACTTTTAACATCAAAAATGATTTTACTGCTGCCGAGGAGGAACAAGTCCGCAAAGAAAACGAGTGGTGCGAAGAGAAGTAGATGCATTTTTGTATCAGAAGACAATGAGCTAAGCCTTCAGTAGTCTTGTAGTTTGTAGTTGCAAAAGAGTAAATGGGGGGCGAAAAAAGAAAACTGATTAAAAATACAAATCGCTTTCCTTATCTCACTTTAATTCAATCACATTTTTTTTGTTAATTTAAATTGAATACAAATGTATCGCCTATAAAATTGATCTGTTTTAAAATACAAAACTGTACTTAAATACTATTTATTTACTTTTCAGAATGTTGTTTCGATTTTTAGGAAAATGATCCCAAAAAATGCTAATGAAGTGGAAATTCTTGAGTTGAAAATATAATTGGTTTGGAATTTTAGAGAAACGTTGACATCCTCATGGTTAATTGAATGGGTGGCAAAGTTAAAGTTCATTTACCTATATACTTATATTTTATTGCTCTAGACTTGATTTTTTCTTTCAAAAATTAATTAGGATGCGAATGCTGAGCCCAAACAATGGATTAGATTTGTAAGTGTAGTAGAAGTGGAAATAATTGAAATTTATTATTTTTATTATATTGTTTTAAAGGTAGTAACTGGACATTTATATTTTGTGTGCTATCCGGGTAGGTTTTCAGCTGATGAACAAAATATTACTTGTCAGTATTTTGAATCCGGATCGAAAAAAAAAGAGTTTTGAAAAGATGAATTTTTGCAAGGGAAGGCAGAATTTGGAAAAGCAACAAGCATTTCGAATGTTTAGTTTTTCCAACTTTTGCAGTCTTGAAAAGTCTTTTTAACATAGTGGCTTCCGGAGAAATATTCCATAGAATACTGCACTGTATTGCCTGCTATGAAAATTGATCATGGAGGCTACTTATAATATTCTATGAAGAAGCAATTTTCCGTTTGACATTTGTGGGTTTCAATTATGCTAAAGTAAAATTTTTACCTTAAAACCTAATTATATAATATTTTCACTGTTCAAGCATTGAAACCAAATTTTATAGAGTTTGCATCTTGAACAGTAGTGTTTCAAATAAAGGCATCTTCGTCAAAATAGTTTTCTTCCTTCACACAATTAATATGATGGGATTTAAATAGTTTTCATATTAAGATCGATAATAAAAACGTTGAGTCCAATTCGAACACCTTTTTCTTCTTTTTTTTTCAGTGTTCGATTCAAGGAAATTCATATAATTTTTAGTTTCCTTTGTTCGAACAGGTTTTGAATAATGTTTGACTAAAATTGGTTTATTCATAAATTCAGCTACCGGTCAACATCATTTTCAAAAGATTTTTTGAGCGATGCATCCTGTCACCTCAAATCAATTTTTTTTTTAGTTTTTAATAAAATACAAATATACAATAAACTTATTTATTCAAAAATAAATCTTAAATATAGGTAAGGTTCAAAAATACATTAAATCTTGTGTTCGAAATAAGAAAAGTTTATGTTTATTAGAAAAGTTGTTTATGGGTTTAGGAAACAAGTGTTCGATTACTGGGGGATTTGTTTGTTTTTATTTTTTTATAAAAAAAACAGTTAAAGTATATAAAAGAAACTTAAATTAAATATTTAACTTTACATCATGAATTTACGTTGAACGGTTTCCCTACAGTTGAGGTAAGTGTTCGATTATAGGGGAAATTACCCTATTCTATGAAGAAGCAATTTTCCTAGGTTTTTTTTTTTTTTACTTTTTTTTTGTTTAGTGTTTTTTCAAAAGAAAGTTTGATATTTTTCTTGTGGATTGAAGCAAAATTAACAATAAATCAATTATTTTAATTGTTTTAATTTCATAACTTTGTCCTGTGAAATTTTTGAGACAAATGAAATAGGGTAAGCTATGAAAATGCCCAAACAACATTTTATGGTACTATCGCTCTTTCTCTCTATCAAAAGTGACAGATAAATTTATGAAATATTTCAAGTGGAGACCCGGTGTGAAGAACTTTCTATGAGCTGAGCAATATGTAGCAAGAAGTTTATTTTTATGGAATGCTATGCCTGCATGAGAAGTTTTTATACTATATGGTATTCTATAAAATATATCTCGTGGAGCCACCATGTAACTCAAGTGACGAAAAACTTGGGTCGAAAATTCGACCCTAATCCAACTCAATATCTCAATCCTGCATATAATCGGTGAAAAATAGAAAAAGTATCAGCCGGCAAAATTCTACTGCCCACTATTACTAAGTTTATATTTAGGGTCGAGAGCTCGAGTTGAATTAGGGTCGGATTTTCGACCCACTTTTTTTCTAATTTAAACTAATTTTACGATGTGTTCTATAATTTAAATTCGTTAATTGGTTCATTTATTGACTTGTAACAAAAAAAATATATTAGATGTAGAAATTGCGCAGGTCGCAGTTCATGTGCAAACCACTACGTGGTAAGTTGATATGTCCCCTTTCACACAGGGCAACTGAGTTGCCGGCAACAATTAGTTCATAGGCGAGAAGGGCAGGATGAAAGAGGGGGAAATGAAATCTCCCCGGTCAACAAATTCAGGAGATTTTTTTGACGTTTCTCTTCACACTACGTTTGTGTGCGTTCAACCAAGGTAGTTTAAAAGGAAAATAAAGAAAATCTCCGGGTTTTTGTTGCTTGCGTGTGAAAGGTACAAGAGAAATCACCAGCAACTAGTATCTTCGTGTGAAAGGGGACTATCGAAAAAAGGAAGATCTACTGGAATTGCAGTAAAGTAACATCCCTGTTTACAAATTATTGCATTTCCAAAAAAAAAAATGCTTCTCTTAAATTGGGCTAGAAAGCGACAGCTATATGCAGTCAAGTGAGCATCCATCTTTTTCAAGCACAAACACAAAACTTCCTTTCGCCACTACTTTATCGACTTATCCCATTATTCATGTCCGGCTCCTGACTCCTGTCCTGTCTAGAATTCTGGATTTTAATTTGGTTCAGTTTTGCTTTTGATTCGTGAATCTTTCTTTAGTTGTAAGTTATGCTTGACTCATCCCAATCGGTGTGGTCTAAATAATAAATTGTGCTTCTGAATACATAATATAATAACGAAATGAGAAATGACGTAAATCATATCAAAATTGTATTATAATCATTATTACATATGAACCAACGACAACTCTACTTGGGTGGCTCAACTCAACTATGAATTAAGGCAAGGAAGAAAAGGAACCCCTTTACATTCAAGGAAGCACATCAATCATCAAACCACCACCGGTGAGTGAGATAGAACTTTTGTTTTTAAATAATTTTCGTTGACAACGAAAATCCATCAAAATTACTATCTACAAAAGACAATGCCAGGCCATCCAAAGTCGGCAATTTTCTGCTTAGTGATTAAGTGTATTATCTTAAGATTTATGTAAACAGAAACAAAAAAAAAGAATCTCAATAAAGTTTTACTACTACTAAAAGACAATCTGCCCTGCCACTAAATAAAAAAAAAAACAAAACAAAAGAGGAACTGGTTACCGGGTGTTACGGGTACGGCAAATCATTTTGGCCTTGTTTTTTTCGCTCATCAATTTGGTGGCTTGGTGCTCTCGTTTTTTCAACTGAAAGGTATATGTTTTGCCTGCCTTGCTTATTTTTTGAATAGACACTATCTAGCTCCTTTACACGCATTGTTTCTAAATCTCCCTCTTTAGAATAATCGGAACATTAAAGTCTAGTTAATAAAAAAAACTCGTGCGTGAGAACTTCATATCATAACCATTCGATTTTTTGCGTTTAATCGATCGTTTTTAAAAACAATTGCTAGTGTAGTTCGTAGAAAATGTGTTTTTATTCGTTGGGTTTGTGAAAAATTAATATTTAATTTATTGAATAGTTTTATCGGCTGTCGGGTGACAAAGACGGCAAGGTCGCCATGTTTGTCTAATCAGTTCCAATTCCAATCACTCATTTTATTTTTTAATAAATAAATAAACAGTTTGCGAGTTTAATAGTGAATTCTGAACAATTTAATTAAATCTACATATACATCATATATCATTATTTATTGAGATAAATGAAGTACTTAGTTTTCTAGTTTTTTTGCCAATTAAATTTTGAATAATACCTAAATATACATAATTTCATATTCAGATTCACTCAATTATAAAAGTACCGAAATCTAGAAGTCGGGGTGTAAAGAAGAGAGTCAGTCATCTTTCGCAACTGCTCTCCTGCTCAATTTGAGTAGTTTCTCATTTTTTCATACCGTTTTTCGACTTCGGCAGTGTCTTTTCTTTTGCTATCAGTCATCTATCTCAACGAGCAAGCGAGACCAAAGTAAATAAACAAAATACTGTTACATGAAGAAAAGTGTGTAAATTAAATTTGCAATAAAAAATGCAGACAAAATAAAAGAACCTAAAAATACAGACAAAATAAAAGAACCTAAAAATAGCTCCACTTTATTTTTAATTACAAATTAAAATGATTTGCTCATTATGTGTTAAAAACGTCGAATAAAAAATATAGAGCAATGGAAATAGAGAAAGATTAAATAATAAAATACAAATATTCTGCATAATGTATGTAGGTACCTACTAGCATGTGCTTAGTTATAATAAATTATAAGTGATAAATAAAAAAAATAACTATGTTTTTGTAGCTAGCTACCTAATTGAGCTATTCACTGAAAATCAAACAATTTTTATAAATAAAACATAATGCGTAAAACAAATTATGTGTTTGTAGTTACATCGATTTAGCTAATTTAATTTCTAATTGGAGTGTTTCTTCTTTTTGCTTATGATCTAAACAGAGGTGAGTTTATCTAAAAATTGAATATTTTATATGTAGATAATGTAAATAAATAGGTATTTATGAATTAATTAAATATTAATAAACTAAATTAAAAAAGGGTAAAAAACACAAAAAATTAAATCTGCTTTGTCGGCTCCGCTGCTTTTAATTATGTAGGTATCTAATACATTTTTCATTATTGATTCTTCATAGTTCTAAAACCTTCCAATAATCAGTTTTTTTGTTTTTAATCAGGTAGGTAGGTAGGTAGGTAGGTACCTACATATTTAGAAATAACTTAGAAATAAGGTAAAATGTGCACTTCATATCTTAAGTATCAATCAGATAATAGATTTACGAGTACATACCTATATAATGTATGATTTGGGCCTTACTAATAATCAAATTTAGTTATGACTTAAATATTGTGAAATTAACCATAACGTTATGGATCCTAAAAAATTAACCATACATTATATTGTCGTTCTATGAATACTCCCTAAGTCCATTTCTTTAGAAACGGAAGAACCTTTCATAAATACGGCATAGTTAATTAAATTCAAAATGTATGTTTTGTAAAAAGTACCCAACTCTTTTGCTACATTTATTCTAAATGTAAAATTTCTCAAACTCGAAAATTTTCAAGTTATTGTCAGTAACTTGGTTACTGGCTCCTCCAATGGCCGGCCACCAACCAAGAAAACCATTGTATTTAGTGAACCTATAGGCCTACCTTTCTGTTTATAGTCTCAATAAGATCTGTCATTCATGCTTCATGATCTGTCAAAAGTTTGGTAAAATTTGCCCAGTACTTTCCGAGTTATAAAGCAATAACTGTCCAACCCCGTCGGAATTTTTTTTTTCACTGTTTTACTGTTGGTTAACACAGTGAATATTGTGTCAGGAATTAATATTTTTTAAGGACAATTTTTAGGTTAATGTATTTATATGCGGTGTTAATAATGAAAAACATTATATTTTAACTAAATTTGCCTTAAAAGTGAAATAATATTGTAATTGTAGTTGTTTTTAAGCGGGACGGAAATAGGAAACCGTGTTTCCTAATAGCGGTCCTCCGGCCGAGGACAGGAAACTCTACTTTTTTGAGAA
The DNA here is from genome assembly GCA_947049315.1 of Epistrophella euchroma. Classification (NCBI taxonomy): domain Eukaryota; kingdom Metazoa; phylum Arthropoda; class Insecta; order Diptera; family Syrphidae; genus Epistrophella; species Epistrophella euchroma. The sequence goes on along the minus strand of OX346247.1, from coordinate 103,051,909 downwards.
AAATGCAAAATATGAATAACTGAGCCATTATAATAACATTAGAGCAAAATTGTCGTTAAAAATTATTAAAATCCTATTCTCGGCCGACTTCCTGCAAGAGGAAACTAGGGGGCAGAACACTGGAGAAGTGTGTCCTAACTTCGGCCATGACATGTAAAAAACGCAATTCTTCTCTGGATTTAGGTGGCCATATCAGGAGCCGAGGTGGCCTATTTTAAGATACAAGGGGCCGCCCACTGGTAAAAATTGACCTTTTCATTACAACTTAATAAAACAATAATTTTAACCTAAAAATATTAATTTTTATGAATTCAGATCAATTAAGAGAACCATAAGGAACATTTTGCTTGCAAAATCAATCGAAAAGATTGAGGATTCGAGATTTTATGTGATATTTTCTATGAAAAATCCCTTAAGGGGCGGCCACCGGCGACTATACACTATTTGTTCCAGGTTCTATTCATGCTTGCATGACGTTCTTCGTTTACCCTATTTTATCTTATAAATAACTTACTTTTAAAGCCTGTGTTTATTTAAAGCCATCTTCTAAGTAACATTAAAAAAAAAAAAAGAATTTAAAAATCTACATGGCCCATGGTTTCTGAGATTAGTCGAAAAATGCATATGAACTCCTGCAACTGATTGACAAACTGTTACGTGAAAGTCCAAGAGTGTTCCTGTGCGTGTTTGGTCAACGTCGGTCTTGCAGTTTGCCAACAAGGTGCAGCAGCGCATGCATTTTTGGAATCATTTCAGAAAACAAGCTACGATTTTTTTCAGAATTCCACAAAATGTTAGGTGGACAAAAAAAGCAAATGTTAGGTGGACTAAAAAAGCATTCCTGTATGTTAAAGAGTAAAAATAAAATTAAGTTTTATATTTAGAAATCAAACATTAATTTTATTAATTATAACATTGAACAATATAAAATTTTAAATAAATAAATAAAAAAGCGACGCGTTCCGGTGTCTACTCCCATCTTCGGGCTTTTATCAAAACTTTTAAAGTTGGTTTTCGTTGTTGTTACTAGTGTTGTTGTGGCATTTGAATTGCTGTGAATATTTGTCCTTTTTTTTGCGTGTGGGTTAATTGTTGTAGTTAATTGCGGTGTCAAATAAAGTGTTTGATTTTATTGTTAATTTATCGTTCATTATCTTGTCTTGTTCTATTTTGCTCGCTTTATATATTTCAAACTCCTCCAATGCGTCAAGTTTTGTGCCTTTCTTGCAAAAGTGCATTGGTTTTAAGTATGGTTTACTGGCGAACAAAACGTGTTACGGAGACGGAACTGGACCCGGAACTAAAATAGCTGTTTTTATACCTACATATAGAGATAAAAATACTCACTGCACAAAATTGAACTTTCATTAACAAAAACAGCATGATAGGTACAAGTTGTTTCACTTTTAGAATTTAGTGGTCCAAACCAATCGATAATATATTGTTGTGGTTGTATTGTAAGAAGTAGGTATATATTGCCGAAAATTTCGAAATGGCCCTAACTATAAAAATTCCGGTTTTATTGCAGCTTTGGAGTTATGGCATCGTTTTCGATTTTTGAGTAAATATTTATTTCTAAACGCTATATGTATCACCAAATTAGGCAGAAAATCTAGAAGCCCATGTGGATTAAACTTTAAAAAAGGTCTAACTGGACGTATTTGTAATTAATAATTAAGTTCAGTCCACGAAAAGAATTTATTTTAATGAAGGGTACGTTAGGTATTGGTCTTCAGTTGGCTACAATTTTAATAAGCAGCAAGTTTGTAAGTACGTAAGTTATTACGTTTTTTTGTACCTACATAAAGCTTTTTTAACGTATTTTTGTTTTCAATTCTTAGAAGCCCAATCATGTTTCAAATTCAGGTTGCGATTAGAAGTTTAGTATTTTCCTCTTTATCTCGAAAATGTGAAAATTTTAATTAGGGCCTTTACGAAATTAGCAGCAGTACCTATAGTTGTGTTTATTTTCTAAGTTCTATTATAGCCAAAGTTTTTTTTTTTTTTTTTTTTTTTTTTTTTTTTTTTGTAGGTAGATACACCTATCCAAAATAAAAAAAACAATAATCACAAAGGAATAATGAAAGTTTTGGTTTTTTTAATTTATTTTATTCTTTTCAAATGTGTATACATCTTGAAGGAACTTTCCACAGTTACAAACTGGTATGATCAGTCATAGTCTAGTCGGAATGTACAAAAAATAAAACGCACGACTGAATCGCACAAACTTGCTCTTGTGGTAAAAGTTTCTTTGAATTTCAAAGATTGAGCGTATTAAAAGTAAATAATTTTTTATGGGAGCCTTAAGTTTAAACTAATATTATACCTACATTATAGAGCTTAAATTGAAAAATTATTAAATATCAACATAATTCGAACTAAATTTATTCAAAAAGTCTTCTCAAATTGTTTTGAGAGCTAAAACAAATACACTATCGTAGGAGCCGTTTTTTTTTTAAATTTATTTTTTATATATAAAATTTTGTAAAAATTTTTAAGAACAATAATTGGTACACAGTTTTTTAGTATTTATTTATGTTGAATTAAAAATTAAATTTCGAAAAAAAATATCTACCCGTTTTTGAAATATCGAATTAGTTTAAAATCCAAAATTAGTTTTTTTTTGAAAATTTTGATATGCAGTATGATTTCGTCTTTTGAGAAGCTTTTGTATAAAACATTTTATTTAAATCGGTTACACACATAATGAAATAGTCCAAAATAAAGAAAATGGTTCTATGAGAGGTACTGTTAAAAATGGATAACTGTAAATTTTGTTTTTGGTAGATCGTAGACCATACTAATATTAGTATTTAGAACAATTTTAATCAAAATCGTAGAAGTCGTTTTCGAGAAAATTTATATTTTCTGTAACATTTATATGGAAGGTACCGTTAATTTTGACTAAGAAAATTTTTGACTAAAAATGCATTTAACAAAATTTGTTCAGAATTTAACTATCTACAACTTTGGTATTAACAGTTTTTTTTTCTAGGATTGACATTTTTCCTATTAATTACGAAAATACAATTATGATCGTTTTTTCATGTCTATTTTGAAGTTAAGCGAGTTAGTTATGTAAATAAATTTGGTGACACAAACGGCTCATGAAGAACCAGGGCCTAGCGACTTACAACTCTCAACCTGTGTGCGTGTCTGCAGGAATGGAGGGGACGTACAGTTTATTGCCGAATCCGAACGGCTAAGGTGGCCGGCACTTTTCTTTGACAAGAGATACTCTTGGAGTATTTTTGTCACTTCCTCACAAGAGGTAGTAGTTTCGAAAAAAAACTTAAGGTGGAAGCAGCTGGTATTGAATCCCAGACCTATGGCAGTCCAACGCACTAACCATTACACCACGGGCCACCCATATTGGTCTTTGTTAAACTGTTGAACACAAATTAATAGGTATAAAGAATGTTTTTGGTTTGGAACTCTATAACATTGCTAGTTTTCCATATAAGCAGGAAAATAGGAATTAAATCATCAGTATAAGAAAAAACAATTTTCCTACAAAAAATAAAACTCTTTTCCACACCACCACAGAGTTAAAGGATCTCGCGCTTTTTTTTTTTTTTAAGTGGTATCCCCAGTAGGCCTATTCCACAAGTTATCAGTAAATTTTTTTTTTAAGTTCTTAATCTAATAAAAAAAATATTTAACAAAGACCAATATGGTTTGAATTCAAGATGGCGGGCAAAGTTAAAGAGGAAGTTGGTCGTAAATTTCAATATACCTACCTATACCCTTTATGCCCCCCTCCCTAACGATAAAAAATACCCTGTCTTTTTGTTTTTATTTAAAAAATGTTTAAACACGCTTAACTTCAAAATAACGATTGTAATTGTATTTTCCTGATTAAATGGAAAATTATCAATCCTAGAAAAAGACTGTAATTACCAAAGTTGTAGATAATTAAATTCTGAACAAATTTTGTAAAATGCATTTTTAGTCAAAAGTTGAAAATAAACGATTTATTCAACGAAAACCAATTTTCCCTAAATTCAAGATGGCGGCCAACGCTAATAAGCTCCCCTAACGACTAAATTTAAAAAAAAAAAAACCCTATTTAATTTTTTGCATTTCAAATGTATGTACATTCCGACTAGATTCTCAAGCAAACAAAGAAATCTATTTATTAATGCCGTGACTCACATTTCATTGTTCTTAATCAAACTTACAGTTTATTGATTTTAATTTTAGTAATATCCTGTTCACTTAATTGTATTTTATTTTGTATAACTTTTTTTTCAGCGCGGTTCTAAAACAAGAAAATGGACCATTTTCAAGCCGCAATAGACCCCCGTAAGCAGGAATTATTGGAGGCTCGATTTATTGGAGCAAGGGTAAGTACACAATATAAATAAATTATGTGTATATTTTCACTGTCTTTGGCTTTTGCGCAGACTTTGTGAATTTGCCGTCATACTCTTTTGGGTTGGGACAAACACTGAATACACCAGACTTAAAATTGAAACCATGTGCGATTTATAAATTAACCCTATACCTTACATATTGCAAAATACTAAAGTTAAACGTAATACAAATTTTATTAAAACGAAAGTATTCTTATTGAAGTTATTGTAAAAAAAAAGTTTAAGTTTAAAAGTGAATAAGAGATAAATACGCAAATGGAGAATTCGAATCTTAATCTTCCGCTTACAATAACTCCGGTTATAAATGGTAAAAAAGAAGAGCCATTGCAAAGGACTAAGCCAGATTTAACATTTCATTGTATGTGTTGTCGGGCTTATTTTGTTCATCCGGGCAATCTGTATCAGCATATGAACACATGTCATCTGGGTGTGGAACTTAAAACGGAAGATTACGCAGATCAAGATGAACCAATATCGGATGAGGAAGAAGGGGAACCATTCGACTATTCGACAGCCATGGAACCGGTGTGTGATCTTATAGATTTAAATGATGATTCTGACCATGACGACGACGATGACGAGGATGATGATGATGACGACGACGACGACGACGAAGAGGAGGACGATGAAGAGCCATCTGCAATGGAAGAAGATGATAATTCAAGTAATTCCCAAACAACTATGCCTTTGAATACCGAATCCATTACAATCAAATCTGAGGGTAGAAACAATTCAAATACAGATTATCCGATGGTGCAAATGGGAAATATGTCATTTCAGTGTTCTCATTGCGAAGCATCGTTTCCGAACGCTGGCGATCTAGCCAAGCACGTTCGATCTCACATCACCAATAAACCTTTCCAATGTTCGATTTGCCAAAAGACATTTACTCACATCGGCAGCCTTAATACACACATTCGCATTCACAGTGGAGAAAAACCTTACAAATGTGAACTGTGCCCAAAAGCATTCACCCAGTCCAGTAGCCTAATGGTCCACATAAGATCACACTCAGTTAAGAAACCTCATCAATGTAACTTATGCGATAAGGGTTTCGTCAACTCTAGCAGTTTACTTTTGCACATAAAGTCCCACACAGACGATGAGACACATCCTTGTCCTGAATGTGATAAGGTCTTTAAGCATTCTAGTCTCCTGTCGGAGCATATGCGTCTTCATTCCTACGATCTGGTGTATCAGTGTTCGATTTGTCGTACAGCATATAAGAGTTCCAGTGAGCTAGTGCAGCACATGAAGGCACACATGGGTGAGAAACCCTTCACGTGCTCCATATGTGAAAGATCCTTCACGCAATCAGGAAGCCTAAATATTCACATGCGCATCCATACGGGCGAAAAACCATTTCAATGTAAAGTATGCGATAAATCATTTACTCAAGCATCAAGCCTTACTGTTCACATGAAAGTGCACTCCTTGAGACATTCGCATGGTAATATGCGTCCCATGTCACAACAGACAATTGTCAAAACAGAAGATCAAACTTTGCTTTGCATAGTGTGTGGTAGTGTTCATCAAGATGCCGCATCATTGGCCAGTCACGTAACACAAAAACATTCGGAACTGCTTGATAATATGAGGCGGCATGGTGACTTGTTACAAATTACTAAAGCCGAATAGTCGAACAAATAATTCCTCAATAATATATCTAAAAAAAAAATTTAAAAACGCCATTAACAAAAAATCTAAAAATTCTTTTGTATGTTTCAGTATTAATTTCGTATAATATCTATTTAAAATTAAAATTAACACAAGATCTCGTTCAGAAATACATACATACCTATATTAATAATAAATTTTATTTTTAAGTTAAAAAAAATATATTTGGTCTCAGTATAACATGTATACTCAAACGCACGTTTTATTTTATGTGCCATTCAAAATAAATTATATTTAAGTATAAAATATTTAAAAATTACACTTTATTTATAATTTAGAATTTTTAAGACGTCTTTTTTTAATTAAGGCTTTGCTAATTGCACAAATATCTCTTGCTAAAAAAATATTGTTTTTACAATTTATTAAATTTACATATTTTTATAATACATATTATAACAAAAACAAAATGGCGTATACTATGACAATGTTTATTTCAATCAATAAACTTCTTATTTGTACTCAGAACTAAAAATTAAACTATAATTATGTTAAAAATAAGCTATTTAAATAAATATATACTATGCATATTATGTATAAAATTAAAAACATTGCTTTTATTTAAATATTATCCATTGGTGCGATGTTAAAAGACGTAGGTATATAACTCATAATCTTCATATATAAACATTCTAGCTATTATTGGAACCCATACTTAAAAACATATCTTGTGAGGCGATTTAACAAACGGATTGATTTTTTTTATGTCGTCAATATCGATCCTTTTAACATAAGCAATATTTAATTATTGCTTGTAACCAATTTGTCAAGAAAAAACTGAGTTGTGTTTTAAAGCATAAACAAAAAAACAGATCTAGTGTATCGTAGCTTAAAAATTTACTATTTAAAAAATTTAAACCGTATTCGTCCATCGCTGTAAAATATAAAACGGTCCTTCAAAATAGAACTTAAAAATACAAGAGTTTAAGTGGAAAAAAAATTAAAAAATCAATTTTTATTTCCATCACCAAACCTTCACCGTCGAGTTCTTTTACAAGACTATAAAAACTTTAGTTATACATTTTGTTGTAGTAAATTATTTCTCGTTAAGTTTTTATATAAACTTTCAATGCTAGCTCAAAAAACATCGACTTTAGAGTTTCACACTCATGCAGTTCGATACAATCAGCGCAATTCTAATTATTCTCCGAGAAAAACTTGAATTCCTCGGTGAATATTTTTACCTTCGATAGCGGGAAGAGATTTCTGAATGTTCGAAACAGCTTTTTTTTTGCAGTATTACTGCCTGAACAGAATGAAGACGGAACTGCAACTGGAGCCGCAGCTGAAATAGCTGTCAAAATATTGTATACACACAAAAATCGATGTTGCGAACACAACGCAACGTAGCCGCATACGGAGCTGCAGCCGCAGCAGGAATAGTTCGCTAACTTTTAACTTTCGTCGGAGAAAAATATTGTGGTTAATTTGTGTCGCGAAGAAAATTATTAATTAAAAGGAAAAATATCGAAAATAGAAAATGTGACTTCTAAGCTTGTACACAAGAAGAATATTGTTTTGTTTTTCTTCAAAATACTTTTAAAGCTGTACAGCTGCACTGTGGGCACGAAAAAAAAGGTACGACACTTTTTGACAGCTCTTTCAGTTACAGCTGCGGCTCAAGTTGCCGCATTTTATTCTGTTCGGTCAGTTAGACAGAAATTAGAAATGTTTTTTTTTTTTTTTCTACAATTTGATAGATAAATTGTAAAAAGAAAACATTTCCTCTGGAATTTCCATTTAGAATTGGGCTGAATATGAGGTGGGGCAAGATCGAATTTTTCGTTGGTTTTACCGCAATGGAAATGAAAAAAGGACTCATCGTTGCACATAATACTAGTTGTTTTCAGATTAGAAACTTTGTGTAGGAGCCGCCAAAAAACCGTACGGGCAGGAATTACAAAAAAAAACTTAAAGAAGTCAAAAGTACAAAATGAATTATATGTTTAGTTTTTGTTTTGTTCCAAAAATTAGTTTTTCTCAACAAAATTTTTTGGGGAAAACCTTAAACTCAGTTTTCATTCAATAGGCTTGTTTTTTTTTTAATCCCTTGAACAATGAGATGTTGCTGCTGCTAAAAGAATCTCTATAGAACAAGCTGTCATTAAAATCGCTGAATCATAACATAGAACGTATACAATGGCTGCGTTCGGTTGGCAATCCTATAGGCTATCCACCTATCCCAAAAAATTTTCAGATAGCTTAAATTGTTGTTGCATCAGCTGTTATTTCACAAAGGATTACAAAAAACAAACCTATCTGGATAGCTTTGGATTGCCAGCCGAACGCGAACGGTGTAGTTCGATTCCCAACGACTAACTTAATTAAGAAAGAGAAAGGGTCAGATCCCATATACATACATATGCGACTTTTCTTGCTGCAGCTGCTCATTGTAGCGCTGTATACTATTTTTGCATTTTTTAACATTGCTAAATGGTGCAGCTGCAGTTGCAGCGCTGTATACTTTTTTTTGCATTTTTGAACTGTGCTAAATGGTATACAGCTAATAGTATACAGCGCTACAATGAGCAGCTGCTAAATGCTGCAACTGCAGCTGCACCATTGTGTTCCGGCGGTAATCTATATAGTCTTAGAGGGTTTTCCAATGGTTAATAAAATCAAATTTTGTTGATCCAGATCTGTCAAAACACCGATTTCGACAATTTTCACCGTCCAATGGGCAAAAAAAATCTATTTAGCAGATTTTTTTTTTGTCGAATTTGATTTTTGGAATACTTTTCTTTTATTTTTTGACTAATTTTCTTTTCTTCGGCATTTTATTCTTTTTATTTTGGCGATTTTTCATCAAAAATTCTGTGCCATAAGCAATGAAAACAAATTGCACTTATTTCTGTTCGATTTGTACAAAAACTGAGTGAAAAGAAATTTAATTTTGAAATTGTACATAATATGTAATTTTGAATTCCTAATAATTATTTTTGCAAAAAATTTAATGCAATCACATTTTTTCTTGGTTATTCATTCCAAATACAATTCAATTTTTTTTAATCCTTTATGCTTGACAGATTAACCACAATTTTTAACTCTGGTCGTTCCTAAATAAAAAGTTATCGAAAGTAAACTTTCTTAACTATGGCACAACAACTTTTATTTTTGACACATAACCATAGTTAACCACAGTAACATAAAATAAAAGATTTATGCAAGAAGTTAAGATTGTGTGTCACTTACTGATACACAATAATTACTTACTGGTTGTCCAAGATTCATGTTTAAAACTATTATATACATATGATTTCATTGATAAATCTGTTACATAAAAAGTTTCTAACGGATCTTCAAGATTACGGTTTTCAAATAATATCAAGGCACGAGATTTATAAAAAAAACTGCAAGGTAATATAAAAACAAAGAGTATATATTTTGATATGTTAGTAAAATATAATTCAACCCTTAAGTAAAACAACCCTCAACCCATTTTTTTTATCTTTCATTTTAAATACAAATCTATTCTTTACATTCATTAAGGATCTCCTTTGTTTGACTAACATTCTGGGTAGAAGGACATTTTATGCTACCATTACTTCCTTTCTTCCAGACGGACGTACTCCTATAAACTTTGCTATACAAGACCTGAACTTCCGGCTTCGAGCAACCACGCTCTCGTAGCACCACGCATCCTGCCTAATACTTATCTACACACACAATTTTAAGGGCGGCTCTGATGCTATTTGTTGTTACCTAAAACTTCCCAATGTTGATGGGATTTGCTCTTCTCTGGTACATCGAAGTTTTAGAACATTCCAGACATACATACCTACCTACATACAAACATGCTGCAACTTCCTTCAAGCTTTAGATTTTTCCACACCTGGTTTCGATGCGAACTGCATGTGAGAAAAAGTATAAATAATTGCATATATGTATTAATCTCGCTCTCGCACGTACCTTCACACGCACCTCAATTCTTCCATTCTGTTCTGGAGTATTTTTTTTTTTAGTAAGATGGGAAAGACCAGCAGGGTATCACATTAATATCATTCCTTTTTCCTGAAAATAGGAAAACACCTACAAAGATATTTCTTATTAAATTTCTCGATTGCATAATAACATCTTTCTAGCTTTTATTCCTTTTTATTAATGTGCTTCCTTGAAAAAAAGGAGACGAAAAGTGTGTACGTACTTGTTTACTAAAATATTTGTACTACCTCCTATACACAAATCAACATCTCCTATCTCATGATATGGCATGTATAAGAGTGTGGGTGGAGCGGGCGGTTCCGGGCGGAAACTGCTAAAGCAAAGTTAACAAATAAAATCCTTTAGTTCCGCATACGATGAGAACGAGATCCTCCCTGAAAATCGACGGAGAATACATGAATTTATTGATTTTCCCCAAAAAAAAAACATTTGAAATTCAACCAACCACCACCGAAAAACCCAACAACCGCCACCACCACCGGCCGGTACCGCTCCGCACCGCACGGATTGAACATGCTGGTGAAAAATTTTAAAGAGGAGAATTTTGCTACCAGACTTTTGAGGTTGTCTCTTCTTTAATATTAAAGCTTTTTTCTTTTATTTATTTTCAAACAGGAGAAAGAAATACAAGACAATTTTGAATTTATGGATTTAAAAGGGGCTTTTGTTTTGTCATTTAATTCCAGACAAGTATTTGGAAAAGTGGTTGAAAAACTTAACTTTTGAAGTATGTATGTATTTTTCGCACTTTATTGAATGGTTTAGTAAATGTGGACTTATTATTAAATTTTAAAAAAGGGATCAACATTTTTAGAGATGAGTTTTTCTTGTAATTTCATGACTAATTTTTCGCTTATCATATATTTAACGATATTTAAAAGGTTAATTCTGTGGACTTATCTTGGGAAGTGCATGAAAAGGATCAATTATAAATACATACTTTTTATTATTGAAAATTGAAAAATATATTTCAAATGATTTATCATCGATTCCTATCTTTTTTATATAAAACATTCAATACATAAAAAAGAATATAGTTCTCAATAAAGCTCTATAAAGATTTACATAGACACTACCAATGGGCTACCATAGTTAACTATCAAAATAAACTAGGCCCTAGCTGGTTATGTACTTTTTTTACTCGAGATAGAAGAATAAAATACAAAAAAGCTTTTTTCTTTTTTTTTAAGAATGGATCCTGGGGACCTTCCGCTTGCCAGTCACAGCATTACCTAGCTTGGGGCCCTGGGCTAATTTGAAATATAAAAGTACATTCTTGAACATGATTGACTTTATACTTAAATGTTTCAAACTGTTTCTGTTGTTTCAAAGCCAAAACTGGAAGGGTCGAAAACCAAGGATAATTATTGAATATCCAAACTAATCTGCCAAATCCAAATAAAGGGCTTCAATAACTTCTTCTAAGCCAGTGTTTCTCAACCTTTTTTGTACTATGCCCCACCAGAACATTTCCAAAATCCTCATGCCCCCTAAACATTATAGTGTTGATACCTGAACAATTTTTAATATAAAAAAAATCTGAAGTGTTAAATAAAAATAAAATGGCTGATATCAGAAAAAAATCCATAGAAAAAAAGTAAACACAATAAGTTTGTTTTTAAAATATTGTAGAACATAAATTCAATTACAAAATAATTTAATAACTACATAAATGTATGTAATATTTATTAGAGTGAGATCTTGAGCTTGATGCTTCCCGAAAATAGATTTTATGTCAGCTTCAAATCTGACTTGAGCTTCAGTCTCCTCAAGTCTCATCGTTTTGTTATATTAATTACCAATAAATACAACAGTTTCTTAAAAAAAATATTAGAAAACGCATTGGGGAAAAAAGTTGGTTTGGTCTCATATTTACGAGCTACTTAAGTGCTCTACGAGGCTGTGGGAACTTAGCACCTCATAATATATGGAATTTTTACAAAAAAGTATAAAGTCATCTAAAAGGTCAGCAATTTTCAGAAATTGGTCAGTTATTAGAAAATTTTTAATTCAGGGTCAAAATTTTTCAAGGTCATCAGCGATTTTTGGCATCTCATTCATGGGATATTAGAAAAAAATATTCATTGACCTGAGTTTCTTGACTGTTTCGACAAAACAAATCGCTCGCCAGGTCATCTATGTACTCTGCCCTTAAGATCACCTCCATGCAGACTTATTCTTCACTCATCCGAGAACATAACTCGTCTTCATTGCTCAACTTCCTAATCGTAGTGCGCTAGAGAAAATCTTAGTAGAGCTTTGCAGTCAATTTCAGTCCCGCGGCAGGTCGTTCCAGAGTAAGGTCCGTTTCTTTAAGTCGTCCATTCGCTATCAATTCTTCCTCGAACCTGTTTGAGCTGTTGCTGGAGGACAAGGCCAGTCAAATGTCGATTTTGAAGGAATATCATCGCGATGAATCGTTCATATCTCAAAGTGCTACACCGGCGACACGCTCGAACAAACTTTTCAGTTTCTTAGTTTTTTTTAAACTTTTTTAGATCTTTGATACACAGGATTGGCTTAGATGGAGCTGCGAGCCACAACTGCACGTTGGCTTATTTCTTGTCGCAGTAGTGTAATAACTTGGCCTACTTATCCTGGAAATAAATGGATACCATCGCACCTGCATATGTTGGCAGGTGTTGTATCCATTTATTTCCAGGACAAGAAGACCTAATAAATCGAGATTATGCAATAATTTACTTTAAAAAGCACACCGATAAACAAAAACCAATAATGGGCGCGTATATTGCGGATCAGTGTTTCTTACTCGTGCTTCATTTTTTTTAGCATATAATTTGTTATTTTCATTATTATGGAGTATAACGTGAAAACTATCTAATGGATTTTTATGATTTTACCTTCAATTTGAAGTTTTAAGTTTCAGCTTTAAAATGTGATCATTAACATTCAAGCATAAATATTGTATCCAGGCGAAAGGAAAAATAAAAATAAATTTGGTGGTACAGACGGCTCTTAAAGACCTCTCTTCGAATCAAGTAGGAATGGTTGAGAGCGTATGTAAGTCACCCTCACCATGTCTAATTTCTCCAAGAGTATTTTTAGCTACATTGATTTATTTCAATCCAATCAAATCCATTGAATGGCAATAATTTTTCGTGTAAAATAAAAAAAAAAAGTTCACGGGTCGATGATGGGTTTCGCCATACTGTCCGTTTGGTTCTTCTAAATTTACTCGAAAACGGCTCTAGCGATTTTGATTAAACTTCGTACATGTAATGGCCATAATGGTTGTAAGAAAACTGCATTTCATTTATGTCCGCATTTTGGAACGGAGAAATTTGATTTATTTTGGAAATATTCACCATTAGCTTCATAATAGCCCGCGTGGAAAAACGGCAAGTTTTTTGCAAGTTTAGGCGAGGCCCTATCAAGTTTTCGGTAAGGAAAACATGGACGAGGAAAACCTGACAGACCCCTAATAGTGTCTCGCTGAGAACATTTATTTGATAAAGTACTGGTGAGGCTAAAAGCAGGATCTTATTATATCGTAAAAAAAAAATTTGTGCGTTAATTAACTGTGCAAATTTCAAATAAGGATTGGGAAACAGTGTGTCAAATAGTAAAATCGCAACTGCAGACAAAACAGACGAAGACAGAGCCACAACTGATTTTGACATTTCTCAGAAACCTGTTCTTAGTTGTTTTACCTAAAAGAGCGACTGACAGCTTCTAGCTTTGACCCCCATACTGAAATGGTTGAATGGAAAACCATGTAAAACAAAATATTAGAAAAAATCTATAGTTTTTACTAGTCAAGGCTTAGGCAGAATTCAACTGAAGAGGCAAAAAGGTTCATAACTGGCGAGGGCCTAGTGAATGCCTCTAGTAACCCTTGCTAGACCCTTGTTAGTAGCTATGAAAAACTTGCCAGGGCCTTATTGAAAACTAGATTTCTTTTTCCAGGCGGGAGGTGGACTGATTTTGTTATAATTTTACAATATGGTGCTTCTAAAACAGTTTTTCGTTAAATATATAACATTACTGAAGCATTTCTGTTATATAGAGCTACATTATACTTGTTAACAACAAGACCTTCTAAAATAAAACTTAGGAATTAAGATTTTTTATAGTTTTACCCAGCTTAAACTATATTAATCCATAAGAATAAAGTACATATACGACATGTTGAAAAGAAAAAAAAAATAACTGCCAAATGAGAACCGGAAATGTTGAAAGCTTTCAACAAAAATATTACAAGTTATATAAGACTGAGAATTATAATTTACGATTTCCATTTTCATGTACACAATGCGGGGCAAAAGCATCTAGCAAGTGTTCTTCTGATGGCAGTAAAGCAACACCTACATCTTTTTAGGCCGAAAACTCAGAGAATTATATTGTTGCCAGGCGGAACCGTGGAAATAGTGCACGTATTTGGATTCTATAATTTTTTGTGGGATGGGGCTCTTTTCCGGTTGCTGCGAAAATTCAGTCTTGAAACTTGAATATGGGCTGTGTTCATAGGACCGACACGAAGGAAAAGCAATATACCTACCTACTGGCTCTTGTTGTCGTGGTAGGTGGCAGGTACCTACATACATATAGCCTTGGTTGTGCTATGCGTATCGCAAAATTTAGACAGCAGAATGAAAAAGATAAAGGATATGCGTCTGCAGTGCCATAAAAGGAGCGACAATATTAGAAGTGTGTCTATAAGCCACCACCGACCGTTACGTATAGCAGCTCGGGCAACCATCTGAACCATCTGGAGTAGCTTGTCCGAAAATTATTTCCCAGGACCAGGACACGAAATAGCTTGGCCCGTTGAATGGATGGCGCATATTCTCTTGTTTGTGTTTGTAGGATATGTATGTATAGTGAAGTGTTGTGGTATTCCTGGCATTAATTGGGTGGCACTCCACCAAAGTAGTATAGAGGTAAAGGAGGCTAAGAGCGAATGGATCGATTTCACAGAATGTGATTTGCGACAATGACGGGGTGCTGGGTCGGTAGGTGCCCGATGCTCGTGCAGTGTGGGTCGGTTCAAGGGAATCCTGATGTCGAGCTTTACCAACTCGCAAAATTGATTTATATTTATTATGAACTAGGATAGATACACACATGAAATCACCATAGTGCAAGCAGGACTAACCTTTCCCCTTTCTCGTTTACACCAATTGGTCTATACTTTACTTTTTCAAAGTCCTTGACAGATGAAGAGTGAATATGAGATTGTTTTTTTTTTTTGTTTATTTTTTTTTTAGAAAGGGTATGAAATGGTGTAGGAAAACCTACTTAAAATGTTGATGTATATGTATAAATATATGTGTTGGGTCTTTCTTTATGCCTATACATATCTGATACTTTAGCTTTGGATAAAGGTTTGGTTGCACTAGAGGCTGCTGGAAAAAGATAGATGGGTGACTGCTATGGTGGGATGAAATCCTGGAGGATGTTCACTTACATACATGTACAGTACATACATATAAGCTACAAAAAAGTTTTTTTTTCTTATTTAAGGTTTTTTATGTCATTTTTTCTGGTAGGGCCCATCGAACAATGTACCTAAATACATATATTTATATCACACTAGGTACCTACTCGTATTTTCTCTTCTGTTTTTTTTTTTTTTTTTTTTTTTTGTTATTTCTTTAGCGATTTATGTTTCGCGAACTTCACTCCATACCGTTAAATGTGTTTTTTTTTTCTTTTTTGTTCGATGAAATTATTCGAATGCGAAGGATACGCCCAAACTATTATTTTGATTTTATTCTTTATTTAGTATATTTTGGTTCTTTTATACTCTACACATACTATGTTAAGTTTTTGTGTATGTGTGTGTCTGTTGGAAGAATGCAAGAAGCAAAGCTTCAAAGTTGCATTTAGTATTAAATTGATAGTATTTTTTCTATTAGGTACCTAGCTATACCTATTTGCATAAAATCTCAGACATATCATTTCTTAAAGTTCCTATTGGTCGGAAAAAAAAAATTGACAAAATATTTTCAGCAGAGGGTAGGGGCATGGTCAGGAGACGAATTTTCAATGTGGAGGAGGAGCGGGGTGGTTTCTGTGGTTTAAGCCTATAACTATTGAAATTGAAGTTCATTTATTTGATTCATTTTTTTATTTTGAATTGAAAATTAAAAGACTTCCATTGATGTTTAAAATTTTACAAAACTCGACAGAAAAATGTTTGATCAAAATCCATAAAAATCGTGATGTTGGCATCGCATCGCTTCAAAATTGATTTTTGAAGCATTTTTCTAAATCAAATAGGGGAGACTGGGTACGGTTGAAACAACACAATTATCTTAAGAAACCATTCGCATCATGTGTATGTGTGTTGAGAGAGGATGACGCAGAAACAAGTCCTTTCACGATTTATCAATCTTGTTTTTTCGTTGCGCGGCCCGATTGTGCACAGAAAGCCCTATTGTTTTTAGACAATTAAAAGTATTTTTTTTTTGTTGTGTTAATTTCCTTTGTAGTGTGAGTAATAATTATGTGAGATTATTGATCGTTTGTTTTTTGTACGCAGTAAAGAGTGTAGAATACATCATAGTGACAAGTAGGTAACTAGTTTTAAGTGTCCCAACCCGTCATTTTGTTCCTTTGCATGAAAAAAAATCTTCTGAAAATTTTATACAAATCGGATAATATCTAAAGGTCGCTACCGACATCCAAATTACAGATAGCTTTATGAAATTGTGTAGTAGGTATACTGAATGAAAATAATTATCAAAAATTATAATTAAAGTTTTTTTTTTCACCAATTGGCTTTCAATTATTTATTAACCTCCTTTGTTTACTTATTTCAGCTCTGTTAAAATATTTTACACATTAAAAAGTAAAGAATTTAGCTAAAAGTTTAACTTCAGTAAAAAACAATTATAGTTCAAGCTTCAGGTGTTGCTTATTGTACTCAAACCCATCCATAAGCTTAAGTCATTGACCACTCTCATGTTACGTTTTCGATGTTTCACTTCATTGTATAGATCTTGTCCTTTGGCCACTAATCCACATCCTTGGTCAGGAAGTATCCAACGATAATTCTGTTATATTGAAAAATCGGCGAGTGTTTAAGCTAGAATGCTTTAACCCTTTTGACTAGATATTTGCAACGTGAACATTATTTATTTTCTTTAAGGGGACTCTCTACTCTCTCAATTTACTGGTTCTCTATGATACACGTTTCTGAGAAACCCTTCTTAAGAATGCAATCGTCAGTAGAGAAGTTCCTTGTAGAAAACTCGAGGTTGGAACTCTAAGCAGCAGAGATTTAGATAATTTTTAGATAATTTCGTCAGAGATTTCAATAACTGCAGCTGTTGATAGTTCATAGACGATATTTTGATTGATTTTAGTCCAGAAATTCTCAAACCGTTTTCCAGAATCTGAATTTGGAAGGCGATCTACAATATTGCTTCCAACGATATCTCTGCCAGTAATTTGCCATCTCAGTAAGGCAGTGAATTCCACTTTCAAGTTCTCAGCAATGTTTAGCTCATGCGATGGTGCTTCGCATGCCTTCGGCGACGGATAGGATCAAAATAAATTTATATTCCATTCTAAAATTAAAATGTATATAGATACCGCATTTTTTCAAGAAGTTTAATTAAACTTACAGAAGGCAAAACTAATGTTGCATTTTGGTCACTTAGTTAAGCAATGTCAAGTGTACCTGTTAAGTTTTTATCCAATATTTTCTTCCGTCCTCTCTTTGGAAGTGGCACTCTAGATCTTAACCATTTTATTTTTGTTGAAAAAGGGCTTGGGGACAGTTGAAACAATTTTTTTGAGGACGCACAATGCGTCGATTGTATGGAGGTAGTGGACAAAATTAAATTTTTCAAGAGTAAGGTAACTTGTTCACAAAAATTGGTTGGTAAATGTAATAAATAGGGGATATTACTCAATTTGAGGAATTTTCACGCCCCCTGCCACGCCCACTATTGGTAAAAAAATTGGTTGCATGAAAACGTCTCGTACGAAAGTGATTTCAAGTATTAATATTCTGGTCAGTTAAAAAATTATAAATTAAAAAAACGTGAAGTCCGCTAAATTAGATAAAATATTTTGATATGATTTGATATGTGTTTTTTTTTTAAACTCAACTTGAATGAATTTTTCATGCGAAAAACAAGGCTCTTTTTTATTTATTAATCTTACCACTCATTTCACAAAAAAAAAATTAATAAAAAAACACTCGTACCAAATCTTAAGACATCCCTAATTACTATCTACAAGAAAAAAAAATTTTTTGGCGAAGTAATTTTTGTATACGAAATCAATAAATACGATACAACAAAATTAAATTCCAAACTAGAACTGAAGCTGAAATTACCTTGACTGTTGATAACAATACCGCTAATCTACCAAGTACAAAAGAAGAAATGATTAAAAATAACAAATAATAGTTAATAAAGATGTTCTTGTTAAATTGCACAGCATTGCAGTTTTAACAGCACATTCACTTTTTT
This sequence comes from Epistrophella euchroma, assembly GCA_947049315.1. NCBI lineage: Eukaryota > Metazoa > Arthropoda > Insecta > Diptera > Syrphidae > Epistrophella > Epistrophella euchroma. The sequence goes on along the minus strand of OX346247.1, from coordinate 103,033,470 downwards.
TATTATTGTCCACTAGTCAACGCACTGTGGGACGGTTAAAACAATGTTTTTAGTTAGTTTTCGTGTTATTTAGTTGCCCCTTGTACGTGTGAGAATGAAATCGAGAGGAAATGTGGACTTGTCCGCTAATCAAAACAGAAGTATGTACCTAATATGTTCCTTTAATTTGTTTTAAAATTATTTAATGAAGGAAGTTTTTTGTTTTTTATTTACTATTATCTGTTAATTATGTCGTTTTTAGAAAATCTTTATTTTTTATTAATTTAAAAGATTGAAGTAATTAATATTGTCAAAAAGAATGAATTAAATATGTAATTATAAGATTTTGTGTTTTTCCACGCATTTTTTGAGTGACCCGTGTGTTATTTTAAGTGTTTCATTAGTTTTCTTTAAAAAAGTTAAATTGTTTAAACTGCCCGCCCCTGGTATGGGGACGGTTGAAACAAATTGACTTTTTTAAAGAAAACTGATGAAACACTTAAAATAACACACGGGTCACTCAAAAAACACTTCCCATTCATAGTTGGAATCACGATCTTTCATTTCACATAACTCTATTTATGGCTATTCTTATAAATAGTAATGCCCTGGACAATGCAAGACAAATTGTTTCAACCGTACCCAGTCTCCCCTATTTCCGCAATCGTGCATCGTAAATGGTTGCGGTTTTCAATGCTGAATTATAAATTAATAAAACCGCTATATCGATGTTTAAAATTTTAAAAAAATTCACAAAAATTGATCAAAACAGGCAGTTACTGCCTCTTGCGAGGAATCACTTAGAATTATCACTAACAGGAATAATAAAGTTGACGGTATGCAGCTTTGCCTAACCTTACTTTGGATTTCGATCTCCTCTGATAAACCTTCCTTTATGAAGAACGTGACATTTGGATCCATCATATGTATGTGGTCCCACACAGAAAGTTCCGAGGCGAAATCGTGCAAAAATATAAAAAGCTGCCGATAGAAGGAGCAACTTCAAAGTTGGATCTTTTAACTAAGCCAACGAGCGTATTAAAAACTGTGTACACTTGGGTGCGAAAATTATTAGTTTTCAAAACCAATGTTTTGGAATTAATCAAAAAATCAATATTTCAGATCTTTGAAAATCTTTCGTAACATGGGGTACTTAATTCGAGTTTGATGAGCTTCTAATTAATCAAAAATTGTTTGTAAGGTTTGTATAAAATATAATTATTTTTTTTTTCTTCAAATCTTTGAAAATCTTTCGGAAAATGGGGTGCTTAATTCGAGTTTGTTGAGCATCTAATTAATCAAAAAGATTTGGGTGAAAAAATCTTGAATTGTTCGAGAAAACTCGAATATATGTAAGTTAGCAGAGCAGGTTTTCTATGGGAATTTGAATAATTTTTTTTGCCTCAGAACTTGGAAAATCTTTCTGAAAATGGGGTACTTAATTTTAACTAGATGAAATCTTAATTATTCAAAAAATTATTTTTTTTCAAAATTAAAAAAAAATTTTTTTTTTTGTAAAAAACAATTTTAAATTTTTTTTGATTCGTAGAGCACTATGAGAGCAAACCATTTTTTTTCCATGCGTTTTTACAAGTTTTCGAAAATTTTTTCCAAAAATACTGGAGCACTTAATTTTGTTGTTGATGGGTAGATAATTAGCACCTATTAAGCACCTAATGATGGCATCATTAAAACTTTGTTTTACTGACCTTGCTCTGCTAACTTGAGGGACATGTTTTTTCGATCGAAATATGTTTTCAAAAATATGCTCAAAATTTGGCCCGTGCTAGAACAATGATATTTTAAAACTATTGTTGACGACTTGCTAAAGATTCTGCAGAGTAATATCATTTTTGCTCTTCACTTAAACAAAAATAAAATGCACAACTTGGTCGCACGAACTTGCTCTTGTAGTAAAACTTTCTTAAATGTTTTAAAGACTGAGTGTAATATAAAACATATACTTAATAATTATATATGTATTTATCCATTTTATAAATTGAAGAATGGAAATTTGAATATGAAAAAAAAGCATGAAAAACGTTCTTTAAATCGATAACAAGTTTTTTAAATTTTTAAGTCTCAGAATGAGGTTTGCCATCTCAATTCTTGAAAAAATGTAAGTTTATGCAGAACAAATTTTAAAAATCGTTGGAGCGGTTTTCTTAAAAAATAATTTTTTATATATGAAATTTCTTGAAATTTTTTAGAAAAAAATTTGGTGTGCCATTTTAAAGAATGTAATAATATACAGCTACTACCATAATTTCAAAAAAATTCATCAACCCGTTTTCAAAAAAATGATTTTTCAAAAAAAAATTTTGATTTTTTTTTTAAATCGAAAAAATATTTTTTTGAAAATATTTGTATGCAGTATTATTCACACTTGATATGACCTCCTAGTAAAAATTTTTATCCACGTACCGTTAATAACGGTTTTTGGTAATTTTTTTTTTCACCAAAATATAGACAATAGCACTACTAGTAAACACAAAAATTTTTAAAAAAATCTTTAGAGCCGTTTTTCAGATAAAAAAACTTTATTTAAAATGGCCCTATGGTAAGTACCGTTATTTTTTGAGCTAAAAAAATCTCGATTTCCCCTCTAGGGAATCACCCAAAAATCTTATGCTCCAAGTTTGAAGAAAATCGCTTCAGTGGTTTAGTCTGTAGGCCAAGGTACAGACATGCAGACAGACAGACGGAATTGCAGGACCCACTTTTTTCGTGTTCTCTATCATCGTAATGTCAAGCTTATTGACTTGAGATTTTCTTGTTTGCGAATTAGAAGAGCAGAGTCTAAGTTTCCGGCTGATTTCAGTTTGTAGCAACTGCGATAGCTTCAGGTTCCTTTCGTGGTGCATTCGTGCATACGTAAAGCTAACCTTTTTGGTCCTAAAAATATTCCGTGGTTATTCCCCTCTCGCTTTGGTGAGTAGTGGGCTGGAATTAGATTCCTACCGATATTCCCCTCTTGCTTTCGAGTGAGCAGCGGGCCACTTGTTATTCCTTTGGGTTAGCCGGAGGCTAGAATCAGATTCCTACCGATATTTTGGCGTTCTTTTTTTTGAACGAATCCATAAGTTGCCTTATAGCAAGTAAAAAGTGAATTCTGGCTTAGCTCTCTGATATTTCTATTACCATACTTTTCTATTGTAATGCACCTATATATTTTTATCTCGCAGATGGGCCATTTCCACATGTATAGATATATACTTATACATTTGTTTTTTTTTTCTAAGATTTAAATCAACTATCTATTAGAAAAAACTTACAAAAAAGTCTTTCCAAAATTTCGATGGCATTTTTAGCCTTAACTACATATGTGCATGTAGATTAAGTGCAGTCGTGCGAGCATTATAAAATAGCAAATCAATTTAATTCTGTAGGCATATTTGGTATTCGTTTATTTCAATCTGTTCTGTTAAATTCCCTTTGGCTGCATTTAATGAAAACAAAATAATATAGAAACAGCAAAAGCCATTTCGTTCACATTGTAAAACTTGTTTTGCAAATCACAAGCGCAATCGTCATTGTGGCTGTCGTACACACCAATGTCATTGACTCCATGATTTGCTGACCCCTTTCATTGTTTTTCTACGTTTTTCTATACTATTTTCTACTTATATGTCTGGTTTTGTGTTTTTTTTCGACAAGCTACTATATCCCCTGGAGTAAGATTCCCAACAAATTAATTTACAATGGATGTAAGAAGATGAATCTTTTAAACCAAATAAAAATAGATTTGAATTGCTACGTACCAATTATGTATGCGGAAGTCAATTTTTGATATACCTATTAGGTTTCTAAATGAAAGTATTTCAATTATTGCTGCAAAATAACGCACGTCGGGTCTCATTTGTGTGCGAAGGGGCAGTTTTAAAGATATTGGCTAAAAACGTTTTTCAAAATGGCGGCTGACGCATAACACTTACAGCTGTGCCATTTTTGTTTTTAAGATACTAAGAAATCACCCAACAATTCCAATTATAAAATTTGATCAGCATTTTTGTTTTGCATGTAAATTCTTTTTTGCCTCTGGCGACTGGCCTATCTTACAAAAAAATAAAAGTGGACAAGACCTGGCAGTTTTAGGAAGCAAACAGACGTATTGATGTGTTTGTTCTGTGTCAATTGTATGAACAGGTGATTAAAAATCTTTCTGACTTCGTCAAGGGAACTTTATTGACATATATTCTTTGTGGATTATTGAGGATTTTTTGCATTGCATTTTTTGGGATTTCGTCCGATTAAGAAATTGGTTTTGGTAGACATCGATTAAAAAATTGTTAGAACCGATAAATTGTACAGACAAATTGCGTCTTGTGTCTGACAGAGTTGAAATTAACGGTTTTTAAGAGTAGTTATTTAATAGTTAACATTTGTTTTGTCTTCTGATAGGCTATGAATTCGGTACTCTTCCCTTTTTTTGTCAATTTTAATGTATTGGAAAGTCAAAATTCCGGGTATTGGTTTGGCATTTTCCGATTGAAAAAATGTCCTTTTTAGTGTCTTTTTTTGTCATCTGATGTTATTACTCCCAAAATAAAAATGACTAAAAATCAAACACATCACATTAATTTTATGTTTAATTAAAATTATTGTTTATATGCCGCCATCTTGCTTTAAACGTGCATTAACATTAAAAAATCGAAAATTTTAGAGTTCTCATTTTTAATGGAATGCTCCTCTAAATGAATCACCCATCAAAAATTAAAACAAAAACTTAATTTTAAGATAATTTTATGGAGAGTCATGATAAGCTTCATGTTCTCCACGGTGTTCACTTAACTTTATGAGTAATTTTTCAACCTTTCGTTTTGATATACCTATGTTTTTCTGTCTGCAACTGCAGAACTATGACTTCTTAAAAACGGCAATTCTCCCGTTTTCTTCTTTGGCTCACTAGTGCTCCCTTGCCATGAATCTTGTTCCTATTTGATTGCATTTTGATGATTTGAATTGCTTTGTCTAATAAATTGTTAGTTCTAATATAGCACAGGCTTCGTTCACAATTATCAGTAGCCGTGTTTTATTATCTGATTCTATAATACAATATAGGTATACATATAATAAACAACGAACTGTTCAATTTTGTTTGGGAACAGTATAAAATCAAATTAGGTATGTATATAAGATCATTTTGTGCGAAAGAGAGGACTATATTTTTAATCAAACAACAAAAAAGATTGCAGCAATCCTAAAGGAGTGTTAGTGCGTTCCTATCAAAAATCAAACAAAAAGCTCGGAATTCGTTCTTGTGCCAATTCACAGTACACATATAGAAGGTAATATGTTGCGCATCTTCGAAAATTACAGTGACTTGCCTGCCAGAGTTTATAAAAACAAAACAAAATTGTGACCCTCGTCCACAATTTACAAAAACAAAATACAAGACATGCGCAGAACTGAACAAAAATGAAAACTCGGAAGATACATATTACCTTCTATAAGTGTACTGTGGTGCCAATGTGCCCTTTATAATATAAAAAATGAACATACATGTTACATAATGTTCGGGGTCTGTTCTGTTTCTGGTATATTAGTTTAGTTTTCAACTTCAAGCGATGTGGAACGTGGAAAATTCGTTAAGATTAATCGAGGACATCCGCGAAAATCCTTGTTTGTGGGATATGAGTTCACCACTTTATAAATTCCGTAATAAGAAACTTGAACTTTACGATGAATTGGCAACAAAATATTCCGTTGAAGCATCAGACATTGAGAAAAAAATACAAAGCCTTAGAACTCAATTCCGAAAAGAATACAAGAAGGTTAAAGAAAAGGGGAACAAAACGAAGATTAAATGGTGGGGATACAAGCCATTGTTGTTTTTAGTAAATGATGTGGAGGAAGGGAACGAAAAAAATGACACTACTGGTGAAAAAATTAGATCAGATGTGAGTTTTTTTGTTTTTAATTATTTTTTTTTGTATGTACCTACAAATATTTGGATTTAATTGTGAACGTTTCTTTGTAATAATTTTAATAGACGTTAGAAAATTGGGAGGATCCTGACGAATGTTTTGAAAATAAAGAAATGGACTGCAGCTATCAAAATGATTCACAATCTCAAACTGAAACTGAAAAATCTGTTGTAAAAACAGAACCCAGTGATCCTGATTATGACACTTTACAGTGTATGAAGACACTTATAGATGTCGTTACTGAACGTGATGAGTTTTGTGTGTATGCTGATTCTATTGCTGATAAACTGCGAAGCAGCGGGAGAAGTAAAATTGAAATTCACATTGCACAGCATCATATAGACAATATAGTGTTCAATTTGATAATGGGTGTCTATGGTCGAGGAGCGACAGGTGGAGACGGTATTATGAATATAAATGAAGTTCCAAATTTTGCATTGAAGAAGGAAAAAATGTGAATTTGTACCTATTTTTGTATTGTTAATAAAGTGTTCAATATCGCAATTATAATCAAAAATAGTTTTATTAAACTGAATGTTCTTTTAAATTCTTATTTTGCTTATGAATACTAATCTATTGATTTACAGAAGGAATCTTTTACGGTTAGTGGTTTTCGAGAGGTATCATTTAAGTTTAAGAAATGGTTTAAAATGATCAGGACTAGGAAAAAAATGCAGCTATGTACCTATGTAAACACGGCGGGTCTCATTTTTCCGTCCAATATTCTCTTGAAGCTAGAGAAGAAAACGTTATCTAAGCCCTGTCCTGTTATTTTTTTTTCAGCCAAAATCCGTTTCCATGCATGATATTAAATCCCCAATCTCATGCCTTTGGTTCAATTCTATTGGATCTAGAGAAAAAACAATTTTCACCACAGTTAAGACTTGATCTCTTATTTCCCTTGGCAACAGAAAGAAACTGGATTCAGTATGAATGGAAAAATGAAAAATGAATGTGATATTAAATAATTTATAAACTTAAATTCTGCACAAATCCAAAACAAAATCGTTGAAATTTAAGTTATATTAAGTCAAAAGATTTGAGAAAACATGTCCTCGTGAAATGCAGTCTGATTGTTACGAACTTTAAAACTCTAGTTGCGTTCCACATACGATTCACACTCCAACGAACAAATTAATCGAGAAAATCACTTTTGTTCCTAACGAATAAAAAAAGGATGTGAAAGAAATATCAAAACTCGACGAATATTCGTTCATTTGTTGGTCATCGGTCGCTTTCATGAAAATAGTCCTGGAAACAGTTGTGCCATTTACAATGCGGATACATAATGTTCAAAACGATAGATTTTCAATACTTTATTTGTTAACGTATATACATACATATCCTAAAAAATCATAAGTTATGCATTAATGTACCTTTTTTAAGTTGAATTATTAAATAATTTCATGGACTCAACAAAAATTCGTTGTTTAATGAACATCTACATTAACGAATGAATCACTAAGCCAACAGAGTCCTTCGGATCAATTTTGATAAAAAAAAATCATTGTATAAATTAAATATTCCGTTAGAGTTATTTCAGTGCATCAATATTATTTCACTTGTCAAAACATTAAATAACTTAATATAACGAATCTTGAAGTAAGGCTAAGTGTCTGCTTCATTGAATTTATTTTAAATATAAAGATTTTCGTTAAATATTATTTATTTAACAATACTTTGGGAACGTTGCATCTGGATAAAAACATAAAAATAAAAAAGACTGAAAATAGCCCAAAAAAATCTTGAGTCACGAATATATAAATAATTTTTATTTATTTATTTAATGAAAATTTAATGCAATATCAAATCACAAAAAATATTAAATGAAAGGCATTAACAATAAAGCCATCACCCTTGAAATACTGCGGTATGTAAGTCGAAGTGTACACTCACCTTTGACGCTTACTGTAGCATTTTATCAGTTTCAGGCTTCTTCTTCAGCCACATAAGTAGGTATACTAATGCCATACAGTTAATTGTTCAGTTTTGTTTGGGAACAGTATAAAAACAAATGTATGTATATAAGCTCATTTTGTGCAAAAGAGAGGACTATATTTTTAATCAAACAACAAAATAGATAGCAACAATCTTAAAGGAGTGTTAGTGCGTTCCTTTTAAGCTTCAAACAAAAACTCGTATATTCTATTCGGTGTTTTGCGTTGTGCCTTGTATAAATGTACAATATACATGTTATGTATGTTCGGAGTCTAGTCTGGTATTTTAGTTTAGTTTTTAACTTGAAGCAATGTGGAACGTGGAGAATTCGTTAAAATTAATCGAAGACATTCGGGAAAATCCTTGTTTGTGGGATCACAGTTCACCACTATATAAATTCCGTAATAAGAAACTTGAACTTTACGATGAATTGGCAACAAAATATTCAGTTAAAGCATCAGATATTGAGAAAAAAATACAAAGCCTTAGGTCTCAATTCCGAAGAGAACACAGGAAGGTAAAAGAAAAGGGGAACAAAGCGAAGGTTAAATGCAATTGGTTGGGATATAAACCATTGTTGTTTTTACTAAATGATATCGAGGAAGGGAATGAAAAGAATGACACTATTGGTGAAAAAATTATGTCAGATGTGAGTTTTTTTTTTTTCATTATTATTTTTTTTTTATGTTAAAATATTTTTGGATTTAATTGTGAACCTTTGTAATAATTTTAATAGACCTTAGCAAATTCGGTGGATCTTGACGAAAGTGTTGAAAATAAAGAAATGGACTACAGCTACAACAATGATTCACAATCTCAAACTGCAACTGAAAAATCTGTTGTGAAAACAGAACCGAGCAAACCTGACTATGACACTTTGCAGTGTATGAAGGCACTAATAGATGTCGTTACTAAACGTGATGAGTTTTGTGTGTATGCTGATTATGTTGCTGATAAACTGCGAAGCAGCGGAAGAAGTAAAACTGAAATTCATATTGCACAGCATCATATTGACAATGTAGTGTTCAATTTATTAATGGGTGTCTATGGTCGAGAAGCGACAGGTAAAGCCGGTATTATGAATAAAATTGAAGTGTCAGAAGTTCCAAATTTTGCATTGAAGGAGGAAAAAATGTGAATTTGTATTTTTGTATTACTTGTTAATAACGTGTTCAATATCGCAATTATAATCAAATATAGTTTTATTAAACTGAATGTTCTTTTAATTTTTTTTTTTTTAGAATACCTACTATACCTCCCTACTGATTAACCGAAGCAACCTTTTACGGTTACCGGTTTTCTAGAGATATCGTTTAAGAAATTAATTCAATTTATTGGTGGCCATTCGCTACGAATAAAAAAGACATTTGGAAGAAATGTCAAAATTGGACGAAAATTTGTTCATTAGTTGGCCATTGGTCGCTCTCATTTGAATAGTCCTTAATTATTATGAATGATATTTCACTTAAGGACTATTCACATAAGAGCGACCAACGACCAACGAATATTCGTCCATTTTGACATTTCTTTCACATGGCTTTTTTTGTTTGTCGCGAATCACCACCAAGAAAACATAAACAAAAGTGATTTTGAGGTTAGTCGCGCGCCAACAATTTGTTCGTTGAAGTGTGGATCGTATGTGGAACGCGAATAGAATTTGACAATTCGTAACAATCAGATTGAAATTCCCGACGACCAATTTGTTTTCTCCAATTTATCTTGTTTTAGCAATTAAAAAACAGATTTTTGTATCTAAACATTTAAAAAAAATATATTTCTACGATTTTGTTCAGTATTTGTGAAGAAATTATGTTTATAAATTGTTTTAAATTACATTTATTCATTTATTCGTCGGTCGTTAGTCGCTCTCATGTGAATATTCCTTTAGCCAACGGAGTCCAGTTTCTTGAGGACCAATTTTGATGAAGAAATCATTGAATAAATAATAATATTAATATTTTCGGTATTTAAATCCAAGTGTACACTCACCTTTGACGTTCACTGTAGCATTTTGCAGTAAATTGTATGCCAACAGTATAAAAATGTGCTCATTTTGTACAACAGAGACAAGTATATTGTTTTTCATAAAACAAAAAATAGATAGCAGCAATTTTATAAGAGGTGTTGTTGGTGTTGATGCATTCGTATTTGTTGTTTGTTCCTCGTCTTGTATTGTACCTACCTAGATATTATGTTCGGCTTCCGGGGGTTCAGTTTTTAGACAATTCTCTCAGTGTCAATATGTCGTTGTGGAGAAAGGAAAATACATTAAGATTAATCGAAGATATCCACAACAATCCTTGTTTGTGGGATCACACTTCACCTATATACAGACTATACAGATTCCATAATGAGAAATCTAAAGTTTACGATGAATTAGCAAAAAAATATTCCATTAAAGCTTCCGAACTGGTGAAAAAAGTACAAAACCTCAAGTCTCAGTTCCGAAAAGAACACAGGAAGATGAAAGAAGCCGAGAAAAAAAAGAAGGAACGCAAATGGTTTGGATATAAACCGATGTTGTTTTTACTAAATAATGAGAACGAAGAAGAAAATGAAAAAAATGACACTACTGGTGAAAAAATTCAATCAGATGTGAGTTTTTTTAATTATTTTTTTTAATGTTATGTTTATTGTAATACGAGAAAATTTAATAGATGTTAGAGAATTCGGTGGAACCTGACGAAAGTGTTGAAAACAGCTGTAACATTGATTCACAATCTCAAACCGCAACTGAAATATCTGTTGTAAAAACACAAACCAGCGACATTGGCAATAACACTTTGCAGTGCATGAAGACACTAATAGATGTCGTTACTAAACTCGATAAGTTTTCAGTGTATGGTGAATATATTGCCGATAAACTGCGAATAAGTGGAAGAAGTAAAATTGAAATTCACATTGCACAACATCATATTGACAATGTAGTGTTCAATTTAGTAATGGGTGTCTATGGTCGAGGAGCGACAGGTAAAGCCGGTATTATGAATAAAATTGAAGTGTCAGAAGTTCCAAATTTTGCATTGAAGGAGGAAAAAATGTGAATTTGTATTTTTGTATTACTTGTTAATAACGTGTTCAATATCGCAATTATAATCAAATATAGTTTTACTAAACTGAATGTTCTCTTAATTTTTTTTTTTTTTTAGGATACCTACTATACCTCCCTACTGATTAACCGAAGCAACCTTTTACGGTTACCGGTTTTCCAGAGATATCGTTTAAGAAATGAATTCCATTTATTGGTGGCCATTCGCTACGAATAAAAAAGACATTTGGAAGAAATGTCAAAATTGGACGAAAATTTGTTCATTAGTTGGCCATTGGTCGCTCTCATTTGAATAGTCCTTAATTATTATGAATTATATTTCACTTAAGGACTATTCACATAAGAGCGACCAACGACCAACGAATATTCGTCCATTTTGACATTTCTTTCAGATGGCTTTTTTTGTTCATCGCGAATCACCACCAAGAAAACATAAACAAAAGTGATTTTGAGGTTAGTCGCGCGAGTTAACATTAACAAATAATGTTATGTCTAACAAAACCTTCTGCAGATGCAGATTTTTAATTAAAAACCTAAATGCTGACACACAAATCATAACAAAGAACAAAAGACCAAATAATGCGGACGCAACATAGAACAAAGGATATTGATGATGTCTTTATCAACACCAAATAGGATATAAATATCAGTGCTGACAAAGAAGGAGGCAGCTTACGTCTAACCATCGATCGATACGGATCATTTAAGAATAAAATGTAAATTAGTATAAGTTGAAAGAAAATTGAAATAAAATATTTTTTTTAAGTATAATTCGTATGAATTAATTAATTGGGGGCTCAACCGGGATGCTCCAGAAAAAATTCGAGAAAAAATAAAGTATCGATTTCTGAAAGCATCTACGCCAAAATCAACAAAAAAACGCGTAGCTTAAAAATACAAAGTAAAGTGAATAAAAACGCGTGTTGAACACAAACAAATCCGAGAAATAATAAAGTATTGATTTCTAAAAAGCATCTATGCCAAAATCAACATAAAACGCATAACTTAAAAAACACAAAGTAAAGTGAAATAAAAACGCGTGTTGAACACTAAAAAATAAGTATCCTAAGTAAAGGAGAAAAAAAAACATTCTGTGAAAAAACATTCAAATAAAAAGTGGACTCTGACGAAAAGAAGCAGGAACCAGCCACATAATAAAAAGAAGACACTACAGGATTATAGTAAGAATTATATTTAAGTAAAGTGAGAAAAAATAGTGAGAATTATATTTAAGCAAAGACAAAATTTATATAAAAGTAAATATGGCAAATGCAGACTTGGTCCAAGGAGCTATAGAATTAGCCGTCAGCCAAATTCTAAACACACAATTAAATGATTTGCAAAATGAGATTACAAATCTCAAGCTAGATTTAAATAAAGTTAAGAACGAATCTAATGTGATAGATTTTGAAACTCAAAAAATTGACCCAAATCTGACGGATAACGAACCATTAGAAATAATCAAAAGTCTTCCGGAATTTCACGGAAATTCTGACAGTTATGTAAGCTGGCGGGAAGCAGCACATAACAGTATGATTTTATACACACCAGGTAGCAAGAGGTATTTTGCGGCTCTTACTATACTTAGAAATAAAATACAGAGTTCTGCAAATTCTGTATTGACAAACCATGGCACTGTACTAAACTTTGATGCCATAGTTTCAAGGTTAGATTTTGCCTTCGCGGACAAAAGACCAGTTTATATCATAGAACAAGAGTTAAGCATTTTAAGACAGGGTCAACTGTCTATTTTAGAATACTATAACCAAGTAAATGAAAAATTAACGTTACTCGTAAATAAAACCATAATGACTTACGGTAATAAGAACGAACTAACGATAGAGATAAATAAATCAAATAGACGAAATGCTTTAAGGGTGTTTATAACCGGTTTAAATAACCCATTAAATACCATATTATTTAGTCTTCAGCCTGAAGATTTACCTAGTGCATTATCAAAAGCACAAGAACTGCAAAGTAACAACATACGTTCAAATTTTGCATTACAGTTCTCCTCCAGTAGGAATAAATTAGAACATTCCAATAATTTACGTTTTGCTCAAAAACAAAACACAACACCCCATTTTCAACAAAAGAAACCAATACCTATGGAATTAGGATCATCTGCAAACAGACCAGTTAATAATCAGGAGTTAAATAGATTTAAGCATATACATCAACAAACAAATCAGAATCCATTCCGACAGCCAAATCAATATAATCCCCAGAATAATAACTTCCAAAGAAACTTTGTTACACAACTACAACCACAAAGACCTTTATTCAAAAGAGATAGGGAACCGAGCGCACATCATAGCTCTCAACCACCAAATAAGATTAGATTAAATAACTTAGCAGAGGATCATTTTTTAGATCAAACCATGGACTTCCCCACATATATAGAAAATTAAATGGGAAGTTCCTTAAAATTTTAATAGATACGGGGGCAACAAGTTGCTACGCCAGTCCGAATATTTTAGAAGGAAAGGAGGAATTAGTAATTAAGAAACGAGTAAAAACAGTGAACGGATTTACAATCATTTCACATTACTATGAAGTTTATATATTTGATAAAACGGTTAGATTCTACGAGATAGAAAACCTTGAAGCGGATTTATTAATAGGATTTAACCTATTAAGATCAGCAGGAACACAGTTAGACTTAAAAAATAATCTATTAATATACAGGGACAGGAAAGAGAAAATGTTCATGGAACATGAGAAACAACCTGATGAGGTTGAACTACAAAATAAAAAAATTTATAAAGCAGAAAATTGCCAGTCAAGCACCTGCGCGCCAGACACACAATCTATTATTAGCAGGGACCTAAATTCTTGCGCTCTAAATGACAATAATAATATACAAAAAATCACGTATAATAAATGTGAATTCCCTGATGAAGAAATAAACAAAATATTAAGTGAAAAAGAAGTGCAATCACTACGAAATAAATTGGTTAGGGAAACAAAAAAGTATATCGAAGAAATGCATTCAAAGGTAGATATGAAATTACCATTCCGTACAGATGTTAGAGCGGAAATTAATACAATTAATGAGACAGCGATATGGAATAAGCAGTACCCATATCCACTGTCAGCGAGCAACTTCGTAAATAACGAAGTAAAAAAATTATTAAAAGAAGGTGTTATTAGACCATCGAAAAGCCCATACAGTAGTCCCGTATGGGTAGTGCCAAAAAAAGGTCTCAACGAAGACGGCACAGCGAAAAACCGTCTAGTTATAGATTTTAAGAAATTAAATGAGAATACTATCAGTGACAAGTATCCCATTCCTGATACTAATGTTATCCTTAGTAATCTTGGAAAAGCAAAATTCTTTTCCACAATTGACTTGGAAAGCGGTTTCCATCAAATACTCATGAAAGAGTCAGATATTGAAAAGACTTCATTTTCAATTAATAACGGAAAGTTTGAATATGTAAGAATGCCATTTGGATTGAAGAACGCCCCTTCAATTTTCCAAAGAGCAATGGATGATATCCTAAAACCATTTATAGGAAAAATATGCCACGTCTATATTGACGATATAATAGTGTTCTCAGACAATATGAAAGAACACCGTGACCACTTAAATCAGATTATAGAAACGCTTAAAGAAGCAAATATGAAAATATCCCTAGAAAAAAGCACATTTTATGAAAATCAAGTAGAATTTCTTGGATATATAATAAGCGAAAATATAATCACCACACACCCTAAAAAAATAGAATGTATAAATGAGTTTCCAGAACCAAAAACACTCAGGCAATTGAGAAGTTATCTCGGTATGACAGGATATTACAGAAAATTTATAGAAAACTATGCAAAAATAACAAAACCTTTAACGAAATATCTTCAGGGTGAAAACGGAAGAACATCCCAACACATGAGTAAGAAAACTATAATAAATTTAGACCAAGAAGGCCAAGAAGCATTTGAAAAATTAAAAATGCATTTGAAAGAAAACATTAAGTTAACACAACCAGATTTTAGCAAAAAGTTTGTTTTGACAACAGACGCAAGCAATGATGCAATAGGGGGAGTTTTGTCTCAAGAAAACAGACCCATAATCTTCATATCTAAAACTCTAAATGAAACAGAACGCGCTTACGCGACAAATGAGAAAGAGCTTTTTGCCATAATATGGGCACTAAAGAATTTAAGGAACTACTTATACGGGGTAAAAGACTTGGAGATTCACACCGATCACCAACCGCTCACTTTCGCAGTTTCAAAAAGAAATCCGAACCCAAAACTTAAAAGATGGCATAGCATAATGGAGGAATATGCACCAAAAATAGTTTATAAGCCAGGAAAAACAAACGTAGTAGCAGATGCGTTAAGTAGGCAAAACTTAAATCAGATGACTGATGCTAGTTCAACAGATAACTCCGTGCACTCAGCTGAAAGTAGTGACAATACTATAATACACACGACCAAACAAGTTCTGAATGAGTTTAAGCAACAAATAATAATTGCCAAAGGTAACTTCACGGTGCATGAACAAATTGAAAATTTTAAAGGGAAAATAAGGCATGTGATGGAATATAAAGAAGCAGAAGAGCTTGTGCCAATACTAAAGGAGTATTTACAGCCAGGAACAGTATGTATATACTGCACAATAGAAGATCTATACGATATAAAAACAACGTTAAAAGAAACGTTCAATAATAAATTCCTACACACAGAAACATTGGCTAATGATGTAAAAAACAAAGAAGATCAACTGAGTATAATAGAAGATACTCATAAACGCGCCCACAGAGGATGGGAAGAAAATATTAAACAAATTAAACAACAATATTATTGGCCAAACTATAGAAAGGATTTTAAAGAATATGTGAGAAATTGTGACATTTGTAATACAAATAAATACGACAGGCATCCTCAAAGGGTACCAATTGGAGGGACTCCAATTCCTATCAAAGAAGGGAGACAATTGCACATGGATATATTCTATGCTGAAAACTTAAAATTTTTAACAGTTATAGATGCATATTCAAAATATGTGCTAGTAAAACATTTAGAAGATAAAACTAACCTTTATGATAAAATATTGGAATCATTACAAGTATTCCCAGAGGTAGAAACAATATGTTCAGATAATGAAAACACATTTAAATCAATAATATTCAGATCCTTAATGGATAGGCTAAAAATAAAATTATTTTATGTTCCTAAAGGTCACAGTACAACAAATGGACAGATTGAAAGGGCACATTCTACGCTTATAGAAATTGCTAGGTGTATTAAAAAAGAATATTCATTAACAAGTAATCTAGAAGCCATAATAAGAGCAACAATGCAATATAACAGAACAATACATTCTTCGACAGAAAATAAACCATATGAAATAATGTTTAATAAGGTGAAACATGATTTATCACTTGTATTAGCTATAACACAAGAGAAAATGTTAGAAAATCATAATAAAAAAAGAAAATGCAAAAATTACAAACCAAATGATAAAGTCTATGTAAAAACGATAGGAGACAAATTCCCCAAATTAAAACACAAATATATTAAACAAAAAATTCAAGAAGATTTAGGGAAAACCGTAAAAATAAATAATGAAATTGTCCACAAAGACAATATTAAAAATTAAAAATATTTTCATTGCAGAAAATGGAAACCTTTAAATTACTACTTGTATTTACAGCAATAATATTACCACTAGCCCAGTTAGAAATTATAGATTATACAAGAGAGAACTACGTACTTATAGAAAATGGTAACACAGCAATCTACGATGAATACAGTAACATATTTCATGTGACGAATCTCACATTTATAAATGAAATAATGGATAAGCTAGAATATGATATTAATTCAAAAAAATCGGAGTACGAAATTAAAGGAGTAACTATAGAAGAGGATTCAGATACAATCACAGATATAAATATAATCAGAAGCTTATTAAATCAGTTGAGAGTAAAGAAATATAAGAGAAGTATTGACATTATAGGGAAAGTAATTAAATGGATCGCAGGCAATCCAGACCATGACGATCAGATTTTAGTAGAAAATAAGCTTAACGAACTAATAACCAATAATAATAAACAAGCAGTCATTAACTCACAGGTATTCGAAGCAATCCAGAAATTAACTCATATAATTAACATAGAGAAAAATGTTTTACAATTAAGGTTATTACAAGAAAGAAATAAATTAATTATTATTGAATTGCAAAACATAATTCACACTATTGCTTTAAGCAAAGCAAAAATATTAAATCCAATTATTCTAAATGAAAAAGATATAAAAGAAATAAGTGAACACGAACATGGAACTATGTCCATCACAGATTTAATTGATGTTTCAGAATTTAAAATTATGCAGACAAAAGATGTCATTGTAGTATTAATTAAATACCCTGTAGTAAACAAAAACTGTCAAATATTCGAAACAAGAGCTATAGCTCACGAAGACGGAAAACTAATAATAGAAAAAGAAATTGCCAAATGCCAAGATACATTTGTTAGTATTAATAACTGTAAGACAGAAATAAATTTTAATTTTTGTAAATTAAGTAAAGAAGAAACATGTTTGTCAGAATTGCTAAATAAAAGGAAAACCACTTGCAATAAAATAAAAGAAAAACAAGCAAGTTTAGATATAATTAAGGATGGAACTATTTTAGTATCCAATACACATAATGTAAACAATACCATTATAAATGGAACGTATTTAATATTATTTGAAGATATTGTTATAATTGATAATAATACGTATTATAACCCAACACAAAAAATTATTAACTATTTAAAAACGCATTCTATTGATCAATATAATATTGATAGTTATTTCGAAAGCACGAATATGGAATTGAAATTTACATTTGAAAATATAAATACAATTGAACATATAACTAATTTTGTGAAAGATACACCAAGTATACCAATTAGTATAGTAACCATAATTATTGTTATTATAATCATATATTTAATAATAAAACCCAAACAGATTAAAATAACCAACAACAATATGCCGTTAGATGAAATCAAAACTCCATCAATAGAAGAAACTATATTCAATTCAAAAAACACTCCAACTCCAGACGTAAACAATGAATTAAAAGAAATCATAAACACATCAGAGACGACTCCAGAAATCAATGAGCATTCACCACTTATTAAAGAAAACGCAGAAAAGGTAGCACGCATTTGTAGCGACCTAAAAGAAATGTCACGAGACGTAACATACTTAACAATGAGGGGAGTTAACATTAACAAATAATGTTATGTCTAACAAAACCTTCTGCAGATGCAGATTTTTAATTAAAAACCTAAATGCTGACACACAAATCATAACAAAGAACAAAAGACCAAATAATGCGGACGCAACATAGAACAAAGGATATTGATGATGTCTTTATCAACACCAAATAGGATATAAATATCAGTGCTGACAAAGAAGGAGGCAGCTTACGTCTAACCATCGATCGATACGGATCATTTAAGAATAAAATGTAAATTAGTATAAGTTGAAAGAAAATTGAAATAAAATATTTTTTTTAAGTATAATTCGTATGAATTAATTAATTCGCGCCAACAATTTGTTCGTTGAAGTGTGGATCGTATTTGGAACGCGAATAGAGTTTGACAATTTGTAACAATCAGATTGGAGTTCGCGACGAATAATTTGTTTTCTCCAATGTATCTTGTTTTAGCAATTAAAAAACAGATTTTTGTATCTAAACATTTAAAAAAAAATATATTTCTACGATTTTGTCCAGTATTTGTGAAGAAATTATGTTTATAAATTGTTTTAAATTACATTTATTCATTTATTCGTCGGTTGTTAGTCGCTCTCATGTGAATATTCCTTTAGCCAACGGAGTCCAGTTTCTTGAGGACCAATTTTGATGAAGAAATCATTGAATAAATAATAATATTAATATTTTCGGTATTTAAATCCAAGTGTACACTCACCTTTGACGTTCACTGTAGCATTTTGCAGTAAATTGTATGCCAACAGTATAAAAATGTGCTCATTTTGTACAACAGAGACAAGTATATTGTTTTTCATAAAACAAAAAATAGATAGCAGCAATTTTATAAGAGGTGTTGTTGGTGTTGATGCATTCGTATTTGTTGTTTGTTCCTCGTCTTGTATTGTACCTACCTAGATATTATGTTCGGCTTCCGGGGGTTCAGTTTTTAGACAATTCTCTCAGTGTCAATATGTCGTTGTGGAGAAAGGAAAATACATTAAGATTAATCGAAGATATCCACAACAATCCTTGTTTGTGGGATCACACTTCACCTATATACAGACTATACAGATTCCATAATGAGAAATCTAAAGTTTACGATGAATTAGCAAAAAAATATTCCATTAAAGCTTCCGAACTGGTGAAAAAAGTACAAAACCTCAAGTCTCAGTTCCGAAAAGAACACAGGAAGATGAAAGAAGCCGAGAAAAAAAAGAAGGAACGCAAATGGTTTGGATATAAACCGATGTTGTTTTTACTAAATAATGAGAACGAAGAAGAAAATGAAAAAAATGACACTACTGGTGAAAAAATTCAATCAGATGTGAGTTTTTTTAATTATTTTTTTTAATGTTATGTTTATTGTAATACGAGAAAATTTAATAGATGTTAGAGAATTCGGTGGAACCTGACGAAAGTGTTGAAAACAGCTGTAACATTGATTCACAATCTCAAACCGCAACTGAAATATCTGTTGTAAAAACACAAACCAGCGACATTGGCAATAACACTTTGCAGTGCATGAAGACACTAATAGATGTCGTTACTAAACTCGATAAGTTTTCAGTGTATGGTGAATATATTGCCGATAAACTGCGAATAAGTGGAAGAAGTAAAATTGAAATTCACATTGCACAACATCATATTGACAATGTAGTGTTCAATTTAGTAATGGGTGTCTATGGTCGAGGAGCGACAGGTAAAGCCGGTATTATGAATAAAATGAAAGCGTCAGAAGTTCCAAACTTTGCATTAAAGGAGGAAAAAATGTGAATTTGTATTTTTGTATTACTTGTGAATAATAAAGTGTTGAGTATCGTTATCTTAACCTATCATGGTTTTATTTAACTGGATTTTTTTTTTAAGTTCTGATTTTTAACTTCCCATTGAAAGTAATACGTAATTGGTCTGATTTTTCGAATAGATAATATTATTCTGCTATGAATTTTCTGTTTTGAATCATAAAAGACTTTCACCATAAAAGATCTTTTATAATTGGTGTTTAGATGTTCGAATTTTAAAAAAATTCTGTTTTGAAACTTCGAAAACGAAATATGTAAGCAAACGGAACTAAATTCTGTTGTCAATTGTCATAATCAGCTGTTGTCTCTCCTGTCGAAACTAATTTTTTTTTCTCAATAAAAATTCGAATCTTTTTCCCAGCACTTAATCATCAAAAATTGGTTAAAACCAACTATAAATCAATGAAAATTCGAATTCCCATTAAATAAATAAATACATTTGGTGGCACAACAGCTCATGAAGAACCAGGGCCTACTGACTTACAACTCTCAACCATTCCTGTTTGCGTGTCTGCAGAAATGGAGGGTGAGGCTAAATAACGGCTAAGGTGAGCGGCATTTGTCACTTCCTCGCAAGAGGCAGTAGCCTAGAAAAAAACTTAAGGTGGAAGCGGCTGGTATTGAACCCAGACCTCTGGCATTACAGACCAACTTTGTGGGCAGCAGGACACTCCGACTACACCGGGCGATTAAAGATGCAGCGCTCCATCTAAGAAAGGAAACTACATCTTCAACATTATGGAATGCAGTATCAAAGTGGCTCCTTTTTAATCTTGTTATGTATGCGCTTTCGTCTACAAAAATGTTATTAGTTAATTTTTAGATCAATAAATGATTTCTTTCTTACAACCGACTTATTGAAATCTTTTATGATAAAAGTCACAAAAATTTATCTTTTATTCTTTTATGACTAATAACAGATTTCATAACAGATGTTGACATGCTGTATACCAAAAATGCAATTTGTAAAAGATTTTTTGAGACGTCAAACATCTGACAGCTCATAAAAGATTTATTAGCAGATTCCATAACAGATTTTGGCATGCCGAATACCAAAATTAAATTTCATAACAGATTTTTTGACAGCTCAAACATTTGTATAGAAATTCATAGCAAAATAAAAGAATAACAGAATAATGATGGATTTACATGTATCTTCATCTGCAAACATCAAGAAAAGTAGAGCGGGATAGAGTGATACCAAAAAACCGAATGTGTGAAAAAGCACCACCATGAAGATGAACATGTTCGTCTTCGTTATAATCTTCGTCTGCGTTCCTATAATCAAGATCTCTGCATTTTGTTCTTCTCTCTCTATCCAACAAACACGCATTTTACATTTTGTATCCCTTATTTTTTGCAGAACTCGCATGAAGATACATGTAAATCCAGCATAAAAGATCTCGCCGAATAGGCCCAAATATAATATTTAATCTGTGTATAGTATGTACACAAAAGTTCGTGAGCTTTTTTCGTCGATCTCTTCTCTTGAATGAATTGCTGTAGTAAAATCTTCCCGCCTCTTGAAGAATGGGATATTTTCCCAAAAAATTATATGTATCTTTCTCCTAAATTACACAACGTGCAGGTAAGTCGTGTTTTTTTGGGAAAGCTATTCATAGTATAGTAGGATTTTACACGAATCACAAATACAACATCCACAGTAGAATTACTGCCGATAAAAGCAGAAGTAGAATCCTACTACAGATTGTGTATTTGTATTCGTGAAATGTCGTTTATAAAAACCCTGCTACTGCGGATGGTTTTTTTTTTTGAAGTTTCTTACTTTACTATATATGTATAACCCTACCCCCCCCCCCCAAAAAAAAAAAAAAAAAAAAAAAAAACAGCTATTGTTGGAAGATCTTCCCTGTAAGGCCTGGAATTCAAGGGCAGCAATTCTCCTCTTGTCTTGAATATGATTCCTAGTTGCTATGTCCTATGTATTATTGTTTTCGTCAAAGTAGGTCTCTTCATTTAAACTAAGATTCATTTGCTTTGTAAATTAATCGAGTTGAAGAACGTTACCTTTTCCACAGATCCAAGATTCTTCTTACTTCCCCAGAATGTCATCAAAAGTTATCTTCCAACTAAAACGATCTTCCCACCTTGATGAAAATTCAATTTCGAGTTCCACGGCCATTTGCTGCCATTTCTTGCTTTTTTTTTAATAACCTTTCGAAGGATTTCTTTTGGAAGACGATGATTTGGCAGTTCGATTATTCTTAAAATATACTTAAAGTGTAGCCTTAGAGTAAATAACCACAAGAGTGGCAGGCCAGTTTTTATATGAATAAAATGCATGACTGGGTCGCACGAACTTGCTCTTGTAGTAAAAGTTTCATCAAATTTTAAGGGTTGAGTGTAATATAAAACACATAATTAATAATTTTATATGTATTTATCCATTTAATAAATTGAAGAATGGAAATTTAAATATGAAAAAAAAATCATGAAAAAAGTCTTTAAATCGATAAAACAAGTACTTAAAATGTTTCAATCTCAGAATTAGGTTTGCCATCTTAATTCTTGAAAAAATGTGAATTTATGCAGAAAAAAATTTAAAAATTGTTGGAACGGTTTTCTTAAAAAATTAATTTTTTATATACAAAATTTCTTTAAATTTTTTAGAAAAAAAAAATTGGTGTGCCATTTTTAAGAATATAATAATATACATCTAAAACCGAAATTTAAAAAAAATTCATCAACCCGTTTTCTAAAAAATGATTTTTCAAAAAAAAAAAAAAATGTTTGGAGTTTTTTTTTTAAATCCAAAAAATATTTTTTTGAAAATATATGTACGCAGTATTATTTTAACTTGACAGCACCGCTTAAGTAAAAATTTTGATCAAAATCGGTTAAGCGGTTAACGAGAGAGGAAGAAACATATTTGTCTCGTGTGGTGTGTTGCTGTGTGGTGTGTTGTGGCGAAATCGCTTCTGTTCCGATTGCGCCATACCACGATGTGGAGTATATGAAATGAAACAAATACCCAAATGTCTAATATGACATTTGACTGATTGTTAGAAAGAGAAAAGTGTATATTTAGAAAAATAACTCATGTGGACGGAAATTTACTTAAATATTTTAAATTAGAACGCAAAAATGGCGGATTAAAAGTTTTTGTCGGCAAAAATATTTGTAAAAAAAAAAACAACTCGCCTGTTAAAAAAGAAAAATCAAGATGAAACAATAAAAAAAGACATATCCATCTGTACCTACTTTTCTTTTCCACCTTATTCAACATCACAACACACAAGTGTGCACATTCAGCGACACGACACACCACTCCACAACACACCACACGAGATATGTGTGGTTCCGGCTTTAGTTTTTGAAAAAAAAAATCAATTGACAGTTTGTTTTTTTTAAGGAAACAAAACTGATGCTAAAAGTTGTTGAAATATTTTTCGTCTCGCATATTCTGTTTAGAAAAATTGCGAAAAAAAACATTACTCTTTAATTTTTGAAATAATATTTTTAACTTTAACCTATTTTTTTAACCTATGATATTTCTATCTTTTTAGGTGAGTTCAATGGATTACTTTGGTATTAATGGATGACTTGACTTTTATTGTTTTGGTAGGTAAACTAAGATTTTTTTTTTTAAATTAAATGGAATACCGGCGATCAATAAGAATGAGAACTATGTTTAGATGGCAGAGATTAAAACAATGCTATATAACAACTTGGAAGAAATGAACTTTTTAAACCGTTTGATAACCTCCAAATAACATCCTGCCAACTATGTGAGAAGAATTCAATAAGAAATTTTGGAAAATCTAAGAAAGTTTTCGTTCGTATAAAAAACGAGAAAAGAATCAAAATTTGAAGCTGAAATGAACTTCTGTGATAAATCTTTAATTTAGACTGAATCAATCTGTGATATGTTTTCTGACTTCTTTCAACATGTTTATAAAAATCCAGGTTTATGTGATACTAATAGCTGTGTTACTTTAATTAATAATGTGCAACATTTCCCCTAACTAAACTTTGCTATACCGATAGTTATCGAAGCTGTGATAAAAGAATATATTTTAATACTGATAAACTCAATGTTTCATGGACCTGACGAAATTCCATCCTGTAGTTTGAAACAGTTTATTTTTGTTCTAATTCGTCGTCCATTGTCTTATTTATTTAATTTATCGTTAAAAAGCGCAATTTTCTCGGACCAAGGAAATCATCATTAATTATGCCTACCCTTGAACAAGAAAGAAAACGACAGTAATAGAGGTATTGCCCAGCTATCTTGTATCCCGAAAATATTTGAAAACATCCAATGTTACTTTGTAAAGCATAATTCAAATTAATTGATTCCTCTGGCTTTGCAGAAAGGAAATCATCTGCTACTACTTTAATTGACTTCTACACTGAAACTACATAATAATGAAGAATCAGGAAGGATTGCAAATTAAAGCCATTTATTTAGATTTTTCAAGAGCCCTTAATCGTGCTAGTGACATCTTAATTCGGATAACTTATTTCAGTCGTATTGTTTTTTCCAAGTGGGTCCTAGTGAGGCTTAGATCCTATCTCAAGGATAGAACTTAGTGCATGCTTACTCGGTGTTCCCCAAGGAAGTCACATTAGCCCTCTATTATTTGTGTTATTTATTGTTGATATTATGTGAAACGTTCAAAGATTCTTATGTTACGATACTAAATGATTCCTTTCGGTTCTAAATTTTGTAGATAAATAAAAATAAATCAATCAGCCTTATTGTGAGTTTCACCCGAACAACATACAACCTTAAAATTTTCTATTCGCCCGGAATTTTAAAAGCTATTGTGAGTTTCACCCGATTGAAATTTACGTTTTTCGCCTTTTGCTCTCTCGTTCGCTCTATTAAAAATAGGTAAAAATTTAAACTGTCAATCGTATTATATTCTGCGCGAAATGAATGCTGACAATAAGAAGAATTTTTGGAACGTGAAATAGTTTTCGGGTGAAACTCACAATGGGCGAAAAAAATTTCCGGGTGGAATGTTGTTCGGGTGAAACTCACAATAAGGCTGAATGAGAATTGATGCTCATGCGAAAATTTTGTCGAAATCTTCCAACAAAATTATCACGATTAAAACTTTGATAAAATGAACTGAAAACTTTTCAAGTGCGACAGATTTCTCACCTTTTTTATGAAATAGTGTCCCGGTGAAAAATTTATTTTACATCGTTTACATCAGTTTTCCAGAAAATTCAACTAATAACGATCATTATTTTATGGGAATTTCCTAAGATAGATAGGCTAGGGATATGGCAACCATTTACAAGAGATATCAATAATTTGAAAAAAAAAAATGAACATAGGTTGTTACAGATTATTCAATTCAACTTAAACTTTTTACTTTAAGCTTTATGACACCAAACAAGATTTAACTAGATTTTAGGTCATGTTCTACTTTCGAACTCCCGAGATTTAAATATTCTATTACCTATTCTATTGGTTTTATGCTCTAATTTTGCAAGCAAACCCAAGTGACCTCCACCATCTGCTCGATATATGACAACCGTTACAGGAGTGATAATTAGAAAAATGTTATGTGAAAGGTATTTGTAGGTATTAAAAAAAAATAAAAAATACAAAATGGCCACCAACTAATCTAACATCAATGAGTTTTCTCGAAATTAAATTTTACACTCTGGGTCGGCTGCGTGCTCAGTTAGCAATAATTTAGAAGAGGATTTTTTTTAAATTGCACATCAGCTTATGTGTAGCTTTTAGAGTTGCGTTTCTGTTGTGGTTGTTGCACTTTCCTCTTCTTTCGGCATAGTATGTCAAATACATACTTGTACATACTTCTATCTATATGTACTATTGTACATGTACTGTACATATACAAATAGTCATCATCCATTTGCAGTGCAATGTTGAGTTTGCCATTTTATATTTATTACAATAATCTCTTTTTATTTCAATCTCTTCATCTGCACCGCACAAAAAACACGCGAACAGAAGGAAACCCCTTCGCGCAATTCCCCTCTCTCCTTCTCTTGGTGGATTGTGGGATACCGAAAAACAAGACTAAAAAAATAACGAAGAAAATATGATTTTTTCCCGTTTCTTTATGTATACGTGTGTATCTGTATTCGGTTGCACATTAATAAAATGCAAAATGCAGTCCGCCCACCTGCCTTCGTCCGTCCACCAAGGCATTCATCGCACCATCGACCACTACCACTTTCCACCTCTTGCGTAGAATGTGTGCATTGTGCACCTATAACTAGGGCGAGCGAAGGTAGGGGAGCTGCTCATTCTGCTCCACATGAGCCCAGCTGGGATGGGATGAGAACTCCAGGGAGGTGCAACAGAAAAAAAAAATTCTAGAATAGTGTACACATTTAGATGCAGCAGCAGCACCCAATTTGATTAGAGGGAGGGGGATGTAGATGTGGCGGAATAAGAAGAGGAGCAAATCAGTGAGCACCATCATGGTTCGTGAATGGCATGGGCATGTTAGCTGTTGGTTGTTGGAAGTGGGAAGGAGGAGCAGGAGCAGGAGCAGGAGACGAACTGGGATAGGGGAGCATAGCACCCAAACAGGCGAATGGGAAGGTCGAACATTTTTCGCATTTCCTCTCTTTTGTATTTTCTATGCCAAGTGTGCTGGAGCTAAAGCTGACGCTGCCTGCTGAGTGTGTGTGTTGGTTGACGATGTGATTAGGACAGGACGTGCTATACAGCCACTGGAACTGTACTCTATACACACAGTTCAATATCTCGAACTTTGGGATTGAACTTTAGAGATCTAAAGCGCACTCACACCCAAAACGCCGCAGTGGGCAGCCAGCCATCAGCCAGCAAGTAAGCAAGCAGCAGCATAGTTCTCTTCGGTGTTGTCGCGATGGTGACGCGGCGTTTTGTCCAGCAAAATCGTAGATTAATATATAAGCCAATCTCTTAGCCGTGTTTATTTCATTATTCTATTTCCAAGAAACTCTGTGTTTTTGCAAATTAAGAAGACAAGGAATGAATTCCTACATGGTGGTAATGGAGGTGAAGGTGGCAGTGGCAGTGATGGTGGTGGTGATGGTGATGGTGGCATTAAATAAAACAACAGATAAAAGTATCTGTGTGAAAAAAAAGAGTAGCTGTAGGAGGAAAAATGTATCTTTTTCTTGTTGTCGCACTGTTGCCTACCCCAAAAGTATATAATATACTTTTCTACATACACACAATTTATTATTTAATTTTTTCTTTTCGGTTTTTTTTTTAACTTTATTTTACTTATTTTTTCTTTTTGTATATTTTGTATGTCGTTCCTTTGGGTTTGTTTTTCTTTTTTTTTTCGGCGGCGACGGCGACGGCAACGACGATGGCAGCCAATAGCAATGTTGAATGTGTTAGTGCTACTTGGATAACTGTTTGACTCGGTTCGGCAGTCAGCGGGTTTTCGATGTGGTTTTGGTTTGTTTTCTTCTTCCAAATCTCTCACATACAATTATAGAATTATTTGAGTATTTAGAAAATACTTGGACAATGTAAGGAAAGAAATAAAACCAAGAAAAACAGCACAAACAAAAAAACTACCTACCTACTTAAAACACTGTAATATTTGTATTGTGAAGTGTATTTTGATTTGTCTCGTATCTGTGCATTTTGTCACCCTCTACCACCCCTTACCATCGCCCAGCCAAGCCATCCAATCAATTTATTATAATTTTAAATTCATGAAAACAGAAATAAATAATAAAACAAAAACAAAAACAAAAAAAATAATAAAACAACAAAAACTGATCAGGGCTAAACTGCATTTGTATAAATCCCGATCCCCCCATGTACATACCTACCTATAGTTAAGTTTTGAAGTATTTTGTATCTATTGGTTTGGGGTTATTGAGATGCAAAGTGAAGTGTTAGTGCAAAGTGCAAGTGCCTCGCGGTTTCACTTAAATCTGTTGCCAGTGCTGCGATTACACTTATAGATAATTGATTAAGTTATTTTTGAGATTACGAAAAATAGAACAAAAACATATTTTTTGTTTGTGTGTAAAGTTTTTTTTTTTTTTTAAAAACATTTATCGATTTAACGGTTTTTCTTTTTTCAAATCCTGTCGAAGAGAAATGTGCAGTGAATTGCAAAACTTTTATGCAAATGGGTCACCTGACGAGCAATTTTACTACTACTATCAATATGTGAGTGATATACATATATAAAAAAAACTCAATATTTAAGTTAAGGCTTTTTATCATTTTAATTGAATTTTAATAGAAAAAGTAAGTACCTACCTACTTTATTTGAGAAGCTATACCTGTATAATATTGACAAATTTTTGATATTGCAGTATGAATATATAGGTAAATATTCTTATCTTCATGTATGCTTCTTTCAAGCTGTGGTAGGAACTTTACCTTACCATCATAGGTATACCTTTTTAAATGCTTGTCTTTTGTTCAACATTTGAATCTAGTTATGCGAGTTAATGTTTTTTCTATATGACTACAAACATTTTTTGCTTAGATGCTACCCTAGTTTGTGAACTTTCTTTTTTATTTGTATGTTTTTGCTTGATTACTTTTTTGTGTTATTTTGATTATAAAGATAATTTCACAAATCTAAAGTTGAAATGCACACTAATCGTATACCTACAATACCAATTAATTTTTCTCTCTTATATGTATAAGGGATATAAATTGTAGCAAAATGCAAGATACGTACATACACAAAATGAACCAAAATAGATACGTTAGAAAAATAATTTAGTGTTCTGTTTTGTAACGTGATTTAAAAAAGGCATTACAACGCGTCCGTCAGCTCTTATTTTGTCTAATAGTATTTTTTCTCTAAGTTTTTTTTTTTTTTTTATTTTTATAAAAGTAGATACATTTGGTAGCACAACAGTTCATGAACAACCAGGGCCTAGTGACTTACAACTCTCAACCATTCCTAGGTTTTTTTGTCTGCAGGAATGGAGGGGACCTACGGCTAAGGTGATTGGTACTTTTCATGACAGGAGATACTCTTGAAGGATTTATCATTTCCTGGCAAGAGGCAGTAGCCTTGAAATTTTTTTTTTATTAGGTGGCTGGGAATCGAACCCAGGCTCCTGGCGTGACAGTCCTCGGAGTTTTTTTTTTAGGTGAAAACATTCTCCTCTCTAAAACTTCTAGGATTCTCTCTAAAACTCCAGATGACAAGGTTTTTTGAAAACCCTTTTCCCTAAAGAAAAAATAATGTTAAACAACTACAGTTACTTTGTACTTTGTGGACCAAAATAGTTTTAACATTTATTTCGTCCCATGTTCATCTGAGCCATGATTTTGTATGCGACAAAAAATCGAAAAACCACAGCAGGATCGTCATTGTTACAGTAATTTGTCGGCCATTTTATTTCTTAGAAACATTTGGGAAATGTTTCATTTAGTATGAAAAGCTTCTACATATTTTTATATTTCTCTTGTTTATTAAAAAAAAGCAGGATTGATAGTTGTAGGTTTCACTTTGGTAGGTATACCTAAATATTTTTATTATTTATATCTTCACAGCAATAAAGCACTCATCTTTTACTCAGAGGATCTAAAGAAATGTTTGAATTTTGTCGTCCAAAATGGGAAACAAAAAAAAAAAAAAAACATTAAATAATTGTTGCAAAACGACCAAAACTCACATTTTAGAACGTTTCCAAAAGCCTTAAGATAATGACTTTAATTTTTCTGTTTTTTTTTTTGTTCGTATAAATGCTGCTGGTTTTGATAGCATGAATGCTTTTATTTAAATTTGATATAGAATTATGAGTGTTCCTACGCTATCGACGCGACGATATTATACATATTTTATGATCCTCGGGTCAGGTCATTTTTTTAACTACCATACAGTTTTCTTCAGAAAAACTTAAATATTTTTTATACGATAGGTCTGTTAGTTTTGGTGATTTGTTAAATTATACTTATTTACATGACCGATCAAGTACCTGTACAGTCAATAGAACGAACACTAATTTTTAAAGAAAAATTATGGCTGATTGTCAAATGTTATTTGAATTGTTTTTAAAAGGACAGATGAAACGGATTTTACTAAGTACATTCCATGCCTCTAGACAAATGCCATGGCTATAAAATATAATAACGATCGTGAAAAAGTAGAGGTCGATACGCCAATTGGCGGTTTTAGGGCTCGCCGTGTCGTTTTATTGGTTTTTTTTTTTGTTTTGTTGACCGGAATAACGATGAGTAATATGTTATTTTAGCATTTTTATCTGAATATAAATTTTTTGTTATTGTCAGATGTCCGCCACAAATTGATAACAGTTTTTCGTAGAGGGGTCAAAAGGGGGGGGGGGGAAGCTATCTTAACCCTTTCAGGAGGTAGGGACAGTTTTAGAAAAATTACTTAAAATTAATATAATTTCTAATTAACCATTCGTTTTTTTTTTGTTTTCGATTTAGAATTGATATACGCATTGACCACAAAAAGCCAATTTAGCACTTCATTTCACAATTTTGAAAAAAATTTGTCTAAACTATTAAAAAAAAAAATTTTTTAATCAAAATTTTGAGTTTAAATGCGATTTTTTTTTAAACTATTGACAAATTAATTTAATTTAAATTTAGGATTAAAGAACAAAACCGATGTAGTACTGTAACGAAGCGTTACACTTTCAAACCCCAAACCCAATGCAATATTTAATATTCACCGCCAGCCGAACTCCCATCAGCACCCTACATCGTCATCTGATAAGCATAAAATCATCCTCCAGCACCCTACAATCAAACGCACAATCGCCCACCTCTCACCACACACCGACAGAGTATCAAATCAACAAGATCAACGTCATCATTGGAAATAATGATTTTTACTTCATCAACGTTACAATTCACAGTTTGTCGTTACCGCAAATATAACAAGAGGACGTATGAAATGTCAACAATTAGAAGCTTATTGACTTGAGATTTTCTGGTTTGCGAATTAGAAGAGCAGAGTCTAAGTTTCCGGCTCATTTCAGTTTGTAGCAACTGCGATAGCTTCAGGTTCCTTTCGTGGTGCATTTGTGCATACGTAAAGCTAACCTTTTTGGTTCTAAAAATATTCCGTGGTTATTCCCCTCTCGCTTTAGTGAGTAGTGGGCTGGAATTAGATTCCTACCGATATTCCCCTCTTGCTTTCGAGTGAGCAGCGGGCCACTTGTTATTCCTTTGGGTTAGCCGGAGGCTAGAATCAGATTCCTACCGATATTCCCCTCTTGCTTTCGAGTGAGCAGCGGGCCACTTGGTTATTCCTTTGGGTTAGCCAGAGGCTGGAATTAGATTCCTACCGATATTCCCCTCTTGCTTTCGAGTGAGTAGCGGGCCACTTGTTATTCCTTTGGGTTAGCCGGAGGCTGGAATCAGATTCCTACCGATATTCCCCTCTTGCTTTCGAGTGAGTAGCGGGCCACTTGTTATTCCTTTGGGTTAGCCGAGGGCTGGAATCAGATTCCTACCGATATTCCCCTCTTGCTTTCGAGTGAGCAGCGGGCCACTTGGTTATTCCTTTGGGTTAGCCAGAGGCTGGAATTAGATTCCTACCGATATTCCCCTCTTGTTTTCGAGTGAGCAGCGGGCCACTTGTTATTCCTTTTGGTTAGCCAGAGGCTGGATTCCTATCGTTTTTCCCTTCTAAGCGAATCTTGTGGGTTGAGTTTACTCCTGTGGCCCAAATCAAACCAGCTTTGTATATGAAATACGCTGTTATTTAGAATAAGTTTTTAATGAAATTGTAAGATTGTAAACACATAATTTGTTGAAATAAAGTTACATGTTAAATCTGGTAAATAGTTACAGTTCTTACTTTCTTAACCCGAGTTTTACTTTCTTTCTTCGGGAATACCCTGGACTTCGACGAGCTTACCTCAGCCTAGAGAAAAAAAGCATCACAGTACCTACTTCATTGTAAGTGTGGCCGTTGTTTGCCGTTGTTTTTTATTAATTTTTTTTTCATTTTAAGTCATTTTTTTTTATAGAATTGCCCCTACCTCCTGAACGGAGCGAGATAAATCCCCTCCCCCCTTCCACAGTAAAAAAATGCTTGTTTATCAATTTTTGGCGCCAAAGTTATCGTACTCATTTTTCACTGTCACATCATAACCAGTTCAGAACGCAATAGAATCTTAGAGATTTTTTTCTTCAAGAAAAGAAATGAAAAAGCTACAAACAATTGATCTGATTTTTACCAGATGAATTGCGCCCCTATGGTTCCGGGTACGGATAGCAACCTCTTTAATGTAGAACTTAAAGGTTTGCCTCAAGATGAATGTTAAATCCTTACTTCTCCGAACAGAACACAAACCTTGAGGTATGTCGTACTGTTGAATTGATCCGCAGAAGATGTTTGGATCCTTTTGTAATGGGGAGCAAGACCAGATAGGGAAACACTGAGTGTCATTATCAAACACAATTGGGTGATCCAACTATAGGAGATCGAATCGTTTGCGCCTTCGATGTTGACATATTTTAACTGGGTGAATACCTGGGGCATTCAAAGTGCCCTGGTTCCAATTTTTGCAAGCGCCCATAAATGAAAATTAAAACAAAACTCAAATGGTTGTTGTTAGGTATTTAAAAAATTTATTTTTAAAATAACATTAAACATTTTTTGTATTGTCATTTTATTTTATTTTTTGTAATTATAGAGATATGGAAGTGTTTATGCGCACTTAATCGGGTTTCTTATAACTGCGCAACCCGCATAAGTACCTCTCAAAACGAGGCATTTATGGTTACGCACTTATCCGGGTTTTACTGTAGTGGCTAATTCGAAAAAGTGCAGAAATATGAAAGAGCACATCGTGATTTCGATAATGAAAAGGTATAGTTCCATAGTGCCTTCTATTTCATAAGATTTGGCAACTAAATTTCAAGTTAATCCTCTTCGGAAAAACTGCTTCTTTGATTTCACTCAGAGGTGGCTCAGCACAGAAAAACTGGTTCTCTAACATTAAATAAGATCCTAAGATGAAATAAGATGTTTTATTTGTATCCTAAATTGACTTTTTGGTCCATTATCCCATAATAAGATAGGTATGTATAATGTATGTATGTATGTATGATGTTTTTTTCTTGTTTTTCTAATTTAATCGATTCGATGAATCATGTAGGTATACCTATGTAAACATTTATGTATGCACAAAAAAAAAAACAAATAACACGAAAGAGAACACACAAAAACGGCATTTACAATAGAACACATAACAACCAACGTTTTCCATTTCTTCATCGTCTCCCCAACCTCCGCCCCACTTTCGTCTCCTCTTAATAAAAGCCTGACTGATATTATGTATCAGATTTCCGTTTAACTCTAAATTTACTCTTCGTTCTTTTCTTTATCAATCTCCGTCCTCACATTCTCTGCACACAATTATTTTGTATATTAAATTCCAAAACTTGCCTCCCCCGAGCCCCATCAAATTATAGGTATACGTATAAAGTACAATATTGCTGGGCAGGGCTCCACCTTAAAATATACCGAGTTGCTAACAGCTTTGACCAGGACGATATGGCGACGACGAGAACGACAGAGACGAAGACGGTGGCGATGGCAGCGCAGCATGGGCAATTGATTTATCATATAAACACAACACAGCAGCAGCAAGCAGCAATGTGCGAGTTGCGAATGTAAAGCTCCCTCTACCTTAATCCAATCAAATGACATTCTTGAAAGTTTCATATTTATAACTTCGCCATTGTTCTACAATTTGCTTGAAAATTACTCAAATCATTGTTCCTGCAGCAAAATATCATCGAATTTGTTCGTGTTGCTTTAAAAAGTCTAAAGATAAAAATCACCGTCGGTCGGTGAAATTAGTCGAATCCAAACATTACACCGTTCAGCATGTTAATGTGTCTCCAACTTGCAAAAAAGTTCTATCCACTTCTAGTTCCATACCACATAACACAAAGAAGGTATCCCAGGGCCAGGCAGATAATTTGTTGAAAAATAATGGCAACAATGACAGTGACACATGTCAAAACACGGTCGTTTCAAACGATAAAGAGACGAGAAGTCCACACTCGCCCAAAAAGATCAGACGAACGAGAACGACGCACACGTGCGTCCTCATAGCTAGCAAGTCACTAACTGACTGTTCAGATTTAGATTCTCAGACTGAACAAAAATAAATTTCACATGAACGTGAACTCAACTTAGCGTTGGCCGCCCCATCAACTATGGTAGTCTTAATAACGTACCAGAAACAAAGTTGTTGTGAATGTTGCACTGTCATATTATAGCCCCCGAGTGCTTCGAGGCCCAAGCCCCCTTGAAAACAATCAAGCGCACATCACGCCGAACAGCTGTTTTTCCTCTCTATCTCTTACTTGTCCTCTCTCTTTCGAGTTATACTAGTGTTATGTTGTCGGTATAAAATTAGCAACCACATGGTTCGTTCTATTTTCGCTTAACGAGCGAATGACGACGACAGCTCTTTTTGTTATGAATTTAGAGTTTCGATTCAAGTGATAGCGGAGGCGGCGCGGCGCGCGCGGCGGCGTTCGTCAGGCCTTGCGGATGTTTCTTCGTTGCTTGCTTTAGTATTTAGTTACTACAACTTTGGCTGCATGCCGGTCGGCCGCTCGAGCTCGACGAGTTTTTGTTTTTCGTTCTCCATCCACCGTTTTTCGTTCTCCATCCACCATTTTGCGTCAATTAAACGACCGGACCGGTTGCTGTTGTTTAGGTTATGTTTTATGTGTAAATGTGAGGAGCGTCGACACGATGTGGTCGCGGAGCTTTATCAAGATTTTAATTATTGGTTCTGTTTTGCTTGAGATTTTCTGCTGTGTGTGGTTAAGCTGACGTCTGCGCCGAGTCTGGTTGCTTTGGCTATGGCTGGTGCTGCTACTATTCCTGCTGTTAGTGAAATTGGTGTGTTGCTCATGGCATTGTCGTTTATCGTCATCACACACTGAGTTGTGACTTGCGAACACGTAACACCGACGTCGACGACGATGTGTAGTGTTCTGTATCGGTTTGTCGGTCATGGAAATGGAATGCATGCATGGGAATTTAAAATAGATTATTGATTGTGTGTCAGGTTTAAGTTGTTTAGTACTTTTTTGTGTACTTTTATTTAGTACTTTTTGTTTTGGATATGGATATTTGAATAGTAGCATAGGTTTCTTTGTAGTTTTAATTTTTGACATCATATAGAAAAAGTTAAGCTCTAGGGCTTTTAGCAAAATACAAATATTTGTCCTGGATTTTTCGCAAATCGTATGCGATAATGAATAATAAGTTGACTTCAAGATTAAGATTATCCTTACCAGTTCCAGTCAGATTGTGGCTTTCAGAGTAGTCATAGATATCAGTGGAAATCCGAACAAGCTGTTGTTTTAATTCTTAAGAGGTACCTACATAAATAATCTAGAAACTCGAAAGTTGCACAAGAATCGTTTATGAATCCTTTAACCGTACAAGGCTCTTTAAATAATATAATGTTATTTATTTGTTAATGGTAAAGGTCAATTTAGGCTATACAATTATACCAGAAAACAAAAAAACATGAAAAGGACATGAATAATACACAAAACCATAATAAATGTTATCACTTCATCAGTACAAATAAATATAGACGAATTGATCGAAACCAAGTCGTTTATAAATAACATAAATAATAAATGAACAAAATGGCTTCCATAAGTATCACCCAAATTACCTAACAAAGAAAAGATCCAAACACACATTTCACAGAATCAACTAAGTCGTTTATTCAAAAACAACCGTCACGTCGGTCGCTCTCTGAAAACTCTGAAAAAAATATTCATATGAAAACAGTATTCTCTAATATTTAATCTCAACTAATTTAATAACCAAAATAACTCCTCCAAACCTCAAAAAATAAAAGAAAAAAAAAACTACTATGTACTAATTTAATTCAACAACAGCAACACTTTACTCAGCGCCCACCATCTGTGTTTACATTCTCATAACAACGTGAGTGAGTAATCGGCTGAGAACGAAACAATATAATAAAAACGTACTGAGTTCATAATAATGTTAATAAAACTGATTTGCAGAGTCAACAGACAGTAATCGTGTTTGAATTTTCCCATGGTATACCTACATAAATATTTTTCCTTCTCTCTTCCGTCATATCATTTATTCTTTGTTCGTTCATGCGCAAAAGTGAGCAAGATAAATATTTCACACAAATTTCAATAATAAAAAAAAAAAAATGCTTTAGTTTTCTCTTTCTCGCTCGCTTATAATATTTTAAGCTTTAAACGACGACGACGGATGGCGGCAGGTATCACCAGGGATGAAAATGCGTGGCAGAGAGAAGGAAAGTAAGGAATTATAAATTTATCTCTAACATTTTATGATGAAATGAAACATAAATAAATAGGAACAAAAAAGTATTGAATAAATTTTAAAATTTAATATTCCAAAAAAAAAAAAACTGAAGAACTACCTTCATACCAGGAGATTTTTGTCCGTCGGTTACTAGAAACTTTCAGTTTTAAGAAGCGAAGTACAAGAGAAATAGGTACAAGGAGCAAGGAAAATGAAGAAAATTGCTGAGTTCAACAATTTTGGGATATTATTTTTAAATTTCTTTTCATACTTCACATCGTGTGCTTTCAGCTAAGAGACTTTAAAGGGAAATCTTGTTAAAGGGGTCAATACGAATGACAGATGATACTTCGACAAACAATTATAACTAAAAAGTGTATACAAAAATGTCTTGGTAAAACAAATGAAGTAATACGAGCAGCGTTGCCGGAAAATAATTTTTGTAAGTGACACCGCTGACAACAGGAAGTGCAATTTTTGGCCACTGCGTGCCATTAACGGAAATTGTTAAAAAAAAAAGTTTTGTAGATTATTTCAAAAAATTTTATTGATTGCATGTCAGATAAAACTTTAAAAAAAACAATAGAAGTTTGTGTGTAGTATTAAATGTTGGCAAGTTTCAGTCTTCATTATTTCGTTAACTAAAAAAGTGATTTTATTACTTTGTAGGAAAGGCGATTTGTACTATCCTCATTAAAGGTCAGCTAGTTTCAGAAATTGGTCAGGCTTATATTTTTTAATCAAATCAAAGTGCTATTTTAATCCTTTGAGTGCCACAGTGCCATAAGTGCACGATCGTGCCACATGGGCAATGCCTAGTTCGAAGATGAGAACGACTTAATTACCACCAAGGGCTTTGGTACCAACTGATCTATGTTCTAAAAGTCACCAAGGGTATACTAATTGCTGATAGTGCTACATTAGAGGCGTTATCCGAGCGAAAGCAAGCTGTTACCAAGAGAGGCGTAGGGACGCCCTGCTGAATCCAAACTTAATAGGGCCGTTCTACTTTCAAACATAAAAGTGCGATAAAATATTTAACATACTATTGTACTATTGAGTAAAGTAAGAAATTGTGCTCCGTACGAAATAAACTGTCATCCCTGGCGATGACAAGCTGTAAAACACTGGCTCTTTAAAATGCCATCAGCTGAAGAAGAAGGACACAAATAAAGTGAAAAACATTTTATCGCCTTTAAAATTTGTACTAGATTACCATCAACCACCCGAGAGCAGTCTACACAGCTGGTGCATGTTTTTTTTTTTCTTCTCTTTTTTTATTGTACATGTGAAAAAGAGATAGTATATTGTGTGTTGATATTGATGCACATTAGCCTTGTACCCCGCGACATGAAGCTTGATAATAATAATTGAGCAAAAATGGAGGCGAAGCAGATGAGACGAGAAAACCAGAGCAATACTGTACAAGACTAGGTTAAAGATACGCGAGTGAGTGAGTTGCATGAGATAGGGTTTTTCAAATGTGTGCGTTTTTTGTTGATAATAATGTTTGTGTGTGTAGTGTAGGCAAGGAGAAGGACTGCATTCATAAAATTCCAGAGATTCCAACAGAACTGGTGTTGCCTGTTGTTTGATGTGTACTATCGAGTAGGTTGAATTTAAGGGGGGGACCTTCTCTGCTTGTCGTTGTCGGCCGATCGAATTTCGGTAGCGTATCGTAGTCGTAGGTCGGTTGTAGAGTGACAGGCAGATTTTGTTTGTTGTTGTTGCTGGTTTGGTCCAGAAGAAACTGGGGAGCTGGTTTTGGTTTCTTTCAGTTCGTTTTGTTGGAGTCTGAATGGGAGAACATAATGAAGTATCAGTATCAGAGAAATAAGTGAAAGAAGTACTGGTTGGTAACTGGTATTTAACATATTAGGAAAAAAGAGCGTGATTGCAAGCAAGGGCGCTCGTGAGAGCGTCGTCGGTGACGGTGATGGCGTACGGCGAATGACATTGCTTACTGTGGTCGTGGTGGATAATCGTGCACTGTTGGTGATTATAGTAATAATAATAAAATCGACAAAAGCGGCAACCCTCAACCGCACACACCGGAACGAGTGCGCGGAACAGATAAACGGCATTGCCCATTTTGTGTTTGTTGTGTCGAGTCGAGAATTGGTAGTTATTGCCAGCTTTCTGTTTTTATTCGGTCTTTTGGTTTGGTTTATTTATTTTTTTTTTTTGCAAAGATGATATTGTTGACAGAGATAAGAAGCAAAATGACTGAAGGTGTTTATGTTGGAAAGGGAGAACCAGATGCCAGCAACTTCCGACGACGACGACGCGATAAACTCTTAAGAAGAAAATTATATACATAGTTGTTGAGCTAAGTCGGTCGAAATTGAAAGAAGCTTTGTATTTGGCTCGAACCTCTTTAAGTTAGAAGATTGATGGTTTTTAAACGGTTTGGATTGGAATGACGTTGTTGGCGCTCGCTCAATTTTCGAGTCGATGAAGAAATGGCTGATGATCCATATGTGTGTTTCGTAACATCAAGTTGTTGACTTTAGTTCGATACCTACCTACTGGCCGTATATCATGACACTTGTTTTAACTCTCAAGTCTTGGGCCACCGTTGGTTCTTGGTGAATGGATGTATGGATTGGTTATGGATAATGCTAGGGCGTTGGTGTAGCTTGTACTGTTGAATTATGCATGGTAGAGTGGGGTTTTGCTCTTTGTGGTAGATGGTGGATGGTAAAACGAGGCAATAGTTTTCATCCATCGCTGTCGTGTCTTTTGTTCTTCTGTTAAGGCCTTAGGGTGGCTGGGGCTGCTGTTGCACCGATAGTTTTGGAGTGTTAGTTGTTGTTTGACTGGATGCATGCTGCATTGAGGAGTTGCTCATTGGGCACCGATGATGATGATAGTTCTCTTTCTCTCCGATTCTTGGATTATTTATTTACTCTTTTTTTTTTTTGACTGTTTAGTTTTGATAACAAGTGCGAATGGTAGCAGCAACTA
This sequence comes from Epistrophella euchroma, assembly GCA_947049315.1. NCBI lineage: Eukaryota > Metazoa > Arthropoda > Insecta > Diptera > Syrphidae > Epistrophella > Epistrophella euchroma. The sequence goes on along the minus strand of OX346247.1, from coordinate 102,994,327 downwards.
GATAGATATTTCTGGTTCTTTATTTTTCTTCTTTCTTTTTCAGCGTGTTGTGTCTCCCTGTGTTTTTGCTTACATATATCAGGTTTCATCGGTTGGTTGGTTGGTCGGTCGGTCGGATGGATGGCGGCTGACACGACTGCGACCACTATGTCTACTTAGTGTTGTGGAGTTTTTATATTTTTGAGCAAAAGCACGGCGCATGGTGTCGTTGGTTATGTACATAAGTTTTGATTGCGATTAGAAGGTATTCAGCTCGTAGTTTTCATTGTGGTAGTGGTAGTAGTAGATTGGAGCAACAAATAGAAGGATGTTGTATGCACACGCTCTGTTCCTGCCGCGTAGTGCGCGTTGCAATATAATTGTAGATTTTGCCGACTGCATTCGGGGTGCCAAAAAGTATTACAATACATTTTTTTTTTTGTTTCCATGAAAGAAAAAATAATATTGTGAGACGTGTGAGAGAAAAAAATAAATCTTTCTTCTCAGTTTTCCTTGAACTAACATGTTATGAGGACATTTTCTGCTCTTCTTGGAACAATTTGATACTGTCAAACCAGATACAGTATTGTTGGAATGTGTAGTTTGACACTGATGTGTATGTGAATGTTAGTAAATTTTAAAAATAATAACTGACTAAAATTAGAATAAATTAATTTGAATTTTTTTTTGTTATGTTTCGTAGAAGTGTGAGCAAAGAAGAATTTAAAATATATGTATGTATGTACATACAATAAGTGCCATAACAAAAGATTATAGATTATTTTATTGTTATTGAAAAAAAAAAAAAAAAAAATTGCATTTAAAATGGATGAAGTTGTGTACTAGTGAGTTATTGAATTTCTTTGGATGTTGGAACGAAAGAGAAAAAAGGAAACGTTAAAACAATAGCTTAGTTATGAGGGAAAGAGCGAAACGAAATGATGCTGCGAATAAGCTTTACAACGAAAGAAGAATAAACCGATTTAAGGTTAGTTTTTTCTTGTTTATTTTTCTTGTTTGTTTAAATAAAAAAGTTGCAGGTACATATGTAAACTTATCCTTAGATTGTATTTTCTTTTTAGAGAGAGAGAACAATAAACCAATCTATATTAATATTTTGGCAGTTCTTTGAGACTGTTAACTAAGTATTAGAACGTACTGAATTGGGACTTTATTTTTTGCGTTATATTTTCAAGTACCTATACTTTTAATGACCATTATCAAGGGCAAAATTGAAAGCAAATATTTCCAATACGTGAAAGTATTCCTAAATAGTGTAATTGCACTTTTTGGTTCTTTTTTGCAAAAAAAAAAAATTTTGTACCTTAATTTATAGAAGAAAGATTACGCTTTTCTTTTCAAGACTAACCAGTAACCCTAGAAAGATAATGGGCAAAATTAGTTTTTGTTTTTAATTAAAAAAAAAAAAGCTTGTTAAGAACCAGGGCCTGCAGGAATTGTGGGGATCTACAGTTTATATCCGATTTCGAACGGCTAAGGTGAGCGGCACTTTTCTATGATTTGTCAGTTCCTCCCAAGAGGCAGTTCCTGTGAAAACAGCATTTCCGTTTTCAGATGGCGGAAAGCGCATTAGATTTTACAAATGGCGTCGAATGTCAATTGCGTTTTTGTGAAGCAAAAAGAACTTGAATTTAAGTAAATAAGCAATGGAACGCTATACCTATACTCCCGAAGAACACGCAATAATTGTCAAAATTAATTTGACAAACAATTCGTAAAAGTATTACACTCGCACATTTGCCCATGGACTTTCTACACGCGACACAGTTGGGTCATATTGCCTAGGATCCCGAGTTCAGATATCGCAACATAAAACTACAGACGATCAATTCAATCATATTTGGTTTTGAAAAGATAATCTGGTCAATTTTCCGGGTTGCATTGCTACTTTTGGTTGCAAAATGGCTGCGTCCACAGTACGTTCCAAGTATAGGTACATATATGCCTCGATTGTTCTTACAAGAAATGGAATCCTCAGTTGTATGGATGAGGCATATTAGGCATGTATTAATTTATAGTTTGTTATCCAGTTAGTTTTTAGTTAGATCCAGCACTGGTAATCCATCAGAACTGGTGGCCTTGTTCTTCATTAGTTTTTTTTTTTATAAGTAAGTTATCTTCTTAATTAGGTGGTGGAGCTGGGTCTACATTAGGTGGAAGCGGGTTTATTTTATTTATTATATAATATACATGCTGATTATGGAATCCGCTAAACTGCATCCGCAGTGAATCGCAGTGTTAATTCAGCCGCAACATTAGCCCTTCGAAAAGTACGCACATTTTAGATATTACGTCTTTTACCACACACTCGATTTGGTTAGTAAATTGATCCTTTCAAGTCTACAAAACACTAGATTTCTATGTGATCATAAGCTTTGGAAACCTAGTGCTAATTTCAACATATTAGACCTGCTCAAAATTCAATTAGTCGAAAGCCGTTATCTGCAGTCTTTCTCGACTTAGCGTTACAATCCTCGAAAACACCGTTTTTCGGACAAGTTTGATAGATCTGTCGCGTATATCTGCAGGGAAACTGCATAGGTAATGTCATAAAAGCAGTCATGCGGTTATGCCATCTTACCTAGGCACCTGTCTCGCCTATACATACTTATGTATTTCTTGAAATCCATCATTGAAAATGTTTGGGTAAACAAGATTATCTATTAAAAAAGTTTTAAGGATACATAGAAAAATCTACAAAGGTATATGTCGCGTCTAACACAGCTGAAATTTATAGAAAAGAAAGCAAAAAGGTTGGTACATACCTACAACCTAATTTACCTGATGTATGTATGAATGAATAAACTTCAAACCAATTGGAGCTTCAATCAACCTTGGACCCAACGAGCTTACACCGGCCTAAGAAAAAAAGCTCAATGCACCCATTTCGTCTATCAGCTGCCTACATAATGTTCCATTATGTAAATTTGTTTCCCAAAAGATGGCTGCGAACGCGAATTTTTTCATATATTTTTGCACTTGTGTCTTACCTTATATTCAAGCTTTCGAAAAGTTTAATTTATTTATTTTAATTGATTGATAATCAAATAAAAAAAAATGACAACTTAATTATATCAGATTAACTAAAGCCCTGCAAAAATATGGCCTTTAATTAAAATTCATTTAACCTTTCATTTAACGGTAGTAAAAGTTGCCTAATTAAACTTTTTCCACACAAAACAAAACAGAAAGAAAAAGCTAACCACATAAAATTTAATAACTCTTCAACGTAGATATACATACATATAGCAACTAACAACACACGAATTAAACTTATCGTTTGCTGCAAAAAAAAAAAAAAGAAGAAAAAACAAATACCTACAAAAATAAACGAACACACACAATCTTAAAATAACGACTCGTCGTTTGTCGAACAAACCACTTTCCATCTCCGTCCCTCTTACGAGTCAACAATCGGCTCTCTTGCTGCTGCCACTGATAACAAAAGCGCTTTTTTGCAAGTTCATTGAACTTGCTTGTATTACATGGATTTGACCTGACCTAAAATACAACACGCTTATGTATGTGGAACAGAAATTCAACAGTGTGAAAAGCTGAGCAGCGCTACGACCGGCAGTAGCAGCATCATAGATGTCTTTGGCTGCGGCGCGGCGACCGGCGTGGTGGTAAGCAAGGCAACAACACTTTAGCAGTATGGCAGCAAAAAGTGTATTTTACAGTCCGTTTTGACGGCACACGAGTGAGAGAGCTTCGGTTTTATACAAAAAATAGAGCAACAGAGAAAACCGATAAACATACAAATACGTCACAAAAATGTGCATTCGAATTGAAGTGGTCTTGGTCTCGCTCTCGCTTTCCCTATCTGCTTTCCGAACGAATAGTGTGCATGCTGCCGGAATTGGATCTGAATCGGACTGCACGTTGTTTTCTACTGTGTGTGTCGGTGTCATGCAAAAAGACTCTCTTTTTTATTCTTGCGGTTTCTCTTTTTCATTGATATTTTGTTGGATAGGTTAGGTTTAGGTCGTAACTGCCGTCGCCGCTGCTGCATCGCGCGCTGTTGTTGTCGGTTGCCGCTACTGTTGGAGCATTTAAATTTTTGACAGCAGCTGTCATTGGGGATAATGCGCATGAAAGGAAATAGTATAAAGTTAAGTATGTCTTAAAATCAGGCAAATAAAATTTATACGGTGGCAGCAACTGATTTGGTATATGAAAAGAGAATTAATTGCAATTAAGAGAGAGAATGTTTAAAAATTATTTTGACTTGAATTGGAGCTTCGTCTGTCTTGCTGTGGTCTGGCCTCTTAACACTTTACTTCTCTGGTCGACCGATACGTTTTGCTCCTCTGGTGTTATGGAGCATTGGGATTAAAGTAGTAGGTATCGTATAAGTTTGACAGCAGCAGAAACTTATTTAAAGAGAGAATGATTATAATTCGTTTTTTCTTGATGCGCTAGGACAAAGAGTTGTGTATTTGTGTGAAGTAAAAGGGTGGCAAAGTGGTGAGATTTAAAATAAGTTTGAAAGCAGAGCAGGGAGTAGGAAAGGAAAGGACAATTGCGTGAGAAAATTTGAATTATCTGGTTCGGGGGGTTGCTGTTGCTGGCGACTGAGACTTGTCATTTAAAAAGTATACACATTTCACATAGTTAAGGGTGGGTTCGTATAATAAATGAGGAGTGGCAAAAAAGCTTTTGGGGAATTTCGCAAGTGGAAGGCAGAAAAGCCCACATGATGACTTTTAATAACACACAGCTAACAGCTATGTGATTACATGATTTTTGCCACAACACTCAGATTATATGTCTTCATACATTTCGGTAATTTTTTTGTTTAGACTTCGAATGTAGCTTTTTTTGTATTTGTTGGAGTGGAGGAAAAAATGTTGAATGCAGTTTTATTTTTTTTTATTCTTGGTGGGGTAGATTTTTGTTCTTACTTTTCTTACATAAGCAGAAGAGAATACGTAACAAACAACGAAAAAGGGGTTTCATTAGTTAATTTCGTTTTGGTAGTCTTATTCTTCAATGATATGCAATTTAAAAAGTTCTTAAAAACAACAATGCCTTTTTATAAGTATGTATAAATATTTTTGTAGGCTAATATACATATGTAAGTACTTATTTACATAATTCAAAGACAAATAGTTTTGGTTTTTGTTACACACTGTACAGTGTACAGTGCTAGAGCGGTGTACATGGTACAGTTATGTTTAAATATTGTATTTTATTATTTCTTAAATTTTTTCAATGTCTTGTTAGAAATGTCTTCACTAAAAAACATAATTTTTGGAGAAGGTTGTCCTATTTTCACCAAACTATAGATTTTGAAATATAATATGTATCTACACTTGTTATTAAGTGTTAACAAACAAGTACGTTAAAACTAGTTTCAAATATTAACTATGATTAAAATATGGTTGTTCCCACATTGGGCGCCATTTAAGAATATTGAGATAAATAAAGTTCCAATGCACTCGGTACTATATTTTCGTAAATTAGGTAAGTATACAGATTTTCTCGATTCTATACACAATACTTTTATATTCGAAACACTTACTTTTGTATATCTGTTGTTGTGTATAGGTTGGGTATGTCATAATTTTAAGATTTAACTAATGATTTTGATTTGTTTTAACTATTTTGAATTACAGACTGCAGAATGGAATACTTTATTGTCGAAAGAGCTTCATTTACATATAGTAACTAAATACAAAGTTGTGGAACTGGATATATTCCTCTTCTGCCTTTACCAGTGTTGTGCGTACCATGCTCGAGTATGAAAGGAGAACTACCATGAAATACACTGCTAAGTGGGTGTTGCACTAGATAGTAATTTCGAAGTTTTTGGCCTTCGAGTTGTGAATTCATTTTGTGCCTTTAGTTTCGACTGGGGCCGGGCACTTTATCCCATTGTATGATTTGAAGACGGCGATGCCATGTTTATTAAGATTTTATATTTTATTATATTTTATATATAGTTTTTAAAGTTTTTGTTAATAATAAAATCATTTCTATTAATTTTTATAGTTTCTACAAGGGCCCAATTATATGAAGTTCCTTGTTAGTTATTTGGGCAATCCTATTGTAAAATTATACGAAACACTCTGTTACATAATTTTAAGTAAAATTAGTTTATGAGAATGGAAGGTCAAAAAAAAAATTAACGAAAAGGAAATTGGAGTTCGGAACTCTTCAACACAAAACCCAATTTTCTTGGCTTCTTCTGATACTGAAGTCGGCCACAAAGGAAATTCAAAATTCTGATGCAAGAATATAGTTTCAATTAAGTGCAAATTTAGTACCTCATTCTCGATCTGCAACTGAAATCCACCCCCTCAAACCATTGGGGGGAGTTTGACATCCATCAAACATACAAATTCAAAAAACTAATGAAGGAACATTGTTCCGAATTTCGAAAACTCTAAATTAAATACTCCAATATTTGACCTTAAATTTGAGTACCAACCAAACACAAAAAAATGGAAACTTTCCATATGGACCTTTAAAAAAAAAGGAAATCGTATTTGATGAAGAATAGGTTCATTAGAAAAAAAATAACCAGTTTGGCCTTTCTGCCTCCACTGGTTTAGTTTTAAGTTACATTTTCCTAACTTTACCGTCGCAATTTGAGGGGTTAGTGTAGGAGTCACAAAAAAATTAACCAGTGTGAGTAGAAAAACTAAACTTGTTATTTTTTCTAACGAACCCATTCTACATCCAATACGTATTTTTTTTAGGGTCGTGTTTAGAAAGTGTTCACTTACTTTTGTGTTTGGTACTTACTTTCAATGTCAAATGGTAGAGTACTTAATTCGAAAATAAGTAGCTCTAAATTTGGAAGTGTGGCGGCCCTAGCTAGGGGGGAGGGGATATTGGTTATAGATCGGGATTACAGTACTAAATTCGCACTCAATTGGAACTGAATTTTTGCATCATTGGAATTTTGAATTTCGTTTGACGGACCCATTTACACTTTCAATACTTTCAAAAAATAAATTTTATTTTAATTATTTTTTGTTGTATGAAATAATTTTTAGAGGAGTATAGTAGTATGTATGTATAAGAGTTACTTCTTGATGAAAATTTCTTCGCAAGAAGGAGTACTCCTGTTGCTTAAGTTAAATAGACTAAGATTTGACTCCTGACCTCTGTCGTCGTGCTGGCTTGACAATCCAAGATAATATTTATTTAACCAGGGGGAAATTTTATGTATTTTTTTTAAGTGTCACATGTTAAGAAAAATTGTAATTTTAAATTAGATTTAAGCATTTAAGTAAAATAGAAGAAGAATTTCGGACCAGCAACGTGGAAAAATATTAGAAATTGTTCGCAGATAAGTAAAGTCAGTACTTTGTTAATGCTTTTTGTGAGATATATTATTTATTATTTTTTAAGAAAAATAGATCAATGTGAAAAATAAAAATCAAATAAAACTTTAGCTGCGAATACAAATGAAAAGACGAAAACTTAGAGAGAACAGTTTTGAAATATATATGAAGAATGTTGATTCTTTGAGTGAATGATGGAAGAAAATAGTCTACGTGGTGATATAAGAATAAAACATCGATTGTACTAGAGCAGATTTTCTATATTTTTGAATAATTTGCTAAATATAACCAAAGCCAGTCTTTTCTCTTAATTTTTTTCTCTTACAATTTCAAGTTGGTAAAAGTTATTGAATGCTTTGAAAAAAAAATTACATCATTCAGCTAAATGAACCTGTAGCAATTAAATTGGTCTTTAATATCCAACAATTTAAGCATATGAAGCTTTAATTAATACCTCTCAAACTATAGCATGTATAAAGTAAAAACCTGATACGCATAACAACTAGCTTATTCGCATATATCACAAAAGGAACTAAGCTTACATTATATACCTACAAAATATGTAGTTTTAAACCATACAGACATTTGTAAGTACATATGTATGTATCTATTGTAAAACACGAGCTACACATAAGTTTTTCGCTTTATTTCCTTCTAAAATATATGAAAATATAAATATGTACATTGTACATGTTAAAGTACACATTGTATCTACATATTTATGTACATAAACAGAAATAACTATGTATATCGACAAAAGTTTCACCAGCAGCAACAGTAATATAGTAGCAGCACCACCAATTGCGGATAAATTTTCGCTTCAATTTTCCGTTCATATATGGTTGGGCACAAATCTGTTTACTGAAAGATAGATATCCCCATGCACTCATACTACCTTGCAAATGATACGAAAATAATGGAAATAATAATAAAAATAATAATAAAGCAAATAGGAAAAATAATAATAAAAATAATAATAATGCACACAATGCGCACTACTCGGTCGATATCGTTATCGCTATTCACATAGTACAAACAAGCACTTCTCTATAACTAGAACAAGACGTGAATTTTAAATAAGCATGAGCGATGGAGATCCAAAAGATGGTTTTGGTGGAGCAGCAGCAGAAGGAAGTGAGGCTGTCGGGGACAACTATAATATAGAAGATGAATACAAAAAAGAAAAAGGAGTATCGAAAATACTATATGTACCATCAGCAGTATGTGATGATGGCGGAGGGTGTGAAGAGGGAGCAGAGGAGGCAGCAGCGCTGCAAAAAGGGTGCTCTTCTGACAGTTTCATAATGATGGAAATTATTAGAAAGCAAAGCTGGCAACAAAGATACAAACCTAACAACGAACAAAATTCTACATTCTTGAAAATACAGTTTTGCATTAAACACATAGACACATTTTAAGGTGTAAGTACGTATGAGGCGTATAAGATAAGCAAGAACAGTGCGCGCACCACGAAAATGCATACATATAATATAGATAGACAACTTCCACCAACAACAACTATGGCGGCCACGACATAAATTTAAACGCGAAAAATAGGAATTAAAAAAAATACAAAAGAAAGAAAAAATGGCTAAAAAATAACGAATAACGAAGAAATGAAAAAATAAAGAAGGCGAACAAAATGTATAACCTTTGCTTATAAAATATGAATGCAAATCGATTGTGAGTCAAAAAAATAATCAAAATGGCGGTAAAGCTGACGTTCGTTGTTGGATTTTAAAATGAAACAAAAAAAAAATTAAAAATTAATTTACAAAATGTAAATTTTATTACGAAATTAGATCAGAAATAGCTCGACGTGAACATGTTTTTATTGTATGCACAGTATTGGCGCCGCTAGTGCAATGACGCATTTTAAGATTTAAATTGTGATAAAGATTAATTGCGCATATATAAATTTTTTATTTGATAAAATGTCTCTTGAATTTATCTACACACACACAGATAAGTTTCTTTGATTTTTTATTTATAAGTTCCAAAAAATTCAATTAAATAATTCAATTTTAGCAGGACCGAACGTAATATTTGCGGGGCCTGAGACGACTAATAAAATAAAATGGCTTATCTTTGTATGGAAAATTTAAAGTTTTTATGTGGTTTTGTTCTTTATATATGCAAGGAATCTAGTTCCTTTCCTAACGACTCATTTTAGTGAACACTGAGGCAAATCGTGGAATAGATCAACGAATTTCAAGTTCACCTCAGATTCGATTCACAAAAGCTTTGATTCTCATCTCGTTAAGCCCACTGATGTTACTTACCATGGAAACATAACTCTCGACATAGCCCAAATGACTAAACCTATCAAATGTTCATTGCATTCCCTTCACCACCGATAGCCTTACTGTCACGGTGACAGTTAGTACTACAAAACATCCCCTTGTTTTATTTCCTGTTACACTTCGGAGAAGTCGAAGGCCTGTTTGTCCATAGTACACAACAAACTGCCTTACACTTGCGTTAGGCCGGCCGCACATTGGATGCGTCAACATACGAATTCATATTGTACTTAAACGTGTGAATACTGAATCGTACGAATCGAGTGCGCACACTGAATACATTTTTCTCCGTCAAATACGCACTGTCCTGGTGACTCATCGCTTTCACGAAGTCCTCTGTGCACACATTTCAATGTTTCAACGTACGAAAGTGTTTAAAAATCCCAACAAGTTCGGATTTGTTTCGTCCGTCGGAAGTAAACGTACGTATACGTATGACTTACTCGCACCCAGTGTACGCACGCCCATAGTACTTAGAAGGTTGGGATTGTTCGTGCGTGTTTGTACGTATTCGCACGAGTGAAATCCGTACGATAACGCATCCAATGTGCGGCCGGCCTGTTATCATATACGTTCGGAGAAATGTACGATCGGAGAAAACTTCCGATCAGACGATTTTTTCTGTTCATGGTATACGAATCGTATCGTATGGTTACGGGAAATTTTCCACTTCTAATTATCTGTCGAAGAAATCGGAAAGCAAATATCTTAACACATCGGATGAATTCGTGATGTGTTGCTGTCATTTTGACATTTCATTGGCATGCACGAATTTGACATTTTCAACGTACATTCATTTTTTTTTTCGTAGATTTGTCCGATTGGCCTATGGGAACGGCTACAATGATACAAAATTCGTACATTACGTATAAATCGGAGAAAATTTCGTTCCGATCGGGTACGATGATAAGGCTTAATAACTATATTTTTTTTTTCGGGAATCCCTCTACGGAGAAGATATCTCGAAATGTAATATCAACTGACTCGTGATATTATAGAAAATACGCACTGCAACATGCAACTAGGGAATAACTATTCCACAAACATGCACAAGGTTTCGATAAGAAGATGCGTTATCATTTGAATTCTTCAATCAAGTTCAGAAGCAAATAGTGCGCAGAGCAGTCGGTAACACGGAAAGCACTTTATTTTATATTTGATCAACAATTAGGGTATGCGAATTGTGATTGATATCACAGACTAGTTCATCATGGCAGCCATTAAATAACATTCAAACTTGTCGATTTTGAAGTAAACAAGGATAAGACCAGTCAAACAAATAATTTGTCTAACACTTAGGAAAAAAATTCGCTATTGGTTAGAAGCTGATTCCAGAAAGTTGAGATGTTCACCTATGTACCTCAGAGTAAGCATTAGGAGTGGCACTTGAGTGTAGACCCGTTGAAAAATTACTCAAAGAAACTTATGCTACTTCGGTTCGGTTTCAAAACTCCTTACGCGTACCCCTGCTCGAGGCGCAAAGAAGACCGAACTTTTTGTTTAAAGGTAAAATCATCGCAGATATCAGATTACTTGGCCTGAAAGACTGCAATCATTTTGTTCGAGTTACGGCTCAAAAGCCTTCTTTTAGTCTGTTCTGCATAGGCTGCATTGGAAATATTTCATTACTATTCGAATTTATCTCGCTCTGTAAGAAACCGGTTCTGTGGCTTTTAGCATTTAAGTTTATAAATATATTCTATCTTTTAGGTGACAAAACACACACCTAAGCCCTGCTACGAAGCTATACGAGACTGGGCCCAAATTTCCTTAGTTGTGTAGTTTGTAAATTTTACAGATGGTACCAAGTTTTTTTTTATTCTGTCTTAGTGAAAAATAAAATCAAATTAAATTTTAGTATTAAATTAGTTTTAAGTTCGTAAAAGAATTCGAATTGTAAATTATTTTATTATAACTCAAAGCATCCACATGGGGCCAATAAGTAATTTTTAAGTTATCGAAAAGTAGGTTCGTTTTTATGAATTTTTGTCTAGGTATATAGGTATAAGGTATATAATTTTAAGTTGAATAGAAAATAAAAACTAATGTAAACAAAATCGTTTGGCTGTCATGCCAGAGGTTTGAGTTCGATTCTCAGCATCTTCTATTTAAAAACAAAAATGTTTTTTCATGGTGACTGTCTCTGGCGAGGAAGTGACAAATCTTTCAAGAGTATCTATCCTCTGAAAAACTGCCTCTCTTCTTAGACGTTGTAGTAGCCGTGGCGTGATGGTTAGTGCGATGGACTGTCATGCCGGAGGTCTAAGGTTCGATCCCCAGCCTCGCCACCTATTTATTTAAAAGAAAAAACGGCTACTGCCTCTTGCGAGGAATGGACAAATCCTCCAAGTGTATTTCCCGTCACAGAAAAGTGCCGCTCGTTAGCCGTTCGGATTCGGCAATAAACTGTAGGTCCCTCCATTCCTGCAGACACGCACACAGGAATGGTTGAGAGTTGTAAGTCACTAGGCCCTAGTTCTTCATGAGCTGTTGTGCCATCGAATTTATTTATTTATTTATTCTTCTTAGACGTTCGGATTCGGCAAAAAATGTAGGTCCCCTCCATTCCTGCGTTTACAAACAATAGACAAAAGAAAGGTTGAGAATTGTAAGTCACTAGGTACTGGTTCTGCACTATCTGTTGCGCAACCAAATCTATTTTCTAAAGCCAGTATAAAAAATTTATACTGGCCATGCTGCGCCATTTGGTTACATGTCGCCGTGCAGTCCATTTGCTGCATAGTGCGAACTCAAAAGAATTTTAATTAGTATATAATGTACATAGGTATGTTATATTTTATATAGTACATATTTTTTTATGGTAATCCAGCAGCATCGCTATCAGCAAAATGAAAATGCCCCTGGATCTACATTATGTATGTACAAGTACGAATATAGTTAGGCAACTTCGCACAGTAGTTGCGTCACACATTTTGTCTCATACAAGATCCATACCAAATGACACATTTCATTGTGCTCTAGAAGGTTATCTGCTCTTGCATTAATAATTATACATTTGTATATACAGTAAAACCCGGATAAGTGCCTCACCATAAATGCCTCGTTTTGAGAGGTACTTATGCGGGTTGTACAGTTATAAAAAACCCGCTTAAGTGCGCATAGGAACTTATCTCTATATTTACAAAAATAAAAAAAAAAATACAATACAAAAAACGTTTAATGTTATTTAAAAAATAAGAAGTAACATATCATCAACTGACTATTAGCGGTAACCATTTAAAAAGGAAGCGCTAAATGAAAAAAACTTGTCTTTTTCTGCTGAATTCAACTGTGTACTTAAAAGAATTTTTTTCCGGTAAATTTTAATAAAAGTATACAAAATAAAAGGCAAGTAAGCGGGGAAGGCATTTAAGCGAAAGGTATTTATTAGATGAGTTTTATATGAAAAAATGCTAAAAATGTTGGTTCTAAAAAATAAAAGGTACTTAAGCGGGTTAGGCACTTAAGCGATAGGCACTTATCAGGGTTTCACTGTATCTAAATCAATACACAAAGTTATACCAAAATGTTTGCATATAATAAATAGATTTGTAACTATATACAATAACAAATTTGTCATAGGACAGGCAGAAAGTCGTTTTGTCGAGTGTGGCCTGCGTTAGTTGCTCAAATACGATAATTTAAATATCATTGTACGACGACCCAAACTTTTGTTTTGGCCTGAAATTAAAGCTGCCACCACAACCACATCTCGCTCCCCTTCCTCCATCTATCCTACCTCCGCTAATCGCTCCTACCTTCATATCTCTAATGTATAACGTCCCGTTCCATTTATCCATGTTTTGTTGCTTTGTTTTATTGGTAAGTTATTTTTATTTATAACAAGCAAAATCAAACCACAGAAGCGTATTAATTGCTTACGTGAATAATCACTCCTTGTTTTTATTCGCTCAATTCAGCTATAAGTCTTTGAGTGTATTTGTACCTTATATACTTTTCTTATACACTCATTTTAATATACATATAATATGCATAATATAGATACTACTTAATGTACACTTAAAACACTATAATAAGATATCTATGACAGTTCATGATTTAATTTGTTTGAAGGAATTTTTGTGTAAGCCTGAAGCTAAGCACATAGAAAAATATAATTTACAATCGATATACACTGTCTCATCGGCTATTTTGTTATTATTTTTTTTTGTTGCTTTAATAACGTTTTATTTTTAGATCTTAATTAGTACAGTTTTTATTTTGTGCAAATAATATATCTACAATATAACATATGTATGTATTTGTATGTAAAGATACTTATTGGGCTGTTTGATGTTATAAGAACAGTCTAAAGTTCACCTTGTGATAATAAATGTAAACATTTATTTTATTTACTTTTATTTTTTTAAAGAAAATAGCAGGCCCACACTGATAGTGTATTTTTTTGTTTGTAGATAATAAATGACATTGAAGGAAAAAAAGAAAATTTATCCAAGAATTTAACTACTTAGTACCAGTCGTACAATAGTGGTTCAAATCCAAGGTTCAGGAATTTTAATTCATCGATTTCGGTGGATTAATTAAGGTTGAGCGATGTTTCAGGCAAGTAATTGACTATTATCACATACTCAAACCTTGAACCATAGTTGAACTTCAGTTAATCCGCCGAAAGCGGAAAGATAAAATCGATAAACCACGGATTAAATAGTGAACTACGTTTGTACAATTGGCCCTTAGGGTAACTTTAACTATCCAATTTCGGTGGTTTAACTGAGATTCATCGATTGTTCAAGGTTCAAGTATGTTATAATAGCCAATTACTTACCTGAACCATCGCTGAACCCCAGTAAATCCGTGAATTAAAATTTCTGAACCACGGATCAATATTTAAACTACGATTGTACAACTGGCACTTAACCGCTCGCCTCCGCAAGCAATTCTTACTTTTTTACTTAATTTAAAAATAATTTCATACATATGTATTCCCAACGAGTTAGGACATAAATTCACCTAAAATTTCGACTTTAAATATGTCATTTATTTGCCAGTAAACTTCAAATTATCTCTGCATTGATAGCCACATAGAAGATGATAAGAAAAAATCATAAAATCGATTTCGTGATAATTTATTTCATGAAATTTTTGGTCGGCATTGTAGATTTCCATAATTCCATTGCATGTCCGATTTTGTGAAATTAATTATTGATGTATGGGCTGTATTCATAGTTATTTTTAATAAACACTACGGAGATGTTAAAAGTGGGTTTCGTCATACCCTCCGTCCATCGGTCTTTACGTCTGTGCGTTCTTTTATCTGGTGTAATTTGAGCTACAGCCTAAACGAGTGGAGCGTTTTGCTTAAAATTTCATTTGTTTGTGATTCCCTGATTTTTTCTGAACTGAAGCGGGTAGTTTTTTCTTTTTTTTCAAATGTTGTTGAAAATGGCTGTAGCAATTTTGATTAAATTCCATATGTTTTTTTGAGGAGCATTCATTAAAGTCTTAAAAAAATATAAATAAACTTGGTGGCACAACGGCTTATGAAGAACCAGGGCCTAGTGACTTACAAATCCTGCATGTAGGAATGTAGGGGACCTTCAGTTTTTTGCCTAATCCAACCGGCTAAGGTGAGTGGCACTTTTCTATAATAAGACATACTCTTGTAGGATTTGTCACTTCCGCGCACGGGGCAGTAGCCCTTAAAAAAACTTTTTTGTTTTTAGGTGGAAGTTTCTGGGAATTGAACCCACACCTCTGGCATGACAGTCTTACGCACTAAGTATTACGCCACGGGCTACTGCCCTAAATAAATCTTACTTATAAATACTGAACATCGTTTCATAATAAATTGACATAATCACCACAGAAATATTACATAAGAACTTTTTTTTTTTTTTTATTTTAACAGACCATGGCTGTTGAATGGAGAGGATACAATCTGTACAAAGTCGGAAAGCAAGACCCAAATCGTAGAAGAAAATATGCAATAAATGACATTATGTACATTTTATTGTAAATTCAGTTTTTCTTTCCTTTGTTTAAATAAAAATAAAAGTTTTTTTTTTTGCAAATAAAATTTTGCAACTAAAACTGTCCTTGCTTCAGATGCTTTCAGTTTGCCAACCACAAATTAAATAACCGCCTGGCTTTGGCTTTTATTATATAGGTATTATAGAGATGTTACTTCTTTTTAATTCAACACCCCCAGACCTTATCAACTCCAACAACAACAACAACAAAAAATATACTTTTCAGAATGTTGGCAATACACTTCCAGAGAATTCATTTGAAATTCGCCAACTCTTTCTATCCTTCAGCAAAATCAAAGGGGATAATAAAGTTCTGTCATTTCATCTAAACACGCATATTCTCTTTTAAAAAGGTCTTCCTAAAACGCGCCTGTGTTTCCAATTTCCAGTACTCCTGTCCCTATAGAAAGGATACATAGAAAAATAAAAACCCTCACTCCTCTTTAATTTAACTCCCCAGCTAACCAACCATCCAGCCTCCAGCTTCTATTAGTTCATTGCGTTTCCATATGCTTGTTATATAACGTTATGCGATGTAGGAACTCTATGCGAGTGCGTTTAGAAAATAAACTTAAATTTTCAAAAACAAAACCAAGACAAAAAAAAAAGTAATTCTAAATACATGCATAAATATTAAGGTAGGACGAGATGAATGAATGTATATTGGAGAATCAGTTCCCAGGCTCTGTAACACCTGGTATCCTGCAACGCAAGTTTATCTTATATATTTTATATACTTGGTTTGGATTTGTTGTTTTGGAGACGACAACGATGACTTGCAACAAACATGTATTCACAGATATATATATGTAGGAACCAAAGATTAGAATGGATAACATGCACACCACTCGTATTTTCTCTTTCTTTTGCAGGCGAAAAAGATTTACAATTCAAAAACTCAACAAACGAAAAAAAAAAAAAAAAACTATTTGCACACATTTCCTATGAATCCAGTGGTGTGCTTTTAGAATCAGGACGCTACAAAAAGCCTACAAGATTTTTGTTTATTCACCAGCCTATACACACCCCCACTTTCACCATCAACAATGACAAGGTCCATTTGCATGTATGTATCACAAACAACCAATACAGAAGGAAGAAACGAAACAAAAAAAATATACAGTATGATTCTGAGGATTTCCTGAACTTCCCAGGGAGATGCATTTTGCATTCTGCATTTTGCGAAGCAATGAATCCTTTTTTAGGCCCAGTTCTTTCCTCACGCCATCATTTCTAGGATATGTCCCTCGCCATTGCTCGCCCACTCGTTCGTCCGCACGGACAAATATCTGAGGGTCGTGGGTTGATCTCATTTCCTCGCATACACATAATACTTATAGTATAACTGCTATACGGGCTGCGGGGATGTGTGAATTTCCAGGACATGATGGTTGAAGGAAATAGGAGACTGGGGTGTAGGCAACACCGAACTCTTCTCAAGCATTTTATTTCGAATCGATGCTGCTTGCTGAAATGACTAAGGTTGATATGGTTTAAGTATTAATATATGAATAGCTGAAAGAGCGAGAGATCAGTATGTACATACATATATACTTTAGGGTATGCTTCACACTCAAATCCGCTACTACCATCGCCAGCCATAGTTCTCCCCCTCCAACAATATCGTCCTTTGTGTGCTGCTGATGTGCCCTGCAAATTTCCCAACAAAACAAAGCGCACTAGGACTCTATAGTTGATGCAGAACTAATCGATATTTTAGTAGTCGCTTGTCATGGCCCGATGTAAATCTAGGCGAGTTACTCATTCAGTATATTGGATGAACAACAGACCAATTCCCCCGCTGCCTACCACTTCCCGCACTCCTTTTCCCTATTCAGCCATCTACAGCCACTCGTCACACGCCTATTTCTAAAATGGTCGACATACAGATGAACCGGATGTTCTCCATATTTCTTAAATTTAATTAGTTTCCTCTCTTTATTGCGAATTGGACGTTAGGAGAAGGGTCACAATGGTTGCTTGCGTTAATACTCACTCTTTCACGTTCTAATAACTTTGCAACGCACTTAAAGGGTGGAGATTAGTTGTAGAGAAAGAATAAATAAAAAAAAAAAAAGTTTTAGTTTAGGGAACGCCCTAGAATTTTGCACTAAAAAAGCATCCCACAGAAATATCGAAACAGACTTAAAAAAAAATATATGTGCAATGCAACGACGATGCTTCGCGAATTGCCTGACGTTTCCATGTTTCTGTGGCGGAGCTTTTCTTCTTTAGAAATACAAAAAAAAAAAAAACCTTGTGAAAAGGAAAACTTCCTTGCCTGCCACCCATCAACCTTCCCCGCCCCACCCCTCGCCAATCCTTCATCATCACCTTCTATAGGTTCGTATCACCATATCGGAAATTATTTCGTTCCTACTAGGATGCTATGTGTTTTGTACAGTGAATGGCACTGTTGCAGGTGGCGCTGCTATCTCGGTTATATACTACTATATTTAAGAGAAGACAAAAAATACGCAAAGTATTATGCTATCTACATACATTTGTATCTATGAAATTGCGGATACTTGGGGCGCAACTAAACGACTGAACCAACTTAAATATTAAATGAAACCCACTCGCTCTTCATTTGCGACTCTGTAGATGATTTTTTTTTTGTTTTTTTGTTTTTTTTTTTTCAGTTTTTCTTTTTTCTTTTTCATGTTTTGTTTTATTTTAAATTTTATTTGTGGGCATTGTGAATGTATCTTTTTATTCATTTATCGTTTATGTGTAGGTACATGATTTATCAAAGTAATTTCTGCTTTAATAGATCCCAAGTATGTACATCATTCAGGCATATCACATCTTTTCACTTCAGATTTCTTAATTTTAAAGAGCTTTTTTTTGTTGCATTTTTTTTTCTGTTTTCTATTTGATTTTCTTTCTCATCATTTATTTTATTTTTCTTCTGTCGTATTGTCCAAATCTTGCTCACTCTTAGTATAAGTATTGATTTTACAAAATTTCTATTCACTTTGTTATGAGAAAAAAAAATGTATGTACACTTCATACATATTTTGTCCGCCATGTTGGTCGCGCACTCCAAGTCTTGCAATGAGTTAAAAAATATCGAGGTGAAAAAAGCCAGTTAAGGTGAAATTAGCTCAGTGTTGATGTAAATTATAATATTTTTTTAATGAAGGTCGTTATGAAAATACTTCTGAAAATTTAAAAATTAAATTAGTTAATTAAGCACAAGATTTATGACATTTCCATGAAACAAGAGCTTAATTAAACGAAAAACTGCTGCTTGAAGAAAAAACAAATAAAGGCATAGGGTAATTTCCCCTATAATCGAACACTTAGTGGCTTACAAAAAAGTTATCCTCAATTGTGAGGAAACCATTCAACATAAATTCGTGAACTCAAGTTTTTTTTTTTTTTTTAATTTAAGTTTCTTTTATTTACTTTAACTGTTTTTTTTATAAAAAAAAAGAACTGAAGAAAAGCCAAATTCCCCAGTAATCGAACACTTGTTTCCTAAACCAGAACATAAAGTTTGCTTATTTCAAACACAAGATTTAATGTATAGCTTAAACCTAATAACATGATTAAATTGAGTAAATAAGTTTATTGTATGTATTTCTATTTCATTAAAAACTAAAAAAAATTAATTTAAAGAAAAAATTGAGGTGAGAGGATGCATCGATCAAAAAATCCTATAAAAATGATATTGACCGATAGCTGAACTTATGGATGAACCAATTTTAGTCCAACATCATTCAAAACCTGTTCGAACAAAGGAAACTCAAAATTATATGAGTTTCCTTGAATCGAACACTGACAAACAAACGAAGAAAAAGGTGTTTGAATAACTGGACTCAACGTTTCTATTATCGATCTTAATATGAAAACGTAAAAACTATTTAATTTTCCATCATATTCATTGCATGAAGAGAAAAAAACAATTTTGACGAAGTTGCCTATATTCGAACACTAGTGTTCGAGATGGAAATTCTAAAAATTTGGTTTCCTATGTTCGAACAGTAAAAATATTGTATAATTATTAGGTTTTAAGGTAAACTTTTACTTTAATATAATATAATATTTATTATCTACCAAAAAAAAAATCAAAAAAATTAGTCTAACATCAATTTTTACACGGAAAAAGAAATTTTACCACAACACTTGCAACAGTTTCTTTTTTCTATTAAAACCCTAAATGGCCGCATTGTCTAAAGCCTACTCTTGAACTTCCATTTTTTAAACTTTGGCTTTAATTTGAACTACATAGTTGATAGGTTCTCATGGTTTAAGGAAATAATAAATGCATAGTTCTGCATTTGAATAATTTAAAAATCTTGGAAATAACACAGTTTAAAAGCTTTTTTCGAACACTACCGGGTGTGTTCGAAATTAGGAGACTCTACCCTAAAGAGATTATAGTTTTTTGTTGGTAATAAAGTTACTTGTACATACTATAAGTACACAAATTATGTAGAAGAAACACAAAATCGTTGTTTTTTTTTAAATATTAAATTATGATTTTATTAATCTATTTCACATTATTATCGTTTGTTAAGCATCATGGCTTTTCCGCCTGCCTGATCAAAAAATGTAAAAAACCAAAAAATCTTAGGGGTTGTAAGAAAACTGCCTATTAGGTTTTTGCCTTAAAATTCGCATAGCGGAAGCGGAAATAGGGTTGTGATGTTTTTTTGAGAAAATTGCCTTACTTTTCGGGCTATTCAAGTATAACTTCCTAATGTGTGGATTGATTTTGTCATTATTTTGCAATATGGTGCTTCTGAAAATTCAAAATAATCATATCGAATAAAAAAAAAAACATAAAAATAAAATTAATTTGTTGTAGGGGAAGTGGGAGCAAGACCGCACCTTTAGTGTTTGACTGCCTTGAAAACCATTAAAAAACGTCTTTTAATAAAAATAAAGTTTTTATTCACTAATACTATGTTTCCACCGAAGGTTTATCTCAGTTTAGATTAAATAAATCTATTAGGTGTTTCCACCGCACAAAAAGATTAAAAAGTAGATTTATTTTGACAGTTTGCAGATGTTGTTTCGTTCTTTCTAATGAAGTTGAAGTAAGGCAGAAAATTTCATGTATGTCCAATGTTTCCAATGAATGCATTCAGTGTAAGAAAATATAGGCCAGTTCGCGTTTTAAAACTATTGGACCTATGAGAATTTAACAAGATTTATTTCAAATCTTCGAGATTTGAGAAATAAGTGTGTATGGTAAATCTTCGGGATTTGAAGAAGATTTAAGGTAAATCTACCTAAATCTCGGTTTTGTGAAACGTAGTATAAGGCTTACATTTCTTCTAGGAAATGATAATAAACTTTTAGGAAACATTCTCAAAAGAACGGTCTTGCCCTATCAAAGTTTATTGGGGGCAACACCGTTTTTTCCTTTAAAATGCAACCTATTTGCAAAAGTCACAGATATATGTGACTTCTTCATCTGTTCCAACTCCAGCATAAACATCAGATGGATTCAATTTGAAAAAAGCTCCAAGCAGAAGATGCAAAACGAGCTGGTGTATATTTTTTAAATAGTTCCAGTGATTCTCCTAGTTTCCAATGGTTTAATATCAATCAACGTACACCGAGATATATATGATGGAAAAAGGCAGGGTCCATTTAAGTTTTTCGAGTGAATTCTTTTTTTGATTTTTTTCGATTCTATTAGTAGCGTTTCTATAATAAGGAGTCCAAACTACACAACAGTATTCTAAGATAGGACGTACAAGGCTTACAAAAAGTGATTTGACTGTGTAAGGGCATCTAAACTCCTTGGAATTTCTGAATAAAAATCCGAGCATGGAATTACCCCTAGACACAACATAGTCAACATGCATTCTAAAATCCAATTTAGAATCAAATACAACTCCCAAGTCCTTATGATTTAGTACCTTTTGAAGGACATTCGCGGAGATACTATAATCAAAAGTAATTGGATTAGAAGATCTAGTAAAGGTAAGGACACAACATTTTTTGATATTTAAACCAAATTCATTTAAGAGGCACCAATTTGATAACTCTTCTAAGTCATTTTGGAGTTGAATACAATCAGAAAGTGTGTTTATATTTCTGTAAATTTTAACGTCATCTGCAAATGCCAGACATCGTGAATCAGAAATAAAACTTGGCAAGTCAATTATAAAAAGTAGGAACAATAGAGGACCAAGGTGGCTACCTTGTGGGACTCCTGAGTAATTTGAGATAGGTCCTGATTTTGATGAACCAATTTTTACAATTTGCACTCTGTTAAATAAATAGCTTTTTATCCAATTCCACATATGGGAATGAAAACCCATAGATTTCAATTTTGTCAGTAACAATTCATGGCTGACTCTATCGAATGCCTTCGAAAAATCGGTATAGATAGCATCTACTTGGACTCTTTTCTCTATTGCAGTAGATTTCCCACCTAAAAATCCATGTTGAAATGATGAGATATGCTTTTCAACTGCATCATACATTTTTGTTTTCACTAACGATTCGAAAATTTTTGGAATCAGTTGAAGCTTAGCAATTGGTCTATAGTTTTCTATGGATTGCTTTGAACCTGATTTATGAATTGGGGTAATGTATGATATTTTCCAAGTATCCAAAAAGATACCCTTGGAGAGTGACAAGTTGAAAATTCTATGAAGCGGTTCACATAAATTAAATCTACAATTTTTTAAGAAAATTGCAGGAATGTTATCAGAGGGCAAACTACAGTTATCGTCCAATTTGGTAAGAGCCGTAAGAACGAGTTTTCTTCATCGCTATTACCAATAAAGTATAGCATATAACACAGGTAGCCTTTAAGGAATTTGAATCGTTCCATTTCCTCAAGAACCATCTAACCTACTGACTGAATCGAAATGAAATTTGTGTAATATTACAAGTAAATTCTTCTCATTAAGAATTCTAGTAGTGAATGCTTTTTCATAAACAAATAAAAAAAAAGTTATTTCTTTAAATTGAAATTAAAATTTTCAAAAATTTATTGAATTTTTAAAGAAAAAAAAAACAAATATTCTCGTATGAAATTTTTGTGCGCAGCAACCATCTTACTAACGTCCTTGGAGTTGACCAAGCGAACAACAAACAGTCACGACGACGACGACAACGACAACGACAACAACGCCAACCACGGTGACAAAAATAAATCGAAGGACATGTAAATAGATTTTGCCGAGCCACTTTTCAGTGCATACGCAACGCATGGTGTGGCCTTAGTTTTTGTTTCCCTCTTCGTTTTCTGTGTTATACATTCAGATGAATAGGGATAGGGACACCAATCATTTTCATATACAAACACACAATTTATCCTTATGTACAATGCTAAAAGGAGGTGTAGGTACATAACCATTCGATGAGGCAAAACGAAACATAAAAAAATAACACAAAACAAACAAAAAATGAAAATGAAAAGAAAAATTTCGCATAAAGAGTTTTTCTGCGTAGGGGTGTATAATAGTATGGGACGTTTACTTTGTTTCTTTTTTTTTTTACAAACGAACATACATATATACACAAATTTGCAGGTGGGTAGGAGTATTATACCAAAAAAAAATCATACCGAAAAGAAAAATAAACTTGCAAAAGACGACTTAACAACAAAACCGAAATCCGGCCATCACATATACTACATGACTTTGATATGGTGCCCTTTGCTAGCAGAGCACCTATAGTTCATGTATTTGTATTTGGTTGTGATCCTTTTGCTTATACATGTGGTGGCAACGGATATAAATAAAATTCAATACAAACTTTATATCCCCAAAATTCCCACACACACAGATACATACTTAGATATGACCAGAGTAAAACTAAAATCCTAAAATGTTTACCTAACCAACAAAACGCAGTATCCTTGTTGCTATAGTTATTGTATGTTAGTTTGGGCTTGCTTCGTACATACAAAAATTTAGCGGGCACGAGCAGCGATAGGACCATGGCTGGGGGTACCAGGTGCTATGTAGGTGGTTGTGTCGGTCGGTGAAAGAAGCAAGTAGGAGGGTGAATTATTCAATGCAACCTCATCATCTCCAACTTCATCCAATTCCATCGTTGTCGTCGACAATCATCATATTCATCATAGCATCTTCCTTGTTCACTTCTTTATCCAAAGTTTCTTTATATGCTTTCTTTTCTGTCCTCCAGATGCCATCGCCACGACTTCTCTCCCCGTGTCTGTCTATATTTCGGATCTATGTGTGTAATGTGATGTGTATGTTTGTGTGTTTATGGGTGGTGGTAGAGCTAAAGGAATATTGATTTTGTAAAATTTTGTGTGTTACGTGGAATTCCTCGCGAATTTTGTTCCACTTGTTCCACTCAAGTCTTTTTCTTTTAATATTATATGTATGTAGGTATCCTTTTATATACAACAGCCACAAATGCATTTTTACCAATGTCTTGCAGATTTTGGGACGTTCGAGGGTGATGATGACGGTTTCTTCTTACATAGGAAACAAACAGCCAAAAAAAAGAAAATACTCAATTCGAGATGAAGTACAAAGATTAGGTTTTCGTTTCTATTCCAAGGCAAGGGAATACAGTTAACTGTTGTTCGCTTGTTTTAATATTTATGAAAACCCTTCCCCTTTTACCTACATACCTTTGCAGGACATAAATACATAATATGTACATAGTAAGCTTATACTGCATACACACTTGCCTTTTGTCGAATCTAGCCAAAGATCATCCATCCATGCAGCACCTCTTCTAGACCCTGGAAAATATAGATTTGTGCCGCCCGCCACCACCAACGATGTTGCTGCTGCGTCGTGAAATATTCCGAAACAGCCATGTATCCGTATCCGTATGTATGTATGTATGTGCTGTGAAAAGCACCTAGAATTGCTGCTAATGCTGGTGGCTATGACTCTCCCTATGTACTTCTGAGTGTTGCATATTGCAATGGAGAATGCTGATGTTGTTCACCCAGACTCAGACCTAGACCCATCGCTGCTCAAACGCTTGCCCAAGCATCACCACCGGCATTACCATCTTCATCATTCGAATGAACGTGGTATAGACTCTCAAAGTAGGTGCATTTCTGTTGCTGCTGCCTAACTGCCTATATGTATGTACCTACCATCATCATAATCATCATCATCATCATCACCACCATGGCAGCCGAAACACACAAAAACTCATCTATCGACCAATAGGCTCCATATTCCATCTAATACTCTCTTCTCCTTCGCACTCGTTGAATATATATGTAGTGCTGGTGATATCCCGACAACTATACTACTGAGGTGCAGTATGTCATCCTCGTCGTCAACGTTGTCGGCTCTCTAATGCAATTTAATTTCTAAAAGCGAAAATTTTCGGGTGCCATAGCTAAGCGCTTGTTATGGTAGTCCTAAATGCGAATGTACTTTCTATGCACGATGATGATGATGATGACCGACAATAATTCCATACATTTCGAAAGCTTTTCGAGTTTTAAAAGAACAACTTTAACATGATTTTGATTCAAGTTTGGAACTTTTATTTTAATTTTTGCTTTTATTTTCTGGTCTTTTACGTAATTGTTTTAAGAAAATTCAATTAATATTTTTGTAAAAATATTATCATTAATTGGTTCACTGTGGCGTATACTTAATTTTTGTTCGTAGTAAAATTTGTGTTTTTATTTGTCTGATTTTGTTTTAATTTATTAATTTTCAGTATATTCTGAAATTTAAGTATTAAAAACTGAGACATTGACCAGTTTTGTGTAAAGTCAGAGATTAGTAATTTTAGTTAAATTAGGTAAGCAAGAATGCTGGCAATCTTAGAGCTTTACATGATCTATTGTGATATCACCTGAGTTTAGAAGACTTCATATTTACTTGTTAAATCATTTGGAATTTTGTTGAGGCCTGCAAGACTACTTGTGTCTGTCATAATCCGATTACTAGATCCCTTGTAGTAGAAATTTAGTTGATGGGATTTTCGTATTTGCGAGAGAATAAGTGTAATTTTCATAAAACTTTAAGTTGTTTGAACTGCAGAATTCGTGTCACAACTCACAAGTTCAAGTAAATAGAGTTTTAATTTTGTATAATAATTTTCTTTTAACAAAAATAATTTTCTTTTAACAAAAATAATTTTCTTTTATTTTTGTTTATTCTCTTCTTCGTTTAAATTTTGTATTTCACATAATTTTTCGGCAAAACTAAGTAAAAATAAACTTTATTACTGATTTATTAGAAACTATTTTTTTTTGAAGTGAAGCTTCTATCCACTTAGGATAGAAGAGTTACAAAATTTAATGACAATCAAAACAAAATTTTCTGATCTCTCTTTTGTTAACGACAAGTTTCAGTGAAGATGCAAACTCCTTAAAATAAAATTTTACAAGTTGCCTTCTAAGTGTTTAACTTGATATTTCTAATTGTTAGACTTAAATGTGCTAAAATTAACAAAATGAGATGGCTATTTTTTTTTTATTTTTTGACAATTGATTGAGAGGTGGCAAATAATTCCTAAGCTTTGTGTTAAGTGTGTAGACATACAAATTTATAAATTCAAAAGATTATTTCAAATTTAAAAATTTTTTAAATTATGTTACTAGAAAGTTCTTGTCACAACCATTTTAAAAAATATTTCCACCAAATATAAGTAACAAGATCCTGTCCTACACGATTCATTTATTATTTTTTTTGATACAGAGATTAATTCAGCTAAAGGGCCGGTAGATATGCTTTTATGGAAATTTGAAAGAAAACATTTTAAAAGAATAAGTTCATTGTGGTGTATACGTGCTTTCTAACGTGAAAAAATTCCTTTTAAAATTTAATGATAACACAAATTTTAAAAGAAATATCCACCAAAATAGTATAATAGAAATAGTGAAATATTTTCAAAATTGTTTATGGGAAAGCCGAGATATTTGAGCTTGAAGTTACCGATTGCAAAATAAAGATTTTAACTTTTTTTCCAAATAATTGTTCATAACGTGCGAAATAAATGACGTAGAAAAATGATTCAGGTATCAAATGAAAGGTAGCAAAATACTTTCTTCAAAATAATACTAAAAATATTTTTCTATTTTAAGTACATTGAGATATAAAGTTTTAACTTCATGTGAAGCAATAATTTTTATGCGTTCATTGGCACACCGATATATCACAAAATTTTGTGGTTAATATACTTTTTTTTTTAGCACCAGTGCAAAGCTTTAATTGGTCATCTTTAATTCCATATAAATTAAGTTTTCTTAATCAAATTAATACCTTATAATAAACAAAAGATTCTTCGAAATGCACTTAATTATGCTTTAAGTAGTATGTATGTTAAGATGCGCGATAAATTAAATATAATCCTTCATATTTTAATTAGTAGTTTATTAAACAATAGTAAAACCCAACCAAGCTAGCTAATGACAAATTCTATAAATGTATGTATTACTTGTCATGATGAAGTGACTCTTATGGGGGTTCGGTAGCAAATTGTTGGTCCCCTCCATTTCTGCCGTCTGACAACATACATAGAGTAGAGGAATGGTTGAGAGTGTAAGTTACTAGACCCTGTCCTCCACGATTCATTTACTGTTATTATTTTAGATATACAGAGATTAGTTCAGCTTAAGGGCCGCTATTATATATGCTTTTATGAAAATTTGGAAGAAAACATTTTTAAAGAATAAGTTCACTGTGGCGTATAAGTGCTTTCTTATGTGGAAGATTCCTTTTGAAATTTAAAGAAAATTTAATGACAACAAAAATTTCAAAATTTTTAAAGAATTTCCTACGGGAAAAAGTACGTATACACCACAGTGAACTTATCTATAAAGATGTTTTTTTTTTTTAATTTGAGTAAACATTAAAGGGAATTGCCAATTTCTGGCCAAGGGTGTACACGAACTCGTTCGTAAAATGGACATTCCCTTTAAATTATAGTACCTTGTGCGTAATGGTTAGTTCGTTGGATAATCATGCCAGAGGCCTGGGTTCGATTCCCAGCCGTTTCCACCTAAAAACATAAAGTTTTTTCAAGGCTACTACCTCATGTGAGGAAGTGACAATTCCTTGAACAGTTTCTCTTTTGGGATTCAGCAGCAAATTATTGCACAGGAATGGTTGAGAGTTGTAAGTCACTTAGCCCGAGTTCTTCATGATGTGCTGCTGCATCATATTTAGATTTTAATAGTTCATCTACTCTATGCTTTATGTCAATCGAACTGCTAGCTTCCTATAATTTTTTTAAAATTAATCTGTAGAATTATTTTTATGCGACCGATTGATGTAAGTTTTTCAAAAAAGAAATTTTATAGTTCGAAATGTATAAGTACAAACAAATTACCCCAGGAGTTTGTTTTGAAAGCTTACCAGACGTTAGCTGCACTTAATCGTCAATCGCTGGGCATACAGCAGTGTCAGTCGCTTGGCGTATAGTTTATGCTTACTTTTAGAACTCGAAGATACATGAATAAAAATTAGATGTTAATATCAAGCAACAATAAATATATAATAACAAAGACTTAATATTCTCAGAATTATGTATATCCAAAAATTATATAAAAATTGCAATTATTTTCATATTTTTTTTTCTCAAAAAATCTTGCATTTGGTCTGAACCCTTTGTTGCATAAAACCACCAGATCAAATAATTCCATTTCGAGTTTCGGTCTTTTTAATGTGAAACCACCTTTTGAAATGTTATTACTTTCTTGAAAGTAAGAAAAGATAATGTTTTGAGCGAAAATGTTTTAAAAGAATCTATCAGAGTAATTAAAACACTTTTTCGCAGACTATGTGACCTAACTTTGTATTTTATTCAACATGAATTTTTTTTTTTGTTTTGCTAAACGACATTGTAAGCCAAGCATCTAAGTTCTGATGTAAAAAAGAAAAACTATAAGAAAGCCATTCCAATAAAAAGTTAGAAATATGCACACACGGAGATTATGTACTCGTGCACTCTTTTTTCCGTGATTTAATCGAAAACCAGTTTAAGCGGTTTTTCACAAAATACAAAAAAAAAAAATAATATATACATAGGTATACATATATAAATGCAAAAGCAAAAAAAAAATGGCGCTGACTCTTGGACCCATTCCAGAAGACATGATTTAATGTTGTCTTCTTCAAATTCTACTCCCTTCTAGCTTAAGTTTCTTTTTTCTATTGAAAATCTGGCTTCTTCAATTTTTGTAAAGAGTTTTGTCCAATCGCAATTTCTTTGGTGTGCTGCAAACCAAACAATCGCTGCCATCATTAGCTTAAGGCCATTGATCTAACTGTTTGTTGTATAGGAGGTGAATTCGCAACATAAACCATTTAGTGTGGCTGGTCTCATCGCTTATAGTTTCCACATTTTTTCGCAAATTCTTCGATTCTCACTGCTTTTTTTTTTTTTTTTTGTTTGTGGTTTTTGTAAGTCCAACACTGCAAAATGATGGGTCTTGTGTCTGTCCATACGTCCGTCGGACGCGATGGTCTGAAGGCTTCTTTCATCACAAGTTCGCAAGAGAATGGTCGGAAAACGATGAAGAAAAAAAAAAGAAGAAGACGACGACGACGACGACGACAACGTCGGTCGTTGGAGCAACTACGGATAATTATTACTGGTGTGTATCATCGACTAACAATTGGGTGCTCCAAAGTGAAACAAACACATTTTTAATACGCGACAGGCCTTGGTCGGATTTGTATCTTCGTTTTTTTTTAAATAAAAGTGCAAGGGCAAGCCAGAAAGCAGACAAACAAGTGTCATTGATCCTTTGAATGCGATGTTAAGAATATCGGCTTAAGTGGCCGGATAAGGATACAGATACGTCGCGTATGTGTATGATGTTGTGTTGTATTATTTTCAAGACTTTTCGACAAGTGCTCGCATCATTTGAATTTTGATTCATGGATTCTTAAAGGTTTTTATTATAAAATCTACATGGAAGGTTTTCTTTTAATCTATATTTCATCTTGGTATGTACGAGTATATTTGTACTTAATTTATAAAATTCAATGTCTGTAATGTATTTGCCTACACTTTAAAAATATTCACATTTTAAATAATAGTTTTGTTATGTGTGTTAACTGTTTGAATGGACTCACCTGGGTCTGTCAAGATTTGCTCAAAACTATGTCCTGCAGTGGTTGCAGCAAAACTGAAAAAAAAAACTTCGATTCCAAAGTACTTTAAAATATCGATCCCTTTCCGCCAAATTATCGACAAAAAATAAAAGTATCGTAAGCGACATTTTGTTTTTTGTTTGCTAAGAAACGGAACCAATTAGGCCAATTTTAGGCATTGATTATTATTAACAATACTGTTACTGACAGACGACAAAAGGTCCGATTGCTTTCGATGCACAGAATAAAATTAAATAATTAACTTTATGTTACAGTATGAAAATGTCGCTTACGATAATTTGGCGGAAAGGGCGCGATATCCTGAACTCGCCGAATTGGTCTCCCGATTCTTTTTCCCAATAATAAATATATTTTCGGAGCAGTGAAATCTCGTATTTTTTTTTAATCTCGCAAATTAATAAATCCGCTTTTCATAATCTCGCAAACAAAATCCGGCTTTGAACAATCTTGTATTTACATATCCCACCAAAAAATCTCTCAAATTATAGGTACAGTTATTCAAGAAATCTGTTGATATAATGTGCCTGCCTAACGACTTAACAAATCGTAAGCGGATTGATACAGCGGTGTTTTAAAATTACGAGATTGTAAAGAGATTGGGGGCTATCGCGAAAAAAAAAAATTAATTGAGAATCTTTCCCTCGTTCAAACATTGGGAACATGAATGATGTCCTAAAGTTTCTCTCGGAATTTATTGGTATCGGTAATAAATTTTCCAGGGGAATTTGGCTGTCATTGCATTGGATCTTTGTTTGAGGGAAATTTGTTCCGGGGGAGATTCACGGTAGCAGAAAAATTTTCGTGGGAATAAAATATTCCGTGGGCAACCAAATGCACCTGGGGCCTGATCACGTGAAACCAAAACGACCAGACTAATCTCCACCTTTGCTAAAGGCCTTTAGGCCTATCTGCACCTCTTGTATTCAAGATCCGAAGATCTTAACTGCCAACGTTGCTGCTTTTGACGTGAAACCACAACCCGACGATGCTCCCACTAAGGGGGCCAAATTTCAAGTGTGATCTAATGGGCAATTAGCGGAGATTAGTGGACACTAGTGGGTCGTACCCAATTTGAGTTATTTTAGAAATATTGAGCATCCAGCATCCAAAGACGCACAGGCACCGCTCAAACAACCAGTTCTCTTGTCCCTCCATTCCTCTTCAAATTCCATTCCTGAGGCCGAGAGCAGAGCCGTATTTTCACAGTAGTTTATTTACTTTAGCTGGCCAACTTAGGTGGACCAACCATATCATGACTCTTACGAGTCATGTTTAATTTTTTGGAAAAGCCGGTGTCTTCAATTCGAAGCCTTCGCCGCCCCCCGAACGACAAGGAAAGAGACGCTCCTTGACAACCAGAAGATTGCCATTAACCCTGTTATTCAGTCAGACAAAGAGTTCGGTCGTTCAAACATTGACCTTACTCATCTTTGCCTGTTACCGGCTTCCACCACGAGGAGGTACACCATAGTTACTTCAAGGTTCCAAAGTTTGGGCACGGCAAGTCGCATCCAAACTAGGTGCCCCTGTTGGAAGCTAGATCGAAACTATTTTTTCCTTTTTCACTTTTTATCAGAAAAAGCCACATTTTGATTGTGAACTTATTTCGTCGGGCGTTATTTCACGTCACCGTTTTAAGCAAGGAGAATCACGTGTTTTGCGTGGTGATGCGATCATGTGCGTTTTTTGAGTGACATTTTTGAGAGATTGATAAAGATTTCTTCCGATATCCTCCGACGAAAATTTGTTCGCGGAATTTGTTTACGCAGTGAAGTGTGTGTTTCGAAGACAGACACCTCCAAAATACTTTGAACTTCAGAAGGCGTATACGTGTCGCGGTGAGTTTTCCGCTCCGACGGATACCTCGCTAGGGCCGAATATAAGTGATGGCAGTGATGACACGATAGCCCGTGAAGAACCCCAGAGCCTAGTGACTAACAACTCTCAACTATTTCTGTTGCTTGTTATTGGAAGAAATGGGGGCTACCTACAATTTTCTGCCGAATCCAATAGGCTAATATGAAGGGCACTTTTTCATGGCAAAATATTATACATTCAGAGGTTTAGTCACGTGCGAAAGAAAACAAATATTTTAGATGGAAAAGGCTGGGATTTGATCCACATACTTCTGGTGTGACAGTCCTACGCTTCAACTATTACCAAACGGGCTCGTGGTTAATATTTTTAAAGATCTCTCACTTAAATAATAATTCATCTATTTTTTTTAAGCCTTTTTCACTTCAATTGTGTACCCTATTTTTTCCAAAAGGAATATGGTTTTATGACAACTGGAACACATCCCAACGCGCAAACACAACTAAAAAGGCAGCCATTTTGTTAATTGTCTCCATAGTTAGCAGTTCTACTTTCAAGTGGTCTAAGTACATTGTTTGTTCTCATCTTATGAATTGGTTTATTCCTCTTCCTACATAAGTATCCTTCATTATAAAAAAATACCGACTGCTGTCCAATATTTAAGTACCTATACATATATGAAATTAATGAAAAACCAACATGGTTGCTCAAATGTTGTGCCAGATTTATTTTTTTTTATGTGAGCCATTTTGTATTTGATGAGAATGAAAGTCAAATTTCGCCAGACCTAATGGAAAACTTTAAATTCATTTAAGAGTGCGTAGCGTATGTCCACATTGGTGTTGTTGGTGGGAATGAAGGTCTTGTCCACGA
Organism: Epistrophella euchroma; assembly: GCA_947049315.1. NCBI lineage: Eukaryota > Metazoa > Arthropoda > Insecta > Diptera > Syrphidae > Epistrophella > Epistrophella euchroma. The sequence continues at coordinate 102,962,003 of OX346247.1, read as the reverse complement.
TGGCATGACAGTCAGGCAGGTCTAGAGTTATACCAAATAAGTTGTAAATAGTCAAATTGTTTCATGTAAAAATAAAAATATTTCATTCAATAGCAAAATTATTACGCATTATTACAGTGCGAGTAGGTAGGTACACATCAACCAATTCAACATAACTAATCTCTGATTTGCACCAGATCTATCTTTCCCTCATCGGAGACCTACATATTTGCAGATAGATACGGAGGTTGTTTTACATTTTTGTTGGCATTTTCTTTCTTTCATTTTGTTTTTCTTATAGTTTTTTGTTTTAAGTTTTATTTTGTGGTGCTCTCCTGGCAGTCATATTGTCAGTACGTTGTCTGGTCGGAAAACAAAGACTGACGACGCGACGCAACGCAACGACGCACGCACGGTTTTTCTGTCTATCGCGTCGCCCGCCGCCTGGTGGATTACATTTAAGTTAATACCAACTTCGATTTCATCGTCGCTGCTGTCGATGTCTTTATTTTTTTGTTGCTTATTGCGTTTCTCTAAACTGCGAGACTCTATATATTTTGTCTGTGTGTAGCTGCCGCTGCAGTGTAGGTTCACATTCTCATTTTAGGTCATTCAACTTACAGATCGCTGTTGTCGTTGGTTAAAATTTTGTTTTTTTTTTTTTTTCTTTTTTATTTTATTTTTTCTTTTTACTGGCCAAAGGTATTTTTGCAATCTCAATTATAACACTCAAATAGGTAAAGCAAAGCATGTGGCAACTGGCAATTGTTTCTGCAGCTTCATTTCTAAAGGTTTTTTTTATACACATATGTAATCGCCTTCGCCACGTATTTATACTTAACACTTATTGTAGTAGTAGCCGTGGCGTGATGGTTAGTGCGATGGACTGTCATGCCGGAGGTCTAAGGTTCGATCCCCAGCCTCGCCACCTATTTATTTAAAAGAAAAAACGGCTACTGCCTCTTGCGAGGAATTGACAAATCCTCCAAGAGTATCTCCTGTCACAGAAAAGTGCCGCTCGTTAGCCGTTCGGATTCGGCAATAAACTGTAGGTCCCCTCCATTCCTGCAGACCACGCACACAGGAATGGTTGAGAGTTGTCACTAGGCCCTAGTTCTTCATGAGCTGTTGTGCCATCAAATTTATTTTTTTATTTATTTTACTTATTTGATAATGTTTTTTTTTTTACTTCAACTTTTATGTCTGATATCAGAAATATCAGAAATTTAAGTTCAGTTTGCATCACTTCTTCCTGAAATTTTAGATAAAGTTCTAGAAAAAACCTGAACTTAACATATCGTTTCATAACGTTTCAGTCTTTTCTTGCTCTATCCAACTGATTAAAATTTTATATTTTACATCTCCTTTTTTGGAATGCAGGCAAATTACATTTGCAAATTTACGTAGCCCACAAAAATAGTTTTCTAGTTTTTTGCCTTGTATCTAAAAATGTTTTCTTAATTATAATAAAAAGATTGAAAATCAATTCATGTGTTAAAAAAAATGGACATATATTTTTAACTACCCCGATGACCCTGGACACAAGAGCTAAAATAACCATTTTTTGTTTATAAATAATGAAATTAGAGTTTACCTTTTCCGAGATTTTTTTTTTTTTTTTTTTGTAATGCTGTTTTTATTAAGCGGGGCGCATGCCTAGGGTCCTCTAAATGTTGGGCGAATTTTATACATTTTTTTTGAATAGAGTGAGGCGCGTTATGCCACATTTATAGGCATATGCTGCTCCTGCACCATTTGAATTCATACGAAATTGATGAGGAATATAAAATTCGACAAATGAATGAAAGTACAATAAAATATTTTTAGGAAAAAAATATCGTTAAATAAAATATTTTATGACCTAAGTTAATCCAAATATTAAAAAAAAAGTTCTAAGTAATTACTTTATTTAATTTAATTTATTTATATCTTTTCAGGTAAGTACAGTCTTAAAGCTGAGAATTTGACTTTGAAAACATAAGATTTTTAAGTAAGTATCTATATTTTCTTTTTCAAAAACAAGCAGAAACTTTTAAACTCTCATAATCGGATAACTGTTCACTGATTATCCCAAGTGCTTACTTTAAATTTATAATTATTTAAATTGATTTTAGTACACTATACAGCTTTTTTTGAATTAAAAAAAAAAAGTGACATCGACTATTTTCTTAGATCATCTTCTCCTAAATATATAAATAAACATTAGTTGGCTTTTTGTTCGTATGGGCTATACATAATCCGATTTAAATGAGTATTTATTTTGTTAGATTCGTACTGAACCAGGTAAATACAGCACGGAACCAAAAATGGCAAATTTCGACCATTAAATTAGAATCAATTTTTGAGTATAAAAAAAAAAATAACAATTGTGGTATCCCATTCAGTACTAACGCAACCAAATACCCCCGAGTGTCTGTCTGTTTGTCCGGCTTTCACGAATAAATTATAAAAACCTACTAATAAAATAATGTCTTGACATGGGCCAAATTTTCCCAGTTACTGACTAAGAATTTCCCAGTTACTGACTAAGAATTTCAACCTTTCATAGTTCACAATTTTTATTTTTGTCAAAAAATCAAACAAAGTTGAACTGAGCGTAGGTAAAAACTCCGTATAGACAAAGCCTCGCTGTCAACGGTCAACTGTTGATGAGTCCAAGTGAGTGTAATATTTAGTCTAGGTTAAAGTACCCCATTTTCAGAATGATTTTCGAAGATCTGATGCAAAAACAAAAATACATAATTCAATTTGCCATTGTCACAAACCAGCTCTGGTACCTAAAATTTGATTTCCATTTATTAGAATTTCATTTAGTTTGAATTAAGTACCCCATTTTTTGAAAGATCTGAGGCAAAAAATAATTAAATTTCCCATACATGTTTGCTATTTAAAATAGTATTTTATTGGGAACTCTAACCAGTTATAATATTGTCTTTTATTTTTAAGAAGATCTAATTCAAGGATTTTTGTTCTTCGAATTTGCAATTTGATTAAGATAAAAGATGTGTAGGTACAAGAAAAATGTTCAACTTGACATTCTGAATACTTCATGTCTCAGATCGTTTACTCAACGTTTCGAAAATATCCACGACATTTTACAAAGATTTTTTGTTGGCTTTTTAATTTGGCTAAACATTATCAAATAAAACTACCTACACATATGTTAGTATTTTTAAAAAGAAACTAGCACTATTTTAATACCTACGTAATTTATTGCGAAGCAAATTAATAGACAAAAATGAAAATTAAAGAATTCGAAAGACAAACAAAAATTATCACACTTGCCAGATACTCATTTTATGAATCAATTGGACTTAATTGAAAATTCTTTTATATTAATGAAAAAACCAAATAATTCAATCAGCTATTTAATAATTTAAAAAAAAACTATATACCCAATACCCATATCCATTCCTTATTTATTTTCAACGAATATATTTCTCTAAAATACTTTGAACATAAAGTTTAAGTATTCATTGTGTACAAATAACGTAAGTTCTAATTAAAATTCTATGAGTAGGTATATTAAAATTGCTATAGTTTTAACCTTTAAGCTCGCGAACACCTTCCTTATTAACTAAACGTTTAGCACGCCATCCACCCATAATGGCGCATATAGACAACCCACCTTCTTATCCTATAGTTAATTAGCAATCTAAAATCTAAATAGAAAGCAAATCAAGACAAACAAACACAATACATTCATACTTACTGTATGTGTACAGAAAATACTAAGGAACTTGTTTTTTTTTTTTGGTTTCAATTGGTGTTGTTTTTGTTATTTCCTACTGTTTAACTTCATCCAAGGATATCAGCATAAGTCTAGCAGCGATATTTGCATGTATTTGTTTGCTGTTTGTTCATTCAGGTTTATGTACTTCTTCCTCTCGATATATTTAATATATATAATTCGACTTGACAGTCAAAAGTCATCCCCCAAAACTGGTTCTTCCTGCTGCCATTAGCCAGCCAGCCAGCAGCGCCAGCTTGCCTGGGTGTCTTCTGTTTCCTTCCATCGAACTTTGTGGACTTTACATGTAGAGAATAATAATTTCCCACTCAACATAGCATCGATTGAAATTAACAAAAGGACTGCTTTTGTGAATAAGGAAACAAATGAGGTTGAGGAGGGGGAAGGGAGGGGGGTAAAAAGAAATTACGTGCAAAGAAAGGACATTGTGCTGCTACGCGCAAGTTTTAGCCTTTCCACAGGCACAAGTATACAGTTCTACACACAAGTTATCCAAGGACGAGTGGCCTAACTCCATATTGATGCCACCATATTGATGTGACCTCTAAAGCTCATTCTATTTTGGATCCTTGGGAGAGATATCGACTGTGCTTTTTTTTTTGTCTTCAATACTCTTCAAACCAATATAGAGACATCTTACGTCACCTTTTCTATAGTCAGTCAACCCATCACTTACAGTTCTGCCACTTTACACATGCGTTTTGAAAATACAATCAAAATAAATAAAAATATCTTTAAAGTACTTACAACAACTTTAAGTGCAGTGTAATATGACAACGGGGAAATACACAAGGTTTATTCTAGAATGCCACTAGAACTTCCAATACAAAGAGTGGAAACCTATTTGGAGAATTATGTTGGTGGATACAGGAAATGTCGTGTCGTGTTTCGGTTTTTTGTCCTCTCACACACATAACATTCTTAATTTTTGCAAACCCAAATTCTCCTCTCCTTCCATTTGAGTGTAAGTCATTTGATTTTATTGTTGTTTTACTTAATATATGTATATATATGTATTTTTGTTGTCTGGTATCTGCAGCAGTATAGAAGCTCGAATGCTTACTACATGCATATTCTATCTGCTTTTGTTCAAGTACTTACATATATGTGTTCCAAGTTTATTTGTTGTCCTTTTTTCCGCCAAGGTTTTTTTTTTTTTATTTTATACTTAAATCCATGACGCTTTTGTAATATTTTTCAACAATAGAAAACGCTATACAAGTTGAGTTTTTAAAAGCCAAACATCTCAATCAATTTAAGCTAAGAACACTGCTGAAGTTGCTTCAGATATGTATAGGTGCGTTTTATTGGCAATTTTATAGCTAGCGCAGTAAAATTTCCCTTGGTGAACAATAACAAAACCAAAAGTTCCGATAAATTAGCCAGTAAATTAGTGAATATAAAAGTGGACAAATAGTGTGGACTTGAACCTTAAATGTCGGTAACGTAGTTTGTTTTTCACTCAAAAAAGGGTATGAACACATCCAGAGAATAAAGAGTGGACAAAAGTTGATATAGCGTTTTATTGAACTTGTATTGCTGCGCTAGCTATGAATTACGAATAAAATGCACCTTATGATTAGTCTTTTCATCAGGATACGTTTTTTTTAATTAAAAAAAAAAACTCGTTTGTGTATTAATAAAGGTTAGTTTGAACAGTGATTGAAATAAATTGAGCAATCAATTAACTTGGTACGTACAAATGTCAAATGTAGTTTAAAGACTCTAGTCCTTTATAAACAAAAGAGAAAGTATATTTTGTATGCCACAATTTGATTACGTACGTTAAAATTTCTATACGTCTCAGGTTATGAGAAATATGAAGATGTCATCAGTTGTTAAAACACACTTAAATCGACGCAATTGATAGCCAAATTTTGAACACTTCTGTTTCGTACTAAATTTTAGTAAAAAATTAACTAGGCAATTTTTTTAATGCAACATTTTTGGAATACAGATCTAGAGACGCCATATTGGAAAACTATGACAAAATTGGACGAGCGATTAGAATAATCAAAAATAAGTAAACTTTCTCAAAAAACCTTAGAACCCTGTTTCCGTTATGCAATTTTTTTAGAAACCATTTTATTGAAATCAAAAAAAAAACAATAGTTTTATTGTGTTGTTGTTGTTCACAAATTCAATAAAATAGTTTTATTCTTTTTTTTTTTTATTTACCACTAATTTTTTAGTATTAACATTAACCTAAAATTATATATAACAAATACATATAATCGTATTTATTCGCAATTCAATTAGGTATGTACAAGTACATATGTATTTATTTATTTATTTTCCTTGGTTCGCTAATAAATGTTGAGAACAACTGCTCTAGCTTAAACTACAGCGAACGGTATGGCGAAACCTCCTTTTTCGGACTTATAATTAGTGTTAATTTTCATAGGTTAAGGTTAGGTTCATGAATGAAAGAATACGAGATTGCGCCATTTGTTACCTCATTGGAGACAAATGATATTTAAACAAATATGGCCGCCAGTAGTTTGTTTAGTTAATGGATTGTTCGGTTGTGTTTTTTCCTTTCGAGCGCGTTTAGTATATTAAAAAAACAAAATTTTCGTTTAAAAATACAAATATAAATACCGAATAAATATTTTTCATTTGAAATTAAGGTTTTTTCATTTAAAATAAATCGCCAAAAAGCAAATGAAGCGGCAATGTGTAAAGTAGAATAGATAATTCAGAACTTGTGCACTTTTTTTACACTACACTTCACTTTTAATTAATTCAAATTAGAACAATTAAATAAATATTCAAGTTAAAAACTTTTCCCGGCTTTATCTAGTAGGAAAAAATAATTTTTTTGTCTCCAATTGCGCCATTCGAGCTGTCAAAAATTACAACAATAAAGCGAAAAAAAATGAAATGGCGTAATCTTGTATTCTTTCATTCATGGGTTAGGTTGACGTGGTTGCGGGCAGAAACCGACGACGCACTCAGACAGTAGGTTGGTCCATGGTGATACCACATTGAATCTAGGTGACTTTCTCACTAGAGCTCCTTACGAAGCAAGTGAGATTACTTATATCTATAATTACCAGATCACTAGGATCATTCCCAGCTTTGAATTATTAATCCTGCTAGTCAGGATTTGATTTATCAATTCTCCAAGCGAACTATCTTCCTTCAGAGATGACATCAGTACAGACGCGTTAACATTATCTTCTTTTACCCTACATATGTAAGTGTATAAATTTCTAAGCGTTTCTAAGCGAATTAAAAAAAAAAAAAACTCTTTGATTATTGGTTTCTCCAAGGAAATTTTAAAACTAGCCCCACTACTACTATAAACCCGTGGATATTTGTATTGGTAGTCCTCTGTGCGCTTTAGAAACATTTTCTAATCAAAAACTAATACAATATATTTTTGTATGTACTACATATGTTAGTTTTAAATTATTAATTATCTTTTTATTCAATGAAATAACTTAAAAATATTATCGGCAACAAAAATGATCAAAAATTAATCAGGTTCGCATTCTATAGGTGCACAGAGGACTTTGTGTCCCAATACCCTGATGGTAGCTTTACAAAAAAATTAAGAGCAAAGGTCTAATGTTGAAAAATAGTCATTTTCCGGACAGCTTACCAACTCTAGGTAACACAATTGAGAGAATACCTTTCAAACCTAACCGGGAAAACCTCACGTATCTGGTGTCCGATACACACATTTCAACATTTTAAGTCACTGGGAGTAGATGGCATTTTCCTACCCCTCTTGCAAAAGGGAAAGAGTAACTAATACCTTTTCTCATTATCATACTTCGTAGTAGTATTGCACTTGGGCACATACCAAATCTATAAAGAAGAACTAAAGTTATTTTTATTTCCAAAATTGGGGAAAAAAAAACAACACATCAAAAGTTATTCGAGCCAGTAAATTTAACATCGTTCCTACTGAAGAAATTGGAAAAGGTTATTGATAACTTCATTAGATCAGAAGTATTAATAAATATGCCATTAAACCAACAACGCCAACATGCTTACATAGCGGGAAGATCCACAGAAATTGCGCTGTATGAACTCTAGAAGACTTTAAGGTCTTGCTTTAGAATCTAAAGAAACGGCAATATGTGCCTTCTTAGATATTAAGGGGGGCCTTTGATAACACCTCTCATGCAGAAGTACGTACCCATCACCAAAATCAGATGGATAAAATGCTAGGTGCAAGAACGGCGGAAACATAAGCAGGACAAAGTGATCAGAAGGTCATCAAAACAAGAGGCTGTCCGCAGGAAGGGGTTCTATCACCCTTGCTGTAGATTATTGTATATTGGATGAATTACTAGAAAATCTTACTTATCATGGCATTCGCTGTACCGGCTTTGTTGATGATATTGTAATAACAGCCTTGGGAAAGTTCGAAGAAATTCTTTGTGATATAATCTAAAGAGGGTTATCAATATCAAGGAAATTGTGCCTTTCAGTGGGAACTGTGAACCCCACCAACACAAAGATAGTACCATTTACCAAGACAAGACTTTTGCCATGCATGAAACCTATTACGTTAGCGGCAGAAGTAATCAAGATCCAGAGGGAGGTTAAATACAGTAAACTCCTGGAATAAACACGTCGAGATAACAATCGGGAAAGAAATAACAGCCTTTAAGATATGCAAGAGACTTGCAGGTAAAACATGGGGTTGCAAACCAAATATTTTGAGATGGATGTACACCTTGATGGTAAGACCCATAATTACCATACGGTTGCATGGCATAAAAGTACCGAACTAGTCACAAATAGGAAATCTCTAGAAAAAGTTCAAGGCTCTACAAGCTACAGGCATCTTCCAGGCAGAAGTAAAGGCCGTAGGTAAATGTGCTGAATGTAATCTCGAAAGAAACTATAGAAATCAAAATATTGCCATCATGTCGGATAGCCAAGCCACTCTCAAAGCCTTTAACTCATATACTATTAGCTTCAAACTAGTAGTATGTGGGCAGGCTAAATGAACTGGGCAAGAACAATAATGTCACGCTTCGTTGGGTACCAAGCCACGTGCTTCGGCGTCCAGGGCAATAAAGAGGCACATTCCTTAGCAAAAATAAGAGCACTCCTGGTCCTGACGGGGCCAGAACCCTATTGCGAAATAAGAGAAAACGTGATTAAGAACAAAATAAAAAGATAAAAGGCGGCCAATAGATTAAAAATCTGAAAAGAACTCCCTAAGCTGAGGCAGGCTAAGCTCCTTATTGGAAGCTACCAAGAACGATTCCTACCCTGCATCAGCTTAAGTAGAAATAAACTTCGTATAATAACGGGCCTTCTCACTGTCCACTGCAAGCAAAGATAAGAAGACACCTCAGTATTCTTGGCCTAGTGATCATATTCTGCAACGCCTATGACAAAGAAATGAATGTAGAAATAATTTGACACGTCTATTTCAAGTTGGACTGACACATGTGCTACTTTTTACCTTTACATGTGGGTTGAGGAGCTGACTCGATTATCAAATTGAAGCTTAGACGTGAAGCTGTTCTCTCTTTAGAAAGTTGATTGCGAATGAGATTTCATAAAATAATTTGCCCACTGAACACAGAAATACAAATTTTTGACATTAAGTAAGAAATAACAATTGCTCGTTGAGTCGTTTGGGCATGGGCTAAGGGAGAATCCTGTAAAATTGCCCTCTAAACTAACAACTTCGATATGTTTCTATAGTTCTCTTAATTTTTTTAAAACATAGATTTTAATGTGCTCTTTCATTTTTTGTTGCCAAAACTTTTTTTTTTTTTTTGAAAACCTTTCAAAAATTGACATCCAATTATCACCTTCTGATGTCCAACACACATTTCTATCCTGGGGAAAAAGTTTCCTGTTCAATAGCTTTTTTTTTTGTTTTTCAAAATATTTTCCAGTAAAAACGAGGGAAAAAAAAATAATCCTTTAATCACAGAAAAGTGGAAACGAATCTCGCTATCCATCAATTTGCTTTCGAAAAAAGTGCTTCTGTTTGCCTGTTATAGACCTACTATGAAACTTCTGAGGAAAATAGAGAATATGGTTCAATTTGAAGTTGGCGTGGCCGAAAGACTTTTTCAATGCACCAGACACAGGACATTCTTTTCATAATGCCCGTTCACTTGCACATGCGTCTGCCTAATGTGTTGGATTTGTGTGTTGGTAGGTATGGCTCGATGTTTTTGCAACTCGCTGCAGAAGGTTGTCATTTTTTTCTCTTCTCATTTTTGTTTCCCACTTATTTATGTTATGCCATTTCTTTTTTGTTCAAACCATGGATGTATTTTTTTTTTGTTAGTTTGGGGAGGTTGGGTTGAAGTCGTGTTGTTTTTATAGTCGGAACGAAGAACATGACAAATGTCCTTGCAGTTTTTTGTTGTTATTGTTGTAAGTGCTTGCTTCTTGGGCTTGGAAAATGAGTAAGTGAACAAGTATGTAGGTGTAGATATAGTTTTTTTTTTTTTTTTTTGCGCTGCTCTCGAAGCTGCAACGCTGAGTAAAATAAGCAATAAATGTGTGAGAGATTATTTTTTATTCGCCCATTTGAGGTTAGAACCGGTCGGTCGGTGGTTCTTTCTCGCCCATTATCAATTTAACTCTTTTTTTTCCACCCATAATTTTTTGTTTGGTTTCCTATGGGAATTCTGTGGAAGTTTTTACGGGAACTATTTTTTTTTTCTTTAGCTGACATGTTTTTTAAGGGATTTTTTAAAATGTTTTCGCCGATGAGTGTGAAAGAGATAAATGACTTGTTGGACAACACCCCTTTGGTTAGAGCACAAAAAGTTGAAGTCTCATATTGAATCCTTTTCAATGTAAATTTCCTCCAAACGGATACAAATATTCATAATTATCCTTTAGATGGATTAAAAGGAATGAAATGAGAAAGCTCGCTACAAAGCTGGATATATTTCTACGAGTTTTAAATTTCTAGCCGTATAAAGTTAGCATGACAACTTTCGAAAAAGTTACTTTTGACTGTCTCAGAAATTGCCGTATAAATGCCGTAAATATGCCGTGAAGAGAAAAAAATTGCCGCGACAGTGGTTCTCCAAAAATCACCAAAAATGGTTTTCATACTAAATCTTCATATAAAGTTGGTATGACGGTCTTTTTACATTGGCGATTGATATAAATTTGTGGTGTATCTATACAGAAGCTTATTGCGAGTCTATTAAAAATAAAAAAATAGGATTTATTTAGGTGCGTCAAGATGGCGCCGCCACAGACGAAATTCAAAAATCTAATGATGCAATAATTAGGACCTAATTAGGTGCTAATTAAGTGCTGCAATTTTAGCTGAGCACTTAATTCCCTTCCCCCTCAAACATGTGGCGGTGCTAACTTGACGTCAAGATAGCGCCGCCACAGAAGAAATTCAAGAATTTAATGATGCAGTAAAAAGGAGCTAATTAGGTGCTAATTAAGTGCCACAATATTAATAAAAGTGCTCTTTGATTTGACCTTGAAATGCACCTTAACAGTTTACCCGAAAGTCCTATAACACTCAAAAATGAATGCACAGTGAAAATAATGGTATCAAATTAAAGGGCTTGCCAAGCCCAAGCCAAAAATATGCAAATCAACCTCTTACCCCCACTCCTTCGTGTCCAAATTGGCTTGTGGAACCTTTGTGGATCTTGTGGAACTTGTGGCGGCGCTATCTTGACGTCAAGATAGCGCCGCCACAGAAGGAATTCAAGAACCTAATGATGCAGTAAAAAGGACCTAATTAGGTGCTAATTAAGTGCCGCAATATTAATTAAAGTGCTCTTTGATTTGACCTTGAAATGCACCTTAACAGTTTACCCGAAAATCCTAAAACGCCCAAAAATTAATGCACAGTGAAAAGAATGGTATCAAATTAAAGGGCTTGCCAAGTCCTTTTCAAAAATGTACAAGTCAACCTTTTACCCCCACCCCTTCATGTCCAAATTGGCTTGTGGAACCTTTGTGGATCTTGTGGAACTTGTGGCGGCGCTATCTTGACGTCAAGATACCGCCACAGAAAGAATTCAAGAATCTAATGATGCAGGAATTAGAACCTAATTAGGTGCTAATTAAGTGCTGCAATATTGAATTAAGTGCTCTTAGATTTGACCTTGAAATCGAATGCAACAGTTGCATGCAATTCTTGATTTTTTTGATTCGACCTTTTTTTAAGAAATTTTAACAGAGGCTTAAAGATACTATTAAGTGCTCTTAAAAAAGTCAAATTTTATTTTTCTACCTCAACCTATTCTCTTTCCACAGACCAATATGCAATTTTTGATGACGTCACTTCCGTCAAGATAGCGCCGCCACAAAAGGAATTCAAGAATCTAATGATGCAAGAATTAGGACCTAATTAGGTGCTAATTAAGTGCCGCAATATTGAATTAAGTGCTCTTAAATTTGACCTTGAAATCGAATGCAACAGTTGCATGCAACTCTTGATTTTTTTGATTCGACCTTTTTTTTAAGAAATTTTAACAGAGGCTTAAAGATACTATTAAGTGCTCTTAAAAAAGTCAAATTTTATTTTTCTACCTCAACCTATTCTCTTTCCACAGACCAAAATGCAATTTTTGATGACGTCACTTCCGTCAAGATAGCGCCGCCACAAAAGGAATTCAAGAATCTAATGATGCAAGAATTAGGACCTAATTAGGTGCCAATTAAGTGCTGCAATATTGAATTAAGTGCTCTTAGATTTGACCTTGAAATCGAATGCATTATAGATAAGGGCAAAAATTCACGACCTGTGATTTCCAACCTCCTAACACAAAATCACAACCTGTGAAAGATTCGCGCGCCTATTTACTTTTTATATTTATTGTGAGTGTCTTAAATGTGATTTGATGTAAACGGACATTCATTGAATAAGTCAGAATAACCGCAGTTTAAGATCACAATTCAAAACGAAAAGAAACGACTCACAAAAACATTGGTTGTGACACGTGCGTTATTTTACCAACTTTAAAAAAAATCACGATTCGTTTAAAATCACAGGAACAATTAAAATCCCACAAATCACGACGAAGTATGAACTTGGCAAAAATCAGGACAACTTGGAAAGTTGAATATTTTGATAAATTTAATTTTACTATTTGGTGCATTTTTAAACTGGGGAATTCTTTTCTTGACCGGGAATAAGCAAGTGGGAGCTTTACATTGGTCTTCTGCCAACCCTATTTTCTTTTATTGAGTTTTCTCCTCACTCTGTTATTTTTGAGAATTAGGATCCAACATTTTTTTCAATATCCATTCAAGATGCCAAGCCTACTTTATATATATATTATTCTGTTCCTCTACCAAGCCAAAGTTTTGTAAATAAGATCTCTAGAAATTAAGCACAATGTTTTAAATTTTAATAAATCCACCCACCGCCACACCTACTTTTTATATTTTTAGTTTGTTCCCTTTTCTATTATTCTTGAAATCTGAAATTTCGTTAATAAAGCATTACATGTGAATTTTTATATTTTTTATGAATCCACCTATTGGCATTGGCATACCTACCTCCTTTTCTTATACATATATGGAGTTTTATCCTTATATTTTTTTAAATTTAGTGAGCTGTAAAATTTTAACTACGCTCACTCTAAAACCTTAAGCACAATCCGTGAATTTTTTTACAAATCCACTTATTGCCAAGTATTTTTCGATCCTAAAATAAAATTTAGAAATTATTAATCACATAGTGACAGGCCAAACTAGAATAAATTTAAAATCGCAATAACAGCTATTTATACTTGTGATTGAAATATCACGACTTAGCCCATCTATAGGCCAAAATAAAAAAAAGGAAATTGTACATTTTCACAGGCTACTCTGATGATTATTATATTGTGTGTAATTAAAGCCACAAAAAAAAATTGCCTCAGGTCAATGCCCTTCTTTATATTTTCTTTATATTAAAATACTAAAAATATGCAATGTTTTCAGGAACGAAAATTGTTAAAGGCTCCATAGAATAAAAAAGTGGGTATACGCCTGAGTGTACCGCACGATTCTTGAATACCTTCTGTGGCGGCGCTATCTTGACGGAAGCGACATCATTCAAAATTGCATTTTGGTCTGTGAAAAGTCAATGGGTTGAGGTAGAAAAATAAAATTTGACTTTTTTAAGAGCACTTAATAGTATCTTTGCCTCTGTTAAAATTTCTTAAAAAAAAGGTCGAATCAAAAAAATCAAGAGTTGCATTCGATTTCAAGGTCAAATTTAAGAGCACTTAATTCAATATTGCAGCACTTAATTAGCACCTAATTAGGTTCTAATTCCTGCATCATTAGATTCTTGAATTCCTTCTGTGGCGGCGCTATCTTGACGTCAAGATAGCGCCGCCACAAGTTCCACAAGATCCACAAAGGTTCCACAAGCCAATTTGGACACGAAGGAGTGGGGGTAAGAGGTTGATTTGCATATTTTTGGCTTGGGCTTGGCAAGCCCTTTAATTTGATACCATTATTTTCACTGTGCATTCATTTTTGGGTGTTTTAGGATTTTCGGGTAAACTTCTAAGGTGCATTTCAAGGTCAAATCAAAGAGCACTTTTATTAATATTGTGGCACTTAATTAGCACCTAATTAGCTCCTTTTTACTGCATCATTAAATTCTTGAATTTCTTCTGTGGCGGCGCTATCTTGACGTCAAGTTAGCACCGCCACATGTTTGAGGGGGAAGGGAATTAAGTGCTCAGCTAAAATTGCAGCACTTAATTAGCACCTAATTAGGTCCTAATTATTGCATCATTAGATTTTTGAATTTCGTCTGTGGCGGCGCCATCTTGACGCACCTGATTTATTTATACATTTGTTAATTTGACAATCTTATATTACTATTTATCTACTTCATTATTTCAAATTTGTACTGATTGTTTTATTCCGAATAAACTCCAAATAAGGCAAATATTGCGCAAATTATTGATGTTTTTTTTTTCAATTTTAACGCGACAAACTGTTAAGCTGTGATGTACAGATTTTTAAATCTAACTAAGGCTGATAAAAAAAAGTACGTATACGCCACAGTGACTACGTCAATTCTTATTTTCCATTACTAACATAACATAACATAACATAACATAACATAACATAACATAACATAACATAACATAACATAACATAACATAACATAACATAACATAACATAACATAACATAACATAACATAACATAACATAACATAACATAACATAACATAACATAACATAACATAACATAACATAACATAACATAACATAACATAACATAACATAACATAACATAACATAACATAACATAACATAACATAACATAACATAACATAACATAACATAACATAACATAACATAACATAACATAACATAACATAACATAACATAACATAACATAACATAACATAACATAACATAACATAACATAACATAACATAACATAACATAACATAACATAACATAACATAACATAACATAACATAACATAACATAACATAACATAACATAACATAACATATTGTATGACAATATGCAAATGTCGCTTACGATAATTTGGTGAAAAGGGGTCGATATACAATAAAATTCTTTAAATCTTGAGAAATCATTTATTGGAACTTCCATTTCAAGACCCAAAGATGATCTTAAATATTTCGTTTTGAATCCCGACCTACTATAACTACTAACTTCCGATAGCAATGAAATATTTTGATAGATTTTTTGGAATTAACACCGGAATCAGGAAGAACTCAATTACAAAGGTGAATAAATGTGTTCTACAATTGCAGAGCTATCGTAAACTATATATTTTCTTACGTTTTAAAACCTGACCTATATCATTAAATCTGAAATTTTTCGAAAACGTTATAGTGGAAATCTGCAGGAATGATCCTTCAATTTTTTCCATTTTCTATTATAAATACTGGTTTTAGGTAAATCCATTTATTTTAGCTTGTAAAAGTTTATAAAGCCTTTGACTCTCCCGGGATCCATCTTTAATTCGATTTTCTTGAGCTTTCTCCTAAGCACATAATATATTTCCGGTCCTGGTGTGCAATATGCAATCTGCTCTCTGATGTGCATCCACCATTATCTTTATCCCAACAATACCACCTTCAACAACTGTCGCTCAATTCACGACTATTTAACTATACCTTTACCTATGTATGTACCTACAACATAGGTAGATAGAATGTGAAATTGCCTTTGCGTCTCCTTGAAATAATAAATGTTGCTGGGGCTGTTCTGTTGATGCTGCTCCTCACTGTTGTTAGTGCTCTAGGTCGTTCATCGTCTCCACCTCATCTCAATGATGCCACCCTTCATCCAGAAGTTTCGTCCCATACCTCAACAAAAGTACACGCCATCATCCTTCGCCTGCTCCTTTCTGTTGTGTTGATTCCTCCGCATACTCGTTTATTTCGTCGTTGTCGTTGTTGGTTGTTGAAGGTTTGTTTTTGGGTGGCTGAATGACTAACTGCCTGACCCGACAAACTGACTGACTGCGGGATTTCTGCTCAATATAGGACTTGGGTATAGAAACAAGGCGGCAGCATGCGGGTTCTGATGATGATTCTCCACTCGTATAGATAGATAGCCTCTGTGATGGCACACACATTACCTACAACATGACACAGCATTCTCGCTTCTGGATTCGGCTTAGGCTTCGGCTCCGGCTACAGCTACGGGTTCGGGTTGATCTCGCATTGGTTTCGGTTAAGGTTTTCCGTGTTCTATACACTCTGTCCTATCCGAAACCAAATGAGTGAGAATCCGAAGAAAAACAAAAAAAAAAATGAAATACCCAACCTGCTAAAAAAAAAAGCCAGTAGCAACACCACACAGCTCTCGCATCGCAGAAAATAAAAGGAACCCAAGTATAATAGTGTATTCCCATGAAATGTACTCATCAGTACATAACATACATTTAGTACAAGTAGCGCCGCCGGAAGTGACGGTTTTGCTCGTCTCCCATTTTGTGTGTGAGTGTGTATTGGTGTGAGTGTGGATGACATCAAGCAAACTTTATCCCCACAATAAAAAATAAAGTTCAACCGGTTATAGAAGATTTTTTGACTTCAAATGGATTTTCCCCCCTCCGGTCACGTCATTGTCACCCGCAAACCTCAAAAAAACTAAAACTATTTTATAAAGTATATACGTAGACGCTAACGACCGACGACGCAACTTCAAATATTTATTTTGAATTAAACAAATTATGAACAATATTGTTTGTGTGATTTACGATTTTTTGTTTTAAACATTGTATAGCTACAATGAGAGCTATAAAATATATACTTAACAGATACATTTGGTTCGTGGAAAGTTTTCGCTTTGTTTGTTTTTCTTAAAGTATCTACATATATGTATGTATTTGTATATTTTTGTAAGTGCTGCCCTCTATTTACCACATAAAAATACTTTCAGTTGGTGTGAGAATTTATTAGATTACCCAACACCCATTGTTTGTATATTATATACTTTGGGCGAACAGTTAAAATACAAAAACAACAACACCAGAAGGAAAAGAATTCATATATGTATACATACTCAGGGGTGCGATATCAGAGGTGACATTCATTCTTTTGCTTCTTTTTCTTATTTTTTTTTTATTCCTCCTCCTCCCCCAACTCGTTTCTTTTATAATTTTTTGTTGTTTTGCCTCTGTGTTATTGTATCAGTTGTCTCTATACCTATCTTTCTACTATAATATTGTAATTTTGTGTACTTTAATGTAATTAATTATTTATGTAAGTACCAGATAAATGTGAAACCTCCTAGATAGAGGGGGACGAGGAAGGGTGCGGGGTGGGGTAAGAGAGAGTGCTTAAGTTAAAATTGGGCGGCACACGGACGGACAGAGAGGAAATCAGCAAAAATGAACAGAAACAAATATCTATCTATCTTTTCGTTTTGTATCTAGTATTTGCAACCAAAGGGATGAAAGCAGAAGTTTTTTTCATATTTTTTTTTCGTCTTCTCTTTATTATTATTATTAAGGTGGGTGGTTGATGGCTGCTGACTGTTTTGTGTACACACAGCTTTAACTTGTACCGCGAGAGCAGGGGTTTGGGGTTTGGTGATGGCGATAGGGATGGTGATAGGGTAAGGTGGAACACAAGGTAGAGGAGAAGATTTTTTTTCTGTTTAAAAAAAAAAAAAGATGGAGTTGAGCTAAAGGTATTTCTGTTTTTTTTTTGAAAAATCAATAATTTTAACTTGTTTTTTGTTTGTGTTTGCTCTTTCATATTTACAATATTAAGGATTTCTCTTTCTCTCTCACGCTCGTCATCAGCACGTTTTATATAAGTAGGTATGTTTGCTTTTGTTGGGCAATGCAATATACCTATCTACGTACCTACCTACCTAGCTATAAGTACGTATCTACCTTCCTATATATCTGCTTATGCAAAATATACCTTTATCAACTTGAATTCGACGGAATTTTATCTTTTTTATATACATATTAACAAAACTATATACTGTGCACGTTTTATAAGAAAAAACGTATATAACATTCGTTTTTCATTCTAACGAAGTGATGTGTCATTGTTACATACTTGCAATTATAAATTGAATTTAATTTTATTCATTTTCGTAAAAAAGCCTTGAGATGGGATGTATGTACAATGTACATATGTATGTAGATGCATTTGCTTACTTAAACTATAGAATGGTTTTTTTTTTTTTTTTCATTTTTCTTAATAATACTGAATTTAGAACTGTAATCTTCCATCATTTTATGTCCCTTTCAATTCAACCTTTTTCGTATATGATCGCAATGAATTGTTTGAAACCTTATCGTAAACTCTGAAGTAAACTCCCCATCTTAAAGTTTTTTGTTTTATCAATTTAGTTTATAACTATCTTGACATATTGTACCTACATATCAATATTTTCAAATAAAAATTAAATTAAATAAAAAAAAAGTGCGTATACGCCCGAGTGAACCACATTTGAATGAATTTCATTTTTTAATGGAGCATATGGAATTAAATACTAACGCTAAAAACTTATTAACTAATCTAAAAGGTTAACATTTCTATAAAAGATCGTATTATTAAGTTGAGGTAAAACTCATAGTCTTACATTTGTCAACATTTAACAAAAGACGGTTTAAATTGCACCATTCCCTAAACCTTTCGAGATCTTGTTGAAGAAGTAAACAATCGTTTGTTGAAGTTATTTTTTTTGTAAAGTTTTACGTCATCGGCGTAGATGAGAATGGAGGAGTGTTTTAATACCGAGGTCAAGTCATTAATAAATACAATAAACAATAAGGGGCCTATATGACTACCCTGGGGAACACCAGAATCAACATAAAATTCAACCAATTTTACGGCATCCAGTGTTATCAATTACATAGCTTCAAAACCGAAGAAATTCTGACGCCACACAATAATTACCTACTCCAATTACCTACGACGTGCGATTACTCACTTTTCGCATATTTGAACAATTATATAATTATTATCAAAACTGTTAATCTAAACCGTGTTGCATAAAAATAGTTTCCTTTCATATCTTCACCAAAAGTGGTCTTCGGATTTCAAAATCGGCATTTCTGCATGTACATATATTTTTTTCTTACAAATCATCACCAATTACATAGTATGTACGTTAGTAGAAAAAACCAGATGCCCACTCCCAACACCTTTGCTGGCAAAGTCTTTTCTGGGAATCTGTTTTCATCCTGTTTTTAAGTCAAAACCGAAAAAAAATGCCGTTCTGGTGTATCAACACTGCCGTGTTAAGAGAAAATGACGTATCCAACATCTATCGACTTTTTTTTAGTTAAGTCTAAGTTTGAAATATTTGGAATGGTTTTTACTATAACAACTGAAGCTGAGTGGAAAGGCCCATCGCCCACTTTTTGTTGCTTTTTTTTTCGGGTTAAAAGCGTCTCATTTGCCCAAAATCTTGGGAAATTCCCAAAAGTAGCTGGAAGTTGCTCGGAAATTGCCTAGTGGGCGAGGGTAAGCAACAAAAAGTTGCAGAGAGTTGCTGGGAAAAAAGTTCCGCGAGCAACACCGAGCAACTTAAAGTTGCCTAGTGGGCGCCCTCCCATATAAGCTAATGTAATTAGATCGTAGCAACAAAAAGTTGAATAGTGGGCGATGGGCCTAAATCAATTCAAACACATCCTCTTTTTATTAAAAATTATTTTATAATTATAACTACATATTACAAAAATGACAAAATAAACTCCTATAAATCATTAAACAAATGTTAATGTTAAATGTTAACACGTTAGAATATATCTCTTGAAAGTTCACATCCACATCGGTTACTAGAGCTATCTCTAACCCTATTCTATAAATATGTATGTATGTCCTAACAAAAAACAAATTTTATAATTAAAATTCAAATATCACAGTGCTTTCCGAAACGATATAACGTACAATTGTACATACACGTACATTGTATGTATCATCAAAAAACAATAAAATAATTTCACGACTTTCAAAATAATTTTTTTCTCCATGGTAACAATGTCGTTCAGAAAATTCTCAACTAGCAAATATTCTAAAGGTGATATTACATTGTCATATATATATGACCAATGCTAGTCATATAAAATATGGCACAATATTTGTATATATGACAAGTATTAATAGACTATGCCATATATGTATGCCATATAATGTTCACAAGCTTTTTCTGTCAATTTTTGTTTACAAATATGAAACTGTTGCACGAAAAATAAAATATTTAAAAAAATACGATATATTTGACCAATCACGTTTCATTAAATCATATGTTTTTTTTAAATTCAAAATAGTTCATGATTGTCATATATATGGAGTCTTATATATTTTGTCATATAAATATGACTATCACACTTATATGACATTTTTGAGTCATATTTATTTGGCAAACTTGCCATATATATATGACAATGTAATATCACCTTAAGTATAGAATTGGATTAACATAGTCGGGTCAAGGTTTTTTTTTCGAAAGTTTTAAGTGCTGCTCTAATTTTAATGATTTTTTTTTTGTTTTGGAAAATATTGTTTTTGTTTTTTTTTTGTATATTATATTATGTATATTTAAATTCAGAAATGTAATGGGAAAAGTAAGCAACTAAATATTTATATTTTTTAAATTAAATTACATATATGCATCATCGTTTGCATATACCCTAGGCCTTAGGGTATATCCCCCTGTTGCAATATTACCCAACTTTACCCTTTCTTAATTTTCTTTAATTATCCAATTGAAAAATAGGCCTTAAATACCAAGTACTTTATAAAATTATTAGATAATTAATATGTATTGCGAAAAATGGGCTGTAGTCATTTTATACAGATCTCCAAGCACACCGGTAAGTCTTTTTAAAACATTTTATGTGAACTGGTGGATGCAACAAATGGAAGATGAACTTAATGTTATTGTGGCAGGTGATTTTAACATCGACATGTTGATTTCTAATTCCAATGAAAGCTCAATGCGCAGAATTATTGCAGATCAAGGAATGAAATTACTTGTTACACAACCTACAAGAATAACAAATAACTCAAGAACTTTAGTTGATTACGTGCTTACTAGTGTTGACAGATCCAATGTGAAAGTAATTATAGACAATACTGAAAAAATTTCTGATCATAAAACTATTCGAATGGAAATGGATAATAATAAAAAACGTGGTAGTTGCAATAAGAGGGCTATATCCTTTGTGAAACAAAACTGACGTGATGAATAATTTGCTTAACTCTGTGAATTTTAGTGATCTGTATTTAAATGTAGAGAACGTAGAGAATTTGTCTGCTTTGTTTCATTCAAAAATTGTTGATTGTTTACAAAAAATGACTGTAAAAAAGATAGTGAGAGATGAAAATTCAGTTGTTTGGTTTACGAGTGAACTAGAAAGGCTAAGGCAAGATAAAATAACAGCATATAATCGAGCAGTTTATTCTAATGATCGAGTCCTTTGGAATAATTATAAAGCAAAGAGAAATAGTTTTAAAAATGCAATTGTTGCTACAAAAAACAATTATATCGAAATCCAAATTATTTCTAAAGGGCTGGGACCAGAAGAAAATCTGGAAAGTCATCAAAGCTATGATTCTGAATCAAAATAAAGAAAACAATATTGCATCTATCATATTTGGTAGAGAAAGAGTTTGTTCAACGAAAATGATAGCAAACAAATTCAATAACTACTTTGTAGAAAGTGTTGATGAAATAAATAAATCGATCCCAAATGTGCAATATACTTGTTAATCTTCACCTGTACCTACTAGATTTAATTTCAATTACTGTGATATAAATACAATCTGTGATATTATACAAAAGTGCAATAAAAAGAAAGACTTCAATGGACTAAGCTGTGATATGATTTATAAGTCGTTAGAAATAATCGGTCCTATTTTACTTAAAATTATTAACAATTCATTGGTAACTGGAGTTTTCCCAAGTACTTGGAAACAATTTGTGATAATATCCATAAGAAAAGTGTGCAATACAAATAAATGTGAAGAGTTTCGTCCAGTAAATATGCTAAGTTCAGATGAAAAAATATTAGAACGGTTTGTAGCGAATCAACTAGTCAATAATCTTGAGAACAATAATATATTAATATAGGAGCAATCTGTTTTTCGCGGTGGTCACTCTTGTGAAACAGCACTTAATTTCTTGGTTTTTGACTGGAAAAAGGCCGTTGACGAAGGAAATTCTGTCATAGTCGTATTTTTGGATTTAAAACGAGCCTTTAAAACCATTGATAGAAATATCTTGTTAAACAAACTTTGGGAGTATGGCATTCGAGGCAAAGAATTGGACTGGTTTCGATCATATCTAACGGGAAGATCACAAAAAAACTTAAGTTAATAATGAGTTTTCAGAGGCAGTTGAAGTAAAGCTAGGAGTACCCCAGGGATCGGTATTAGGAGTTTATCTCTTTTTAATATATATAAATGATGTCAAGAATAACTTGAAGCACTGCAAAGTAAAATTGTTCGCTGATGATTCACTCATCTACATAAGTGGAAAAAGCATAGAAGAAATGATCGCGCATTTAAACGAAGACCTTGTTAATATAAGTCAGTGGTTAAAAATAAAAAAACTCAAGCTTAACATTAGCAAAACAAAACGTATGACTTTTAATTGCAGAAATAATATCTCGGTTTTTATGGAAAATGAACAAATCGAATGTGTTAAAAGTTTTAAATACCTCGGAGTTGTGTTAGACAGTAATTTAAAATTTAAAGAACATGCTGATTATATTTGTAAGAAAATAGCGAAAAAAGTTAACTGTTTGAAAAGATTGAGGAGTGTTGTAAACATGAGAATAGCCTTACTCTTATATAATTCCTTAGTGTTACCACATTTTACTTACTGTTCTACGCTCTTATATATATGCTTACGTGTTCAAATAAAATAAAAGACAGATTACAAATTCTTCAAAACAAAGCAATGCGAATGATTCTAAAGTGCAATAAATACACTCCAATACAGTTAATGCTATACAATCGTTAAATTGGATGACTGTCAAAAAGCATCTAACTTTTAACTCGACGGATTTTATTTTCAAAATTCGAGAAAATATGCTCCCCGAATATTTGAGTAACAACTTAATATCTGTTTCTACCGTTCAACAACATAACCTGAGAAGAGGCAACAACTTTAGATTGGCAAGATTCAACAGAAGCAACACACAAAATTCATTGATGTACAGAGGGCTTTTATTTTTCAACAGTTTACCTGAAGAACTTAAAAGTGAACATATACTACAAATATTTGTGCAAAAACTATATATTTTCATTGTAAATAATTTATAAAAGTAAAAGAAAAATATTATTTCAATTTAAATTTAATTAAGCCGTCATAAATGATACATTTTCAAATTATATTGTAACTTTTTTAAACATTTCTTTTGTAAAAGTTTTTTTAAACTAATAAATAAATACTACTACTAATACTACTACTACTATATAATTTTTGTTCATAATAATCTAATTAAAAAAGGGTAAAGTTGGGTAATATTGCAACAGGGGGATATACCCTAGGGTGATTTGCAGTAAGTGGTTAATTCTATTTTTTATATTCTCAATGTATATATACCTACTATAAATGTTTTAAAAAAGGAAAAAATATTATTAATAAAACAACTGGAAGAATTTTCATACTATGTACTTGTACATCTAACTTAACTTAATTCAATGCCAAAAATCTTTTTTCTTATTTTCTTCATGAAAAATATTTCCAAACTTTAACTTAAAAAGAAATAAGAAATTAATGAATTGGGCATTAGATTTGGGTCATTCCGGACATGTACTGTTCAACATACCTACTCAATTTAATTATGTCATGTTTATAATTCAGATGTAGATGATTGGTAAAAATGAATAAAGAAAAAGAAAAAATGTCTCAAAATAAGTACAAAGACAAGCAAAGAGTGTTCATATTTAATTGTAAACTGTGAATGTAGTTATTCATATTATTTATTAAAGAGATAGATAAATTCATGAAGGAAAAATGTATCTACAAATCCACATGCTTATTTGTCTCGTCTCTTATACATATACATTTATGTAAGTTCATTTGTCTTAATTCTAATTTAAATTTAGTTGCCAGTTTCAGGTCCATACCTTATTTTAGTGTCATACCAAACAAATTCCAATAAGAATAGGTATTCCTGCATAAAACAAAGAACTACAAAAAAAAATTTGTTTTTATATATCTTATTTTGTTCAGAAAACTCGTTAATTTGTTTATTTGTAGGTATTTGGTATGTACCTATACTAAATCCGAATAGTTAGGTAGGTTCATGGCTTCACAAACTAGTTTCGCTGAGAAAAAGAATAGTTCCTCATTCGTTCCACCAATTAAACTGTTTTGCGCAACTCTAGTACCTTCTACCTTCCTAACGTACATACATACATATAAGTACATATATTGCTATTTAAACTATCCAAAACACACCAATATAATTAATCACTTTGAAAAAATTCCTTACAATGTACCTACCTAAATGCACTACGAAGCAACGTGAGTTATGAATATAAAAAATAAAAATGAAAATATTGTAGGTAGGTAGGTACCTACTTTTTTTTTATTAAATTAATTTATAAATTGTAAACTCATTTGCCTATCGCTCTGTTCATAAATTCATAAATCACTTCTCACCCCTACTATCGCACAAACAAATTCACCAAAGTACACCGACGAACACATTTACATACCTATGTACATATGTACGTCAACAAAAACTCATTCAAACCTTAAAATAAAATTAATAAAGTACAAAAAAAAAAAAAAAAAATTATATAAAACAATATCTACACCTCGTTTATACTATATGTAGCTTGCTTGGTTGTAATTTATTTTATAGAATACACATTCCGTCGCAGTGTTATGCGATTCTAATTTGGGTACCCATTTTAGTCTCATAGTTGCCTTCAAGCTTTAAAATACCTACATTTCATTTTTCTCTTTGTTGTCTTTTCTAAAAAAAGAATCTATCTTAAACTAAAATATTTGAGTATCAACAAAAATAGATTTATTTACCTGTGCCTATGTATAAATATTAAATTTTGTATGTTTGTATGTACCTACTTAAACTTTTAATATATCTCAAATACATACATTTTTAAATTAGTCATACATTTTTTTAAAGATGGTTATAAACATAATTTAACATAAGCCACAAATTAATTCTATTTATTTACACTTAATTGCTGAAAATTCAACTCAATTAAAAGAGAAACCAAAAATGACAATACAAAAAAAAAAAAAGAAGAAGAAAAAATAACACTAATGGCATGACAAAACAAAAGCAAGAACAACAACTCTTTTAAAAGAGAATGCGCGATGGAGAGAAAAAATTGTCTGCATTCAACCGTCATAGCCGCCATATCACTCACAAGCACAAGGCAGACAAGGAAAATCGAATTCGTAAAACAATTTTCCATCCAAGTGCACAGAAGAAAATTCCGCACATATCCCAAGTTTCCAACCAACACGCAAAGCCGAACACGATTAATCAACAACGAAAAAAAAAACATGGCTGCTATGAACGCTGAGCGCCTGTTACATTGGCGGCTTTGAGATTTCTGTGTTACCTTGCTTTTTATGGCGCTGCCTGTTTCGGCTTCGGTCTGCCTGCGCTGTCTGTCAACATCACACCACACATGCGGTGGCCGGCGGCGGCGGCGGCGGCGGCGGCGGCACAGCACAGTCCCAGTATTTTGCAAAATTGCAAATAAATTCGATGCTTTTCGGAATTCCCTTTGAAAAAAAAACACATTTTCTAACTCACTCAGTCCCAACTGAATTTTATGCTCGCCCAGCATTTTCCTCGAACATCGAATGTTACCTTCTTTGGCCTGTGCTGTGGGATAAGATAATAAATCTTGTGTTTTTGTTCGCTCTCTTGTTTTGGTTCCCTTCTCGCCACCTAGCGAGAAAAAACATAAACACACTCATACAATTATAAAGATTCAAACTTGACTAGGAAAAAGTTTATATGTAATGCTGCATGGTGGAATGGGTATTTATACATTATATTTTGAATTGTTTTGAATGAATGCGAACAGCTGACAGGTTGTGTTGTGACTTGTCATCCGCTAGTGGAGCCACTGTGCTGGTCATCGAACTGCTATCGAACTTGTTTGTTGCTCTCGTATCTGTCAGATACACTACACAGCCACTTGACATCACACTTCTTTTGTTGAATGAAACAACAAACAGGGTTTAACAAAAAGAGAGAGCATGATAAAATGCAGGCGAAGGCGAATAATAAGAGAATAAACAAAACCATGAGGGAGAGACAGAGAGAAAGAGAGAGAACAGCCAGGCCGTGGCCGGTTCGATGAGTTTATCTATCTAATTGTGTGTGCAATTCCAATTGGAATTCCGGCAAGTTGGGGCTTTGTGGTGTGTGCTGTTAGATTAGAGGGCACGACTCCGACTTCCGACACACAGCTGTTTTTCGCAGTAAATTAGAGACGAACGAAAATAAAGCCAGTCAGAGAGAATAAGAAAAAATGAAATGAAAATAAAAATAAAAATAGGAACGAATGCATTGCCATAGCAGAATCAGAGAGTGTGGCAACTATGAGAGCTGATAACTTGGGGGAAGGGGGGAATTCTGTGATGATGACGAAGTTTTTGTATATGCGCGGATATGCCCGTTGCTGGTTTTATGGTGTCGCTGTCGTCTACGTTGAATGACTATGCAGACCGACTGAAATCAGACGAGCAAAACTGTGAAGATTATAAAATGTAATCGTTGATGTCGGCGGCGGGTAAACTATAGCTGCCAGCCTGGTAGTAGTCGTATTCGGTACAACGTCGGGTGTATTACGTATTTCGGAACTTTACTCCCGTTTTGTGTGTTTTTTTTTCAACTGTCTGTCGGTCGTTCGGTTTATTTTGACCGATTAATTTATTATTTGTGTTTGGTTCGTGTTTTGTATTTAGTAACTGATGCGGCCATCTTTATAATTTTATTTTTTTATACGTTTTGTTTCGTGAAGGTATTCAATTTATTTTGCGCAGGCATATGTATGTTTTCGTTCTTAAACAAACATCCCCCAAGACTATTTTTATGATAATTTGTATGATGATTTAGAGCTTTTATTTTAATTGATTTTTCGAGTGTTAGTAACAATGAGATAAGAGGGATAAATTAAAAAAAAAAAAGTAATACGAAGATGAATGTTTAGGTTTGAATGAAATTAGTATATAGATACGATAATTTTATTATTAAGAATTATGTAGCTAGTAAGGGTTGTCAGAACAAGCGAACATAACGTGTGTAAACATTATTTCTCGGCGTGAATAAAAAAATAACTAAAAGTTGTTTCAGTTTTAGTAGGTATTTGGTATGACTTAAAAACTTTGTTTTTCAATGATTTTAAGACTCTGTTCATATGTGAAAAGACGGATTATATTATTGCTTTGATTAGAAAGTACCGATTGAAAAAGTAAGACAAAAAACTTTAAATTTGACTTGATTGAAAAACTTTGTTGGGCGCCATTTAAAAAAAAAATGATTTGATGTTACTTATGTATATGTACCTACCTGTTTGTTTTTAACATTTTGAGTGCATTTTTAAAAGGATCTTTAATTACCTTAAATAAAGAAGTAGGTACAACAAAGTTATTCAGTTTTAGATTTTAAACTTTTTGGATCTCCAATTAAAAAAATCATACTAAGAAATAATTCCTACATACATAACTTTTATACTGTTGGGCGCCATTACTTACAATAAAATATCTCGATTATATTAGCTTACAAAAACATTAGAAATGACAAAGAGAACGAAAAAGAATATACAAAATGATTTTTATGAATTGAAGTAGATTCGGTTAAAAGCATTGGGAGCCATTTATATTTTTTTTTTTTTAATTTTTACACTCCGTCCTCCTTAGATTGCTTCGATAGTAGGTACATAAGTAGTTGTAGAAGTAGGTACTCTATTCTTTGGTGATATACGTAGTTCGAAAGCTATTTAAAGATAGATTCTAATTTTCAGTGAATGTCAACTTCAAAGTCTCAGGATTCTTCATTAACTCACATAGGGCGCCATTCTATAAAAATGGTTTATACTTAAATATATTTTGAAATATGAAAAGTGATACCTATCTAAAATCTAAAATGCACTCAAACTTCACGTTGGGCGCCATTTTCAAAATTTCTTAATTAAACTTGTTATCTGAATATATTGAGAAACTTCATGTCTCTAGTTTCAAATACGACTAGAGACCTCGCATTGGGCGCCATTGTGAAAAATATATGTATTTAAAATAACAACGAAGAAAATAGGAATATGTACATAATTTTCAAAAAATATTTGTAGGAAGGTATCTCATTTTATACTGCACACAATTCAGCCGCAAGAAAAAGCCCATCACTCGCAATTGCTGAAGAAGCTACACTAATTCCTGGACAAAGACAAAGAACAATCTGATGTGTACTCTCCTTCGTGTGCAAAGTGTACAAAAAAAAATCACCAACATAAATGCAAACAGCAAAAATAAAAAAAAAATATTTTCTCAGAATAATAAGTATCTACATTATATACCCTAACCATGCAACAATCCAATCATATTAAACTTTTTTTTTTGCTGCTTACCAGACCGATGAAGCGAGAGTATAAGAAATCATGGTTAGATGAGGTGAGCTGTAAGGCCGAGGTGAGGCTTTAGGCAGAGAGTGTATAAAAAAGTGTATCTAAGGAATTCGAAATTGATTTTTTTTTCGTGTTTTTCTGATGTTCTGTCTCTTGTCTCACCCGCGCCCAGTTTGCTTGGTATATATAGTATATTGTCGTCGATTTTATTATTTGACGCTCGTGTTACACAAGTAGTGTTCTTGTTTTTTTTTTTTTTTTTATATATATATTATTATTATTCATTTGATTTCATTGTTTTTGACCTCGAAAATTATATACATATGTATGTAGGTACCTAATTTTTTTGTTTTGTTTCAAAATCGATTATCGTTTCTATAACCTTATTGTCGTCTTGTCGTTGTTGCCGTTATTGTTATTTGAAGTGAATTTAATTTTGATTTTTATATGTATTTTCAAGTTTAGATTCACATAAACTGATGTTTGAGCAATTTAAAGAGCAAAAAAAAAAAAGAAACAAATGACAAAATAAAAGAAAAAAGATAAACAAGGATTATCTCCTGTACGAAAGTGTTTTTTATCTTTTCGATTATACCTGGTTGAAAAAAAAAAAAAACAGGAACCAAAGTGGAAATAAATATAAAAAAAATTCAAGAAAAGACGAATGTAGAAGAAAGAAGTGGACAAAAAAAAAACTAAAGGTAGAAGTGGTGAAAAGTAGTTGAACTTTACATTCGCGTATCTAGAACTACCTACCTTTCAACAACTCAACGAAAAACGTACATTTTGCATTTAATTCTGTGTGTCATCTGCCGTTTTTTTTTTGTCTGTGGTTATTGTACCTTCTTTCGCACAGTGATTCGTATAAAACCATCAGTTTTCATCAGTATTTATAATCATCTACCTACCTACCATCTTTACTACTTTCGTCCGTCATCTTCATATACAGATACACCTATATTTTGTTTAATTCGTTAATGGAAAATGTAGCAGCAGCTGGATTATAATGAGCGCATGCTATTTATATGTGAGTACACCTATATCGCTATGAACAAAAAAAATATATATTTTTAAGATATTTTATTACGAACATGTCATGGAAATATTGTGTAGGTACATACCGCCTTGTCCAAACAGCAAAAGATACATCACTCTATCCTAGACCTAAACCATATTTGAAGGAATTTACATGTTTTTCTTGTGCTTGTGATTTTTTTTTTTTTTTGTTTCTCCTCCTTATTGGATTTTTCCTGATTTTTTTCGTTTTTCTTGAGTAGGTTTTTCAATGTTCCCCTACTCCTGAAGAGCTGCGTTTCGCTTCTTGCCCCAACTTCCCCTTTTTCCCACCCTGCCACCGCTTTTTGTTGTTGTTATTGAATGGCCCATGTGCTGGGTCCTATAGAGCTCTACTATAGTTGATGGCTCGATAGCTAGCTGGGCTGCTGGTTAAAGATACATACATATCTTATTATTATTAGAGTAGTGTTTAGTTGGCAAGTATTGGTTGTTGGAATTGGAATTGGTGCGGTCTTGTTTTTGTTCATATTCCTCATCATTTCCGCTTATTATTCTCTCGTTGTTCTCTTTTGAAACAACTAACACTTTGTGTACCACAACTCAACCAATTCTTGTTGTTGTTGTTGGCTTTTTTTTTTTTGTGTATTCTTCTTCTTCTTTTTCTGAACATGTAGGTACATAGTTATTATCACGGTGGTGCTTGCAGTTTTGTGTACATTTTTGTCACTTTATTAACTACCACGACAACGTTCGTGCAAACGGATCCGGTCATTGTGAATAATTGAATAAAATTTACAAAAAAAAAAAAAAGAATTCACCACACACAGGTGAAATGTGTACTTACTTACCACACTGGAATATTGATAAATCAAAAAAATATAAAAATAAATTAACAGTGTAAATTCGCTGGTGTCATTAGTGTCAGTGGAATTGCACAGAGATAAACGAATCAGCAGTGAAAACACAAACGAATGCCCGGGGAAGAAGGTGTTCTTATAGTAGAGCAAAACTAAAAAGTAGTGCGCACGAATCCGCATCCGTTGTTGTCGGTTTTATGGTTTTTATTTAAAAACGAAGAAAATAAATTATCAACTTTGCTGCCGAATGAATGACTTGGAGTTTTCTGTGATTGTTCTTAATTTTTAATTTGTGCGTGGTTCTTTGTTTGAATTATTTTATATTTCCTTAGATGTATGAAAATTTGGAACACATATTAATTTATTCAATAATTTATTGTGAATTGTGATTATAAAAGTGTGTGTGTGTTGGTGTGTGTATGAATCTAAGCATATTGCTTTCTAATTTTTTGTTCGTGTTTTTGTTTTAAACTAATTTTCTTGATGAATTATTAATTTAGTGAGAAGCTGTGAGTGTTTACCATTATATGCAGTGAATTCTCTAACAACTGTCATAAATTTTATCAGTTCATACAGCTGTCATATTTTATTAAAAATAAATTTTAATTATTGTGAATTTATTGTGAATATATATTAAAATGGTGGCTTAGTGCAGCTAGGTATAAAACAAATATTATAATAATGTGCAGTTGCATTGAGTTCAATGAAGAAAATCAGTGCAAGAAGAAATAAAGGAAAAGTGTAATATACAATACATTGATACATATATACCCACATCCCAATCCCCAATGAATGTGGTCTCTTATATACCTACCTACCTACACAAAAATATAGTGTTATGTGCACATGATAAATAAAAAAAAAAAATTCCTAAATAGAGTGCAATGTTCAACCGAAAATAAAATAAATTAGATATATGTAGGTATAAATATATCGTGTAAAATAAACCAAACGAAAACAAAAAAGCAAAATAGGTACATAGTTGATTAAAGCACTTTGCATTTGGAGTTATTTGCTGTCATGCACAATTGGCATCAACAATCACAAACTCAACAATTTGATATTGTTCCCCATCATCAGCACCAGCATCTACATCATCAGCATAATAGCAACAGTAACAACAACAACAATAATGGGATTTATTACTTATTTTATAAAGATTTTTATGTGAGTCTTAAATTTGTGTTTTTTTTTTTTTTTTTTTTTTTGTTAAAACCTACCTATAACCAGCAAGATAAGAAATTTGTAGAGTTATCGGAAATTTTAACTAGCAATCTAAAAATGTTTCTATACTTTATACCTTCCTCCTCTTGACTTAACAAATAGTTTACACAAAAAAAAAAACAAACTCAGTTTAAATCATTTTTAATTGAGAACGAGAAAAAAAAAATATTTTCTTGATTCGGTGATGACAGCATTTATATAATGTCTTATAAGGTTGATTGTCAAGTATATATAATACGTGTCGTGTATATATATGTGTACCTACATATATTTACCCACCCTATATGTTTGCTCAAGTAAAAATATCGCAGTTTATTTAATTTCAAGGTTAAAAAATTACTTTTTCGTCGTTACCCAGCTACATTTTTGTTAAATTATTATCATATTTTTTTTTTTACACTGGTAAAACAACTTTGAAAATAAATTCGAACATTTTATATTTTTTTATTAATCGTTCAAATGTCATTTTCTATCAAAAAGTAATCAAATAGTTAAACTTAAAATAAGTTTAGAAAAATAGTTTTTCACAATAGCTTTCTACAAACACTAAAAATATATTTAAAAGAAAAACGTATGCTTATTGATTAGATAGAAAATTATTCAGTCAAAGTTCAACAACTATATTAGGTACATATGTATATACATATTATATACATAAAACGGATACATATTGTATTTATAACCCCACCTACTTTAAGTGACAGCTGGCGCCTCGACTATGACAAAATGGGAAGAGGAATGCGTGAAGCCTCAGCTGATTCAAGATTTATAAATATACATACATGCATATGTATGTGCACACAATTTGTAGGTAGGCATATCGCATATGGATCGTGTCGTGCCTGGAAGCATAAATTAGAGATCTTATGATGATAAATTTTTAGCCTTTTTTCTCTTTCAATGATTTTTTTTTTAATTAATTAAAAAGGGTGGATTAGTACAAATACCTAAAAGAAAAAAAAACTTAACTTCTGGCCTGCGATGCCCAACAATACAGTACCTACCTGTACAAATGTGGTGTCTGTTTAAACTCAATAAATAAAAAAAAAAAAATTTGGTGGCACAACAGATTATAAAGAACTAAGGCCTAGTGACTTACAACTCACAACCATTCGTGTGTGTGTGTCTGCAGGAATAGAGAGGACCTACAGTTTATTGTCGAATGCGTCCGAACAGCTAATGTGAGCGGCATTTTTCTATGACAAGAGATAGGTACTCTTGGAGGTTTTGTCAAATCCTCACAAAAGGCTGGAAGTATAAACTCTGTATAGTACTGATAGAACTGTTCGTCTCTTCCAAAATTAATAAAAAATGTGTACTAAAATCCCTGCAAAATCATTCGTCAAACATAACTTTTTACATATTCTTTCCAACTAAATAAAAATTAAATATTTTAGAATCATTTATTTTGGAAACAGTATTTATTTCTCTAAAGCCGATAAAAGCTATTTTGAATCGAAAATATTGTATTATTTTCAAGTTATTTACGTAGAGCTTCTTTTTGGGTGGACTGATTTTGTTGTGATTTTGCAATCTAATGCTTGTGAGTAGGTAATTCAAATAATATTACATTCAATTTTTAAATATTAAAAAAAACATAAATTATTTTTTATTAGTTTTGACTTTTTAACATTTTTTCTTTAAAAATATCATAACATTATCATTACATTAACATAATATATGCACATCTGCATAGCTCCTGTGCGATCCTATCGTGCATATTTTCTATGTGCGTGCTCTACAGTATAGGCTGTTAAAGTTGACTTATGAAATTCTTTAACATCTCAGCAAAAATACAAACAGGGATGCTTGCCTTCCGTTTACGTAGGAGTTTCATTTACAACTAAACTGACTTTTCTCTCGTTGTATATATAATTTTGTTTGATTTAAAGATGGCGATGTTTGAATGTGGCGAAAAAATCTGATAAAAAGCAGCCATGATGGAAAAAATATCAGCAAACCAGCTAAATTTTTAGTGTAGAAGTTGCAAACTAAAAAAAGAAAAGTCTATACAATACATATACCTACCTACATAATGTACATACCCAACTCTACACAATAAATATATGTAGGCAGGCATGTAGGTATGTACTCTTTTTAAAGTTAATCGATATAAAGAGCTTAACAGTTGCCGCGACGCGACGGTCAACAACGTTGCCTTTTATACAATGACGATGATAGTGGGTCTTTTGACTCTCATTGTTGGTGTTGCTTTTATAATTATTTGTACCGTAGTCCAAATGGATACCTATATCCATTTGCTGGGGTACATGAAGCGTGTGTTTAATGGGAGGCAAGCAATTGCAAAAACGCAGAAGAATTGACGAAAAGCCATATACTTAGTTGGTGTAGTTGAATCAGAGTGTGTTATGTACCTACTATATACATTAGACTGATTCAAAAAAAATAAAATATCTCCGGTTTTTAATGCCACTAGCCTTTGATTTTGAGTTTAGTGAAATAAAAACCCTGCTAAAATTTCAGCCGTTTAGATTTATATTTAACGGGATGGAAAGTTTTCTTTTGTTTGCTTGCTTCTTTTTTTAGTAACTATTATTAGTTTCATGAGAAGAAAATCTATAAGCCTTAAATACATTTTGTGGTACCATTTTCTCAAAAAGTATTTGACCGATTTTGATAAATTTTATATGTTTGAAAAGCCACAATTGCGGAGATGTGCCGAATATACTTGAGGCACGCATTTACACACTGTGGGTCATTTTTGGTTTTTATACTGTCGAACACTGCGCATATTTAAAAAAAAAAATTAGATTAAAAATTAAAAGTGTCAAATTAAGACACAGAACGATACTAGTATTTATAAAAACACAATAAAACTGCTTTTCAATTCATATTTTATGAAAAAAAATTCCTTCAAATTGATTGCTATATGAACCGAAATTACCATTTTAAGTTATTTATTTTTTGTCATTTTTCTTTGCGTTAAATAATTTTTTTTTTTAAACAATGAATTTATTTTAACATGTACATACGTATACAACAAAATTAAATATTACATTTTTATATTATAGCTGAAATTTTCAACAGATTAGCCAAAATTTGACCAGGTTTATTATTTCACTGAACTCATGGCTTATTTAATCGAATGAAAGCAAGTCTAGAATTCAATCAACCTTTTGATCAAACTGGATTCAGATCTGGATCTTCAAACAATTAGTCAAATCAAAGGAATATAATATAACCCTATGTATATATTTCGCAAACTAAAAAGGTAGTGGCAGGAGTGGCATTAAAAATCGGAGAAATTTTAGTTTTTTTTTGAATCAGTCTAATGTACATATAGAGTAGAGATGGAGTGGAGACTGTTAGACCGGGCAAATTCATACATTATGGATAAGGTTCGTTGGTGAGATAAAATCCACAAATGGGGGGACACATTTTGCGCAGTGCGGAGAAAATATTTTCAACAGCAATCGCAAGTAGCATAAACCAGTGTCATCATCAGCAAAGTTTTTATTGTACTTTTGATTCTCTCCATTTTCCACGACTTTCTTTTGTGTTTTGCTATCAAATGATTTCTAAACTAATTCTCCCAAAAAAAAAAAAAAAAAAAAAAAAAAAAAAAAAAAAAAAAACTGGTGGTTGAAGGTACCTATTTAAATTGTTTATAGATTTGTATGGGTTTAGTATGGATGCATCTCCAGCTTTTAATTTTTGAAGACCTTTTTTTGAAGCCTTATCGGTTTTATAAGGCAAAATGTTTTAAAACTGCCCCTAAGGTATCACTGTTCCCTTCAATAAACCGCTGTACATCCGTTGAAATTACTTGAAAGGAAAGTTGGGCCTTATTTTTTATTTGCGATAGGTGCATGGAGGCACATAAATAATGTATGTAGTAACAAATAAATTTCGTTTTGTCAAAACCCCTTT
This sequence comes from Epistrophella euchroma, assembly GCA_947049315.1. Classification (NCBI taxonomy): domain Eukaryota; kingdom Metazoa; phylum Arthropoda; class Insecta; order Diptera; family Syrphidae; genus Epistrophella; species Epistrophella euchroma. The sequence continues at coordinate 102,926,273 of OX346247.1, read as the reverse complement.
TAAAAAAATAATAATTTATGTATTATGACATCATGTAAACATTGCAATTATCGTTCCTTAAACAACGCCCTTCCCTCTTAAACCAAAAATATTAAAATCAAAAGTATTGCAAGTTTTTTTTTTTGCTATGGCTGCGAACTGAACCTCCTCCTTCTTGTTAATTTGGATTTTAGAAGTTAGATACTAATTTTTACAGCAAATTCATTACTGTTTTAAATGAATTAAATACATGTAGGTAGGTACCTATTTAACTTTATCTCAAAATGTATTTAAAGAACTATAAATGTCTTAATTCCATTTTTTTTTATATAATTCTGTGTACAAGTAGAATTGTAATAAAATTGAATGAAATTGAATCCTCTTATATAAATTGAAGGGCATTTAAAGGTTGTCTTCAAATCAACAACAGTATTTTATATTTATCTCGATTGACGTCTTACTTACTTCAATGCTAAAAACATTTAAAGCCTTTCTGAAAATGTTTTATATATTTATTTTTATACATATGAACAGTAATATTGTGCAGAAATATAGGTATGTATGTTGGTGGTATAAGTATACATATAGGTATATTTTCCCTCTCAATTTCTTTGATAATCTTTTATTTTATAAAAATAGAAACCAAAAGGGCAGATGAAAATCATAATACATCAGAATTAAATTGACGTCGTCGACGACAACAAAAAACTTCGAGAACATTTTAATCGAATAAACTGAAAAGATTCGCAGAACTTCATCATACTCGATTCTTTTTTAGGTAAACAATTTACTTATTATACCTACCTTATATCAACATCTTCTGGATGCAATAATGGAAAATATTTCTAAAGAAAAAACAACAAAAAAAAAGAATATGAGAGAATACAGAATTAGGCAGCACCTACATATATATTTCTGTAGATATAGTATATATGTAATATATGTAAATGAAAATACGCTGTAAATTATTAATGTCCTACAGGGTGTTAGTCAGTTATTCATATACACAAAATTAAATTTTTACATTAGCTGTGTTTTATTATATTTTACTATCTACATGATTTGATCCGGATCATAAAGGGCCCTACTCTGTATGAATCCGATTTTGAATCGGTATTCAAAGAATAGTAACTACCTACCTAGTATGTACATATGTATCTAGGTATTTAATCCTTTTTCTATACTTACAAATTAATTTTTTGCGAGTCTCATTTCACTTTTGGAATTACAAATCCGAATGTAGAAGATTTCATTACGCTTTAGAAAAGGGAAGTACAAAATATTCGTTTTCGGAAAATTTCACTTTCGGAATGAAATAAAAAGTCTACGGCCCCTGATCCCGATGATAAAAAAAAAACATGAATCACAGTGAAAGCAGTGGGTCATCTGTTACTTTTTATATTTTTAAACATATCTTATTATGCCCTTAATGGGTCTTCTGCAGTTCTACCAAAAAACCAAAACTCAGTATAAAATTTTTGAGCAACGTAACGGATCAATTTAGGCTTGAACAATGTTGCAAATTTATTTCCAAAGTGGATGATGTGTTGCTAAAAGCAATGCGAATTGGAAAATGAAATTTCGGCTGGAAAAAATGAACCAACTGAAGCTACTGTACGGCAAAGTTTGTTGAGAAAGTTCTTGAGACTGAAACGCTGATTGATGCAACCAAAAATATTCCCGTTTTCGTTCTGTCAATGTATCCTGCTGAACGTGCAACTTTTTGGTTTAAGGTTGTTGGAGTGGCATCGCGGCATTATTGGCTTATTTACCTTCCAAGACGACGACGCCGATGATAGAGAAATGTTACTTGTCAGTGGAGATATGATAATGTTCTTAAATTAATGATTTGGACTGAGGCGATCTATGGTTCCAGCTAGATGGGACTACGTGCCATACAAATCGAACAATCGACATATTGCACCACTAAATCTCAGTTTTTCAATGGGAAGTTAAACTAGAATAAGGTTACTCTTGGACATTTTTATTTGTAAAATAACTCAAGAATCAGTTTTTCAGCAGAGAATTCATGCGTATCAACCTATCAAATTTAGAGCATCTGTTTAGGAAATCTATAGCTAACTCACTACATTTGGGTTTTAGCTTAATCCCGTACTGAAAAACTTGACCTAAGTTAAATAAAAAAATCGGTAGTTTTGATGAACAATCCTTCACAGGCGGTTCAGGCACTTACGAACAACATTAGTCATGCTGTTCGTGAAAGAAAAAAAAATAATTTGCACCACCAAATTTTAATTTTTTTTATAATGTACATACCTACATTATAGAAAAGCTCATTGTATAAAAGTTGAGAAAAATTAAAACGTAGCAAACTGTTCCTTCGAAATTTTGTTAAATCATAGAAATGAAATAGCTTAACTCCCAATTTTATTTCTGATCATTTTTTTTGTTTCTTATAAATGTATGTAAAAGTAAAATGCATCGCAAGTACATATACCTTCATAGGTATATTAGATACCGAAGTATCAAACTTAAATATTAACTTCTTCTTTCAGTATATATACGCAGATATAACGGGTAAAACAAGTTTCAATGTCCTTCATCATGCATCGTAAATGCGTAGTTTACCCTCGTATATATTAATCAATCGCAATAAGTAGCTAAGAAAATAGTTCTTATTTTTCGAGTCACCCATTTAACTAAGAAAATGATTATAACAATATAATTATATTAAATGTATACAAACATACATTCTTACATTGTATATATACAAAATATCTATTCCATACCTACATAAATGAATCCATTTATAAAAATATACAATAAAAAAAAAAAACCAAGGACTTCCAATTTATCTAATAGAATAGAATGAAAATGTGAACAAATTCTTATGACGCATTTTCAACCCACGGATATAAGAGGGTTGGAGTTCACAAAAAAAAAAAAAATTCAACCTAACACGCAAATTAAACGAGTTACAGGTTTCAACTTTTGTGTATCCTTTTTGTTTCTTCTCTCATTTCCACATAAAATATTTCGATTTTTAAATTATTTGTTCTTATGGATATTTTTTGTTTTGCACCTTAAATTCTCATTAATATTTTGTATTAATTTTTATAGGTATGTGATCTCTTAAAGGGAAAACAAATATCAATAACAAAATTAAAATAGATAATGTAATTCGAACGAAAAAAAATACCCTTGGTAGATTGCCCTTGTGGCACCTACCGAACATGGATTACATGTCTTATGTGCTATAACGTGAATTAACGATATGGGAAATACGCGTAGGGATGCCCTTTTTCAAACCCTTTCGAAAGAGATATCAATGACGTCAGTGGCACTTATGTATCCGAAGAAATTGAGCTCAAATTAATTTGAGTACTCCTAATTTTGCTGCAATTTTCTCCCAAACGCGATGACTCATCACCTGAAACTATGAGGCGATAGCTATAAAACAATTCCTCTATAATCTTTGCGCAATCTTTATCTATCGATCTATCTATCTATCTATCACTTAGCAGTAGGGCGCGAGCGGTACATGTTTTCGTGACGGTCCTCATTTCGCTACATCACACCCAACCGTCCGAGTAAGACATGTAATCCATGTCAAAAATACGACGTAAAAACTAAAAAAATTCAAAAGTCACATACAAATTTATTTGGTATGGGAAAACCTATATTCTTGCCATTTTCGCTAAGTGCCCTATTACACGTTGACTCTTCTAGAGTCATGACTCTCGAAATTGAATGAGTGCGAAGGAGAAAAAAGATCGGATTTCACCTTCGCACTCATTCAATTTCGAGAGTCATGACTCTAAAAGAGTCAACGTGTAATAGGGCACTAATTTAGTTCTTATGTCAAGTAGTATTTGACATATCCTCATGAAGAGACTTAGGCATTCTGCACACGAACCATCGTCGTGTCATAGACCCGTACAAGATTCGTAATGTAGCGATTCAACTACGGCTAACTTTCTGCACACGAAGTGCAGTTGTCAATTGAAACAAACGTGAGATACGTACACAAGCTCCACACAAGCCGCAAGCTTTCGTTGTACGCGTCAATGACGAGACGCTTCGTGTGCAGAAGGCCTTACATATATCAGAAGTAGGAGCTCGAGGATTTGTTTGTTTGAGCATCGTTCTTTTAACTGATCCTTATTTTTAGCGGAAAATCGTGTTTAGAAAGCTCACTTTTAATTTGATGAGTGTCTGAATAAGAAAAATATCAATTTACGGTGTCAGACAAGTCCAAAAGAGATTCAAGAGGCTTATAATACGAGACAATTATGTGTTTCTAGCTGTTTTTTTTTTTTTCAAAGTGATTTGTTAACAGATCAACAATGGTTAAATTTCACATTTTGTTAAAATATTCTGGTATTGTTTTCTATCAATTTAATTTAACTTTTTTTTCTCAAATTCAATCATAAGCTTTACATCAGTATATTCCCCCTACCTATACATTTATATTCAAGTTTTTAAATAAACAATCAATTAAAGCAGCTTGATTGAGTATTGAATTTATTATCCAATGCTTTGTAATTTCTTTTTTTAAAGTCTCTAACATTTTGTTTTTTACATTCTTTGAGTTTTTTGAATTATTCATTAAATTTATTGTGGGGTTATAAATGTTCAAAGTGTCTGAATTCTTCTTTTACCAGACTTGACTGTTTTAAGAATTTTAATAGCTTGGAATTGTTTTGCTTTGACAGATTGAATATTTTATTACAAATGGTGTTTTTGCTTAGAGAACTTAAATTAAATAAAACAAATAAAAATAATGTTCATGCATGACCCGACCATGGTACATATTTGGCTTTTTGAAGTAATAGTTTCTACCATAAGTGGTTTAATATTTTTTTTCAGTCATATAGGCGACACGCCCCTGAATTGAAAGATGCGCAATCTAGAAGTCCAAACCACTTTATCTGTAGTTTGGCAGTAACAATTTGCAAGCGCTCTTCTAGCGTCAGCTGTCAAATTTACTGTCACTAGAAACAGTGCTGCCAATTTAACAGCTAACATTCCCACAAAAAAACACCCTGTTTGTAATCTCATTTCAAACAACATTTAAATTCAAATATAATCTCAACAACTTGAAAGTGGTAAAAAAAAACTTAATCAATAAAAAGACTTAAGTTTGTTTGACTTCTGCAACAGATTGGGCTTTTATTTTAATGTGTTTTTGCCATTTTTTTTTTATTAAACCATCTCTTTACATGTGTTTCAACGAAAAGCTAAACTAGTTTACATTTTATAGGTAATAAGTATGTTTTTATTTCTTTATTGAACTAACTTTTTCATTTTGATGAATATAAGCCGCAAAATTCTGCTCTTAAAAATTGATTTTATTTTTCTGCTTCATTCCCCTTAGATACCCTATCGCTGCCTTATTTCAATAAAAATATTCCTGATTTCAACTTTAACAGGACAATTTAATTTAATGGTGTTTATAACGGCTGTTAATGCGGCCATTGTTGGTTTATTTTTTTTTTTTGTTTGTTTCTGTTTTTATGATGACGTAAATGTCACTCACACCCATCCAAAGTGCAATCACAGTGTTTTTCGACTTGTCTTTGTTTCATAAATAAAATCGAACACATCGTCGTGTCCGCCCTTGTAGAATTCTTTTCAATTTGTTTCTCTTGTCTTTCTATTTTCTTCCTTTTTATTTATTGAATTTTGTAGTTCTTGTTGTTGTTTTATTTTAAATTGATTAAATCATTATGGATACAACAATTTTTCGGCCATGGACAACTTCGACAGTACGGTTTGCTAGATTAGACGCTGCGCTCTTCAAAATTTTTACTCAAGATCATATGTACCCATTTTTTTGTCAAATTGAACATCTAATAAAATAAAATAAAATAAAATAAAATAAAATAAAATAAAATAAAATAAAATAAAATAAAATAAAATAAAATAAAATAAAATAAAATAAAATAAAATAAAATAAAATAAAATAAAATAAAATAAAATAAAATAAAATAAAATAAAATAAAATAAAATAAAATAAAATAAAATAAAATAAAATAAAATAAAATAAAATAAAATAAAATAAAATAAAATAAAATAAAATAAAATAAAATAAAATAAAATAAAATAAAATAAAATAAAATAAAATAAAATAAAATAAAATAAAATAAAATAAAATAAAATAAAATAAAATAAAATAAAATAAAATAAAATAAAATAAAATAAAATAAAATAAAATAAAATAAAATAAAATAAAATAAAATAAAATAAAATAAAATAAAATAAAATAAAATAAAATAAAATAAAATAAAATAAAATAAAATAAAATAAAATAAAATAAAATAAAATAAAATAAAATAAAATAAAATAAAATAAAATAAAATAAAATAAAATAAAATAAAATAAAATAAAATAAAATAAAATAAAATAAAATAAAATAAAATAAAATAAAATAAAATAAAATAAAATAAAATAAAATAAAATAAAATAAAATAAAATAAAATAAAATAAAATAAAATAAAATAAAATAAAATAAAATAAAATAAAATAAAATAAAATAAAATAAAATAAAATAAAATAAAATAAAATAAAATAAAATAAAATAAAATAAAATAAAATAAAATAAAATAAAATAAAATAAAATAAAATAAAATAAAATAAATTAAAATAAAATAAATTAAAATAAAATACAAAATAAAACAAAATAAAATAAAATAAAATAAAAAAAATTAAAAAAATTAAATAAAGTGCAAACAAAATCTTGTTTTTAAAGCTTTTAAGTTACTGTCTTCTTTGATTTGTTAATTTGGATCCCTCATAGATCTCTTCACTTTTTAAATTGTTTGATTTTTCCTATCTGAATTCTTCAGTTCTTATACCTAATAATAAACTGCTATGTACTGTACCTAGTTACTAAAGCATTTAGCAGGCAGGTATACATATGTACTTATTCAGTTGTCAGTGTAGCTTCTCTTCTTCGTATCTTCGTCACCTATTTTGTTTTGTGTTAGTGATAATCTTCGATTTCATCATTATTATTGTTTTAAGTTAAAAACCAAATCTAATAAACAAAATTTTATACGATTTATGTTTTATCACCTACGGAATATGTTCATATGCACATATGTATGTATGTATGAATGTTATTAAGTCATGGTGGAGTTGAAACAAAATTAACAACCCAAAAGTCAAATCAAACAGGGTGTGTGATGTGTGTTCTGTAGATTTTATTTTGTTCGCTCTCACCCTCCTTAACCATTCCGTATCTCCCCTGTTATCTACTTTATATACTTACCTATCCATCGACTTATTATATATCTCGAAAAAAAAACAGACCAAGAAGAAGAAATCCTATGTAGCATTTGAATATAAATTATTTTTTTTTTTTTTTTTTGTGTGTGAATACTGGTCGTCTCTCCGAATCTGAAAAATAAAAGATATAAATGTGCCTAACCTAAACACATTCGAGAGAAAGATGTAAATGGACAACAAGGTCTAATTAAAATGAACAAATACCGCTGTTGCCGTAACACTCACTCGGTCGAGTTGAAGTGAAATAAAGCAGCAGCAGCATCTATATATCGCGTCCGTATCTACATATGGAAGTTGTTGTCGTTTTTGATCATCGCCAGAGTAAATAATGTATAGGTATACATATTTTGAATTTGTACATAATAACGTAAGCACATGCCACGTAGCTTAAAAGTGTAGAAATGATTTTTTTTTCTTCTCATTCGTTATTCCTTTATTAAAAGTATCTCAACTGCCGGAACATGGCGGAATATCATTTTGCGTATAAGTATATTTTTTTTTTTCTTCACCATCATCATCATCGTCGTCGTCGATTTTCCTTCTATATGTATCTATCGCATGTGGCCGTACATATAAATATTTTGCAATATCAAAAAGGCAAATAGATAGATATATTTATGTACATATGTATAAATTTCTATGTATTTATGTATGTATATACATTTTAAATGTATGTATCTAAGTGTTTACTGCGAAAAAAAAAAAACAAAAGACACCATTTCCTTTGTATTGCGGCTCTTAATATTAATCTCATGATTTGAAATCTGTTTTTTTTTTTTTGTTTCTCTCTATTACCTGAGATATAAATAATAATTAACATAGAAACGAAAGCTTATTGTACGAGTGCCCATATATGCCTGCATATATGAATAAAGATTCGTTTTTAAGGAGAAGCTCTCATTTAAATCACACAAATGACAAACATTTATGGCATTATTTTAATCTTTCTAATCCCATTTCAGTACCTATACGATACTTTTGCGTAGTTACTTTAATTCAAAACATCTGCCGGTATCTAATAGTTTTGTATTATTTATCTATACAATGGGCCTTTTCATCTTTCGTATAATAGGTAGGTACATACCTATGTGTGTTGTGTACCTGTGCAAAATTTTCCCTGAGTGAATTTCTAATGTTTGAATATGTACCTAATAATTCGTAGAAAAATTCAAAGATTTTATTGAGTTTGTTTTGTTTTTAACAAATTTGGTCTAAGGGCGGAACCTGTGGTGGCTTATTTGTTAGTACAAATTTGCAATGTTTGTTTGAATAAAATTGTATCTATAGAAAGATATGGGCATAGATTTTTCAAAACCACAATTATAAGAAGGCAGGTCATTGACTTTGAATGATTTTTCATGTTATAAGTTTATATACATAAATACAGTGAAAACTCTACTTGCGGACAGCTGTGATAAGCGGACAGATCTAATAAGCGGACAATTTCCTTAAATGGTCACATAAAGTAAAAGGTTCGATTACGACTGTAATTGTAAAGGGCTTGACTTTGCCTTTAATTTCCTCTCAAAATCTATGGCATATGTAAGCTTTTCCTATGACTTAAGGAATTCTCAAAGACTAAGCTTTTTGCTGTCCGAAAAAACAGGAAATGAATTAGGTTTCAATGTCAAACTTAATATTTTTGCGTTCCTAAATCCTAGAAAGCAAAATTTGTTCTTCTAAAAATACCTAACATTTTAATAAATTTAAAATTATCAAGAAAATAAAAACATAAAAATAAAATTCAAAAATAAAACAAAAAAAAATACGTCTATCCACTATTAAGTGTTAGAAAGAGCCAACAGTTGATTAGAATTCCGAAGTTACAAAGAAATTGATTCAAATATTCAGATAAAAAAAAAAAATAAATTTAATGGCACAACAGCTCATGAAGAACTAGGGCCTAGTGACTTACAACTCTCAACCATTCCTGTGTGCGTGTCTGCAGGAATGGAGGGGACCTACAGTTTATTGCCGAATCCGAACGGCTAACGAGCGGCACTTTTCTGTGACAGGAGATACTCTTGGAGGATTTGTCAATTCCTCGCAAGAGGCAGTAGCCGTTTTTTCTTTTAAATAAATAGGTGGCGAGGCTGGGGATCGAACCTTAGACCTCTTGCATGACAGTCCATCGCACTAACCATCACGCCACGGCTACTACACATAAAAATAAAATTCAAAAATAAAACAAAAAAAAAATACGTCTATCCACTATTAAGTGTTAGAAAGAGCCAACAGTTGATTAGAATTCCGAAGTTACAAAGAAATTGATTCAAATATTCAGATATTCTTGATTTTTTTTTGTTTTGTTTTTTTTTTGGTTTTATTTTATTTAATTTTATTTTTTTTTAATTTTATTTTACTTTATTTTATTTTATTTTATTTTATTTTATTTTATTTTATTTTATTTTATTTTATTTTATTTTATTTTATTTTATTTTATTTTATTTTATTTTATTTTATTTTATTTTATTTTATTTTATTTTATTTTATTTTATTTTATTTTATTTTATTTTATTTTATTTTATTTTATTTTATTTTATTTTATTTTATTTTATTTTATTTTATTTTATTTTATTTTATTAATGAATTTTTGTGTAAAAAAATATGTTAGGTACATAAGTATTTTGAAGAGAACCAATTGCATTTATTATTTGCGTGTTTTTGTGAAAAAATTTATAGGTACCTACCAATTAAAAAAAAAAAAAAATAAACAACCTAAAAATTACAACAAATTACAAAAACAACGTTATCTTCATAGAAAAAAGTGGTGGGGTGCCTCAAAACTGTCAATACAAAAAAAATCAAAAAACGATTTCAATTTGGCAAAGTTAAAGCCATTTAAAGAAACGAGACTTAAAATCATAAAAAAAGTTATGTCTTTTCGACTTAAAAACGGGTAAAGTACCCGTTAATTTTTTCGATTTAAAATTACCTCAGAAACCCATTGCTAGTCTGCGTCGTTGACTGTTAGTTACCCTGTCTGTATACCTATTTGTTTGTTCTAAAGCTACTTAATCTATTATTGTGATCACAACTAAAAAAAAAATTTACCAAACTGTCTTATTTCTCTGACATTATCGACTGTTTGAAGAAAGACATTTTTATACTTCAAAATTTCTTCAAATTCTAATCTTTAAAAAGTTTTCAGAACATTACTTTGTATTATTATATTAATAATGAGTCAATGTTGCATCATAATCGAAGAATTGCATGAGTAATACAATTATTTAAAGCTATCCTCAAAATAGCGTCTTCTTTTAAAGTAGGTAGTTCATTGTGAATAAACATAATTCGTCAGCGTTCTTGTGGTGATCGAATGAATGAACCATTAAAAATCATTAGTCATATTATTGTAATTTCTTTATTTGAATCCATATTGAAAGAACAAAGACAACTTTTTGAAGATGTTAAAGGAAGAAAAGCCTTGGCGGATCATTCAATGAAGTTTCTAGATTAAATTGTTGGCTGAGTAGTTATTTCAGTTCATCCTTTGCAACTCTAGGCAGTATCAACGATATTGAATATGCAAACCAAAAAGGAATAAGATAAAACAAATAAAATCGCTAGGTACGATAGGTACCTATATAACTCTTTCATTTTAAATTGATAGGTATAGAAAAATAGGCGCGAGCGTTCTAGATAATTTTAAGAGACAAAGTAGTACTGAACCTACATAGGACATACATAAGTACCTGGCTGCTACATAATGAAAAAAAAAAAAAAAAACTATCTAAGTTTGTGTGCTTGTACATAGAGACCAAGATACTATCAATCCAGGTGCATATAAACAAGGGAGAATATCTGCATGAATGCACGAATTTCAACAACAAAAACAACAACGACACGAAGAGCATCAGAAGTTGCATAAAACAACCTTGCCCAGGTGAGAGATGTATGCGTTTTCCTTCTGCATCACACACATTCGATGAATTATGATAACAAAATATGTGTTTCTGTTCGACTCTGCACTTATATAGCTAGCATCCTAAGTCAGGGTATAAAGCTCCATTCGATTGGGAGAAGAAGGAAATGGGGTTCAAAATAGGACTAGGCAGGGCAGGCAGTGTGGCTGCACAGTGCACCAGCAACACCAGTACCGGAAGAAATGCACGCAGCAATAAGAGAAGACCTCGGCTTAAATATCTATACTTATATTTAGTACATATCTATGTATTATGTATTTGTGTACAAAACATCCCACCGAAGCTTTTTAGCTATGCTTATACTTTTGTAACAGTTAAAAGGGGCCTTCGAGTAGGAGGAAAGATGCGGGACAAAACCGTATTGCTGCATTTTGTAGATATGTAAGTTTTTTTTTTTTTTTTTTTGTATTTTATTCAGTCCTGGGCGCTTGGCCTGCCCTCTCTCTGTCATTCTTGTCTCTCAGGCATTTGAATATATGTAGGTGCTGTAGTTATATATATTTATTTTGGTACATCGTGTGCACATAATATATGTATGAATGCCTGTGTATCTAGGGGATGGGTTCTGGGAGAAGGGCAATGAGGGGAGGCTATGTTCTGCCCCCTAAAATAGCAACAACAACAACGACAACGGATTGTGGAAAAATTAATTGTATCTATGTGCGCCACATGATGATGAAGGAAGGTACCAGAGCTTCACTACACTTCAACTATACAAAATGGAAGAACGAGAAGGTATATGCACCATGATACGCACACATACATACTTAGATTTACCAGCGGCAGGAAAAAAAAAAAACAAAGACCAGAAAATTTTCGCTCGCTCTGTTGCCAAGTTCCAATATTTCTTTTTTTTTTTTATTTGATTTTGTTGGTTGCTTGGTGTTTTTTTTTTTTTTTTTTTTGAGTTTATGCGTGTGCTTGGAATTTTATTAAAATCCTTTTTTGGTAATGATCGTCAGATGTAACATAACAAGAAAAGAAACAAAAGGGGAAGCGATGATACTGTCGTCGACGACGACGCAGTAGAAACGAGTTAAAATGCATACAAACATAACTCTGGTTGCAGTAAGATTAAAAAAAAGTTTCAAATTTTCAAAAAAAAATATCCTCTATTCGCATAGGTGATGGTTTTAATAATTGTTTTTTTCAAGAAGTTCTTTAAAGTAAATATTATAAATGTCTACATATAAAGTAAGCATTCCAAGCTATTCTTATTTTTCAGTTAAATTAAACTTTTTTGTTATTAAACTTTGACTGCTGGATTTATACAAAAGGCGTTTGAACGAATCAACCATTATACATTATAAAAAATGGAGGCATTTGGCGTTCAATATAATATTATAAGATGGTTTGAATCCTACCTAGAACACAGTTTGACCGTATAAATGAGATATTAACAGATGTCACATCAGGAGTACCACAAGAAAGCCACTTTGGACCTCTTCTATTATTGTTGGTAAATTGGGATATAATTTTACTATAAACACCAATTGCTTAATGTTTGTGGTTGACATACAAATGTTTCATTGTATTAAATCGCTAAATGACTGCCTTTTACTTTAAAGTTTAAAACCCAAATAAAAATAATTCTTTTGTTTGTACTTTAAAGTTAACAAGCTCTTTAAAAGGCTTATATCACACGAGCGTCTGTTTCTGCGTGTCAATTTGGATGAGTGTCCTGAGAATTTAGAAACTTTTAGGAATGGGAACACGGGCGTCCACTAATTGGTTTATACTGGGCGTCCAACTTTTATGATTATCTAACTTTCATGCCGCGTGATTTATAGAACAGCATGAAGGGCGGCAGTACCCAAATGGACGCACTTCCAGATACATTTCAAGTGACTTTTTGTGTGTTGATTGTTTTTATCTTTGGATAATAATAGATAATAGAAATGAAAATAATGTATCCAAAAATTAATTAAAAAATTTAGTTCCAAAAATACCGCTGAACCGAGAAACAGCAGTATTAGAACCCTTGCTCTATGAGCTTATATCTCATCAATGCATGGTTTACTTTGTTTTTTTTGTTTCGAATTCCGAATGTCTATAAAACAACAATCACTTTGATATCTCATTTGTTTTTTAACGTGCTTTACAAGCAACAAGCCTTACAATCTTCATTTTTAAATAAATGGGAAAGATTGCATCGACATTGTCTGTTTGCTATCCATAGTCTACCAGTTGACAAAAACGTCCGTTCGTTAATTACAAAATTATGGCAATTTTAAAAGTTAAGCTTTTTAAAAAAATTATATCTTTCGTGGTAAGGATCAAATCTTCAAGGTTAAGGTCTTAAAACAAAGATAAAATGTTAGGCTACATGCTTTACTCATTTTTGAGGAAGGGCCCCTTCCACCTTTAAAACGATCGTTGGTATTCTAAATTGAAAAGTTGATGTCATATTTCAGAATTATAAAAAATTAGTTATGCAAAGTTATTTTATGAAAGCTTCTCTAAAATAATATTAGTAATTTTACAGGCATAAGTCTTAAAGGAGAGTTAATGGAGGTACTCTCATCATTTGTTCAGCAAAAAAGCATTCTAAATTAAAAAGTTTTTTGGATTTTTACTCAATAATTCAAATTTAATTTGATTTAACAACCAAGGATACGAAACTAACATAGCGAAAGAACGCGCGTGCAAAAAGAAATTTGTGTGACATCAAGATAATTTTATACTGGACCCGCTTCCAAATGGAATTCAGCTCTGAATTTGTATGAACTTCGTTAATAGATTCTATACCAATTGCAACCGATAGAAACAAATGCGCCAAATAAGCAAAAATCATTTATTTGCTTGTATTAATCAAACTCTATTTATTTCTTTTAGAATATTTTTTTTTTCAGTTGTTTTTTTTTTTATTTTTTTTTTAAATTTTTTTTTTAAATTTTTTTTTTATTTTTAGTTAATGTCAAATAATTCTTTTGAGGCCATTTAAATTATTTTTTTATAAATTATACAAAGCAGCAAAATGTTCACATTTTAAAAGAGAGAATTTAACATGTTATTTAAAGTTATAAAAAGCCCAAAATACTTAAAAGAATGGCACTTGTAAACCTTTAGAAAACACCTAAACTCTACAATATTTTTAACAAAAAGTCTGTTTGTGTAAGGAACTTTTAAAATAATTAAATACGTTAGTTACAGGGAAGACATAAACTATTTCAACTTCCTTTATTGAGATGAACTTATTCACTCATGGTCATTAAGCATGTAAAGAGTAGTTGAGACCCCTAATCTTCTATAACATCTTAGATATAGTCCAATTATTGCTTAATCTAGTAGGTATCCAATCAATCGATTGCTCGACTCCCACCATCTCATCGAATCCACTCGAATATATACCTAAATTAATTACCCTAAATGAGAGCGGTCTCTCAAACTTCGCCAATCACAAATACTGCCGCTATATGCGACTATGAAGGCTGACTGTTGTATCCGTATATCCTAGATAGAATTTGCTTTCAATTGTCTGCCTGATTAATACCACTTAAACGTGTGTATTTGTGGATAATACTATTTTATCAAGTTTTTGGAAACTATACAATCCCCTTATGCTCAACAACCAAACCCATCATATAGCTGCTATTGTTGTGTATATCTATCTATCTGTGACACACGACAGGACGACCTTATATTATTATTAGTATATCTAGAGCTGTGTTGTACACTTTATGGTTCCATTTGGTTGGGTTGTTATGGGTGACTTGTATGGGGATGTTCCTACATATGCCTGATGATGGCGGCGCTGATGTCGTCTTCGTCCTTTGCTCCACTATATAATATATATGAATGTATGTTTGCGGCATTGATACACATATGCTTCGTTTGAATTTCGAGCCCGGGAAAGAGTATAGTCGGCCAGAATAACTGTGTTTGTTGTTTCAGCCATATTTAAATAAGTTTTGGAGCCCCGGCCGGATGGCTTTATATTGGTTTATCTTTCATTTGAGCATTGAAATTTCAGATATTGATTTGCCATTTATGCCTCATGGGAGAGGGAGTCGCACGAGTTATAGCTTTAGGAGCAGCTAAAGGAGGCAGAGGAGTGAGACAGTTGGATGTTTTTGGGTCGCTCACTCTGTTTTGGGTTTGGTGATGGTGATGATGATTCAGAACACACAAAAAAAAAGAAGAAGGTATAGCGTTGAAGCCATAACATACACCAACACATTCAAACAAGTTTCAGATACGAGAAGTCCTTAAGCGCTCTCCTTTGAAATCTTATTAATATTCTATGTCTCGCAAACGCAAACATTACCCGCCCAAGTGGTTGCGGGAGATTCAAGGATTTAGGTAACTGACTGCTGAATAAGAAAAAGAAGAAGAACAAGAAGCAAGTGAAGACTTAAACGGATGAAGTGGGAAGATTGGCTGATGCCTATACCTACCTATAGTTGTTGGTTAACATGGTTAGGTACATTGTTTCGTTTCAATTAATTGTACCATTCCTGCTGGATGCTGGATTTGCCATAGTGTATATCCTCCATAGTTGTAAATAACATCATGGAACCACTTTTCTCTCGGCTACTGAACATAACGAGAACCGCCCTCCCATCCCTTTAAACAATCCTGGGTTGGAGTTGGAGCTCATTTTTATACCACTTAGATGATTGAGCTTAGTTTGTGCTCTGTTCTGAGTTGGTATGTGCTTCATCAAATCCTATACAGATGGCAAGGTTGAGATGTGAGAATATTCTCCGTGAATGCGGACACATCATATGAATGTTCGCTGGTTTCCTCGACATTTTGTATGTGATATCCCCAATACGTTTTATCCTTTGTGCATATTTGTTCTGTTTCGTCCTCTTTCATCCTTGACACCGCGCTCATGCCATACAGTGCCGCAACTTTGACTGCGACGGAGGCGGTGGAAGTGGTGTGATGGTGGTCTTCTATCTCTGTATTGGTGGTGAGTTGGGGGAGGGGGGGGATTTTTCTTTTGTCGGTTAAGTGATGGTGGTGGATTTTATTAGATTTTTCCCAGATATACGTTGTTGTATAGTATATTCGTGAAAATTTTCGGAAACATTCGGTTAAAGAGGATATTTGTTGCGAAGGACATTGCAAAAGGTTGAAAATTTTCGTTTCGTTTCATCTTTATATATTTATATATATATGGATGTATTTTATAAATATGTATAAAAGTATGTTGGTACAGTACCTACTCGTTTTTTAATACATAATGTACAACGACGAAAATGAACATTTTATTTTTGTTCCTTTGTCGCGTGGGTGGGTGGAAACGGGTGCGGGTGATTGTGTGCGCTTTTTGAGTATACATGCCGCGAGAGTTCTATTTTATCGGTTTAAAAGAAAATACATATTAAATTTGGGTGTGGCTGGATGAAAATCATGGTTCAATGTAAAAAAAAATAACTTAAAAGAAGAGGTGCAAATAAGAAGAATCTTGTTGAAACGAAAGGTTTTTTCGTTTCCACCTAGGAACGAAGTTAAGTGCTCAGAATCTTTGCTGGTTTCCTTATCTTCTGGAATAAAAAAATTCTGCATTCAAACTACCTTTTTTTTTTCATTTCAAGTGTCTTCTTGAAATGTGCTTCAGCTTCCTTTAACTGTTCTAAATTTCAAAAACTTCCCAGTCTTATCTTTTCTGGTGGTAGAGCAATTGAAACCGAAGCCGCAAAAAAAAAGCTTGTTTCTACTTCTGACAATAAGAAGCTCTGCATTGGAGATATGCCTGAACCTTAAAACAAACTGAGTTAACTAACTCAGACTTAATTCAGATTATTTTAAGTTCATAAAAATTATCTAATCCCATAGATAAATTAAACTTTCGTTAACTTATGAAGTTTTTCAGTGGAGAATTAAGATGATCTTTTAAATTGAAGTGCCCCACAGTTCCACACTGGACGAATAGAAGTTTAATTTACGTATTTTCTTTTAATTTGAAAAGCCACCAAATTCCATGAAAATTGACAAATTTGACAGTTGAATTTTTTTATTTGTTCCCAAATAATGACAATTTTATAAAGTTGTTAAAATGTAATTATGCGACAGTTGTCAAAATTTCGAATCCACAAACAAAAAACAAAAAGCAAGAATTGTCCGAGAATCGTCTGCAATTTTTGACAAAAAGTAAAAAGGATATGTAGTACCCCTTGGCTTAATGATTAGCGCGTTTTGCAATAGCGCATATTTTTTTAGGGGTACTGCTTCTTGCCAGTGACTGACAAATCCTTGAAGAATTCCTTTTTTTCGTCATGTTAAAGTACCTCTCATCTAAGCCACTGGACTCGGCGAACAATTTACATATGTGACAAAGGCTGAATTCGAACACAGGGTTCTGGCGTCGAAGTCCAATGCCTTAGCAATTACGCCAAGGGCAATATTTTTTTAAAAGATACAGTTGAAAATTTGCCTTCAGTTACAACCTTAATTAAGAATATTTTAGAAATATTTGAAATGAATTAAGAAGTTGAATCAATCCAACAAATTAATTTATAATAACAACAAAAAAGGGTGTACCAGCTTGTAGTGTACACATGCAAAAAGTGAACTTATATAGCCTATTGTTAATCGATGCAAAAAAAAATTTCACAAATGGGCAGTGTAAACAAAGCAGTTCATGCTGAACGCACTTTTTAGTACAAGTCCGAAATTAACCAAAACTACTTTTGATTTCCAAGCATTTAAGTTCTAGTGATGGGCGAAAAAGAAAAATCAACAAAATCAACATGAATATCTGACATTTCAAACAATTTATCACTTATTTTATGTATTTTAACTATTTTTTGGTAAACTGTTGTAGATTTTGAAAACAAAAGTAGCCTATGTCCATCCTCATGTTTCAAGCTCTCACTCTAACAATTCCCATTTGATTGTAAATCAATTAAGTATTTTCAGAGATTAAGAGGAACAAACAGACAGACAAACAAACTTTCACATTTATAATATTATTTTTTTTTTCAAAACAAGAAAATTTATTAAATTAAATTTCACTTAAATGAAAGGATTTTCGTGCCATCATATATTAATAATGAAGGTTTGGAATGAAACAACAACTTGAGTGAGCTACCACCGAGGTTTTATATGCTAGACATTTAACGGTCGCCAGGGTGATCATCAGACTCCTTTAGTGGTCCTTAGTCTACTTATGTTGAAATTTATTTGATAAACTTTTTGCTGTTACTGGGGTTCGAACCATGGACCAAGTGTCTCTAGGCCAAGTGCTATACGCAATTCGCTACCGAAGGTTACTAAATTTAACTTTCTTTTTTATTAACTTACTTAAGACTGTCCCTGTGTTTATTTTTTTCCATGGACGGTGTTTACATTCTCCTAACTCATCCGACTTTTTGACATATCTGTACATACTTTTTCCCATTCACACTTATTGAGTGGGAGTGAGATAAAGATAGAGAAAAGTAAAAAAAAAAATCAAAATTTCAGTCCAAGGGAACTCTGTCATTCTTTGCTTTTTATTGATGTTTAAAAATTATCTGATATTTTTGGTTCAAAGCGTTAGAATACAAGTTCTTAAGTGTCAAAGCCTAAATACATAAAGCGAGCAGGTACAATGGAACTGCAGCCTCAAACGCGACTCTATCAGTTTAATACATTTTAATAATCACGCGCATTCGAATGCGCGTCTATTGTGTTAAGCAAGTCATTGAATTTCATCCCCAATCCTGTTAATACGGCTCACAAAAACGTATTGTTAAACTAATTTTTTTTATTTTTGTTGTAAAATAATTTCAGTGTACATATTTCCATAATATCAAACTGTCAGCATCTCCCTTTTTAGAAGATTCTCTTCAAAAATATCATTGTCACTTCCCAACGAATTTGACGTTTATGTCGCAGTATGACTAGAGTTACCTACCGCAAGCATATACAAACGCTACAACTTTTTCTGAGTTCTTTTTTTTTAATCATTCAAAGAAACAAAATAGGTACAAACATTTTAGTGACCAAATAATGCTACCTTCTACAAGAAGAAGAACTATACAGCGTTCTTTGAAAATATTTGATGATTTCACTTTGGCAACCATGATTTTGACATATATGATTGATGGAAAGCGTTAAAATTTATTAACAGACACAGACAGAGCAGCCAGCGACAATTACATTTCACAATCGATGATGTGACAATCACTTTCACTTCTTATCAATCAGCTTACCCGATTCCTCCCCAGCACAGAGTTGAACATTATTTTGTATTTATAAATAAATCGTTTGCAAATGTTTAAGTTAAAAAAAAAAAACAGAAAAAATGTTATATAGGACAGTATCAAAAATAACATTTGATGACTTCAAAGACTAATTGTTTTTTTTTTTTTTTATTATAAAGCGTTCTTAACCAACAACCTGAGCAAGAAAGTTTAATTTTATTTAAATGAAAATGAAAGACCTTTTAAAAGAAAATCATCGCGGTGAAATTTTGAACATCAAATTCAATTGTTTTTTATTTTGAACAAAATTATAAAATCGATGGAGTAATGTCACTGTTTTTTTTTTTTTTTTTCAAAATATTTCAGTCTTTGTCAGTCAACATATGTACATTTTAATTGACAGACTTAAAAACTTTGTTCCTGCGAAAAAAAACTAACAACTAGTTCAAAAAGTTTATTTTTGTCATTTTACCAATCTAAAATACTCAGAGTAAGAAAAACTCTTAAATTTCTTTCTCATTATTCATTAGCCCTCGAATATGCAGACATCTTTTTTACGTCAGTTGTGAGTGAGCAAAAAAAAAAAAAAAACCTACACGAAATATAAATTTATCGAGGATGTCAAATTAATGTTAAATAAAATGCTTCTTTAACCCCTGAAGAGAGAGAGAGAGCTTAATTATTTTCATTCCTTCCCGTTTGGGTATCGATCGTTTATGTTTGTATAGTTGATACACAAATGCATTTTGCGAACACTTTATTTTCTTCACCGTCATCATATCAACCACATTCGATGTCATGTGCTAAACCAATCATATATCCTTTAATTTTTTTTTTGTTTTGTTAATTTTTCTTCACTTCTGTTCGTCCTTGTTTTTCTCCCCTCTTTTAGTATAAAACAAGTAATTTTCTTCTCTTTTATGTAATGTCCTTTGTTAAGCTTCACGCTATAATCCATGCAAATTATATTCTGGGTGAAAATGAGGTAAAGTTAAGACGAGTGGTAAACGAAGTTGATTTTGTTTATTAATTCATTTTGTACTGTGTGTGAAAAAGCGAGTTGGAGCTCGTCGGCTGTCATTGTTGGGCATGTGTGTAAAGTGAGAACTACACGGAGAAAAATGTTGACAATTTTTTTTTTTTTGAAGATACATACATACCTACTTATGTATATATTTACATAAGCATTAGACACTTTGTTTATAAAATTTGTATCCCAGCCTTTTGTGTGTAAGTATATCTCCTTGTCTATTTGCAAATATGTACATATTCAACCGGTAACCGTGTACGGTAGAAAGTTGAATCCTGCCACGTCATCATACCTAGTCGTCCGTTCTCGTCAGTCGTCGTTTTTAATGTCACCTTTACTACCCAACCGCGCCCGATTATTCCACTGATAATGAGTAGGAGGAGGATAATATTTTATTGTGTTCATTCGCCTCGTTCTTTGTCATATCCTCTCCATACACCTTTTTCTTGTTTCTTTTAACTTTGTTTTGTTTTCTTATTTTCATGTTGTTTTTATTTTTTTTTCGCTCATATTTTGTCAGTGATTGGGGATATTGTTGGAGGGGGAAGCTTCGAGCCTGGCCCTAGAAGAACCCTCATATAGATAGATACATTTCATGCATAACAGTTGCCTTTTTTTCTCTTCATAACATCAGTGTCGTTGGGGTTGGTGGTGGCGCTTGTCGTCGTTATTCGTATTTGGGGATGGGGTGGTTGGGGATATACAACTGGTCGTTGGTAGTAGTGATGTTGAAAAACTTAAAGGTTCCTGGAAAATTTTGTTATATCGTTCTTTCATTTTCAATTCAAAGAGAAGCGTGTAAGATTTTTCTCCTTCAAGGGTTGCTTTCTATACATTCTGTGAAAGAGTTATATTTTTTTTTCTGTTTTTATTTTATTTTTTTTTCTTGTTGTTGTTATAGGTAGGTAGGTATTTTGTATGCCTTCTCATCTTTTCTTTGGCAAAAGTTTTGCGGAAAGTTTTATAAATGGGCTGATGTGATGTGAGTTCCATTTGAGTCCGGGTTGGTTATTGTTGGTTTCAAGGGTTGAAATTGCGATGCAATTAATTCGAAAGCTTTTTTTTTTTGTTCTTATACCTATACCTACTTATATTTTATTCTACATATATATGTATGTACAATATTATTATATTTACATATCTATATACAAAATGATTTTATTAACTTGAAGAAAAAAAAAATCTAATTAGTTTTGTGTAAGTACTTATACCTACCTATTCTTTTTTTATTTTCTCTTTTCAGGTAAGATTTGAATTTTCAATTTGATTTGCGTAATTTTGTAAATAAGAAACAAAAAAAAAATCCCAGAAATGATTCGATATTATGTAAGTAGAAACTTTTTGTACCTAATAACCTTTTAATGGTGGAATATGTATAAACTTAGCGTGACATTTTGTTTTTCTTGGTGTTTGGGTTTTTATTCTTTAAATAACACAAGTTTTTCGAAGGAATAAATTTGTAGTAGCTAATTTTATGTACCTACATACTTATGTAGATAATTTTAAACTTTTTCAAGCATATTGTCTCTTTCTCAGAAGGGCTTTAAAAAAAATAATATAAGGACATAAGAGATACTTACCTCTATGTCTCCAATTGATATGTTTACCTACCTACCTACTTTTTTATTGCTTAAAATGCAATACATATTTACTTGATAAGTAAAATGATTTGCTACATTAGTTATATAGTTAGTCAAAAATATATCTTATTTGTCGTATATAGACATACATATATGTATGTACATTTGTACATATGTAGGTACATTACGTACAAAGTAACGACACAAAATGGCGTCGATTTTGACTGTTGGTCGGTATGTGAATTTAAAATCGTCACTTTTGTGTGTGGAAAAAACAATCAGAAGCAAAACCAATTTCATAATACCTTCCCCTACCTAAGTAGTCTCGGTATAACAAACAATTGGTGTCAAAAAATAGTCAACTTATGTGCAGAGGGTACTTTATGAATGAAATTGATTGAAGCTTACACCTACAATGTTTAAATTAAATTAATAAACTAGCAAGTACGCTTTAGAACTTCGGTAAACTTTTAGTCCATTTCAACATGTACATACATAGGTAGGTACCTACCTACCTAATAATCGTTTTTGGTTAGTCATCTAAATGTGTTTGTCTATACGTTGAAAAATTGAAAACATTTTAGCCAACGTTTTGCATCCAAATGACAAAAAACAACGGCGCAAAATTTTAAACAGTCTGATATTAAAGTATTAACATGATACTACCTAACAATTTTCTAACTTTAAAGCTCTTTACTAATATTTTTTAACTACTACCTATCATACTAAACCCATTTCCTCAATAAAATCTAGCTGAACACGCCTAAAAAAGTGACAGATCACACCATTTTCACATTTGTAATTGTCAACGTGACTTAAAAGATAAGACAACCATTTGTATATTTTAACTTTAGTAAAATTTAAAAAGATAGGTACTACGATTCTAACTCGTTTAAAATTTAAAAAATCCTCTTTTTGACCTAGTATCATACTAAAAATGCTTCAACATCATACTAAATCGTCTAAAATTTTGCGCTAAAAAGTTATAATCAGCACATTATCATCAGCATAGTAACTACCTCTGAATATGAATTAATGTAGAACATTTCGTAACATTTCGTAACATCTACGTAACGAGAAACAACTAAAGATGCCTTATTTTTGCGTTGAATCGAATCATCAAAGTATGTCAACTAGTGATACCTTTATACCACAATATCATCCGGATTAATGTCATAAATATTTTCGAAGAAATACCTACACATAACTTTTAACTAACTGTAACCGAACCTTCTTTTTGGTTGAAATAATGTCTCTTGTGAATTCGCCTCATTCCGGAAGTGGCGAACTTTGACTGATCATGGATCTATTAAGACTAAATTTATAGGCTTCGTCACTTTTTTCTTGCAATAAGGAGAGTTTCTCATCAGAGAAATTTAAGTCAAATTCAAACTGTTGATAAAAAGAATTCAGAAATATGAATTTGTAATGCTCACAATATTGAAAGTCTCTGTTCTGAACCAATTTATTCGCGGGCAATTGTATTCAGCTGGATCTTGGTAGTGTTCTAATTGAATATACATAGATAGATTTTTTTTCACTTCTACTCCAAATTTTCCATATTCGGTAGGAATATAATAGCCGAAAACGACATAAGAATAAGAAAGAGAAAGAAGCGACATGGTTTGGATTTGGTATACGGATTTGGTTATCGCTTAAGCCTGGGGCGGCAAAATATTATTTCATGTTCATATTTTGTTTTCGATGGACGTTAACATTTTTCCATATTACCTTATTTATTTGTTTATTTGAATAATATGTATATTTCCAAAGAAATAAATGATCTTATGTAGGTAGTGATGCTTATTAGTGCATTTTATAATTTATCGGAGTAATTCTTGTGACGCGGAAGGTTTTTTTTTTGGATTTCGAAGCTCTGTTAACTGCTGATATCACTTGATGCCGAAAAATTGGTTGACTTTATATCATTACGGTAGAAGTTTATGGGGAGAAATTTAAAGCATAAAATAAGTGACGGAAAAAAACTAAAAAAAAAAAAAACTATGAACAAAATGTACATACATAAATATTTTTAAAAAATGATCTATTAGATAAGAACATGTTGCAAGAACACAAAAATCGGAATAAATTATAGCTTTAAATATAAAAAATTGAAAAATTCAAAAGTAATTTCAAAGGAAGAGATACAAATTAAATTTCCCATTTTGTATGTTAGAACCACTTTCTTGTTATTATTAATATGAAAATGCATCAGGCCAACTAAGTTCGAAAAATTTAAATTTTCATGTATTTTTCAAAATAAAATACCTATTGAAAAAAATGTTCTTCACACAAAAAATAGTAAATTTAATTTTCTAACATTTTTCCTTACAAATTTTTTTATATAGAACTATTGCTTGAACTTATTGCTCTCCAGAAACCGTGAAAATCCAAGATTAGGGTTATGATCACCCCATGAACTAAATTTCGAATAAATAAAAAAAAAAATTTGGTGTGTAACAAATTGCTGGGTCGAATTATACCTACCATAAATGTACTGGACTAAAAAGCTTAGACCATCAATGATTATAAAAAACAAATAGATACCTACATGTGTATGTTAAAAGTCTTAATTACGAAAAAAATAGATTTTTTTCAATAAACAAGGTGCTCCATAAAAAGAGATGAAATCCAATTTAACTAAAATAATGGTTCACTCGGGCGTATACGCACTTTTTTTTTTTTTTGTTATATTTATTGAATCTTTAAATAATTTTACTACAATTTTCATTTTTGCACGTTGTTTCGGTAGACATAATGTCGATTGAAAAGGCCATTTTGATGAATTGTTTTTCTCCATTTAAAAAAATAGGTAATTCAGAGTTCTCGAGCAAACGCTTATTTAATTTAGAGAGTTAACGAAATTTTGGTAAGGGTAGGGGCGCCAGATTTTATATAGCCCAAAGTGGCAAAAAACCTTAATACACAACTGTTATTTGTCTTGATATTTAAAAATTGTTCCCTTTTAATTTGTTAATAATTTCAAATGAAGTAGAAGAAGTTATTTTAGTTTAAATTTTGATGAATAAAAATTTAAAATAAAACAAAATTATAGTCGGAACAAATTTTGACACTGTCTCTGTCCACCTAAAGCAGCTTACACTGTGCTACATAAATCGAAACAAATTACTTCTGTTCGTTTACTACGAATAGGTTTGTTCGTTTAGTTCCTAAAACTACCACTTTCAGTCTAATTTTATTTTTTTTTTTATATTATAAACTGTAACTTTGGACTAAAATTGGCAGTTTTGAAAAATAAACGAATAGAGATGATTTCTAAAAATTTTAGTTCAAGTTAGTTAGCACTTTAAAGAAGTTATAACAAACAGACCTCTACATACCTATTGAGGTAAAATATATTTTATAAAAACTTCTGGTAAAATATAGATACATACTAATAAAAAGGTACCTATAGCTTACTTAGTTGTCCACCGTGCCTACCTTAGCTACTCATAAAACTAGGTAATAAATATCTACCTAATAGAGAATTGGACCAGTGCAGTGTAGGCTATGGGTTGGGTCTATCCACAATCAATGCATTCAGTCAAACAGTGATAAGTGAATAATTTTGTTTTTGTTTCTTTAGTTTCTTTTTCTGTTATATCACATTCCCCCCCAACCCGTTTTTTGCGTCCGGTGGGAATGGGGAGCAATAACAGTGGACACAAGAAGAACTAAAAAGGCATAGCACATACATACACACTATCGACAACTGCAGTCGGCCATGTTTATTTTGAGATACATACATCTAGATATCTGTATACATACATATACCTACCTATCGGATGAGTAACGTAAGTCTTCGATTCAAATAAAGTGCGATATATTTAGTTGTATCTTCGCACTAACTTTAAAAAAAATATACCTACCTACATATATGTATCTTAATTTAGTTTTTGTTTTCCTTATAATCACCCAGCAGATAACCAGTGACTACGTAAGTGTGGAGAGGGGATAGAGGTTATTGACAAAAAGCAAACAAAGACTAAATCATCTTGAAAACTGCAAAAAAAATTAAATTGATACAATATGTAGGTAGGTAGGTACCTACATTCATTCAGATACACAGAGAAATAAAAGAAGATACACATTTATTAATTCAGATTTTGCTTTTGCATCCATAAAATGGTTTTAAGCTTGTAGATACCTATGTTAACAAAAGAAAAAAAAATAGGAAAAAAAACCGCAGCCATTTTGTTTTTTTTTTGTCCGTTATCTTTCATAGATTTGATGATGACATAAATGAAAATATCCATATATATGTAACGTACTTGCAAAAGTACAAAACGGTGTTGTATGTATGTACATGCACTGCACATATACCGATATATATGTACATGATACATATGTATACGAATGTTAAAATTGAGTTTTCTTTTTTTTTTAGCTGCATAAACTTTTTGCTTATTGCTCTTCTTCTCTATTCTATACCTACTTCTTTTTCGTTAGAGTTTTGTGTATAACCATCGAGCTGTCGTAGCCATTGTGTGATTCTCCTTCTATTCCCTATTGCGCTGCCCCTCCGACCGTCCACCCAATCAACCTCCCCACACTTCCTTTGTGCCAGCCAACTCATTTTTCTGACTTTGCAAAGACACAAATTCCGTTCAAATCGAACCGAGAAATTCGCTTAAAATCTGCGAAATTGTACATGAAATTCGAAATGCTGCCGTCGTCGTCGCACCGCATCGCACACGTAATAGGTAGACCTGGGTACCTACCTATAGCTAGTTGGTATCTATAGATATGTCTGCACAACAAACCAGCACCCTGATATGACTATAGTATGTCTATCTATAGATATGTACCTATATCTAAGGTGAATTTGTGTACATAAGTTTATAAGTAAAAATTCAAAGCAAAGATATATTCTCCAACAACAACATATTTCTTCATTTTGGTATACTTCTTCGAGAGTCGTGGCATATTTTTACATGAATTTTATTCCTTTTTTCCATAAATATATGTATGTATACCTACCTATCTAAGCAAACGTCAAGCGCTTGACGACAACCTACACAGAAGTTGTATGTACCTATACCAACCTTATATTTAAAAAACAGAAAAAAAATTATCTAATGGATATTAATATATTTTTGGATTCCTATATTATTGTGGTGCTTTCGTGTTGCAGTTATTTAACTGCCATGGTGTTGTTTGCATTTCATTTTTCCATAGATTTCTTGTAATTCTACATTATTATCTGGTAGGTAGGTAGGTACATTGCAATTGATATGGAAAGCTTTGAAAGAAAATGCACAGTTGGGGTCGCTCAAACACATAATTTTGGGCGCTGGTGTAAGCCGAAAACAGATGTGCAGCTTTTTCCAATGCAGCGAAAATAAATTTACACAGGTTCTTGTGAGGGCTGACATATTCCAGGCTCTCTGTTATCACGTTATCTCTGTTTCTAATTTCGCTGCATGGAAAAAAGCTGCACATCTGTTTTCGGCTATAGCTGTCCAACAGCGCTGTATTTAAGTGTCCATTTTATCGCCAATTTTATGTACTACTACTAACCCTTATTGTTAACGTCGATCTATTTGAGTTTCTCATGTTGGCAACAGTGAAATTTATTTTTTAACCACAGCTGAACTTATTGATTCGTCCACGTTTGCACTGATGCTTATACAGGGTGATCGGTATAAGATGCGCCAAACTGCTGGAGCGAGTAGGTTGGGTTAAGACAAGAAAAAAATCGTATGGGAGGCGGGGGTCTATTTCCGCCCGTTTAGGCAGGAGGGGCAATTTTCTAAAAAATTGACTTAAAACAGAAAAAAAAATATTTAAAAACAACGGTACAATTCAATTAACGGTACAGGTCAATTATTATTAGTGGATTACTCCTTTTTTATTTTTTATTGCTTACCATCTAGTTTTGAGCAAATAATAAAAAAAAAAATAAACTGGATTAATTAGATTTCACCTTTTTTATTTTTATTTAACAAAATTGACCTGCATGTCTACCTGGTATACCAAATAAACAAAAAAAAAACAAATATAACCACAAATAAATATGGAAGGACATTCTGTTTGAAACTTATTTCTAAATTGGGTATCAAATCGTCAATACAAAACGATGGCAAGTTACTCTCGGGAAGAATTGACCGATATGCACTATTGCTACGGTTTAGCAGATGGTTCCAGTCGGGAAGCACAGAGATTGTACGCTGAAAGGTTCCCCAATAGGAGATGTTCCCACTATTCACCTTTTTCAAGACTTCACAACCGTCTTCGGGAACATGGAGTGCTGGAGAATCGAAGGAGAGACAGGTCATCTGGTGGATCAACAGACATAAAGGAACGGATTTTGGATTTGGTACGACGTAATCCCAACCTTAGCACCAGAAGGATAGCAACTGGATTGGCCCAAAACAGGGTTTGGGCAGTGATTCATACCGAAAGCCTTCACCCATATCACTTTACCCCAGTGCAAGAGTTGACATCAAATGATAAAATTTTGAGGACTGAATTCTGTAGAACGCTATTGCTGAGGGAAAAAACAGAACACAACTACTTTAAAAGAATAGTTTGGACAGATGAAGCACAGTTTACCAGAGATGGAGTTACCAATTTCCACAACTTG
Source organism: Epistrophella euchroma (assembly GCA_947049315.1). Taxonomy (NCBI): domain Eukaryota; kingdom Metazoa; phylum Arthropoda; class Insecta; order Diptera; family Syrphidae; genus Epistrophella; species Epistrophella euchroma. The sequence goes on along the minus strand of OX346247.1, from coordinate 102,897,783 downwards.
CATTACTGGAGTCACAACAATCCACATGTTAAAAAAAAAAAATAAATCGCAGCACCGCTTAAGCTGCAATGTGTGGCTTGGCATTGTTGGACGAACGGTAATTGGACCACGTTTTTTGAATACGGTTTTAAATAGAGAATCCTATCTGCAATTCCTAAGAACCCTTTGGCCAGATTTACTAGAAGATGTACCTTTGGTTATAATAGACAATTTAATATACTAACAAGACGGAGCTCCAGCACACTTTAGCCTGGCTGTGAGAAATTTGCTGAATAATCATTTCAACGACCGATGGATAGGAAGGGGAGGTCCCACTGAATGACCACCAAGATCACCAGATTTAACTCCTTTGGATTTTTACGCTTGGGGATTCATAAAGAACTATGTATATGAAGTTGAAATTTCTTCTTTGGAGCAACTTAAACAACGCACTGAAGTTGCTGGAGTCAAATTGCAGGAGAATTTGGCAGACTTAAATTTATCTGCAGCCATAAGAAGAAGATACAACTTTTGCCTTCTAAAGCGAGGGGATCATATCGAAAATTTCTTATAATATCAATAATTTTTATTAGAATAGGCTAAAATGTAACAGATATTAAAAAAATATTATTGTATTACTTGCTAATAAGACTAATGGTGTTTATATGCAAAAATAGAACAAACAAAAAAGTGTTTTTCTTGGAAAAAGTACCTACTTTTTATAAAATTTTGAAAACAAAAATTATTCCTAATTACATAAAATTTTGAAAAAAATTAGTTTGAAACTTTTTTTTTCATTTTTTTTTTCAAAATTTCGAGTTTGGAAATTAATTTTTTAAAAACTATTCACTAACACAACTTAATTTAAAATGAAAATCAAAGAAGAGATGTCTGGCTTTCCAAAAGGGTATAGCATGGCATTTTAAATTGTACCGTTGTTTTTAAATATTTTTTTCTGTTTTAAGTCAATTTTTTAGAAAATTGTCCCTCCTGCCTAAGCGGGGGGAAATAGACCCCCCACCCTTACGATTTTTTTTACTGTCTTAACCCAACCTACTCGCTCCAGCAGTTTGGTGCATCTTATACCGATCCGATAACCCTGTATACATAAATTAAATACATTGAAACAGCAACAATTCTCACATTTTGCACACTGAAACAACAACAAATGAGACTCATGCTTCCGATTTTTGTGATTTCTTCGCGCCTCACCAGAGTTTTCACCTCGCACTACTCTTAGCAACAAACCACCGTGATACCGTTTCAATCTTCTCAATTTGTTAATGACAAAACTGAATTTCTATATGGGTTTTGGGTGTGGCCTGTGTCCATAACATAACGATACTTCACGACACGTATCAAAATGGCTGATAAAATTTCGAAATTTATGGTAAAAAATCAAAGTTTCTCTCAAAAATATTTTTTTTTTTTTAACATAAATAAACAGTTTCTCTTCGCTATGGGGTAAACTGGTATGCCTGATGTCTTCTTATGGACAACTGTAGCTTACGTGACAAGGTTTGCGACTTCAAAGCATTTTTAATTCCCTTCTCTGGTTTATTAAGATTGACTATTGACATTAAAAATACACTAGGGCAGAGGACCGGACCGGACCCATAGATGGGAGTTCAAATCCCTTAAACACGCGATTAGGTAGTTCAAGAAACGACGATAATCCCTTCAATTTCAAGTAGGAAAGTATTCCACAAAATTTTTGTTACACTTTGAAAAGTGTAACAAATTTCCAATTCCTAAGTTTTTATTCATCTTGAATGAGAAACGAATATACCTACGTACACAACACATTTCAGAAGTGTTTCATCATCGGTCTTCTAGACCAAAACAAAATTGTTTCTTTGTTTTAGAAATGTCTCACAAAAGTGTCTCTTCTGGCCTTAAAAAATTATTTCAACTTGTGGTCAGAAAACGTATGTATATACGTAGTCGATATTTAGATGACTAACGCGTTTTAATGAGTAATATAATAGTTTTTTCCCAGGGTTTTTTTTTTTTTTAACAGGTAGTAAAAAAGTGAAACAGGGCTCTCTAGTTCATTAAGTCATTTATAACGGTTGTATGTTGACAGTTTTTGTTTTATACACTGTCAACTTATTTATTTTGTTCATATATGTATGCAGGTACAGTGAAACCCGTATAATTGCCTATCGCATAAGTGCCTAACCCGTTTAAGTACCTTTTATTTTTTAGAACCAACATTTTGAGGATTTTTTCGTATAAAACTCATCTAATGAGTGCTTTTCGCTTAACTGCCTTCCCCGCTTAATTGCCTTTTATTTTGAATACTTTAATTGAAATTTACCTGAAAAAAATTCTTTTAAGTACACAATTGAAATCAGCAGAAAAAGACAAAACCTTCTTTTCATCTAGCGCTTCATTTTTAAAAGGTTACCGATACTAGTCAGTTGATATAATGTTATTTCTTATTTTTTAAATAACATTAAACGTTTTTTTACTGTCATTTTTTTTTTTATTTTTGTAAATATAGGGATAAGAGCTTATGCGCACTTAAGCGGTTTTTTTATAACTGCATAAGTGCCTCTCAAAACGAGGCATTTATGGTGAGGCACTTATCCAGGTTTTACTGTATTTATAAAATATTCCTTTAAATATTTAACAAGACTTAAAAATTCTAAACTAATAATAATTTAATAAAAAATATACGAGCTTTTTGTAAACCCACGCACTTTACTATAAACAAGTGAGTGATGAGATCATGTACTGTTGTACATGTATACATACATATGGATATATGTACATATATGTATTTATATATATATTTTTTTTTTTAAATTGGAGAATGTGCTCGAGCACCTACAAGTACATAAATAACTGTCGAGTACATAGAATTTTTTATATAACCCGGGAATGCATTCGCGGTGCACATCGCATGAATATACTATAAGCATCCCCTTTGGAATAGCAGAAAAACCCACTTTGTGTGGACCCCATTGTGCATGGTGTCCTGTGCAAAAAAAGGACTATACAGCCGATTCTGCAGATATAAGTCTTTGTTCTGCTTTTACTCTCCGCAATCTTGCCGTCTATTGCCTTGGTAAAATACTGCAGCTTATTTCATAAAATATTGATGTATAACTTTGTGTTTTAATTTTTTTTTCTATGTTCAATGCCTCATCTCAAGTTTTTTGTTTGTATTTCTTTTAACTTAAAGAGTAAGTATTGGCTCACAAAAAAAAACTTTTTGGGTATTCTAAACAAGCTGAAACTTGTATTTGTATTTATTTTTTTTCACCAGGAAAAATCTCATAATTTCACGAAAATAATTGAAAACAAAAATCAGATTGATAAAGGTTTCAATATAAAAAATGGAGTAACCTTACCTACCTACAGGCGATTTCTTTTTAAAATTCTGAACACTGGTGGTAGAACAGTGGATGTAGAACTTGACGAAATCCGTGTAAATTATATAGGTCCTCATCTCAATCAATTGTTCCAACAAAAATCAGTCAGTTAGAATCGATTTTTTTTAGTTTTCAATGTCCCTAAAGCCACGACACATAAGAATTTAAAAATCAATCTGAATGAAAAATATAGACATCAATGAAATTCAATTTCTTATTTTATTTAGTAGAAATATAATTATAATCTCTTCAGTTAAATGTGAACACCTTTTGATTTTAATGTTTGTAAATCCATGAGGTATGGAATTTCGGATACAAAAATAGATTATGAATAATTCACAATTATTTATATTATATTGTGAGCAAGAATGTGCGACTTTTGTGTGATTTTTGTGGTGGGTGGATGATGGGGGATACATAAGAAGAATTTTATTCATGGTTTGTTCAGCTTATTTTTTTTTGTTTTCTTTTGCTATTCACTCCAGTTGTTATCCCCCCATACTGTGAGCTTTATAAAGCTCAAGAGAGTCATCGAGGAAGGATATTTTTTTTTCTGTAGGGCGAAACGCATGATGTTGCTCTGTTGTGTGATGTGTTGTGTATAGAGTATGGGGTGCAGAGGATGATGCTTTAAAAGTGATGGCAAACAAACCTGAAATTTTCTCCTCCCGATTTCGAGAAGAGTCTCTCTCGCCTATAATTTAGCTAAAAAACAAGTGAAAAATTCAACTCAGGAAATTAAAGGGAAAACGTTTTCCCATAGCCATTTCACTTCCGTTGCACCGCCATCATCGTCATAGTTTTCGGGTTACATTTGTGTGAACGGGGGCTTAGCTTGGGGTTTGTTGGAGATTTTGAAGAGTGGATGGTGGGTGGCCATCAGCTCCAGTTAAATGTGTGTAGGGCAGGGGTTAAAAAAGACGAAGGATTGGCTTGAATGTTTATGTGTAAAGCTTACATATTTAGGCGTTAAAGATTTTTCCAACTATAGGTAGTAGGTATAGGTAGGTAGGTACCCTGTGAGTAAAAAAGGATGGAATGTTCTGTAAGTAAGGCTAGATGATGAGCTGTAGTGGTGTCGTACATTCGTTTGTGTATTGTTGAATTCGATGGTTGAGTGAAAAAGGTGGAATGGTGGGGGTATTATAGAAATATAAAGTCGGATGTTGAAGGTATAGTTTGAAAATATCAGTTTTTGGTTAAAGGTTTTGCACTCTCTCCAAAAGTACATAATAAATAGGCATATGATTTGCTGTTGTATGCATGTAGTAGGTATATGGGTTGCCGTTTTTGTGTGTATACATAGAAGAACCTGCATACATAAATTTAATGCGTTTTCTATTTGAAAGTTAAGAACGAGAAAGAATGGTCGGAACTGCGTTTCGGAGAGATGTATAGCAAAAAGAAAAAAAAAATTGAATTGGTAAGGAAAATGCCACTGCTGCAGTGACGAAAGTTTGTGAATATGTGCGGAAAGCTTTTTCGTTCTGTAAATAATGTACATATTTACCTTTCATCATATAATAGAAAATTCGCTGGAAAACCCATTTCAATTACTATTATCAATTTAGTTATTTAAATTTATCTATAGAGAAAGAAAAAGTTTAGAAAAAAATGTATAAAGGTACCTGTAACTTGTATTTTAGGTATTTCACATATAGTATACAAAATATTTACATATGTAAATAAGTAATAAAGTTCGGTCTAATTCTCCATAAGTAATTTTATTATCAGAAAACCCAGGTGCTTCAATCAGAGTACATATCTTTTATTGATTTTTCTGCAAGCCCTTTGCATTTCGGGTTTTTGAAATATGTATGACAAATTCGACAGAAAGTTTAACTAAAAAAAATTAAACTGGAAATTTCAACTAACTGATATATTGATCGTATTTTATATACCATATATCGGTTAACCAGCATGGATTTGTCCAGGGGCGGTCTACTGCGACTAATCTTTCGCTTTTTACAAATTTTTGTTTAAAAAACATGGAAAATAAATGTCAAACCGATGTTATTTTTACTGACTTTTCTAAAGCGTTTGATCGGGTTAGTCATCGAATTTTAATAAAAAAATTGGAAATCTTGGGATTCCACTCTGCCCTTCTTAAATGGATTAGTAGCTATTTGGTGGATCGTTCACAATTTGTAAAAATTGGTTCTAAAACATCTTTTAAGATATTGAACCATTCTGGTGTACCGCAAGGCAGTCACTTAGGCCCTTTGTTGTTCTTGCTTTTCATTAATGATCTCCCGTCTGTAATTAATTTCTCAAATTGTCTTATGTTCGCGGATGATGTTAAAATCTTCAAATCTATTAAATCTATTGCTGACAGTTATGATTTACAGTCAGATATTGATAAAATGAATGATTGGTGTTGTAAAAACTCCTTGTTTTTGAATATAGACAAATGTATCACTATGTCTTTTTCAAGGTCTGCATTTCCTATCTTAATTGATTATAAGCTTCAAAATGTTACTCTTCAAAGAGTTACTAGCCAAAAGGATTTGGGAATCATTTTTGACTCGCATTTAGCTTTTAATATATATAGAGCTAACGCTATGTGGGGATTTCTATTTAGGAACTCCTCTGAATTTAGAGATCCTTATACATTGAAGGCTCTATATATTTCCTTAGTTCGTCCCATTCTAGAATATTGCTGTGTAGTATGGTCTCCTTTATTTAATAAAGATATGCAACGTATTGAAAAAATTCAAAGAAGATTTTCTAGATATGCGCTTCGAAAACTGAATTGGTCTACTTCCTTACCATCGTACAAGAGCAGATGTGAATTAATTGGTTTAAAGCCTCTATCATTTAGAAGAACATATTATTTTATAACTTTTGCGAGAGATGTCATAACAGGGCATATTGACTGTGCTCCTCTTTTAGCTTTGTTTGGTATTTATGCTCCCTCAAGAACTCTAAGACCTAGAATTGAGGAATTTTTCTTTATTTCTCATCATGCTACAAATTATGGTCGTAATGAACCAATCACCAATGCTTGTATTAACTTTAACCGTTATGCAAATGTAATTGATCTTGAATTGAATAAAAATATTTTCAAGTTTAGTATTCTTGAAGCCATTAATGAATAAGATAATTATTTTGTTATAATATTTAAGTTATTTTAGGTACATATCTGCTTAGTCTAAGAAAGTTTTGTTACTTATAGACGTAAATAAATAAATAAATAAATAAATATGACCTCAATATTGTGGTATTTTCACATTAACACTATCGTTGACTACGAGAAATGTCATGAAAGTAAATTAAAGTAAAACAAAATTAATTATTCTTTAACTAAGGATTTAATCTCAACAAAAAAATGGTTCCTCGAGCCGGAAATGGAAAGTACCTACATATATTATATTTAGTATTATGTACATCCCAGATTGCTTATTATGTAGTTATTAATTTTTTGTGATGAGTGCACAAAAAATCCGATTATAGATAACAAATTGCGTTTATTCATAACATTATTTTAAGGTTTTTGTTTTGTAGAAAGACGGCAAAAAAATATCTACCTATGTACTTGCCAACCCAAGTCCGCTGAAGCAATTTTTTTAAGGGTTTAAATTAAGGCTGAATTCAGTAGAAGGAAATCGAGCTGTTTACGATCTAAAAATAAAAAAAAGTAAAATAAAATTTTATGTTTTACAAAAAAAACTGTTATTAAATGTTCTTTCCATAATTTTTTTGTTTCGCTCCCTCGCTATCAGCTTCACCAATTTGGAAAATATTGCATATTAAAATTAAAAAATACCTATTTATTTGAAATTAAAATCAATGGGCCGTACCCGCCTGGAAAAACAATCCAGTTTTCAATAAGGCGCTGGCAAGTTTTTCATAGTTACTAACAAGAATCTAACAAGGGTTAATATAGGCATTCGCTAGGCCTCCACCAGTTATGAACTCTTTTGCCTCGTCAGTTAAATTCTGCCTAAGCCCTGACTAGTAAAGACTAGATTTGTTCCACATATTTCGTTTTACATGGTTTTCCATTTAACCATTTCAGATATGGGGGCCAAAGCTAGAAGCTGTCAGTCGCTCTATAATATTTTAATGTAGATAGATATCCAGTTCCTCGTGTGTTTGTCGTGTGCAGTCCAGTCCATGTCCATGGAAGGATGGCTCCTTGCGGAATATCATCGACTTTGTGTACTTGTCCTAGATGATAAAATTCAGTTATTTCCCAATCGATGAGGAGCAACATTTTACTTTGGTGTGTGTATGTTTAGTGAGGCTGTTCGAAACAGTTTAGAACAGAAAAGAACAAGTTCAATGAGAAATTTTTTGTTCTAAACTGTTATGGCTTGCTGTTCAGTGAGTCTGTTTGTACTTGCTTTTTAGGTAGAACAACTGAGAACAGATTTCTGAGAAATGTCAAAATCAGTTGTGGTTCTGTCTTTTTCTGTTTTGTCTGCAGTTGCGATTTTACTATTTTACACACTGATTTCCAATCATAATTTGAAATTTGCAGAGTTAATTAACACACAAAGATTTTTATTACGATATACATATACTTTTATTAATTTGCGTTAAATGATTTCAAATAGGTAGTTACCATGAAGAACCTCACCAGTACTTTATTAAATAAATGTTCTCAGCGAGGCACTAATAGGGGTCTGTCTTGTTTTTCTCGTCCATGTTTTCTTTGCCGAAAACCTGCCAGGGCCTCGCCTAAACTTGCCAAAAACTTGCCATTTTTCCAGGCGGGTAGTCATAGTCATTTTTAAACTGTTGCTAAGCTAAAGGTGGGTTTAATTGAATATTAAGACATTTATTGTAATTTTTCTGGTTTAATATTCCAATAGTTGAAATCTAATAATTTTATCCTATTTTGATAATTGCAAAATAGAATTTGGTTATAATTAGAACCGATATTCACTGATCAAATAGGTCTTAAACTGCAGTTTAGTAAAACATGAGTTTAGCAAACGACTAAGAACATGCGCCAATTTGTTTTTAATTGTGATTTTTTTTTTTTTGCGTGGCTAGTTATTCATACCTAAATTTATTTGGTTTTCAAGTATAAAAGCAAGTTCATACGACCCAATTTTGTAATATATATATTTTCAAACAATAAAACTTAAAAGCCTTTCTAATAAATTGTTTGTTTTGGTTTCTATAATTACAACGTTTCTACCTACTTTCATTTGGCTTTTGGTCACCATGCTGCCTGCATAAATTAAAATTTCTCCACATCTCATGCGTATCAATCAGACTATACCTATACATACATAGTGTTCAAAAGTCATTATACACAAATACATATCCATACATACATATATCTATAGATACAAAAATATTTAATTATGTTAAAAAAAATTAGCTCAGAAAACATTTCATACATAGTTAGATATGCATTTACTAATATATTTAAAAAAAAATCATTATATAGGTAGGTATTTATAGTGGGTAAACAAATAGGTACCATTTTGAAAGAAAATTTCAAAACAAAAACTGACAACACAACATGGCTGACAAAATAGCAAAAAAAAAAAAAAAATACAGAAATACCAACAGATTTATTAACTAAATCTACCATATAAATCTATGCTTTTCACCCCCGCTGAACAATGATGCCCGGTTGCTCGTTTCCATCGGCATAGCAAAATGCAATTGTGTCGGGTGTGGTTCAGTGATGCTTTCTCACCTCTTTTTGTTTCTGTATTTTTTCCCTCTTCTTAATGGTTTGTCTGATGATGCTGGCCAAACCATCACTATATTCTTTAATGTTTTCTCTTGCATTTATCTGCTCGCCTTATTGCAATGATAGCTTTTTTTTTTAATCTCTTTTCAATGATGACGAAATTTTATAGTGTAAATGGGATGAAGTGTACAAAAGAAAAAATATAAATATATACACACATATTTATCATCACATAAATGTATTTATGTAGAAGAAGACAAAAATATATTTAGTCATAGACAGAGTCGTAACTACAGGATTCTGCGCCCCTGGCAAAACCTGTATTTGATCTTAAATGAGCTGAACAAAAACGATCTTTAAGACAATGATTGTTCTAACACCAAACAAAAACATAGCAACCAAACTTATACACAAATATAAAGCAGTTGAATAACAAAGTCCGAAACAGTTTCATTTTGTATATTTAACTTGAAAATTCTTATAAATGTTCCGAAATTTGAATAATTTTTACACCAAATATAAAACAAAAATTCTAAAATATTCAACTTATTAATTAGGTCCAGTAAATATTCTTTTAATCGTGCAAGGATGGTTTTTACTTCTAACGCCCGGCTGGGCGCCTCGCGCCATTCTAGTATACAGTAACTTTAAAGTGTTGAGGGTCATATACATACACATACATACATATGCACCTATATTGAACAAATTCAGAGTGTTTCAGAACATCCGGATAATCGAAACTGAACCTACTTTTGAGTTTTAACAATCTAAAATTCCAGCTTAGGTGTCTCAAAACATTCTTGAAATAAAAAGCCATATAAATTTAAATCGTTTTCAAATCATCGCGAGGATGGTATTTCATTATTTACAACTTAATATTCAAAATCGATCCTGAATTCCTGATAGAGCTTTTCACCAAGCTCACTCTTTCTAAATGTTCCCATGACACTTTGAGGGAAAACATTTGATTATTCGCTAATGGCGATACATTGTTTTTGCTATCCACTAAATACACTTTTTCTAGTCGTTCAATAATGCTTCTTTTGAGCCTTGCGAATAATATTTTGTATCCAATCAGTTCTCCGCTAACAATGCTTTCCCTCAAAGTGATTTAACTATCAAATCAAAGTATTTTTTTTTTCTATCATTTGACACTGACGTATTCCGCGAGTGCCCTATTGGTGTAGACATTTTTAAAAGAGACGAACGACTTCTTTGCGCCTCTGGCAAATGACCTTGTTGCCAGCTTCTCATTACGACCCTGTTCAAAGACATTACTGTGTACCAAGAGCATATAAATAAAATATACCCACTTATATAAATTTTTCAATTGAACATATGTACCTACCTACTCGTAGATACATACATGCGTACATATTTCGACAAGCATCTTTTAGAATTCATTTTCATTTTATAGAACTTTTTTTTATAGGAACTGGGCATTTCCTTTTCTGTTCATATTCAGCTGGTTTTCTTTGTTCTGTAAAATTAGACAAAAAACAGGAAAAAAATGACCAGCAAATGATAAAAAAAATATTTAATAAATGAAGTAATACTGCCGTGTTAACGGAAATGACGTAACTATATATATCTACATTTTTTTTAATGATTATAGGTACCTACTAGGAGTTTTTTATTGCCAAGTTTATTTAATAGTTATACCTACAACTATTTTTAATAAAAAAAAAGAATGTGTTTCGATTGGTTTACTGCTCCTAAAGCGATATACAGCCTTAGTTGTCAATAAAAACCATCACACTGAAAAAAATCGACAAATTTCAGATACGTCAATTTCAGTTAACATCGGCAGCATAGGTATCTCACATTAGATTGAGTAATGAGACATCAGACATGAGACAAACAAAAGAACAATTTCTATAGTTTCATCCATTAAAATTTTTGCTGAGCGATTGAGTTACGGTTTGACCAATCCTAGCAGGTATGTAGGTAGGTACCTACTCAAACTATTCTATTTACTATAAAAAATGTATGTCAAACTACCATAGAATACCAAACTTAAAGCAAATTGATAAACATAATTAATTTAACTCTGTTGATTGTGATCGATACAAAAGTGATGCCAAATACTAAAGATTAAATATCCGTGTACACTGAAACACCAAAAGATTTAGGTACTCACACACAATTTATCGTTAAAGGTATCTATTGCTGGACAAATCCGCCCACTTAGTGCAGTCTTCAGTTTTTTGATTATTAATTTACCTATTTTTTTAAATGCCTTTAAAGAACGAAAAACGTAGGTATAGGTACACACCTAATTAATTTCCATTTATCAAACTAGATACCTATTTTGATTTTTTTCCTGTTCAGGTACCTACCTGCCTAGGTATTAGGTAGGTATTTCAATAATATTTTATTTTGATCAAAACTATTTAATCTTCAAAATTAAACAAGTAGGTACCTACCTATTTTGTTTTACACTCTTGTTTCCTTAAAACATTATACACGTCATACCCTTGTCATAATCATCAAAATTTAACATTATTAACCTCTGCTAAATTATTATGTCATACATACCTATCTGACTTCTGAGCTTTAGGTATTTCAAATAAGCAAACAAAAAAAATGAGAACTTTTAAATCGATTATAGGTATACCTATATATAGGTATTTGTATTTGCTTCCCCTCACACCTAAAATACAGTTAACTCAAACTTAAAAATATATTTTCACACAAAAACAATATTTAATATTGTAGGTAGGTATGTACATACTATGCATAGACCTATACCTATTTATTTACCTTTCCTGTCCAAGGCATGATAAATTTCCTTAAATATACTTATGTATAACGTTGATATTTCCATGTCATATCTAACTAATAAAACCATCTTTTTCTAATTATACACAATTTAGATCTATTTGATTTGCTTACATAAAATAATTCACAATAGAGGCTATTATTATCCAGAGATACAAAAGTATAATTTATTATTCAAATTCAAATCAACGAAAGCACTATAATCGGCGGCCATATTTGTTTTATTTAAATATGTGTTTTTCAATAAGAATGAGCAGAACAGCGCAGCGTCAAGTTAAAGGACTCTTGCAGTTCAGTGTCAAGTAAAACAACTGCGACTATCTTAACACCATCGTTGTCATAGAACCACTGAACGAACGAATGCTCGAATTTAAATTAACGAAAAAGCTAAATGATTTAAATGGTGGTTTTGTTTTGTTTTATTTTTTTTTTGTTTCTTCGTCTGATTGTTTTTTTTTTTTAAATAAATAAATAGTACATTCATTATAAATATAGCAAACAAGTTGAGTACAAGGGGAGTCAGAGCAACAAAAAAAAAAAAAAATTAAACAACTAGTAATATCGAAGCAGCTGTCACACGAGCGAACGGTGTGAACGCGCATAATAAATAAAGTAAGACAAGACCACAAAAACGAAGGAGAAAATTCGCAATACAAAAAAAAAAAAATAAAAACTTTTTTGAACATTTTCGCGTTGCCGGTGGATTACGAGAATAGTAATAGTATGAGTATATCATGTTTTTTAAAGCATTTAATTTTGGAAATACAAATCACAAATTAGTTGTTGACTAATCACCGAGCCAGAAGACCATACTGGCAGTTTATTTTTCTTTGAATTAGAATACAAATCAGATAACCCTATGGAAGTTTTATTAAAAAAAAAAAACAATGTGAATATTTATTGGACTCGGAAAATAATTGAATAATATTAAAACGTATTTTTATTATATACTATGGTATGTATTGGTTCTATAATTAGACTTTTAAAATTATGCGTAGTTTTTATTTTTAATTCAATCGATACAAAAATAGGTACGATAAGAATGCTGACTTTATTTTCTTCTTTTTCTCAACTTTTTCGGTTATCTGCATCATGTAGGTATGCACTAAAAATATAATACATTCATATACCTAGTATGAACAACAATAATACGAGGCTATCTTGATCGATAACAGCACTGCCAGTAGGGGCCGGTTTACTATAAATAAAAAAATAAACCAGTTTAAATTTTTATCAAGGTTGTTAAAAAGTTGAGAATCTTTTATTTTTTTTTATAATTGATTTAATTAACAAAAAAAAAATGATATAATTTAACTTTAAAGTACCTACAAAAATAATTTTGGTATTGGTGATTAATATAAATTGAGTTTAGTAGATAATACAATTATCATCTGACCTTGAAATGAAAGTCTTAATAACTGTGTTAAAAAGTTGTTTAGTAGGTAGGTAGCAACTTAATTGAACTTTGATACTGGAGGCTAAAAACAAAAAAAAAAGTACAGTAAGTTTAATTGCAAAAATTTAAATTATTAAGAATTGTAATTCTTTGTTTTCGGTTGTTTTTACTTAAATTGCTGTGTCGTATCGCTTATTTTAACCAGTTTTACTCTTATTAGCTTCATTTATGTTTCGAATGAATATAAATAAAAACGAACGTGTGCAACGTACACATTGTACCCGGTTGTATATTTCTTTTCCTTGATCTAATAATCACCAACCGTTTTCTGCATCCTTCATACAAGCATCTCTTCCCTTTAATTAATAATAGTAGCAGCTATGGATACCTATTTAGGCAATAAACGAAGCAAAAAAGAAGAAACTAGCATCGTGTGCAAAAAAAAGACATGATTATTGCTTGCTGGCACTGAAAATAAAAGTGTCGTTTGTACTGACTACTGGTGTCGCTTTTTACTTATCCTCTGTGGGGTTTCTCACAATAGTGTTTTAACATATAATGCAGCAGTAATGGAATATCGACTAGAAATAAAGTATGAAATTATTTTCAAACAAACTCAAAACTAAGAAAATTACTAGAAGTCTTAAATTTAGTCATTTTACCTCAAGAAACTCGAGAGATGTATAAGCCGCACATTGTAAAGTACCTACAAGAAGAAGTTCGAATGGAAACGATGCCATGTGTTCGATTAGGTCAAATGCGCCATTTTCAAGAGAGAGACGTTTCGATTGATGTGATTCAAAATCTTTAAAATTCAAAAATTATCTTTAATTGCAAACTAATTAAATAGCATTTCATTTTGGCAACTTAAAATAAGACCTTAAGAAAATCAAGAAGATTAAATAATTTCGAAACAAAAAGCGCAAGTGCCTCACATCTTAGCAGTTCAGATTCGGTAGAAATAATTTTGTCCCCTCCGTTCCTGATGGCTTAAAACACGCACACAGGATTTGTGCTTTCGTGCCACTAATTTTTTTTTTAATTTTTTTCCTTAAACTTAAGATAAAATTAATAAATTACAGATAGGTCTATTCTTTAATTAATTATAAAACTAAATATTGATTCTGGAAATTTAAGTTGTTTTCTTTAGTACAAAACCGTTTAGTTTATCATGATACAACTCTGACATAATTTGTTTAAGGTTGGATTTTGGAAGTTGTCCATTCCTATTGAAAATCTAAATTTTTAACTCCTTCTAAATTTTCTATATTCGATAGAAAAGGAATACTTAAAATTCAATATTTTGTAGCCTGGTAGAGAAATTCGATAATGTTAAATATTTTTTATAAACAAAATGAAATTATATTCTGAAAGAAAAAAAGAACATGTATGTTTAGTTTAGTGATTCGGCGACTGTTAAAATTTTCTTTTATTTATCATTGCTCAAATTTCTGCCTGAAACTTGATTTGGTTCGTTGCGAATGGATTACGATTTCAGGTAGATTTTTAGCTGTCATAGTTTAAGTGTACATTCATATCTGTGGAGTTGCTAGTTGGCAAACTGATTGCTGTCAATTGTATTGTACTGCTGTACTAAAAAAAGAGGGCTAGATCTGCCGCTAAATAGATTTTTTTTTTCCAAAAAAAAAAAAAAAAAAAAAATCTGCCCATTGCAGGGCGAAAATTGTTAAAATCGATGCGGATAAAAAAAACGATTTTGTTTACCATTGGATAACCCCATAAGAAATATTTTACTAACGATTTCAAAAGACATTATCATTGTGATTCTACCGCGAATGTTTTTTTTTTATATATATTTTTTGTATTATTTTGATTTTTTTTTTTTTTTAACTCGAATGAGTTCAAAATTAAATTTTTTGTTTTATGAGTAGGTAACAATTAAGTTTATCGTATGAGCTATGTTAATGTTCACATTTTTGATGAAAACTCTCTTCGTTTACCACCCTATACTTCTTAATATACCTAATAATAAAAAAATCAACTTAGAAACCTATAGATCATTTAGTAGTTTGACTTAATTGAACAACTTAACTTCAGAGAAACTAATCTTCCAAATCGATTTAAATCTAAACGGAAAAAAGTGAATCACGGCCAAAAGAGGAATTATTTACTTCTAAGAAAAAGTGAAAATCAAGAAAAATTCAAATACTCAGGCTGTGCGAATTTCAATTATGGAGTACAACACAAAACCACCGAAGAAAATCTATTTAGTAGTTTTGAAGGAATACTTTTGCTGCATTTAGTAAAAATGTCCAAAATCACCGGAAGTTCATTTTTTCCTAATCTAAGGAAACAAAAGCAATTGATTGATACCTTATTTCAACTTTCTTTGGTATTTCTTATTTTTTTCTGTTTCGGAAAATAATGTACCTATTTTTAAGATTAAGTATTGCATCAGAAATACAAATAATCTTTTATAATTTGTTAACTATGTACATACATTTTTCTACAAACAAATGTTCCTCTTGAAAATATAAGTATGTATGTATGTAGGTATATCGATAAAGTTCTTATACTTATCTGTATGTATACATATACTTACTTTATTTAATGTAAGTCAACTTGTTTTCTTACCACAATTGACCTTTCCAGAAATAAATGCATTCACTTCAACGTGCAAAACAAAAACAAAAATATTAAAATACATATCACATTAAAAAATTAACTTCATGAAATTGAATTTAAATAGAATTTTGTATGGTTATTTGTGGTTGTGTAAATTTCATGCCCATAAAATATAAATAAATCAACTTAAGTTCACTAAAAACACAATATTTTTTTTTTCTTTTTCAATTGAAAATACTTCACTTGGCAACGCTATTCCTTTTGCCTATTTCTGCCGCCCGCAATCGTCACTACTCTCTATATACCTAGGTATACCAAAATAATCGCGCAGCCACCTTCATTGCTCCCTTTAAATACCCCTTCTAAATGTTGCGCATACATTGCATTCTGCTTTCAGTTTTATTATTATTTTTTTCAGTCTTATTTTTTTATACTGACAAATTGTAATTGGGTAGGTACCTACCTATGTACTTCTACTTAGAGGCGAACAGTAGGTAGGTACCTATATAAAAAAAAATTATAATAATAAACTTCAGTACTTTTCGCGTTGCTATACATTCAGCAATGCAATGTATGCATAAGTAGTTAGGTAAATTACAATTGCTATTTTCCGTAGCTAAATATCTTGACTTTTTTTTATTTGTGACTTAATAAATTTGTATGTAACCCGTTACTCTGGGGTATGAATATTGCATTTTTTCATTTCTCTGTGTCTAATGAAAGGTAAAAATAATATGCACATATGTATACCTACCTGTACATATACTTATGCTTTTAAATATGTATTGATTTGTTGGCAACTTGCAAACGAAAATTAATTAAATTGTTTTGCATTCGATACAAATTTCTTTCTTTTCTCTTACACATAGAATACATTTATTTTGTTAATTTATTAAATATTTAATTGTGAATAAGAAATAAATAAGATATACCTAATCGTAACCTTAAAAAAACCTTACAAGTTCACAATGGAATGTTTATAGCCATTTATTTACTTTCTTCTGTCTTAAAAAATGTGCTTTATAGGTATGTAGGTGTACCTATATATTTTTGCTTTTATACATATAGGTACCTAGTAGGTACTTACCTACCTACCCAGGCAAATATACCTATCTAGGTAATCAACAGTTTCATTATTTTATATTGGAATACTTCGTAGGTACGCTGCTAGTCTTATCTTCAGATCATGCACTAAACAAAAATAATGCCAGTGATAAAATCTCTTTATTATAAGTCGAATTTAAATAGGTATAAGGTAGGTACCTACCTATATAACAAAATAAAAGTAGTTACAAATTGACATTGACAATAACTCAATTCAGTTAGATAGGTACTTTATAAATTTTCATGAATCATTGAAAAAGTGACATATGATCTTGCCAAATCACATGTGTTTGTCGCAAAACGTCAAATTTGTTAGATACTTATACCTACCTAGGTACCTATCAACACATTCATCAACCTTATCATTTAAAATTAAGTGGGTAGTTAAATTCTCTCCATGTGAACTTGCACTTTGGCATTTATAATACAAAAAAATCGATCTACCTTACCTACTTGAATATGTTTACATTTTTCTCACCAAAAATAATAGGTACCTACTCTCTTTAACATTGACCATAATTTAATAAAAAGTTTTGTATTCACCATCACCACATTCGTTTTCAAAATAAAATTAAGTCAACAACAAACGGCAAAAAAAACATTTCTCATTTAGTATAGATCTAATCATTCGAAATGAAACGTCTTGTTTTCTTTTGACTTTTATGACTGAGTGACGTTAAAAAACACTCACCACACGAATATCTTTTGTCACATTGACCTAGCAACGTGAAGACATAAATAAATGAATACAACGCCAAAAAAAAAAGTAGGTACTGACATAATTTTAGAGAAGAGTTATCGTATATGTATATAGAGCTTCTGGTTATTTTCTATTTTGTCTTAAAAATTCTTTAAGACGCAAATAATACCAAAAAATGTATAGGTAAATTTAGTGTATATTATACCTTAAAAATATGGAAAAAATAGTCTTTCAAATGTGAATTAGGTAGATGGGGACCTATCTGTATGATTTATTGAATTATATATAATGATGTTTATGTGTGCGAGAGAAAATTATTTTTTTTTAACGAACTGCGTATACTTGTGTGTCAAGGTTTGAACAAAATTCAGTGTCATAGCGATTTGTCAACGTGTTTAAAAGGTATCTACTTACATTGATTTGTCAGATAAATTGAGTTTTATTCTTAATTGGTTTTACCTAAAAATATCGATTATTTTCTGTCAATGCTAATTTTAATTTCATGAAATGAAGTTTAATTTAAATGTCTTCATAAATAAAAATCGTGGGTAAGTTATTTTATAAAACTACCAAACAATAGTCAAGTTCCCTATTAATTGCATACCTATGTGTATTTATTGTGTATGCACCTTAAATTTTGAAAGAAACTTCCTGCACTGTCAAAATCAAAGGACAACTTGACCTATTCACAATATGTTTTTAAAATGTTTATCCAGAAAATTGTACCTACTTATGTTGTTTAATAGGTAGGTAGGTTTAGGTTTGGTTTTGTATTTAAAGAGTTGTGTACCTATAATAAATTGGATATGTACCTACCTAAATTCATAGGTAAATAGGTACATAATATGTATCTATATACACATTTCTGTGTAATTTTTTAAATTTAAATTTTTATCAAAACTTTCCATAGCACTTGCCAGGTTTCTACTTGAACTGTGTAGATATGTATATGTAGATTAATCAAAAACTTGACAAAAGTAAACAGTTTAATTACCTTCATTTTTGTGTTCCTTATTTATCATTATTAACGAATTTATTTGTTCTTTTTACTTATTAATTCTATTCGAATACCTGGTTACCCCTACCAATGCATGCATAGGTATCTATGTAGGTATACCTATCTAAGTACCTGTCTGTTTAATGTAGGCATTTATAGGTAGATATGTATGTACCTAGGTACACACATTTTTTGCTCTTTTCTATTCATTATTCTTTGTGTTAAACAAGAAAAATAATAAAACTGCAATGAGCCGTTGTAAATATTCTTCTGAGATTTAAATTTTCAAGTATACATACACATCAAAATGCCTTTTGTGCTTAGGTAGGTAAGTACACACATAGAAAATGTTGGAGAACGGAATATGTGCGAATGCGAAACCCGGCATTGGCCAAAGAGTTTATTAACCCCCTTACAAACTAAAATGTTTAACTACATAGTTGTCTACCTTAGCCTGCCTGATACTAGTTTCTCAATTTTCCCTTGTAGCCTTCTAGGTAGGTATCAACTTCATTATTATTGTCTTAAATATTTTTCAATTTAAAGAAACAAACAAAATGACTGGAACCCGTTAAATTTGCAACTGCCACTATAAATCGCCATATTTGTTTTCTCTCCATTTTAATTTAAAAAAAGTAAAAAGCTTAAACAATCATAGCCTAGGTAGGTACAATGTGCTAATTTCTTTTTAAAATAAAACGAAAAGTTAACGTGAACTGCTAGCTCGAAACAATAGACGACGACGTGCGCTAGTTATCACAATATTTACCTAGTGACGTCACATAGTCGAACACTCGACATGTTTCACTAAACACACACACCTCTCAAGTCTCAATTCAACTTTACTTAAAGCCAGCTATCGGTCGGTATCGGTATCACCTTTTCCGCACCCCACCCTCTAGCACAAGCTCTAATATAACCAGCCGATGCAGAAAGTGTATCGGTATGAGATAATAAACTGGTTGAACTTGTTCCAATCCAACCTCAGCCTGCGCCTGAACAGCGGGTTAAGAAGAGGTTTAAGAAAATGCAAACAAAAAATAAAGCAGAGAACACGATAAAATAAAGAAAATTTTTAATTCGACAGGAAAATGGAGAATTCAATTGTTGTTCTCTCATAGTTTAATTTCACATTTTTTTGGAGCACAAGAATTAACCTTGCGCAGTACCTACCTACCTAGTAGATACCTATGTACATACCTAGGAAAATTCTTATCTCTAGTTGCCAAATTAAGTTAAAGTTGAGAGATGGATATTTATTATTTTGGTTCGTTGTTCCTGAATCCCCAGGTAGCTCCCAAGAGCTTCCTTAAAAAAAAGGTTAAAATCGTTTAAATAAAATTTATCAAAATATCCACCTAATGATAAATCCTATCCGATTTACCAACAACTGTGATTAGTGCCTATCTGTTATCTATGAGTCAAATTGATGACATATGAACTTGATAAGTTCACAGTAATCAATGAAGGCTCACGTCACACTGTGTGCAGTGTATCTTACAAAAATCTCATGTTCTTGCTCCAATAATTCTACAAGTAGGTAGGTACCTAAATTGTTTTTCTTTTTTTTACATCTCTCTCATTCTTCAGTCTTCACTTATTATAATTTTTTTCTCGTTTAATAATCTTTCGTGTAAAAATGACATATAAAGTAGTATTAGTAGTGTGAATGGCTAATAAAACGATGTAATTGTTTTCCTGTTTTTATTGAAAGCTCAGTCACCGCAACGAGCGCATGACGAAAGCATCAGTATCTGCACAGTGTAGACTAATCAATTTTTTTTTTTTACTTTAACTTATTTTGTTTTTATTCTTAAATTCGTAGCCAGTCGTAGGTTTATGTGTGTGAGTTCAGTAGAGAAAGAGAAAATGAAAACAAAACTCAAGAAAAAGACAACAACAAAGAGAAAAAGCTTCAAAGTGAGTGTGTGTTGTGCGAGTGCGACTGCTGTCGCCTTTTTTTTTATGTAATCGGATCATTGCTTACACGTGCTTTGTGGAATTAACAGTATAATAAATGCAATAGGTACCTACCAACTTAATTATAATTCCCACAAAGATAACGGTATTGAAAGTAATAACTAAATGTCAGTCTGACAATTTGATTAGGATCACAGATATGTACCTACAAGTACTTTTGTTAATTTGAAAATTATTTAATTTTGTTGACCTATTTACTTATGAGTATTTACATACTTATACATACCTACATACTTGTACATTATTTACTTGTTTTTTATTATTATTACATATTTATATTTTTCTATGTTCTTTCTCTTCGCAACTTAACTTGGGTCTCACATATACATTAAAAAATATAAACCTATACATCTAAAAATAGGTAATGAAAATGAAAATTTTTGCGTGACGACGACAAAGTGACGTCTCGACCTTGACTCCAACAGAATGAACTGTGCGGTTGTGATGAGGATTGAGGAGCGTTCGTTCGTGTAGTGTGCTGTGCAGTGCATTCGCCTTTGAATTTTATACGCCTAATTATGTGTATAAAGATGTATGAAGTGTTGCCGTTGGCGATGGTTTGGTGAGATGAGGTGAAGTTTTGGGGTGTTGAGTTTGCTGGATAGGGTTTGTTTTTTGTTTGTTTTTTTTTTTTTTTTTTTTTTTTATGTGAAGATGGTGGTGAAGATTAGGCGATCATTGTAGAACTGGTTTTCTGTTTTATGCTTTATCTTTTATGCTTGCCGTTGGCCGGTTATGCGGCTGATGTGATGTCTGATGGTGTGGAAGATGGTAGGTTTTTATGTTTTGCTAGCGGTTTTGTGATTTTTTTCTTCTAAGAAAGGGGTTATTTATATGTGTACATCCATAAATACCTATCTATGTACATATTTATTTCTTTTTTTTATGTATCTACATATGTGTGTATGTATGTATGTATGTACATATGTATATCGGCGTTATTTCGCATGGGAATGAAGTTGAGTTTTATTGTACTGCGAAGTTTTATGAATAGGTAGGTATAATTCAGTGTGATTCACATGCATAAATACCTAGGTATTTAGTGAACAAAATTTTAAGTTAAACAGTAAATGACAACAGGAAAGATGTGATATCTACCTAGGTACCTATATTTAATTTTTTTCTATCTTGAGTGGAAGAATGGCAACAACTTATCTCTTTCGTGGTTAGCTAAGCGTGGAGAATTCTCGGCGCTTAACAAAAGCACGGGAAAAAGCTATCTTAAATGCGTAATTTACATATATACATATGTAGGTAGGTACTTGTTATCGATAATATATGGTATGGACACTCCATTTTTTCTATGACGGCGTTGATAATCCCTAATGTGTTTGTTTTCAACCAATTTCCTCCGGGATTAGAAAAAAAAACGCCAATATTAAATAGTTACCTAGGTAGGTACCTACTTCTGTTCGTTTCGTTTCCGAAACTCTTAGGCCGTGTGCGAATTCGTTTAAAATTTCGATTAAATTTTATCCGAGATTAAATTTTGACATTTCTACGTACAGATTCACCTCACTAGTGTCAAAAATTAATCTTCGGATAAAATTTAACGCGATTTTAACTCAATTCACACACGGCCTTAATTTCAACCAATTTAAAGTTCTTTCAAAGTCCATAAATGCATCTACCAGAATTTAATTAAATTGGCAGAATTTGGCAAGAACAGACCTATCGTAAGTACATCATGTAGGTAGTTAATTCCGGACTTATTGTGAATTGAGGCAGGTAGTTACCTACCTACATATATTATTGTGAACTTCTAATAGGGTTTTCCAATGGTAAAAAAATCAAATTTTTTTGAAACAAATCTGTCGAAACAATGGGCAAAAAAAATTATTTAAATTGATGTAATTTAGTTAATTTCGAATCTATTGATACATTTGAAATTTAAATGAGATGGTTATAATATATAATTTAGCAATAGGTTTATGATAATTGATAAGTTTCACCAAATTTTGCGCTTTCAGTTAGAGAGAGAAAAAGATTAAAGTAGTTACCTATGTGGGTAGGTATGATGTAAGCAGCTATGGATAAAAATAAGTTTTCAAACGGTAATCCCGAAAAAAGAAATCGGCAGATTACATACCTATGAGCGTTTAGAACTTGAATTCTTCTCTGTATTGAATGTTCTCAGTTTAGTTTCCAATTATAGGTAGGTAGGTACCTATAATGTTAATAATCTGAAGGTGTAAATGAAACACATTTTTATTCTGTCTTTTCCCCACAAGTTTTACCCTCGGAACGGCTACTTTTTGTCCTACGTTAAAAATCTGATGGTATAAATTCCGTCTACAAAAGTAAAAAAAAAACTACAAATTAACGTTATGGCAACCCTTTTCAAATCTTAATTTAATCTAGACCGAATGTATGTATGTATGTACATATGTAGGTACCAGTAGTAGACGAAATACGGAAATGATGGAATGTTTTTTTTCGCATTGAAAATAAATATGCAAAAACGCTATTTTATCGTGTGTATGTGTTTCGTGTCTCAGCTAACTGGTGTGGCACTGTTTCATTCACCACATATTAAACCAGTTGCCCTTTTTACTCTCTCTTAAATCAAAGTCATCTCCTCATCATTTTTGCAACTTCTCTGTTCTCTCTGTATCTACCGGTCGGTCGTAGTCGGCAAAGTAGTTCACTCTTTATTAAAAAATAAATAAATTATATATTCTTTCATCTCTGAAACTAGTATTGAATATATAGTCTTTTCGCGTTATGTTCAAGATTGTTTTTAAAGACATTTGCCTCTGTCTATCTAATAGCTCCACCAGCGAATGCACGTAAGCTGTTCTCTTCAATTTGAAAAGAAAATTTGCTATCGCCATTTTGTTTGAGAGGACATTAGTCAATGTCTTCGCCCTTTGAAATAATTAAACTATCTCCCTCCAACTAACCAACAAACATAATAAAAACGAAAATGAGACACATCTACACCATAAATGGAATGGATCAGATCCATGCGATTTCTTTGTCTTTCTTTCGCTAACACACAATAAGGAAAAAAAAAACGTTTTCTCTTACCGTCTCGATTCGGTATATTTTTTCTCCATCGTCTTTCTCGTCCATCGGGAACGAACACAAAATCAGTTTTTTTCCCAACTATAATATTTTGCATCGTGAAAAAGTTTCTTTCTCTGCCAAAAAAAAAGTTCAATAAAAATCCACAATTTCTGTGATAGAAAACCATAAAAATTATTCTTATTTTCTAAATCTAATTGTGTGATAGTAATTAGATTATTTTTACATATTTCTTTAACCGAAAAGGGGTGAATTTGTTCATAATTATTTCTTTTTCGGATGCGGTTCGGTTTTCTTGTCGTCGCAATATGTCTATATGTGTGAGTGTAAAAATGAAATGAGAAAATGAAAATGAAGAAACGAAGACATCTTTTTTTTTATCAAATCGAAAATAAATTTTTAAGATGAAATTTTAATTTTTGAACGTTTTGAAAGAAGTGTTATATTTTTCTAGTGGAGAAAACTGCGATAAACATTTGTCCAAATAAAAAAAAAAATCGGTTAATAGTGTTGAGATTTTTTCTTCGAGTCTCGATAGTTGTAGCCTGTTAAGATGAATTTCACCAACACAAAAGGTGCGTAACTTTTTTTTTTGTAAATAAAAAATTGGTAGTCATAGTCCGAAATAGGCAAAGAATTTATTATTATACATACAAACAAAAGGTACAAACTTTTATAAACATAAGTTCGGACAGGTGCAACATGCATGAGGTTGGTAAAAGCATTCAAAAACTAAACGGTTTTCAGATCTTCGGTCGCCATCTTAAATTTGTACATTTTGACCATAACTATAAAGATAACATTGGCAGAAAATGTTATTCTCTACAACTTAATAGGTACTTACTTTACTTTCTACTAGGTAGGTAGGTCAGTAATTTAATTAATATTGGGCCATAACTTGCTTGAACACAGTAGCCGCGCGATTAGATTAGCGGAGTTAAATTAGTTTTAATGATTACGCACGATCGATCGCGCGTTCGAGCGCTCGTCTATTGTGTTCAGCCAGTAAAAGAGCTAGATGGTATCTAATCTATAAAATATTTCAGGTGGGGATATCCGGCGCTAGGATTAATTAATTAATTGGTTAGCTTTAGAATTTTTTTTACGAGTTGAAATGTTCAGAATTCAGATGAGGGTGAAGTGACATTTGAAAAATTTTGAGACACAAAAGTTCAAAGTCCTTTTATTAACCAGTTGAGGGCAGCAAACCACATAGGTATTAAAGTTTTCATGTAGTGTTAACATTGGTAAAAAAAAAAAAAAAAAAAATTGGCACTTACCCCCTTCTTAATCTCATCGCTTCAATTGTATGTTTTTTAAGGTTATTCGAAAAGTAATAAATAAACACAAATTATTTATTTCAAATTCAATTAACTTACACAGTACATACATACATATAATATCTTATAAGCTAGTGATAAGTACCTATAATATTAACAAAACAATTATGGAAACTTATAGCAAACGATAGATATTTAACTTGCCTAGCTGAATGCTCAATACAATTATTTATAAACTTTAAAATTAATACAATTTTAAAATAAAACAAAATAAGTTGTTGTTCGCTTTTTCTAAATAAGACAAAAGTTTTGTCGTACAAGAACTTTATTAAGATGCATAATAACTTAAAAATTTATGGCTAGGTTAAAATAATTTATTTATAGGTATTTAAGATTTAAGATGTTGATAAATACTTTTTCAATACCCCTCTCGTCCTGGATGCAACACCTAATTCTCTTATTGAACGTGGTAAAGTATTCCAAAGGCGAATACCTACTGTTAACGTAAAATTGACGTTCGGAAGTAAGGGAAGAATAGCGCGGATGAATGAGTTGACACAATCTGATTGATGAAGTCCTTCTTATTGTTTCGTAGAGATAGCCGGGTGAATGTGAGAACAGGACATCAGAAAGCAAGGCCAGGGTACGGAATTTGAGGTGGTTATCAAATGACATATTCAATACTTGAACAGAATAACTTGAAAAACGGTCACGTCTTCGCAGTCCAAAAATATAACGTACAGCACTGGTAAAGGCAACAATAGTCTACGTTTGCTTTCATAACTACAAGAGCAGAATATATCACAACCATAAGTGAGAATGGGTATAATCAGTTTTTTCGCTAGCATTAAAATATAAATTCAGACTAAGTATTCATGTCGATTATGGAATCCGCAATAGTGAATCCGCAGTTATTCGCAGTACATTGTTCTCTTTTTCCTTCCACGTGAAATCGATGAAGAGAAAAGAGAGCACTACACTGTGATTCACTGCGGATTCCATAATCAGCATGATTATTTTTAGGAGTTTTTTTTCGAATGGCAACACTTTTGCCATTGAAAACCGATTTCACAATTCAGCTCTTTTTTGTGTTTTAATAGAATAATGCTGAATTTACACTATTAGAAAGATGATGAATTTCTATCTCTAAGCTAAGTTAATCATTTAGTCTAAGTTAAAAGAAGAACCGTAAAACTTTGCTACTTAAAGACACTGTGACTTAGAATAAAAAGGTTCTAATTGGCTGATAGAATTTTGTGTCCTTCTTGTGATGTTAAATGCCAATAGTTGCATCAATCTATCGAAAGAGCATTTTATTTTTTATTACATGCAAAATATTTATCAATTTTGCCAAAAATGTATTTGGAACCTTGTTGCCTTAGGATCGCGAATGATCTGTTCAATTACTATTAGGTCTATTTCACGTTACGAAAGTATGATAGGGAAAGCACTGAACTTCTTCAACCTGCTGTTCAACAATGTTACATGTCAAGTTTGCAAAAAACGTACAAAGGGGAAGGTTCTTTGGATAAAATGCATTAATATTAAAATATTTACTGTTGGTTGAAAAGTTGAGTTAACTTTGAAGGTGACATGGGTAGTGTCGAAGTTGTAATATCAAAACTGGGTACCATAGTACCTAATTCAGTATAGCTTAAACTTCTTTGAAAATTAGCAAAGTTTTAATTTTGGTAGCTTAAAATAATAAACATTTTGACTGGACTTGTAAAACAAATATGAACCAATATCTATTTTTTTTTTTAACTTTGCAAGTTAATATATTTTTTCTTTTTTCTACTTACAGATGTCCGCCGGCGCCCAATTGCAGATGGCCCCACAGACGACGTCGACCATAAGCCATCACCAGCATCACCAACATCATTTTACCACTAATACACCACAGCAACAACAACAACAGCAGCAGCAACAAACACAGCAACTTCAGCCTCAACAGCAACAGCAGCATCATCCTCACCATCCGCATCAAATTCAACATCACCAGCAGCAACAGCAAATTCCACATCAACAACAACCACACCCACAACAGTTACAACAACAACAGTTACCCCAACAGCATCAACAACACCAACATTTAACGGGTCATAGTAATCCGGATTCAAATATGAGCACAGGATCTTCACACAGTGAAAAGGATGTCAACGATATTGTATACAATTCGGCATTAGGAGTTGGTGGTGTTGTTAATTCTTCGTCAGTTGGGGGCAATATTGCTGGAGTTAACAATCCAAATAACGGTAATAATAATAATAATAGTAGCAGTTTAGTTGTAGGCGGAAGCAATTTGGGTAACGTGGGAGTTGCCGGCTTAAATAGTAGTAGTAGTAGTACTAACAATAATAACAACATCAATAATAATAATAATAACGGTACTCTCATGAACACAGGCAACATGGGCGCATTGGAGAAACTGCCACGAACTCCGTCGGACCGCAAGCGAAAACGAAAAGCTCCTCCACCCTCGGCGGACGACAGTGGTGGTGGTGGTGGTGGTGGCGGCGGCGGTGGAGTTCCTGGGGGAGGCAATTCGGGCGGCAATTCAAGCAAACACAATCCTCGCCTGGTGCTACAAGTAGGCTCAACGAATTTTTCATTGAACTTAGGCAGCACGCAGGCATCGGCGGCAGACCGTTGCGGTATGCCAACGACAAAAGGTGCCCGCCTCACAATGCCCATGAACGATGGCAAAAAGATAAACGATTACTTTAACAAGCACACGGCTAACAGTCCAATAAGGACGCACGCGGGATCAAAATCGCCATCGCCCTCCCAGGGCGGTGTTCCTGTGGTCAGCGGCAGTGCTGGCGGTTACCCCCTATTTCCACCTAGTCCACAGCAGCCGCCAATGGGTGGCATGACTTCCGTAGCAACGTCGGCAACAGCTACGACACCAGGCGGCGGGACGCCTGGCGTAGTCGGTATGAATTCCGTTGCAGCTGTTGCCGAATATCACTACAATAAAAATCGTCAAACTTCCATGGTTCCTCCGCAGTCGCCGCTGTCGACGGTTATGCCTACGTCAGTGTCGGGCAGCAGTTTAGTTGGTGGTGGTGGCAGCAGTGTGGTTGTGGTGCCAGGCAGCATTGGTACAACACTGGTGAATAGTACAAGTTCGATAGTGGGTGGCAGTTGTGGTCCGCCTCCACCGCCACCACCACAACTCAGTACGAATTCCCAACAAACCTCCCAACAGCAGTCGCAGTCGTCACAACAGCAACAACAACTGCAGCAGCAACCATCCCAGCAAACAAACCTGCCACCTAACCAACAGCAACAGCAGCAACAAACGACGTCACTGCTACCGCCGCAACTTCACTCACATCATTCGCTTTCCATGCAAACCAAATCAACCCAAACCGATTTTACATACATGGAAATGCAGGAACGAGATTCAGACATTGAATCAAGCAAAACGCGGCTTGACGAACTGACAAGACTGTCCGATGAGCAAAAGGGGCAAATTTCCTCCCATCAGAAGCTCATCGATCAACACAAATCGCACATCAACAAGTGCATCGACGTGGTGAAGAAGCTCTTGAAGGAGAAGAGCAACATCGAGAAGAAGGAGGCGCGGCAAAAGTGCATGCAAAATCGGTTGCGTCTGGGCCAATTTGTGACCCAAAGGGTGGGAGCAACATTCCAAGAAAATTGGACGGATGGCTATGCCTTCCAGGAGCTATCCAGGCGGCAGGAGGAAATATCCGCCGAACGTGAAGAAATTGATCGTCAGAAGAAGATGTTAATGAAGAAACGACCCGCGGAGAGTGGCCGCAAGCGAAATAACAATAGCAACAATAGCAGTAATAATACAAGCGGTGTTGGTGGTGTCGGCAGCGGAGGCAATTCAAATACATCACGTGGCGGCAGTGGTGTTGGCAATGTTGGCCTCGGAGGTGACTCTTCGTCTTCGGCGTTACACAATGGTGGCGGAGTTGTTGGTTCGGGCAGCGGAAGCAGTGGCATCGGTAGCAGTAATGTTGCCTCTGATACGGCAACGTTCCTAAAGCCAGACCCAGTGTCCGGAGCGTATACAGCTCAGGAATACTATGAATGTGATGAGATTTTAAAACTGCGACAAAACGCCCTAAAAAAGGAGGACGCCGACTTGCAGCTAGAAATGGAAAAGCTCGAGCGTGAACGTAATTTGCACATAAGGGAGCTGAAGAGAATATTGAATGAAGATCAGGTGAGTTTTGTTTATACATATGTATATCATATTTCTAGGTGCATTCATATGTGTATTTCATTTGATTAAATTAATGACCATCAGCTGTTAAAATTGGATTGTTGTTTCAGTCGTTATGCAGTACCCCTCTAATTAAAGGAGTGTTCAGTGAGGCTGTTCCGAACAGTTTGGAACAGTTTAGAACAGAAAAGAACAGGTTTTTGCTGTTCAGTGAGAAATTTTCTGTTCTAAACTGTTCTGACTTGCTGTTCAGTGAGTCTGTTTGGAACAGTTTAGAGCAGGATTTTCTGTACCTGCTTTTGAGGTAGAACAACTTAGAACAGATTAGAACAGGATTTGTGGAAAATGTCAAAATCAGTTGTTGTTCTGTTCTGTCCTGTTCTGTTCTGTTCTGTTCTGTTCTGTTCTGTTCTGTTCTGTTCTGTTCTGTTCTGTTCTGTTCTGTTCTGTTCTGTTCTGTTCTGTTCTGTTCTGTTCTGTTCTGTTCTGTTCTGTTCTGTTCTGTTCTGTTCTGTTCTGTTCTAACTATTTCTTCACTGAACAAAGCTTAAATCACACCTAATATTTTTCAGTTAAAAACTCTTAATTGTTATGATTTTATTCATCAATTATAGGATTTTTGCACGTCTGGCACGGCTGGTAGGAAAAATTGACTAGGTACTTTTTTAATTCACGGCTCACAATCGTAATGTATCCCGGCATTTCATTTTTATCTTGTGATGCTTAGGACTTTCATCTTTTTTAACTCGTAAATTTTAGGGATTATTTCATTTTCGGATTAAAAGCTGTTTCATCTTTATCTAGGACTTATGTACTTTTTTTTCAAAGTTAACAGCCATATTATTCAGTCCCTTAAAACCGATTTTAAATGTACACCTGGATATTCACTCGTTTTCAACCTTGTCAAGTTTAATTCTGTTTAATTTGAACAGACTTCCAGGGAGTAGTTAAAGTAATTAAACTCGGGTGTAAACTCAAAATATAAGACACACAAGCAAGCGACAAAAAATTAAAAACATGTTTTTATATAACATGTCGCCTCCACAGAACATGAACGATGTCAGGATTATGAACATGTCTATTAAAAATCCAATGGAGGCACAAAAATACATGTCCATGTCATGAACATGTTAAAGAAAACTACACTTTCAACAAGATATGAGCTCTGTTCAAAGCTTGGCTATGAGATGTGATGTTCCATGTGTGTTAGAGAGGTAGAAGTAGTACTGAAAGTAATTTTTATGTGTTTCTCTTGCTCTGACTTATTAGTGGAATTTATCTAATTAACTAACGAAATGACATAATTTGCCCAGTGCGAAAAAAGAAGCTGATTGTTGATTGGATTGTGGTTTGGATTTGGGACATCTGTATGTCTTGTGGAGCCGGCGTGTAACGTAGCTTTAAAATGTCTTCAATTAAGTTTTAACAGTTTTACATGCGTTTCACTTATTTTTTATTCCACCGAGTGCGAACTGCGATGTGTTAATTTTTAAGTCAATATTATGGACATAAGTTTAAATTGTCGGGTCTAAGCGGTCCCTAGACGCTCAATATTACTGTCCAATATTTGATATTGCACAAAATTATTGTCCGTCTATGGATAATATTGCAAGGTTGTGCAATATATTGATGAAAATCAAAACTCTTTGATATTTATTGCACAATATACAATATTGTATCGTCTGTGGGTACAATTGCACAATATTTGTTTATTTAATTTTTTAAGTGTCGAAGAGTAAACAGCTACGCGAGTGATTTAGAAAGAAAAGAGAATGAGAGAAAATTTATTTTAGAATCAGCTGTCAACTAAATTATTGCATAAAATATTGAACCGTCTAGGGCGCCTAGCCAATAATATTATGCAATATTTTGCACAATAATATTGAGCGTCTAGGGACCGCTAAGACACGCTGATTAAAGGACGAGTTTAAAATTCAGTTCAACCTAATTTACAACTGAAGTGAATAATATGGTTGTAAGGGTTATTGTAGTTACTTTTAGGAATTCTTTTATTAGGAGTTAATATGAACGTTAGTTCGTGCTGCATAGCGCCGTTGCTTCAATATACTCCACTCCTGAATTTCCAGAGAGAAATATTGTGAACTATGAGGAATTGTCTTTTTGCTTTCTAAATCTTAAGGTTCTTTCAATCCAATTGATGCGAATTCATTGATCCATTTTAAGTACCAAATGAATCATACAATATAAGTTAGTTTACAAATGTCTTTAATTTTTTTAAAAAATATATTTTCAGTCTCGATTCAACAACCATCCAGTGCTGAATGATAGATATTTGCTGCTTATGCTACTTGGCAAAGGTGGCTTCTCTGAAGTGCACAAAGCATTTGACCTAAAGGAGCAACGATATGTTGCATGCAAAGTGCATCAGTTGAACAAAGATTGGAAAGAGGACAAAAAGGCTAATTATATTAAGTAAGTTTTGTTTTTGTAGCTCATAAATTTAAAAAGCAGTTTTTATTTAATAATTTTTTTGTTTTTTTTTTTTTTCCATAGACACGCTCTTAGAGAATATAATATTCATAAAGCCTTGGATCATCCTCGCGTAGTTAAATTATATGATGTCTTCGAGATCGATGCGAATTCATTCTGTACAGTTCTTGAGTATTGTGATGGACATGATTTAGATTTTTATTTAAAACAGCATAAAACGATACCGGAGCGTGAAGCCAGATCAATTATTATGCAGGTAAGTTTGCAGCTTGAATAAAAAAAATAGAAAGTGCTTATTAAAAAAATAAAAGAAAATGCTGAAGAAAGGTTAAATGGAAATTTACATTTTCAAAACACTAATTTCAGTGTTAAAAGATCTTTGTTTTGTACTTCAATATTACAAGAACTGCTCTCTAATGTCTTTTTGAAAAACATCAATTTTTATTTCTCTTAGGTCGTTTCCGCATTGAAATACTTGAATGAGATCAAACCACCTGTGATCCACTATGACTTGAAACCCGGCAACATTCTCCTAACCGAGGGCAATGTATGCGGCGAAATAAAAATAACTGATTTTGGTCTCTCAAAAGTAATGGACGATGAGAACTATAATCCGGACCATGGCATGGACTTGACCTCGCAAGGGGCTGGAACTTATTGGTGAGTATGTGTGGGGATTTCAATTAGATCATTGTTTGTGTAGTGTGCGTGTGGGTGGTAGAACTTCTGTTTTTTTTTACCTACTTTATTTATTAAAAAAAAAAAAAAAAGATTTGTGTGTTTTATACATTTATTAAGTTAAAAGAAAAGAAACAGTATTTATACTAATCTCGTTTTGCAGGTATCTTCCACCAGAGTGTTTTGTTGTGGGTAAAAATCCTCCTAAAATCTCATCAAAAGTCGATGTATGGAGTGTCGGTGTGATATTCTATCAATGTTTGTATGGAAAGAAGCCATTCGGTCATAATCAATCTCAAGCCACAATATTAGAGGAGAATACAATACTGAAAGCCACTGAGGTTCAATTTTCCAATAAGCCAACAGTATCCAATGAAGCGAAGGTATATTTTCTCTTGTTGCAAGTTCTTCATATTTATTTAATTAAAATATATATTTTTTTTTGTAGAGCTTTATTCGAGGTTGTTTGGCATATCGCAAAGAAGACCGAATGGATGTGTTTTCTTTGGCGCGGCATGAATACATTCAACCCCCGATTCCAAAACACGGTCGTGGTCAATCGATGACGGCGGCGCAACAACAACAGCAACAGCAGCAGCAACAACAACAGCAGCAACAGTCATCCTCGTCACAGCCAAATTCGGCGCAAACCTCATTCTCAGCGGGCATGTTCGGTAATCTAAATCAATCCAGTTCATCCTAGCTGATGTCGAAACGTAATTCGAATTCCTAATTGCTGAAATTGATTGCGACAGCGCCGCCACTGCCACCGCCGCCATCACTATCCCAATCATCGCCGAAGCAGTCGTCGACGCCGCCGCCGTCATCATCGCCAACCACTACTCTAACATTCGCCACGCCGAATACCCCACAACCAGTCAAGACAACGAAAGTTAAGATGACCAATAGTATTGCCAGTTGTAGAACTAGCATCGCTACAAGCATACCCACAATTAAATCGACAAAAAATTCTCGAACGACGAGATCAATACAACCACCAGCAGCAACATCAACAATAGCCAATCGACGTCGCAGAAAACCGTCGTCGTCGTCCACCGCCAATACATCTTCCACCATCTCCAAGCGTAGCTGAGAGAAGAAAAACAGTATCAAAAAATTAGAAGACAAAACTAATCAAAAGAAAAAAGTGATTCCATAAATAACACAAAAAGTTCTTTTTCTATTAGATGTCGCTAGTAGTGTTGATACTTTTTTTTAAAAAGAAATTGTGATAGAAATTGAAAGAAGATACTTTCATTCTCTCTTTCGTTAAATTCTCTCTTTTATAAAAGAAAAAAATGGAAACAGAAATAATTTATCGAAAGATAATAAACACTATTCGTTGTGTTTTGACTTTACTTTCATGTCGTTCTGACAGTTTAGGTCGAATTAGTTTGTTATAGTTATTTTTTATTGAATTCTCAATTTGACCACAATTTTTAGCATTTTTTTTTTTACTTTCGACAAACTTTCGTTGATTTTTATTTTACAGTATTAATAATATAATAGCTTCCATACCAAATTTCGTTAAAGTTGACGTTTCAAACAAAAACAAGAAATAAAAGGGAGGTAACGATAAGAGAATGATAATAAAAAAAAAAGAAAACTATGTATGTACATATAGATGACATGGCGGACATTATTATAAAACGAAAGAAAAAAAATAAACGGATAAGTTCCGCTTTCCTCCTAGAAATCCCTTAAAAACATACTTAGAAGTGATGAATAGAATTATGTAAATTTTTTTAAAAATTAAAATATTGACTAACAATATTTATTGTACAGTTAAACTTAAAACTCCCGGAAGCTGAAAATTCGAAAAATGAAAGCAAAAGGAATCGAGATAAATAACAGGAAAATATCGCAAAATAATTAAAAATAGGCTTAGAAAAAGAAAAAAATATTAAAAAAAATGAAAGTAAGCGAAGATAAAATATAAATAATAAAAAATATTATTATTAAGAAAGTTATTAATTAGTTATTAAACTGAATAAAGTTAAAATCATAGGATGAAACAGTTTCATTAAAATAAATATATATATAGTTAAACATAAAAAAAAAAAACAACTAGACAGTAAAGTAATTAATGAAGCAGAGATAAAAATATTAGATTAAACATTAAAAAATAGAATTTTAATGAAAACAGTTTTTTTAATTTTATTATCAATTATTATATTATATTTTTTTGTTAGTTTTAATTATTATATAATTAAAAATATTATTTTAAACAAAAAAAAAAAAAAGAAAATTGATATATATTTAAATGATTATATAAACTAAATAACACACCCAATGTGAAAAAAGTAAATTGTCCCTATTGATTGCATTAAAAATTTAATTTTTATCAAGAAAAAAAAAAAAAAAACAACAGAATCAATGTGTATAATACGTATGCAAACAGTAAACATTTTAAATATATATAATACAAATTATTATGTATACACAGTGAATATTATGTATTTGTATGTAACAAAAGATATAAAAATAAATATTTCAATGCATATTTCAATACAAATGCGCATGGTGTGTCTCTTGTGTATTTATCATTATTGCAAAATAAAACAAAAAATTATGATATATTCTCAAAATATGTAAGCATGAATATGGGAAAATCTATATAAATATATATATATAAAAAAGAATAACGAAAAATATAAGTATAAATATATTAAAATTAAAAATTTAAAAACTACATTTTTTGTGAATATAAAAACATAAGAAAACTGAATGATTATTTGTTGAGTATTTTACTATCTAATTAATAATATTAAAGAGAATGATGATGAAGAATGAAAAAAAAAAAACAACATTAAACTAAAACAAAAATAAATGCGAAAAAGTTATTTAAAAAAAAATTAATTATTGTATTATTAATAAAAAAAAAAAAAAAAACAGACAAAATAGCAACCAACTAAAACAGCTCTCCGCTCTGGGCGTTGTATTAAGCGGACTATACAAAAAATTGTCACCACCCTCCCAAATATTATATACCAAGACTACCAACCACCACCGCCTCCAAAATTCAAAAAAAAAAAGAAAAAATATAAC
This sequence comes from Epistrophella euchroma, assembly GCA_947049315.1. Classification (NCBI taxonomy): domain Eukaryota; kingdom Metazoa; phylum Arthropoda; class Insecta; order Diptera; family Syrphidae; genus Epistrophella; species Epistrophella euchroma. The sequence continues at coordinate 102,862,536 of OX346247.1, read as the reverse complement.
AGACACAATACTAAACATCCATCAAAACAGGCAAAAAAAAAACGAAAAAAGTTACACATCATCGGGACAAGTTATTTATTTATTTAAAAAATTAAACAAAAAAATGGAACTATATAATGAAAGAAATAGAATTTAAAGACTCTTCTTTTTAATTGTTAATCTCTTAAATCAATTAAAATAAAATGAAACTATATATTAAAACTTAAAAAAAAATAGAAGCAAAACAAAAATCCAATACAATTAAAAGAAACAATTTCCAGTAAATATGAAAAAACGACAATGCAGAAAACATAAGTTAAAAATAAATAAAAAAAAAACATTTTTTGATTATTATATTACTATAGTGGTAACAAAAAATTAAAAAAAAATTAAAAAAAAAACTGGCAACAAAAATCAATAAGATTAAATTAAAATACAATTAATTAAAAATAAAAATTACAAAAAAAATATTTAAAAAAAAAAAAAAATCACATTATTAACTTTTATTCGTGTTCAAGTTGAGTGGGTGTTTGTTATAGGCTCTACAGTTTCCCTCGAAATCTATTGATACCGGGAATATTTTCAGCAGAGCAAAATAGATAAATATGAGATTCCTGATAGGGCCCTTTATTATCCAATTAAAACGATTTTCATTTCAACTCGAAACGATGTTCCATGATTTCACATTTTTACCGTTCTTGCAAATGTGATAATTTCAACATTTTAGCCATCTGCACACGACCCAACTCGTCATAGTCATCTACTATACTTGATTCCTGCTTATAGCTTTCGCATCTGCGTACGAGGAGTAAGCTGGAACGTATTTATCAGAGCACACGATCAAATTGCCGCGTGCACAGAAGTGTCATTTTCAAGTATTTATGATTTTTTTGTGAAATTTTGGGATATATTGAAAAAATGTGTTTGCATGTGCTTTTAATTTAAAGTTTTGTCTTTAATGAGACGCTTCTTATGCAGAAAGATAGTGGTAGAGGGATCCTTCCTGAATGAAAAATCTTGGAAGCGAGTATGACGAGACGCTTCGGGTGCAGAAGACTGAGAAGAATAGTAAAAATTCTTTTAAACAAATTAATTCATAAAATTCTAAGATAAGTATGATGGTGAGGATTTTGGTACAAAGCATAGCACAAATGATTTTAGGGACAAACAAGGATACAACTACCAAAGCCGTCAAAAATACACAAATTACATCATAAATATTTTTTAGGAAATCTTAGAATTATTCGTTGACATAAGGAGAATGGGCGCTTCCGTCCTATTGGTGTAACATTTTTTGACTTATATCATTTATGAAGTTTGTATCATCTGTATCGATTTATGTCCTTATAACAAAACCCATTGAAACCTTTTATTTTTCCTATGATATATAAAAATAAAAAAAAAAAACGACACGACAAATTCTGCCCATACAAAAAAGGAACACTCATTTAGACTATTACATCCATATGTACGTCATAGTGGTACAAAAATGGGAGGCAAGAATATTATTATTTTTGGTAAATTTCATGAGCGTAAGAATTTTTTTTATGAATAATCGGCCCTATCGAGGTAACCGTCGGAGCGGAACTCTCCGATTTCCTACGAATCGGAGACATTTTGGTCGGCGGAGAATTACCTCGAAGCAAAATATCTCCGATTCGTAGGAAATCGGAGAGAATTCCGCTCCGACGGTTACCTCGATAGGGCCGAATAATAAAACATTTATTCCAAGTTTATAACATTTATTGATCTACTAGATGTCCGGGCAAACGTTGTTCTGCCATTTAAATTTATTTCTAGTTAATATTTTGGTTGTTAAATAAAAAATAACGAATTATTAATTTCTTTGAATGTTTAACGATCGATAAAATTGATCGAATCTAGTTGATAAAATAGAACGATCGTTTATCGATAAAATAGAACGAATGAAACGATTTGAACGGAAGTGTGTTTGACGTTTATACTGCCGGCAATGACGGTGCGCATTGTCATTCGATAAACAAACGTGAAAACGTTCGTGACTCTTGTGTTTGCTTAGGTTGGGGTATCAGTGCGTTATTAAAAAACTGGGGTGACATTCTGTACCTAAAAAGCGATAAAACGTTTTAAAGAGTTAACGTAAATCTTTCGCACAAACGAAAACGTTTGATCGCTTTTTAAATACAGAATGCCACCCATGGGTTTCTATTGGTTTTGCATTCTTAATGGTTATTTTTAACGGCTAGAGGTATGTTTTTAGCTTATAATTTCGTGTTTTATTTGTGTTCGCCGACCAGTCCCAGTCACTAACAATTATTTGCATTGAGTTGAGTCACCAGATGAGGTTTAACCTTTTGATGTGAGTATAAATAAAATAAATGAGTGCACGGAAAAGGAAGAGGACTACTACTTTGAAATTATGTCTCCTCGATGAAATTGTTAGAAGAATTATATATACAGCCCCATTCTGCTAAACATTCACTTGAAAGTTTGTATTCATGCTGTCCGTCAGAGGGAAATAATTTCTCCGAATTTTGAAGTTTCGATAAAAACCGGATTTAAACAATTAGATTCTTTTAAGAATTTCAAAACTAACTATCAGTTAAGCACTCTACAACAATTAGATTCTTTTAAGAAATTCAAAAGTAACTATCAGTTAAGCACTCTAAAGATTGAAGATTTAAAAAAAAATATTTAATTGAAACTTTCACGTGAATCGAAAGTTTCGATCGGATCGAATAGCAGAATAGGGCTGATAAATAAAAATTATTTTGGCAAAAGAAAAGGGTATAATGATGAGGAAATCAAGAAGAAAGTGTCGAGAATTTCATGAAGAGAAACAAATATTTTTGGTGTTTGCAACAAAGGTTTTTTGGATGCGATTTTACAGCAATCAACCTGGAATAAAATTGCATTTGATGTTGGCCTGTCCGTTGAAAAATAAACAGCCCATCACATTCTATTTTTATTTTGCGATATATGTATGTACAATACGCGCAAAAAAAATCGAACTCGAGAGAACACGAAAAAAGTGGATCCCACAATTCCATCTGTTTGTTTGTATGTCTGGCCTACAGCCTAACCACTGAAGAGGTTTTCTTCACACTTCGAGCATAAGGTTTTTGGGTGATTCCCTAGAGGTAATATCGAGATGACGGTACTTTCCATACAACCGTTTTGAAAATTTTTATTCATTTCAAAAACGGCTCTTATCGATTTTTTTTTTTAATTTTTGTGTGTAGGTACTAGGTGGTAACCGTTATTAACGGTACCTGTCATATAACCGTTTTTTTATTTTACATTTCCTCGTTAACGGCTCAACCGATTTTGATCAACATTTTTACTTTAAATCTCCTATCAAGTGTGAATAATACTGCATACAAATATGTTCAAAAAAATGTTTTTTGGATTTTTAAAAAAGCTCAATTTTTTTTGAAAACGGGTTGATGAATTTTTTTGAAACTATGGTTTTAGCTGTATATTATTATATTCCTAAAAAGGGCATACCAATTTTTTTTTTAATTTCCAGAAATTTCATATATGTATGTATAAAAAATTATATTTTAAGAAAACCGCTCCAACGATTTTTGAAAATTTTTCAGCATAAATTCATATTTTTTCAAGAACTGAGATGACGTTCTCCATTCTGAGATGAAATTATTTTAAGTACTTGTTTTATCAATTTAAAGAACGTGTTTTATGTTTTTTTTTTCCTAATTTAATTTCCATTATCTTCAATTTATTAAATAGGTAAATAAATACAAATATATATTAATTATGGGCCCTATTACCGTTCGCAAAGCGAACCAAAAAGCTGGCGAATGAATCAAATCCGTATTACAATTAGTGAAAAATCGTCAGGTGACTCGCCTCAAACGTCAAAACTAACCGAATGAAAATCGTTAGTGACTGGCCGGCAAATACAAATAAAATACGAATTTATTAGCTAAAATCAATACATTTTCAATCGAAATGGGTTTAATAATATCGCTTATCAATACACAACAGTAAAACTAGCCATTATCAACACAAAACCATTAAAAAAAAAAACAATTTTTTAATTAACACACAGATACACCAAATTAAACTAGCTGACAGCTTAAATACGATTTTAGGTGCTTTGCTAAGGCTCTCCCAAAGACCCAAACCAAAACGGAATAAATTGTGCTTAAATTTTTTGTAATTTTGTCTCAAAATTAACTATTAAAATTTTCAATGATGGTTTTCAATGATAGCTTTAACTAGCGAAATAGAATTTATTGAGCTGTATGTCATAATTTCAATAGTCATGTGCAGAAAAATGAAATCTCGGAAATTTCTTTTCGTAAAAAAGTGAGCAAGTGAATCCAAAATTCTTTTTCCTCCGAGTTTTGACAGCAAAACGGAGAAATTTAGCTGAGGAAGCCTGGAATCCTGAGATTACTGAGTTCTCTGAGAACTCATTTTCTTGAACTTCCCAGATGTAAGTTTAAACAAAATTAAGAGTAAAACACCTAACACGAATTAACAAAAGTAACTTTCAAAAGCTCATAAAAGTTAACATTTTTTTTAAATTATAACAATTATAAACGGTTATATTAATTCGTTAAAGATTAAAATGTGTACTACATTGCCGACAAATATTGATGAGAGTTCCATCTGTTTGTCTATAACAGTATCTTTCAAGTAATCATTTGACATTTAAGTTGACAACTTCTTAATCTTTTTTACCTCACCATTTTATTTCCTCTTCTCAAATTGTTTTCCTTTGATTTCTATCACTTTCTGCTTTTTATCATTTGTATTTGTATATATGTAAATCTAGAAATTTATAAATACAGTCTTTGTATCGTTCCTGCGCTCATTCAAAACGGATATCCTTTTAATTCAAAAATGGCTTCTCCAATTTTCATAACGAACGATGAAGTCAAAAGTGTTTTAACTTGGCCACTTATCAATGAATCCATCGAAGAAGCATTTAAATCAGTTGTTGTAAGCAAGGATAAACCTTCAGAAAGTCAAGATCATCCCTACGCTCATCAGAATGCTAGAACCCGGACATCGATTCACAATAAAAGTGGAGCACTGTTTACGATGCCGGGCTACATTGGCAATCATAAATTGAGTCTCGGCAATGGTGAACGCAAGGCATTCCAAACTCTAGCATGTAAATTGGTCACATGGTCGCCGAACAATAAACAACTCAATCCGCCAATGCCCACTATCCTTGCCAATATTTTGCTTCTGGATGGAGAAACTGGACAATTGCAATGTGTAATGGACGGAACACTCATTACTGCCTGGAGAACAGCTTCTGCATCCGTTGTGGCCACAAAGTATTTGTATTTCGGAAGAAAACATGTTAATTCTTCGGATGGAGTAACTTTGGCGATTATCGGTTGTGGAGTTCAGGGCGAGAGTCATGCTTTAGGAATGTGCACAGAATTCAAAGTAAATGAGATTCGTCTATGGAATCGAACTGTTAGTAAAGCTGTAGAACTATCTGCTCAGTTGGAGACGGCTAGGAAATCCTTTATTAACCCAAATCCCATTGTGACAGTGTGTCCTACAGTAAGAGAATGCGTCGCAGGTGCCGATATTATTGTAACAGGAACACAAACGGATGAACCTTTATTGGACTTAAGCATGCTTAAAGAAGACGTCCACATCAATGGTAAAAACATTTTAGACTTTAATCGAATTCAATTTAAGATTTTATTTTCAGCTGTTGGGGCAAGTGCTACACATTATAGCGAACTTGGCCAAGACATTTACGATGTTGCTTCTGTTTACATCGATTACTGGGCTGGAGCTAAAACAGAGCTTGCTGGTTTAAAAACCAATATTGTATGTGAAGTGGGTGAAATTATACTTGGCAGCAAGTGTCCAGAGAAAGGCATTTCGGTGTTTCAGTCTTTGGGTGAGTTGAAATTTGTATGGAGTTTAAAAACCTTGCATAATAGGTACTTCGTTTATTAAAATTTATTTTAAGGAATGGCTGTAGAAGATGCCGCTGTGGCTCAAGCTGTGTATCAACATCTTAAAAACAAATAATCACATGATTATTTTAATTATTGTTAACATAATTTAATTATGTTTTATATAATTTATACATATGTACATACATAATACTAAGTAGTGCTGTCTTCTACTTGGTTGATTTATTTCAGTAGTAAATAGAATTTGTGTTATTTAAAAAAAAACATCTTGCATAATACTAAAACTATTGTTTAACGGCCATATTATTCACTCAATAAATCCAGATTAAAACTTAAATCTGGATGTAAATCATACAAATTCAATGTAAATTCATCTGGATTTAATTTTGAATCTGGATGTATCGAGTGAATAATATGGCGGTAAGGTTTATAATTTATTTTAGTTTGCAGTTTAAATCAATCATGACTGAGTGAACTTAACGTAAATTAAAGTAATGTTAACATAGTTTCTTATCAAAGCGAAATTTACCGTAAGCAAAGTTATTTTAGATTAGATTAAATTTATATTCGGGATATTTTCTACACAAAAAAACATGTATGTACATAAATGTAGATGAGTAAGATGTAGATTAAAATGTTTGCCAAAATTTAAATTGTGATTACATTAGTATAGTGAATTGAACTATAGAAGTATTTTAAAAAACGACAAATTAAAAGACGAAATGAAAATAGCACGCATACGACACGCAGTGTACACTGTACAGTTCAATTCTATAAAGAACAATTTCAATTCACTGAACAAAGATATTTTCAATTTGACAGAGAGCTTATTTACATGTATGGGTGAACGCAGATCAAATCTCCCAAATTAAACCACACAGAAACAGAACGCATCTTTTTGTGAATAAAACATGAAAAACTGGAAAAAGTGCAAATTTTTTCGGGAAAAAATTAAATCTATTCTACAATAAACGATATATAATTGTTAAAACTAGCACTATGCTGATACAAATAGGGGCCTGGCATATTATTAGTTTATATTTTTTTTTAAGTTAAATTACATTGCATTGTCATTGAATTTTTGATTTTTTAATTTGATGTCGGTTGTCATAAATATAAAATTTATTTCCAAAAAGTATCATCTTAAGATGATTTTTTTTATCCACTTCTACTTACCAATTTTTTACTTACAAACGTTTTTATCACGAGTTTAAGATTTTCTAATAGAATTTTCTTTTATATGTAGACTATTTTGTAACTGAAGTGCTACCGATTACAGCAAAACTCAACTTATTATCATTTTTGGTTTCACCATACATATAATCTCGGTCTCTATCTTTGTTTATCCTCATTTATTAACTCTGAATTTGAAAAATTCTCATATTAATACATTTTTAAATAAAATTTTCTTTTACATTTTCTTTTTTTTGAATAAACTCAAAAACTGACCTTTAACACTAGGAAACCTTACGAACCACATTTCACTAGGCAACCCATGCGCAAAAAAACTGCATACATTTATCTGATAGCTTGATGAGGGTAGGTCTTCCTATGGCGGGATCTATAGACTAGTTGTTTCGGTTTACCTTTTTGAACATTCTATTCAGTAAAGGAATTATGAAAATTAAATGGCATTTGCAGCAGTATTTAAGCCCATAGGTGCAGGGGCAAACAACAGACTCCGACAGATGAAAGGCAAACAAAATATTCGAATTTTTCAAAAGACCTACATATGTAAAAAAGCAAAATATGTTAGAAACGTGGTATTTTTCTGGAGCCAGGGGGCAATGACCCCCCTTTTCCTCTTTTTTTGGGCGCCTTTGTTTAAGCCTGTTGATTTTTAAAAAAAGGTTTTTATCTTTAATCCATGAAATATAGGCCTAAAAAATGGGGATTTTATACATTTTTTTAAAAATAAGATTTGGTATATTTCGAAAATATTTTAGCCCCTTGGGGCAGTATTCAAACTTTGAATTTTTAGAAAATATTTCGGGTTCCTATTGAGAGACCCTTATGACAACTTTTATGTACCGCCCGAACACGATTACAATTACATTTTTTTACCAATCGAGCCACCCTAATGTACATGGATTAAAATTTTATTAAAAGTTCTGTCGAAATCTAAATTTTGATTGATAGTGAAGTGTATAATCAAAGTGTTTTTCAAAAATTACTAATTAATGAAAATAATGACGAAATTAAAATAGCACGTATACGACACAGAGGAAACTGCTGTTAATTCAATTCTATAAAGAAGTTAAGATTAGTTTTTTTATTTTTTTATTGAATTCTTTATTTACAATAATTGCCTAAGAATATTTATCTTAAGATATATAATTGTGAAAGTTAGGACTTTTGCTGGTACAAACAAGGGTCCGGCTTATTTTATTACATTGTATTTTTTTAATGTAAATTGTCATTGCATTTTTGATTTATAATCTGATGTTGGTTGTCATATTGGTGGGTGGTTCGTTTGAGGGATCAAGATTTCAGCAGCGTTAGTAGGCTGACCCTGGCTCAGCATAGAAGATCATGCCTCTCCTCCGTCGTTGGGTGCTATTGAACTATGTTGGCCTCTTTACAGATTCTTGCTGACGTGTTTTTATCGTATTCTGTAAAAGTGCATACCAATGGAGGTTCGGTCCGAAGAGTTTTTTATACAAAAGCAGAAGTACGTATTTTCTAACAAAGTCCATTCCTTCCTCAGTATTATATCTGCCAGGGGGTTGAAAATGCTTCAAAATCAGAATTAAATCCTTCAATTCAGCGGCGGCGGCGGCGGCGCCGTTCTCTATCTTGACATTTTCTAAATAAAAAACAAATATTCTTTATTTTTTTTGTTATTGATTTATTGTAACTAGTAAGTACTCTTATCTAGACGCTATGCAGGTATAACACGTCATATAAATATGTATAAATTGACCGAAATTGGTTTAGCCGTTAACTCACCAAATTGATGAGTTATAACTTTGGATTTACTGAACAGATGCTTCTGAAGTTTAGTCCTAGGAGTTTTTTAGGTTGATTTGAACGAATTCTCTACTGAAAATCTGCTTTTTGAGTTAACTGTTAACAAATTAATTTTCAGAGTTAACTAGTTTAACTTCCTACTGAAAAACTTGGCCTAAATGAACTAAATGAGTAGTTTAACTCTGAAAAGTGAAAAAAAAAAATTAATTTGAAGAATTTAGAGTGATCGAGTTTTAAAAACAGAACTAATTTATGCAATAAAGCGTACATTTTTTTTTTCCAAAAATAAGTTGCAAATTGAAATCAAACATGAAATCTTATTTAAACAAAACATTAAAAGAATCTATAACTTTCTTCTGTTGTACCTGTCTAATTTATATTCAAACTTCGCAATCATATCATCTCATTAAAATAAGCTCACCTTTGCTTGTGTACTACTTGCGTGCTTAATGTATATCAAAGCTTAAAATACACCGATTATCTTAACAAAACAAATCATAGTAATTTGGAAATCGTTTATCTACTTTCATTTTCAATTTATTTCTGTATTCAAATAATTTCCTATTCCTCGCCCCTTGATAGGTACTTATAAAAAAATTGCTAATTAATTTCTGCACCTCTTACTCGTGTATAAGAATAAATACACCCATAACAAACTAGAAATACATAAATATTACATAAGATATTGCCCTTTCAATCAATCGGTCGCTTTACATCCAATTTAAATTAACAAAAACAATCTCTATACTCGTGCCTCCATTTGTTTGTTTCCAAATTTAGTTCGAAAGACTTTACAAATCGCCTGCAGGAAATTGCCAAATGTTGCTTTGAACACCCACCTTTGTGCTCTCTAAATGTATGTAGTCATGCTTCAGATCTTTAATACGATATAGAATCAGTGATCGATTTAAATCGATACCCAAGCTAGTTAAACGTAATATCAAGAGTCTTTTGAAGTTTTTAAACTTTTATTTTTATGCGGGTGTACTGGAAGAATCAGGTGGATAAACATTAAATGTTAGCCTAAGTAAAATATAGTCCAATAAACCAATAAGTACTCAAAAATATATACTATATCCCAGCTTTAATCCCAAATAATAGCAACACAAACTTTAACCGATTTTATTGGTAGATTAAGGCGAGAGCCCTCAGCCCTCACCTATATTAGTGGCTTGACCATTTGACCTATTCTATACGACTTGATAGATACCTATTATAAATATAAATCTAGGTGTAAATCATGGATATGGGTGTGCTGTGTGCAACGATCGCTTAGGTACCATTTAGTCAACACCACTTTGAAGCTCTTCTCTGATGTATCTGTAGATGAACTCAAATTTCGTGTCTGTGATTCGCTAGTTGTTAGTGTAAAGTCAACGAAGCACTCTCCAGCTTCAGTAGGTATTTTTAATAGACTATTAAAAAGGTGTTTAGTAGGCATTATTCTCTAAGTTCCTTGAAAAGGTACTAAAAAGTTAAGCCCATTTTTACTTGTGATATAGGTACTATAGAGCAAGTTTTGCATTCGTGCAAAGAATCGAACTCGAGATAATCAAACTTGACATTATACGATGATAGAGAACACGAAAAAAGTGGGTCCCGCAATTCAGTCTGTACCTTTACCTAAAGCCTAAACCACTGAAGCGATTTTATTCAAACTTGGTGCAAACTTGGTTTTTAGGTGATTCCCTAGAGGGGGAAATTAAGATTGTTTTAAGCTCAAAAAATATTGGTCGCTATCATACAACCGGTTTGATATGGCCTGCGTTGTGATAAAAAACAAATAAGTATACTAAAAACTGTTACTAACGGTACCTTCCATAAAAACGTTTTTTTTTATACTTTCGACTTTCTCGTTTACGGCTTAACCGATTTTAATCAAAAATTTTCCCCTGGAGGTTCTTTTAAATCTGAACAATACTGCCTATAAATATTTTCAAAAAATATTTTTTGAATTTTTAAAAAATGTTGAATATTTTTTTGAAAACATTTTTTTTTTTTGAGAACGGGTTGATGAATTTTTATTTAAATTGTGGTTTTAGTTATGGATTATTAAATCTTAAAAATGTCGTATCATTTTTTAAACGGAACCTTAAAGATGAAAAACCTATTGCTACCAATGCCTAGCCAATTTATTTTAGATTTATAGAAAATTTAGTTTAAGATATTTATGCGACAGTCCCCACAAAAAGTGTCATTTCCGTGACAAAAAAGAAATCTCTAAAAAATGTGATAACGGCCGCAGAATAAGTTGGTGAGATCACATTAATAACGGGACCTGTCGTTTGTTTGTGGAACAATTTGCAATAAGCGCAAAAAAATATCAGTAGTGACTTGTTTTTCATGTGGAACAGGCATTTCAAGTTTTCGTTCACTCAATTTGTCATTACCGTGGTAAGTGTTTTTTATTGTTATAATATAATCTAGTGTGTTTTCTAATGCATGTCTTTTTATAGGAATTTTATAATGCAACAAGTTTTAAACAAAGTATTCAGTAAATTTCGGATTTATTTACAAAAAATACCTTTGGGCGTCATTTCCATGTCGTCATTTCCGTGTCATTCCCGTGGAATAAATGGTAATGACTGTTTGCCACGGAAATTACATATTTAGTCAAATTACATGAATTTGTCCATTATTTGTAACGTTTTAATTTAAAATTGGTATAAAAGGTGAATATAATCATCATCACACCTGACAAAAGTCGAAACAAAAAAACTAGAAAATGATAAGAGAAAATTTCGAGCGGAAAAAGAACGTGTGCCGCCGGAAAAGAATGTCAGAGAAGATACTTTAAAATGCCAACAACACAACAGTTAAAAAGGCTTTATAAAATGGGGTATAAGTCGTTATGCATACATAGTTTTCAAAAGCAGTTCAATATTGTCACGGATTGGCTAAAAGAAGGAAAGATCTATACGCTATTTCAAACTATGTATACTGTATACGAATTAAAAAGTTAATAAAAACGCTGTTACCGAAAAAATTCTAAAAAAATACAAATACAAATATAGACCTAAAAGTTCTAAGAGCAAGTAAGGCTTCCTTATATTAAGAGCACAAGACTGAAATTTCTCACGTTCCATTTCTTGTCTACAAAAAAACTTAATTCAAATGTATTTTATATAGTTATACAAGTTTAATGTTATTTCTTTGTTGTTTTTTCAGTTTTTGATGGGATTTCGTCATTGCCATGTTCTCTGCCATCCCCGTGAAAAAGAAAAACGGTTAAAAATAATAAAATTCCGTGGCCCACAGGCTTGAAATGCTTAATAATGTTTTTTGACTGCAGAGTAACAAAAAAATGATTAAATATATATGTTTATATTAGTTAATGTCCATTTCGAGGTCCAAAATATAATGTAATAAAATATAAAATAAAATGTTTCGAAATATTGACCCACATACATAATATTCATTATTAATTACTAACTATATTTACTCAACCTTTGAAATTCGAAAAAAACTTTTAGTGCCAGTTGTACAATCGTGGTTTAAATTTTGATCCGTGGTTCAGGAATTTCAACTCGCCGATTTAGACGGGTTAACTGAGGTTCAACGATGGTTCAAGGTTCGAATACGTACTAAAAGCCAATTACAAGCCTGAACCATCGTTGAACCAGAGTTAATCCGCCGAAATTGGTGAGTTAAAATTCCTGAACCACGGATTAAATATTTGTACAACTGGCCCTTAGATGATTTAAATTAGCTTTCGAATTTGTTACCATAATCACTTTTTACTATTCAGTAATAAACTGGCCCTTTGATAGTTTAGAAGGATTGCGTGCGATATGGAGAATTTAAGCATTTAAATATATATATTTCTTTGAAAAAGGAAAATAAAACAAAATTACCAAAATTGAGGACTAAACACAGCTTAATTGGGAATACTGGTTATATGCGCGCTCAACAGGTTTAATAAAATTTTTAATTTTATTTATTTTCACTTGTGAGCTTATGATGCGATATATCTATGAATAAAAAAGGGAAGGCCTTTCATAGTAAATACATTATTCATCATATACATAATGCATGACTGATGTAAGCAACAAAGTTATTGTCATCTTTTTTGTAATAATAAGAAGTAACTACATATACAACAAGTACCATCATACCTCAATGAAATAAAAAAAAAAAAAAAAAAAAACACACCCTTAAGGCTAATGCCACACGAGCGTCTTTTTCTGTGCGTCCATTTGGAAGTACGTCCTGAGAACCAAATAAACTTATGAATGGACACACGAGCGTCCACTTATTGGTTTCGTCTGCGCATCCAACTTTGTCGACTGTTTGACTCTCATGCCGCGCAGATTGTAAAATGGCATGTGGGGTAGGTACTGTCCCAAATTAGTATGGTCACACGAGCGTCCAACTAGACTTTTTTTGTGTTTTTTGTTTTTATCTTTCTGTGGGTAGATATTGTTGAAATTTTTACAGATAAAAGAAATAATGTATCCGAAATTAAATTAAAATAAGAGTTCCTAAAGTACCGTTGAGCTGAGATAACGGCAATATTATAAGCCTTGTTCTATGAGCTCATATCTTATCAATGCATGCATGGTTTTATCTTATTCCGAATGTCAGGAAAACAAAGATTAGTTTGATACTTCAATTAATATTTTACGTGCACCACAAGCTTCACAATCTTAATTTTAATTTAGTCGAGAAATCGGAAAAATTGCATAGAAAAAGTGTGTTTGGTTCATTGCTCATGGTAGTCTAAAAAAAAATAAAAAATAAATTTGATGGCACAACAGCTCATGAAGAACTAGGGCCTAGTGACTTACAACTCTCAACCATTCCTGTGTGCGTGTCTGCAGGAATGGAGGGGACCTACAGTTTATTGCCGAATCCGAACGGCTAACGAGCGGCACTTTTCTGTGACAGGAGATACTCTTGGAGGATTTGTCAATTCCTCGCAAGAGGCAGTAGCCGTTTTTCTTTTAAATAAATAGATGGCGAGGCTGGGGATCGAACCTTAGACCTCTGGCATGACAGTCCATCGCACTAACCATCACGCCACGGCTACTACTCATGGTAGTCTACCAGTGGAGAAAGGCCCATTAGTTGCAAAATTGTGAAAAATTTCAAAGTTAAGCTTTTTTTAAAAAAAAAAATATATCTTTCGTTGTAGTGATCCCATTTTCAAGGTTAAGATCTTAAAACAAAGATAAAATGTCAGGCTACAATTGTGTTTAAAAATTTTTAAGGAGGGCTACTCCCTTCCACCCTAAAAGCAATTGAATTCGATTCCTAGAATTCTAAATTGAAAAGTTGATGTAAAATTTTAGAAATTTGAAAAACTAATTATGCAAAGTTATTCCCTGAACCCCTGCCTAAGATTCTGCCAGTAGTTTTATAGGCATAAACCTGACAAGAGAGGCAATGGAGGTTATTTAATCAGTTTATAAACAAAAAAATGTTCTAAATTCAAAAGTTGATGAAAATTTTCAGAATTTTGAAAAACAATATTCAACATTATTACTACCACAACTCCCCTCTACAAAAATTGTTACACATTTTATAGGGCTCATTACAACAGGGAAGGCGGTAGGGGCTATTTTTTGAATTTTCATCCACTAATTCTATATTAATTTGATTTATCAACCAAAGAAAAGGAACTAACTTAGTAAAATATTCCGTCCACGCGTCCAAAAAGAAGTTCGTGTGACATCAAGAGAGTTTTATACTGGACGCGCTTCCAAATGGAAGTTCGTCCATTTGGACGCTCGTGTGGCATTGGCCTAAAACTCCCATCATATGCTTTCATCTATCCCTATAGCTGGTAGGTTTTATTTTAGAGCTCAAATATCGCATGAAGATATGAAAATTTTATCATAGCGTGCAATGTGATAAGCATAAATTTATCATCTCATTGGCAACAAAAGATGATATTGTAAATCGGTGTGAAAGCATGAAACTCACAGCACAGGTGTCTCCATCAGCTCTCTTGGAAACACATATTCAGATGGCCTTATGCTAACTTCAGATGAAGACCGGCTCAGAAGTCGAAGGGATCACGTTCTCGCGCTTTAAACTACATTTTCGCCAGTGAATGACTGGCGCAACGTGCAATGTAATAACCTGAATTCTATCAAATATGTTATCCTTCAATATAGAAGAAATAACTAACTACAACGACTTCAAAGAACTGGAAAAGAAACAGGTAGTAGGACATGAATGTGTTTTCGAAGAGTTCTTACGATCAGTGCTAACAATTTCGAGCGAGTATTAACCCATCAGTCTCAAGTAAGTATAATAATTGTATAATCAATAGATATAACCAGCCTTATCATCGTAACTGATCAAAACGAAATTTTCTCCGATTTCTACGAAATCTACGAACTTTGTATAATTGTAGCCGTTACGATAGGCCAATCGGACAGATCTACAAAAAAAAAAAATTAATGAGCGTTTAAAATGTCAAATTCGTGTGATGCATGCCGATGAAATGTCAAAATGGCAGCAACGCATCACGAATTCATTCGATGTGTGAAGATATTTGCTTTCCAATCGGAAGTTTTCTCCGATCGTACATTTCTCCGAACGGATACGATAATAGGACTGAATAATAGGTGTGTTTCGTGTGAACACCCTAATATGCACATTAGGAAATATTAAGCTAAATTTTAACATGCAAACTCTGCTAACAAGAAATTAACAGTACATTTGCTTTTCATAGTAACTCTATGGGTTAATTTGGAACATTGCAGAATCAGCACAGTCACTAGCTTTGGATAAAATGCGTAGGCTTTTAAACTAAAATTATTAATTATTTTGATGCCAGTAAAGCTGATGGCATTAATTTATCAAGGCTTAACTATATTCAAGACTTTTTGCAAAAAGTGGAGAGAAAAAAACCAAAAAAATGCGCTTATGATGCCTCCGTGCTAAAAACCGATCTGTTTCAGATAAATTTAAAAAAACAAACATTAATTTGTTCGCACCCAGGCATCTCCATAGAGTTAGTTTTTGTTTTTCATTTTTCGACTTTTTGTCACTTTTTTGCAAAAATTATTAAGTGTAGTTTAGCCTTTAACAATGATTTCGATACAATTGGTCAGTTTATATTTCAGAGCCCTCAGTAATTTTTCTCCGTCACTTTAAAAGAGCAGGAACATTAAATATAAACAAGATTCCTTAAAAACACTTCCATTTCCTTTATTTTTTATTCGATTTCTGCGACAAAAAATAATTTAGCAACGAATCCAAAAAAAAACCTTCCTCAATTTTTTGACAGCTAAACTGAGGAATTTATGTGAGGAATTGTGTTTATATTTTTGAGAATACGGATTCCTCGGAGACCTTTGAAATATAAACTGGCCAAATGAACTTCCTAAATTCACAATATTATTTATTTGATTTAAATGTCAAAATATGTATGAATATTTTGATTAAAATGTCAAAGTAATTGGCCCCATCGAGGTATTCCGTCGGAGCGGAAAATTCTCCGCGATGTTGGAGGATATCGGAAGAAGTCCTTATGAATCTGTCAAAAATGTCACTCAAAGACGCACCTCATCACAATGCAACGCAAAACACCGCGTTCCATAATTTCGGAAAAATGTTCCGAACAGCCGTTCGGAAAAACACCTCGAAGCTAAAATCCTCCGATTCGTATGAAATCGGAGAATCTTCCGCTCCGACGGATACCTCAAAAGGGCCGAATAAAAATTTGTGGAAAACTTAAAACGCGAAAATGCTGGACTGAAAATTCGTTTTTTATACTCTCCTTTTAAGAAAACATGACACGTACAATTGAATGCTATCAATAATCTTAAAATTTCTGTTAAAAGTTTAAACAAATGCATATTTATGCACCAATTAACGTATGGTATGTTACACTTAATACTATAAACCGTTTACAAGACAAACCATTAAAACACATTAACTCCTATATTAATTTCATTGGTACCTTTTTATTATCCAAGTCCTTTACTTAATATGTATCAATATTTGTATATGAACCCATATCATTATTTCTTGCCAACCGCCCACCTCTGCAAAATAATTATTTTTCAATCTTTGCACGATTAAATCAATTTAAAACACACCAAACTCCTATAAAATAGTATTTTTGCTAGAATACCGTTTTCCATAAGTAACAGGCGAACCTGCACACCTTATTCTTCATTCTTCAATATGTAAGTCAAAGAGTCCAAAACGAAAGGAAAGTCTCTTGACATCGTGTTGTGTCCTTGGATGGTTGGTATAAAAGTTTTAAAATTCATAAGCTATGTGATCACTATGAGGTGCATAAAATAGCACCTGAATTTGGGAGTGCTCAATGGGTGTTCTGATTCTATATGAGCTATACACGATAGACAATATGCAACATGACTTAGCCTTTGACTAACAATCAAGTTTTGCGGGTTATTGTACGCTAAAATAAGCTGCAAACAATAAGAAGTGGGCGTTAAATTTATTCAGGAAAATTCATCTTGTTTTTTTTTTTTTTCTTCTTTGGAAAGGTAATCCACCTCCACCATAAACTGTTAGTTTACCATAAATATGGTTTTATATACATTTTTGAAATATGGTTCTATTGTACAGTGGAGCTCAAAATGCTCAGAATTTGAGTTGTAATTTTTGATTATGCATTGTATAATGCTTCTAGAACCTATTTCACTTTCTTTGCGATTTATATCTTTACAAATTTCATTCCACCAAAAAAACAAAAACCAAAAATCCGGCTGGGTTGTGACCCACTTTTCGTTGGTGTCCTTTGAAATTCCATACACGATGAAATTTTTGTTATGAGTAAATCGCCAGTCAATTTCGAGTAAATACAATTTTTAAATAAAAAATTTAAATACAAAAATACAAAGTAGTTTCAAAGCAAAATCCTTCAAATTCTAGAAGGCTGCAGCCATCAGGGATTATGAAAATAAATACATTATATTAATAGTCTTAACTTCAAAAATAAATGAGATTTATTTAATAAACAAGATGCAAGAGATGTAATTCATTCAAATGTGGTACACTGGGGCGTATACGTAATTTTATTATTTTATTGAACTTTTAACAAATTGTACGTGCGTCGGTTGAAAAAGCTAGTTTGATATGTACATATAGTTTAATATACACGAGAGGTACGGCAAATGTGGGCAAACGCTAATTTAATTTAAAGAGTTCTCCTTTCACGAAAAGTTTTTTTTTTTTTTTAAGCTGCATTTCTATCTCCACATCTATCTTCTGATTATGATAATAATTCTATTCTTCGAAAACATACGATAATCCTATCCTTAATCAGCGGGGGAAGCCACAGTTCATGTAACCTCAAGTACGAGCTAGAGCATCCATCCAAAGAGTGAAGGTGCAACTGCTGTGTTATTATTTTCTTTTATTAATGTTTTATGTCTTTAGTAATAAAGCCCTCTCTCAAAGAACCAAGGAGACCTTATATAAGACCCTTATCATCCCGGTCCTGCTATATGGGGCAGAAGCATGGACCCTGTCAAAAACGGATGAGAATCTACTTGGGTGCTTTGAAAGGAAGATTCTTCGGGTGATTTTTGGTCCAATCTGCATCGATGGAGTATGGATGAGAAGATTTAACAACGAGCTTTACGAGCTTTACAGCGACGACGACCTGGTCAAGAAGCTGAAAATGGAGGCAGCTAGCTAGGGACCGAGCTGGCTGGAGGGGCTTGTTGGTTAAGGCCGTAGTCCATCCTGGGTTGTGAGCGCCATCTAAAGTAAGTAAGTAATGTTTTATGTCAATGATGAGTGACGAAATTCTGGAAAGCGCAGGAATTGTTAGATTTAAAACAGCCCAGGGCGTCAAAAAACCCAAATACGCCACTGATTTTGACGGAGCTATTCCAGCTGCAGCTCCAGTTGCAGATCTGTCTCCATTCTGTTCAGAAAGTAAACCTTAGAAAGCAGATAGTTTTATATCCACAGAAAAAAGCTGTCGAAATTTGTATAGAAAATTTGTCGTTACATGAGTAAAGTAGTTAATTTTGAAGTTTAAAGTAATCAGCCCTATTATCGTATCCGTTCGGAGAAATGTACGATCGCAGAAAACTTCCGATCGGACGATTTTTCTCTGTTCATGGTACACGAATCGTATTGTATGGTTACGGGAAATATTCCACTTCTTATTTTCTGTCGGGCAAATCGGAGAGCAAATATCTTCACACAACGCATGAATTCGTGATGCGTTCCTGCCATTTAGACATTTCATCGGCATGCAAAAGCACGAATTTGACATTTGCAACGCATATTAATTTTTTTTTTCGTAGATTGACCGATCGGTAGGACTACAATGATATAGAATTAGTAAATTTCGTAGAAATCGGAAAACATTTCGTCCCGATCAGGTGCGATAATAGGGCTGTAAATTTTTGTTTTATTTTAGAAAAAAATTGGAAACTTGACCTGTTTCTGAAAAATTGATTGTCGGCACAAAGATAAAGTGAAGGTAGCAGGATGATAAAACATTAAAGCCTTTTTTTCTTGAAAATCTTAAGTAACCCATTTCATAAATTTTTTCTATAAGTAGAATCCAATTTTATACCAGAAAAGTAGGGTTTCAAGTAAACAGGTATTCTCGTTTTATTACAGCGGTAATCTATTTTTGTCATCTTTTATATTTTTTTTTTATCAAAACACGGACGTTTACTTTTCACAAACATTTTATCAACAAATCAATTTCAGTATGCACTTGTTTTTTTTTTACTATTCGTTAATCAGCTGAGTTACGGTTCGGTGACTTTAGCAATATTGTGGGTGTCATAACAACGAATCTAATAACTAATAACAGGACTTAAACGCCGCATGATCTCGTTTAATATAACTATTTATTGAGCTTCAAGCAAGGTCAATGGTCAATTCATATTTCACAGCAATCATTTGCTACGCTAAATAGTTGAGAAAGAAACTGTTATTCATGAGCTATGAAACAATGAGTTTGACGTTAGTTATTGTGCCGGAATGACATATTGGCATGTTGAGTAATAAAAGTGGCACTTTGGTGCTTTATGCCAACTAAGTATAATGTAAAGTATAGATGTATGTAGGTAGTTGTTTTGATACGGTAGATATGCCTTTTGATCACGTTGTGGAAACATAGGGCTGAACCACTGAGAGAGCAAGAAAAGAAAGGTGTGGCACGATATAATACAAAAAACAGAAGTTGTAGCCATAGGATGTATAACTTATGTACCTCTCCACCTTTACCATATAAATGTAAAGTGGAACAGCTTTCAAAAAGTCACATTGCCTAGCCTGCCGCATGAATGGACTATTCGTTTCGTGGGTCTAAATTCAAATGTAGGTAATTCGCGGGAAATTTTTCCACCATTCACTCATTATTTTGCTGAATTTAACATAGAGTAAGATCATCGGATTCAGCCAAAAGATTCTTGTTGGAATGCCCCTTTTGCATGCAACATCAAGACAGTTGTTGGAACAAAGTTATACTAAGTAAAAAAATCATATGGGAAAATATAGTCTAACTATACAATGAGAGGGAAAAAAAAACTATTTCATTGTCAATGATGTGACCTTTTCTTTGCGGTGAGTGTGTGACAGTTTGGTATTTTCTTTCAAGAGATGAATTAATATGGCATCGTATTTACCTATACGAATTTAAGGTCGATGGAAGACTATGTCGCATTGAAAGAGTGTTTATGTCTATCTGATGGATGATAGTGATGATGATGTTGTCAAAACCACAATAACAATCTTAAACGTCAGTCATAAAAGTTCGGTGTATGCTTTCAAGACAATGGAGATAGCTGTTAAGATTTAGAGTAGGTATGATGTGCAGATTTATTCAGTCACAATATTCAAGTCTGCACCGCTTCTTGAATGAGTTTTATATTAATTAAGCATGGAACTCTTAAGCAAAAGAAAGCAAAACTTTGCGTTTTTCTGTGCATCATCATTTCGATTTGGTTAAAGAAAAAGTTTGCATTTTTTATTAGCTGGAGTGAAAGCATCGACCGCTAAACTATTGATCCAGAAAAATTAATATTCAGATGCATCTGAATAGTGGGTTGATGTTATGTTTAAAGGAGAGTGTAACATGAGCTTAAAATGCTAAAGCCAAAGAAAGTGCCTATCTAGCTACTTAAGTCTGGTGAAATGATATGATTTGTACCGCTAATCTTTAACAGAATCAAATGTAAGTAATTGATCAATTTATTGGGTGAATTGATTTTGATATGCGGTTGGGAATGAAGCACGTGACTGAACTACATATTTATTAGCTGAAGACTCATCGTAAAATTTGATAGCAGATTAATTAATACCTCTTGTGATTAAAACAAAATAAATAAGACCCGGTTTTTCAATATGAGACTAAAGTTAAACCCGAGTTAACTCATGAAATATGTTGGGTTAACCTTGGATTAACTGAAAAAATCGGTGGTTTTTATCATGTAAGTTTTAAGCCTTTCTGTATTCATACCCCTTTAAAATA
The DNA here is from genome assembly GCA_947049315.1 of Epistrophella euchroma. Classification (NCBI taxonomy): domain Eukaryota; kingdom Metazoa; phylum Arthropoda; class Insecta; order Diptera; family Syrphidae; genus Epistrophella; species Epistrophella euchroma. Next base: position 102,841,260 of record OX346247.1, on the reverse strand, counting down.
TTGCTTGGTGAGTTAGCTGTGGATCATTTAAATTTGCAGGATTAGCTAACTCTGGCTTAATTCGCCACTGAAAAACTGGGCCTAAGTATCTTAAATAACAACCTATGTTTACAGACTTTTTCAGAAAGTAAAGTCCATCACAGATATACGAAATGCCAAACTTCGTGACAAATCATAATAAACATTTTTGGACAACCCTGGGCGTGAATTGAAATTGACAGCTAGACACGAGGTGAAGAATGGGAAAAAAAGGAAACCGAGGGCGAATTGGGTGACAGTTCTCATTGACTTTTGGAGAGTTTCATGGTTTAAAAGGGAATGCGTTCGAAGAAAAGCCCTCTTTGAATCCGGAACAACTCGGCCGTAAGGTGGAAACAAAAGACAGCGCTTTTTAATTTGTTGAGGAAAACTTATCACCAGGTTTTCGTTACAGTATATATTTTCCATTTGAACCGACTAACATTAATTTAAGACCAATTTTATATGAATATTTTGTGTTAATTCCCCAGTTATTGCAAAATATAGTCGAGATTTACGTTTTTGAAGGAAAGCAGTGCCTGGAATTGGTAACCAATTTGATATTTAATTTTGATTAAGTTATTCAAGATGTTCATTGACTATATACCTAAATGAGGCGTTATTAACATACAATATTTCTTTTCAGTAAAAAGTCCCAATATGGACTTAAAAATATTAGGTGTATTGAACGATGACAAAATCAGAAGTCGAAGAAAACTCCAACCGACTTTGATATGATTAATCTAATTTGACATGGTTCATATTCTCAAAAGAAACAGTAATTATCCACTGGAAAAGTAGCACTTCGTAGACGTGGAACTAATTGTGGGTTTGTTTTTTCTAATACAGAGATAATTGGTTGAAAAAACGACATCGGGGATTAGCGATTTCATTATAGCAAAAAAGGGGTTTTCTGACAAACTATGGATAACAATTACCTGTAAGTATGTAATTTATGCCGGTAAAACAGTTTTTCTCAGTGCCTAATGTCGAATTCCTTTTACAAAAAAAATTCGATTATTTTTCTAAACAGAATCGATTTTTTTCTTTCAATACAAGGAATTTGTCCAGAAAAATCGATTTTTTCTTCTAAACAAATCGATTTTTTTATTAAAAGGAATTCGACATAAGTTATGCCCCGAATTTTGATTAAAAAAATCTTGAATTTACATTCTCGTGATTTTGTTGGTAAATAAAATAAAACTGAGCAATGATTGTGTGAAAAAACTTCAACAAAAAGATTTTTCCCTGAAAAGTGAAATTAAATTTAATTCATTTTGTTTAATTTAAAAAAAAAATACAATAAATTATTTCACTGTTTTGTCTATTATTTACTATACAATTACCTACATTGCTTTCACTGTTTTCGTGATACTAATGTCCAGTTTTACAAACGTGGTTCAATATTTAACCCGCGGGTAAGCAATTTTAATTCGTTGATTTCGGCGGATTAACTAAAGTTCAACTAAGGTTCAATTATGTGATAACAGCTAATTACATACCTGAACCATTGCTCAACCTCAGCAAACCTCAGTTAATCCGCCGAAGTCATTGATTTAATATTTCTGAACCACGGATCAATATTTAAGCCACGATTGTACAACTGGCACTTAATTAGCTGATTTTACGAAATTTTTCAAAGAAGTGTCTGTCATTCTGTCAATAATGTAAAATTTGTTCCAGTTTAATAATAGATCGTTATACATGCGGTCGACGATGCAGACAAAAACCATGGGTTCCTGAGATCATTTTAAATCGAAAGATTTTTGCGGATTACAACTTGTGAGGCCCGCTTACTAGTCCTGAATGAACTACGGCCTCAACCAACAAGCCCATCCAACCAGCTCGGTCTCTAGCCAGCTCGAAGACTCATCGTCGAGTCGGCTGGTGCGTTGGTGTCCATACGATCCACCTATCCCAGATTCCCAGCCATCGAAGCCGCTGTATTTTCAGCTTTTTGACTACGTCGCTATAAAGCCCGTAAAGCTTGTTGTTAAATGTCCTGCTCCGCATTCTATTGATACAGACAAGCGCCCAAGCAAATTCTCATCCGTTTTTTGACAGGGTCCATGCTTCTGCCCCATACAGCAGGACGGGGATGATAAGGGTCTTATTTAAAATCTCCTTGGTTCTCCAGAGGGCTTTACTACCTGCTCAAATGCCTGATATCATTTTGCGAAATTATAGAATAGTGCAGCCTACGTAGACAAAGCCCTTGACGACTTGGATGGAAGTTGTACCTATATCCATCGTGACGTTTTGCCCGAGTCGACGACGTTAAGATTCCTTTCTTGATGACAGTATATACTTCGTCTTGTCTTCATTAACAACCAAACCCATTTTCGACGCTTCTGATTCAATACTTGCAAAACCCGCCGGGTAACAGCTCGGACAGAAAAAAAAATTGAACGGACTTTAAAAAAATTGTACCTCTGTTTCGTTGTTGACTTGCGAGTCACTTCAAAAACGATGTTAAACATCAGGTTGCATGATGACGCGTCGCCTTTTGCCTTAAGATATCAAAGTGTTCTCCATATCACAGTGATCGGCGGTGCGTGTTCTTACAAACTTTCACGAAACTTTTAAAGAAAGTACTTCATTGTTAGTGTTGCCGTTGTTTTTTAATATTTTTTTTTCAATTTAAGTCATTTTTTCTAAAATTTCCCCTACCTCCTTAACGGGGGGAGATAGACCCCCTCTCATAGTAAAAAGTTATTGTTTTGCACCCCTCTGCAAAAAACAGTTATCAGTTTTTGGCGCCTGAGTTATCGTATTCGAGCCGAGTAACTTATTAAAAATTAATTTAGACATTGCTCTAAATATTGTTTACTAAATTCCTTTAGAGCAATTTATTTATGTTTTTATTTTATGTCCACTTCTACTAGCCATACTAAATGAGGACTGATAAGTTGGTACTTCCCATTAAACAGGTATAAGATGTGAAAAACAATGTTAAAAGTGATTGCATTAAACAGTAACTTTAATTTGTTGGCTAAATTTAAAGGCTACCAAAAAAAACCATTTTTATGACTACTTAAAATTTCTTGTTGCTCTATTGCTTACAAATATAAATACATATGTAAAAAGAATTTTTCAAAAATATTTTCGTGTTACGACATCTGTTAATTTCATACATCAATTCAGTATGATTCACTTTCATGTACAAAAAATATGTTTTTCTTATACTGCTGCGATAATTTTAAACCGACCAACCATGTTACCAATCTAATTCAATTAGATAATAATTAAACCAATAACTTGCCACACCGGTATATCGTAATAACACGTGATTACAAGAACTAACCTTACAATATTCATACCAATTTTTCCTAATTAAAATTAAATGAATATTTAAGAAGGAAAAAAAACCTCACCCATACCAGTTAATATTCAAACAAAACATGTGAGTCGGTAAGGATAAAGATTGCTTATAGCAATTACAATGAACGCGGTATAAATATATTCTATATTTTCTTATATAAATTTTTCCCTTCGATTATAATCAATATATCCAATTCGATCATATTATGTTGCCCTCAAGTTGAATAAAAGAAAAAATGAAAATCTAACTAATTAGGTATATAATTCGTTACAATTATTTTCTCATAACTCTCAATCGAACTTTATTCCTAGTTGTTGTTTTAATTACTTGAAAAAAAAAGGTAAAATTAGTCACGATCAATATTCATTTGAATTGGCCATAAATAGCATATGCATGCATGCCAGTGTAAATAACATGATGTGTGTATTGCAGAAGTGGCCGCCGGAAATAGCCTTGAAGTTGAATTAAGAAAACCATAAAAAAAAACTGTAGTGAGATACGCAGAGATAAATTACAGTCAGTGCTTCCAAAACTGTATAGTAAAAGCCCAAAGCTCTGTACTGTTTACAGGCCCGCACTTATTATATTCTGCGGCCCTGCCAAAAACGGAATGTTAATTTTTCAATTAAATTTTTTTTTTGTTTTGTTTTTATTCAAACTCAAATCGTTCTCAACATATTCCGCATATACGTCAACGCTAAAAAGAAGTACTGAGTATCAAGTGTTTTTTGGTTTAAATGAAGTGTGTTATTGATTTTATTCAATGCATTTTTTTTAATGTTTGGCTATAAAAAAAATACATTAGGCAGTTTATGTTAATGGAGATATTAAAAAAAATACTATATGCACCTAAGAATTATTTTAACTGCATATATGCCTTTATTATCAACTTGTAAGGATTTTTAAATTCAACAAGAACTCCACGGCACAACTACTATAAATAGCAGAGTAAAAACTTAAGTCAATTTATGACTTAAGTAAATCGACTTAAAAGACTTATTTTATAAGTCTTTTGACTTTCAAAATGACTCGAACTTTAAATCTACAGTCAGCAGTCAGGAACAATATTCTGACTTATAAGTCAATTAGAGCAGTCAATTGACTTACAGTTAATTGACTGCATTACTTTTTGACTGGTTGCAGTCTTTAAGTCACTTAAAAGTCAGTAAGTCAATTGACTGCAGTCTTTAAAATTAAGTCATTTGGGTTCTTTAAAAGACTTTATAAAGAACCCAATTGACTTTATTTAAAAGACTGCAGTCAATTGACTTACTGACTTTTAAGTGACTTACTGACTTTTACGTGACTTAAAGACTGCAACGTCAAAAAGTAATGCAGTCAATTAAATGTAAGTCAATTGACTGCCCTAATTAACTTATAAGTCAGAATATTGTACATGACTTTTAACTCTAGTTTAAAAGTCACAGTCAAAAATCAAAGTGTTGACTCATATTCAAATATTTAAGTCAATTAACTCTGACTTAACTGACTGCAGTCTTTAATTGAATGCAGTCTTTAAAACTCTGATAAATAGTTATATAAGGAGATTAGTTTTGACGTATTGTATATCGTTAGATTATATTGGATCCGTGAAATTCCTCCACAAATAAATGAAGTAACTTTTCAAATTGGGATTTTTTTTGCATTTTGAAGAAAGTTCTATAATTCAAAGAAGAAATACATTCCCAAAAAGGCGTGAAATAAGTTCGCAATGGAGAATGAAATTGGTCCCAAAATCTAAGACTTTTTTCGGCTCCATGCAATTAAGGCCATATGGAAAATGGCCCAAACAAAAAATTAATAATGGCCCCAAAACGGGAGCGGGTCAGAATTCTGGCTATTAAAATCCTGTATGACCAAAATACTGTTTTTTCTTTTTTTGAAAATACTGTACGACCAAAATTCTGTTTTTCAGAATTCTGTATTTCAAAATTCTGTATATCCAAATATCTGTATATTCAAAATGCTGCAAGTGTAAAATTATGTTTTTCAAAATGCTGGTTATGTCCAAGTTTTGGAGAAAAAGCTTTTTACAAAATATCATTGTTAAGCACGTACAAGTACAAATAGAATTTTTTGCATTTACTTGTACAAAAATTCATTCAAGTACGATCTTTTTAAAAACGAGTAAAAGACTTATTTGTAACCAACGTTTTATTAACTCTATTTTCGTGAATATATTTCGAATTACAGTATTTTGAAATACAGTATTTTAAAAACAGTATTTTGACCCTACAGTATTTCGACCCCAAACCCCCCTAAAACTTATATGAAAAGCACCAAACCAACAACAAAAAATGGATTAAATTTTGTCAATTGGGGTAATTTTTCCTTATGAAAAAACGCCCAAAGTTTTGCGTCTATTTTTCATTTTTTATTTTGGATCATATTTCGTTTAGCAAATTCAGGTGGTTAACCCGTGGTTCAGCAATTTTAACTGACCGCTTTCGGCGGATTAACTAAGGTTCAACAATGGTTCAAAGATGGTTCAGGCATGAAGAACCATCTATGAACCTCAGTTAATCCGCCGATATCGGTGATTTAAAATTCCTGAACCACGGATCAAATATTTGGTGCTACAGCCTGGAGATGTCAAGTCCTCAACCGAAAAACTACTTCTATCCAGCTCCGTCCCTAACATGCCAAACATCTTGGTTGGAGTAGCCTTCCACTTACGTGCGCCACCTGAGACCTGAGTCACGGACCATGGTCCTTGGGGTTGGATTCAAAGACTTTGCGCCAGAGCTTTGAACTTTTTGGGCTAGGTCTATGTCGTTATGCAGCTCGTACGTTGTTGTATCTCCTTCTTCACACCTCGTTAGACGGGATCAACAAAAATTAGGACAATCTTCCTATCAAAACGTCTTTAAACGTTCTCATCCATACCTTTGACAAGGTCTATATCTCTGCAATTAGCAAAGTTGCAGTTCTAAATCGAAACAATCATTGTGTACCTATCTCATCAAGAATATCTTCTTTCAAAAATTCCCTCCTTTACTTTGATTAGTTTTTGCGCCCTCGTTTTTTCTACGCCCTCTACGCGAGTCCATTTTCTCAGTGCCAAAGTACAGCCTTTACTGTGTATGACGTCTTTAAAGTCACACTCTCGCTTCGCATTACGTCTCAGTTTCCAATCTGTGCTTTGTTGGGTGGTTTAACTATACAACTGTTGTTGCTGGCATATAGCTTGCGACAGTCACTCAAGCTTATTTTTATTATCATCAGCTGTCTTCGGTCGAACGAACCGACCAACAAGCAACGACCATGCCATTCTTCTTCATCTTCTGTGTTACTAGAGTAAAGGTAAAGTCGCTCACGATCTAACCACACTCACTGATCAAGTATTTACACAGTGCATGAATTTACTGGTTCACTTTTGGCGACTCTCTGTTTCTGTTGCCATCGTACTCTACTCTGTTGGCTGCAGTCTTTGCGGGCTGTTGGTTTAGTTTGGTTCAGGTTCGGGCTTTTGAGGCTTTCATCGCGCTCAGTTTTGCCAGTTAATAGTGAGTTGTCTGCTACCAAGCGCTGCAGTAAACTATCGGCGGCACAAGCGCTACGTTCTATTTTAACGTTGATCGGTCGCATGATCGGACTTTATGTAAGTTTTGTATGTTGAGCAACCTGTTAAGGTGATCCATCGGGATATCCCAAAATATCACAATTATAGTCGTTTAATTAAAAAATTAAATTCTTTTAAATAAAGTGGAAGTATACGTATGTTCATGATCGTTTTGTCCTCAACTTAGATTGAAAAAAGTGATCGAGACAAAAGCGGCTCGAGGGGATCTTGCATAATATAGGAAAAAAAAAAGTACAACGACAGTCGACGATCGAAGTTGTCGACGACAATAACGACGCTTAGTGAGAATAAAGCCGAAGCGAGTGATATTTATTTTTTTTTTTATTTTTTTTTGTGGTATGCAAACGATCGTTGCGGACCAAAGAGTTTGCTAAAATAAAAAGTGTTTCAAAAGAAATACCTTTCAGGCGGGTTGTTTAAAAGGCGCGCGCGCACACTCTCATATATCGACCAAGCCGACGACAACGACGACGCGATATCGACGTCGCAGTGTGGAACTAAGAAATCGTGGTCGTTATAAATTCGGTTAAATTCCTTGCAATCAAGTGAAGTTGCCCCAAGAAGCTCAATTGAACATTTGGCGGGACGCAATTATCCGGGCTCACAAAAGGCTGATAGACTTTCCTCCCCAGTAAGTACGTACCTAGTTGAGAAGACGAAAATCAGCCAGAAAATAATTTTCCGCACAAACTTCCACGTTTGATGTAAAAAAAAAAAATTGTTTCAATCGCGTTTCTTGCTTTTGTTTTGTGTGTCCAGCCAGTGGCGACAGGCTAAAGTGACAGTTCGAGCTGCAAAAAAAAAGCAGACACGATTATAGGTGAAGAGATATATAAGATATAAATTCTGCCAACTTGTAACAACGAAGACGATATCAGACATTTAAATAAGTTGTAACTTAAGAAGCGGTATTTGGAGGAGGCGAAAGAGGAATGCAATCATAAAAGTGAGTCTATGCCATTTAAGATCTTAACGAAGAGTTTTGCATAAATTTTTTTTACCGATATGAGGAGGATGCAATGGGAAGCTAGAGATACTTTTGTATCTTCTGATTTTTTTGTTTTGGTTTTATAAAGTCACATGTGTTTTGTGTTTGGAAGAAAAACGTTTTTATTTTTAAAAGTAACTACACCAATCGTTTGCTTTATTACTCTTCTCTTGTCGCTTAGATGAGATCAAAACAAATATAATAAAGGAAGGTAGGCTACTTTTTATGTTTCACTACATGGCTAGTGAAAAGTTGTTCAAATTGAAAAATATCAATAAGAACATGTGCTTTACGCTATACGAGTATGAGCTATGAGATGACATTAGGAGGAATGTCACATTCATGTTTGATAATTTACATAACCTTTAAAATAGTGTGCATGTGTTGTGTATGTGATTGTATTAACAAAATGGAAGAGCCATTTAAGGAGCATTATAATTTTAAAAAATTAATTTATAAAATAAAAAAATTTACAAGTAGTCAAAGTAATTAAAAAATGTTTCTTCATGTATTTGAAAGCAAAACTAAAAACTTTGGTAAGATCCTATTCCTATCACAATTTTTAGATTGTTTAGATTTCAGATATTACATTTTCTAATCTGTTAGTCGCAAGGTTTCTGATCCATTTTCTCTTATAAAAATATGTTTTTGACATTATAGTTCAACATAAGAGCTTATGTGACAGAATACGCCGAGGAAAAAGTTGAACATAGGTAAGCGTTTAAGTTGAACATGAATGCTAAGTTTCGTTTCAGCAAATGGGCCTTAATCGATTAAAGAAAATCTTATTTTTCTCGAAAACAGCTATTGTAATGCATAGTACCTACGATTTGTATTATTACGATCTACCAATTAACATACATACTATATATTTCACATTGAGCTATATTGAACAGTACGTTAGGTATCTTGCATAGAACCATTTTTTTTTTTTTATTATTAGGTAAAAATTAAGCAAAATTTGTATACACTCATTATAAAGTTTAATAATAGATATTGCATGACAAAATTTAAAAAAAACTAAGTTTTGATTTCATAAAAAAAAAACATGGGCGCAAAATTTTAAACAGCCTGATGTTAAGGTATTTTAGCATGATACTACCTAACAATTTTATATCTTCAAAGCTCTTTTCTAAATTGTTTTAAACATTTTGTAGCTAGTACCATACTAACCTTTTTTTTTTAATAAATTCCAGATGAACACGCCTTAAACAGTGACAGTTCATACCATTTTCACATTTGCAATTGTCAAAGTGACATTTGGAGTTAGTATGCTACTAAAAAGATAAAATAGGCATTTGGTGATTTTAGCTGGTCAAGTCTAATAAACTGACATTCTAGTATAAATAATACAATACAAATAATAATATTTTAGCTTTAGTAAAATGTTGAAAAGATAATACGATGTAAACTCGTTTACTCGTCAATTATTGTCTTTTTTTTCAATTTAAGTCAATTTTCTATAAGATTTGCCATCCTGCCTGTTTCTCCAACATGGATTTTTCTTGATTTGAACTAACCTATACATATGTTATTACCTTTTTTGTTTTGTCATATCTTTTCTGGAGAAACTTTTTAAAATTAAAAAAATTTCATCCACCCTTATTGCGAGTTTCACCCGGAAATTTCATTTCGCCTATTGTGTGTTTGAACCGAAAAATATTTCATGTTTCCAAAATTCCCCTTATTTTGAACATTCATTTCAGTTGGAATGTAATGCCATTTACAACTTTAATTTTAACTTATTTTTAGTGCGTCAAAGTAGGAACAATTAGGCGGAAAATGTAAATTTTGTTCAGGTAAAACTCACAATAGCCTTTAAAATACCGGGTCAACAAGAAATTTTAAGTTGAGTGAAATATTGTTCAGGTGAAACTCACAATAAGGCCGACTATGATTACTAAAAATTCAATTATGTTTGCAGTTTTTGCTGCTGCACTGTTTCCGATTTAACATATTCATTAATTCAAGCACCAAAAAGATAATGCCCAAAAAACATATGGTTCTCAATTCATAGGCCAATATGTAGAATTTTTTAGTTTTAACATGGAGGAAAGGCAACCCTCTCCTTATCCTTCTGCCAGTGTTGCCTTGCCACAGTAGCAACATTTATTAAAATAAAAGTACCTAATGGCATGTACTATTAGTGAACTAAAGCTCAACCCGTCAAGTGGAATATTTATACATATTTTTTTCTACTATTTTTTCTACTATTTTTCTACCCGGTCACCAAAAATTTTGTACCTATGATTCTTTTTCAGTATCGCTCTAAAACTTAGTTTACATAATGAAACACTTTGTTATTGAAATAAAAAAAATTGTCATCACAGGCATCAGCTAGGGGGATCATTTTTAAAGAAAAGTGTTTGTCCTAACGAAATCTGAATCAATCTTACCACCAATTAATCACTGTAAAATTTTTGAGAGTCATAATCTTAAATAAATAACTGTGATATTGTTTTCAAAATTTTGAAGGCTTTCATCAATTTTTGAATTAAGAATGTTAGTGCCCTATTACACGTTGACTCTTTTAGAGTCATGACTCCCGAAATTGAATGAGTGCGAAGGTGAAATCCAATCTTTTTTCTCCTTCGCACTCATTTAATTTCGAGAGTCATGACTCTAAAAGAGTCAACGTGTAATAGGGCACTTAAGAATCCAAAAGAATTTCATATTTAGCCTGTCATTTTTTTTTTCAATTTGATCAGATTATTAGAAACCAACGCTTCTTTGAGAAACCATCATCGACATGTTTTCAGGATTTTGATTTCAATAAAGCGCTGTCTCTCCTTATGCAATAACCACTATACGACCTACATATAATGTTACTGCAATAGAAGGTTGTTGAAAAGGCTTTGTAGAATATAACTTTTCTTCTAAAATTTTTCATCAACTTTTGTATTCTGAAAACCGAAAATAAAAAATAAGTACATGTGTATTTAAATCATAAAAATAGGATTTTACTTTAAAAAAGCTGAATTTTAGTAAAGAGCTACATATGTACATATATCTGTATGTGACATGAAATGGGTAAAATTTAATTTTCTGTAATATTATAACCACCTCAGTTTTTTTTTTATCCCATTCCCATCGCTGGTATTGAAAATTTTACGTTTTACCTTAACATAACCTGCGATATTGGCATGTTATGTGGAAATTCTTTAACTTTTAAAGAAAATTTTTAAGACATACAAATAAAACTCTCCACCATAATAAAGCTTTGCCTATAAATATTTTTTTCGAAATTTTTAGTCAAATCATGAATTCGGCTTCATTAGATTCGTTTTTGATGAAATTTGAAAAAAAACCTACTTTAATAGAAATGTTACCTCTTTTAGATGAGCCATTACGAAAACCGATAGCCCGTGGCATAATGGTTAGTGCGTTAGACTGTCATGCCAGAGGTCTGGAGTTCAATACCAGTCGCTTCCACTTTAAGTTTTTTTCGGAGCTACTACCTCTTGCGAGGAAGTGAAAAATCCTTCAAGAGTATCTCTTGTCATAGAAAAGTTCCACTAAACTTAGCCGTTCGGATTCGGCAATAAACTGTAGGTCCCCTCCATACCTGCAGACACGCACACAGGGATGGTTGAGAGTTGTAAGTCACTAGGCCCTGATTCTTCATGAGCCGTTTGTGCCACCAAATTTATTTATTTATTTTATTTATAACAAAAACCTGGAATTTTACTCAAGGGAATCAATAAAAAATGATCCGCGTACCAAATTTGAAGCCAATTCGTCCCACAGTTATACGGACGGCTCTTCTATACCTGCCCTATTATAGAGGAAGCACAAAATAATAATTGTTTATCAACGACTAAAGCCCCATTCACACGAGAGCGACTAACAAATGACGAATTAATGAATAAATGGGATTTTAAAACATTTAATAAGCTAAATTGTTCACAAAATTTAAACAAAATGATAGAAATATAACATAGATTAATTTTTTAATACTAAAATTTTCATTTTGATTACAAGATAAATTAGAGAAAATAAATTGGTCGTCGCGAACGATCGCAATTCGTTACGACCAATTTGTTTTCTCAAATCCATCTTGTATTAGTAATTCAAACTGAAAATTTTAGTATGTAAACATGAATCTAATTTACTTTTCTATCATTTAAAAGGTATTAAAGGTTTTAAAATCCCATTTATTCATAAATTTGTCATTCGTTGGTCGCTCTCGTGTGAATGGGGCTTAAGATATTATCCGTAATATTAATTTGTTTTGTTGTTTTTGTAGTATAGGTACCCTTAGTTTTCCATTATTCCGTTCGGATATTAATTTGACCTTACACAAATATTACACCTCTTAGGTTCTTAAAATTACGTAACACCCACTTAAAGTCCAGATAAATCGCACTTATCTCCTCGATTTACAATTGATTACAAAACATTTACTTAGAAGCAAGACTTCCGGCATCTTTAATGTATTTCTAGGCACCAACTCCCACTCACCTATAACCCAGACAAAAAGTAATAAATCTTTTGATTTATGTTTTCAATTATATAGATATAGATACCCCAGCCAAAAATTTGCCAGAAAAATAATTCGTTTTAAGGCGCACCTTGTGACAATGGAATTTGTTGGGTTCTATATCTGTATATGTATTTAAAAATGCGGAACATTGACTCACATTTTGTCTTTCTTTCTATTTTTTGGGAGCTAACTAATTATTTTATCTAAAACCAAAGCTTTGGCAATATGAAGGTCAAGCCATGGAGTCTGAGTGAGTAAGATCTACTTAAATTAATTATCGTGAGGTGTAATTCTTCATGACTGCTGCTTCCACAAGCCAAGAGGAAATAATAATATGCATTTGTTTGGTGAAACTATCGGATTTCATGAACCAAATTATGGCCAGGCTACCACCATTGCTCGGTATTAGACAAAACAAACGCCTCCTTCAACCTTGCTAAACATTTTTGGGATACGAAATATTATAATTGTGTTGAGAGAGAAGGGGCGTGAAATATTGAAATTCCCTCACACTTTGCTTAAGCAGCTTTATAAGCTTGGATCCAAATGCAAAAGATTTCAAAAGTGCAATGTTGCATGCTCTTTTTTTTTTTGTTTCTTCCGTGGTATATTCCCATCGTGGAGTTGGGGTAAAAGTCAATTAGCTTGGTTGGTTATTGTTTGCCATTAATGATGTTGTGGTTATTTCTAAATTTTTATAAGCAGTTGGTGTGTTTTTTTTTTTTTAATTTCAAGCCAAATGTATCTATTTCCTTTCTAAAATAAAATAAAAAAAAAAATCTATGTATATGGAAAATGAAATAATAATAACATTTCGTTGAAATTATTAGAGCGTTTAGGTTTTTGGTGTATTTTTGCGTTTGAACTTTTGTAAGCGCTATACAGGGTGATCGGTATAAGAAGCAGCAAACTGCTGAAGCGAGTAGGTTGGGTTAAGACAAGAAAAAAAATCGTATGGGAGGGGGGGTCTATTTCCCTCCGTTTAGGCAGGAGGGGCAATTTTCTTAAAAATTGACTTAAAACAGAAAAAAAAAATTTAAAACAACGGTACAATTTAAAATGTTATGGCTTTCCAAAAAGGTATAGCATGGCATTTTAAACTGTACCGTTGTTTTTAAGTATTTTTTTTTTCTGTTGTAAGTCAATTTTTTAGAAAATTGTCCCTCCTGCTTAAACGGGGGAAATAGACCACCCCCTCCCATATGATTTTTTTCTTGTCATAACCCAAACTACTCGCTCCAGCAGTTTGGTGCATCTTATACCGATCACCCTGTATAGCTTTTAGCTACTTTGGGAAGTATCTAAGTTGAATTGGATTTATTTTGCCATCAGCAGAAAAATACTAACGAACTTATTTTTTTATTTTAATTGATTTCTTGATAGCAATAATGAAGACTTAAGTCATTTAAATGGCAGAAATGTTTTGCTTCAAATAGCAAAAGTCACATATCTATTTAAAATTTGTCTTTGATGTTCTTAATGTAAAAAATGATAATAATTAGATGCATGGAAAAATATAGTTTACCACTTCGTTGAACATTTAATATACGATTCTGCTTAATTTGTATTGTTGTCAATATTAATTGGCTTTTTAAGATAAATAAATGGTTTGTAAATAGTTTTTTGTTTGAGAAGAAATAGTGCGTAAAAGAGAAATGAATATTTATGATTAATTGTCAAACCCAAACGATGTTGATGATCGGACCAAAGCCAACAGCCGAATCCAAAAATCATAAATTAAGTACGAAGATATCCATTTGCATAAATTATATGATTGGAATGCAAAGATGTTACAAAAATAATACCTACAATTTACACTTATGCAATTTTTTTGGCAGTTAAATTGAGAAATAATTAAAATGGAACAAAATTAAAAAAAAAACTGTTACATCTTTACAAACAGTATTTAGGGCTTTTCACAAAATCACAAAAGAGGTACCGTAGATCAAACCTCAAAATCTTGAGGAGTTAATGACATACAAATATTTATGGCTTTCGATTGACCAAGTAAGTATCAATGTTTCGACAGGTTTTGCTATAAAGTGTCAGTTTTTCAGTGCTGACTTAAATCAGAGTTATGTACGTTATTCTACAAATAAATTAAAACCGATTAAACTCATACAGCAAATGTTAAAAACAATTTATAACAAAGGAAGCTTACACATGAAAATGTAAGTAGACAAAATTATTAAAAAAAAACGATTTTTCTTTTTATGCACACACATACATATGTATATGTATATAAAATATTTTCAAATTTTTTAAATTCATTATTGCCTCATCTATTAAATTGAAACAACAAAAAAGCAATACAAAAAACTTAAGCATTTTTTTCAAAAAATTTTAGCTAAATGAAACCAAAGTCTAAATTTAGTAAAATAAATTATTTATTTAAGTTTATTGTCTCAAAGGTAACTGACTAAGTTTAGCTAAATGAAACCAAAGTCTAAATTTAGTAAAATAAATTATTTATTTAAGTTTATTGTCTCAAAGGTAACTGACTACTGCGCTGAGTTACATATATTGTTTTCTCTTTATATCCCACCAGCAATGCATACATAAAAACTAACGGCTGAAACTGTCGGAACTGTGATGCAGATTATGTACTCGTAGTATATGATTTGTGTGGTGTGATTTGCTTGTAGTATATAGCTGATGGTATGGTGTGACTTGTGCGTTTCCAAATTAAAGTGTTGCCGTAGTAATTATTGTTGGCACAGCTGCTACAAAATAAACACAGAACCGGTTTTATTTCCGTGATCCAAATTTTTCAACAAAACCTGAAATGCAGTATTCAGCCCTATTATCGTATCCGTTCCGAGAAATGTACGGTCCGAGAAAACTTCCGATCGGAAGATTTTTTCTGTTCATGGTATACGAATCGTATTGTATGGTTACGGGAAATTTTCTACTACTAATTTTCTGTCGGGGAAATCCAAAAGTAAATATCTTCTTACATCGCAAAAATTCGTGATATTTTGCTGCCATTTTGACATTTCATCGGCATGCAACGCACTAATTTGACATTTTTAACGAACATTACATTTTTTTTCTCGTAGATCGATTGGCTACTACCTCTTGCGAGGAATTGACAAATCCTCCAAGAGTATCTCCTTTCACAGAAAAGTGCCACTCGTTAGCCGTTCGGATTCGGCAATAAACTGTAGGTCACCTCCATTCCTGCAGACACGCACACAGGAATGGTTGAGAGTTGTAAGTCACTAGGCCCTAGTTCTTCATGAGCTGTTGTGCCATCAAATTTATTTATTTTTTTTAGATCGATTGGCCTATCGCAACATTTCATAGAAATCGGAGAAAATTTCGTTCCGATCGGGTATGATGATAAGGCTGATTATTTCAATGCCTTAAGACATAACCGAGTTTATTTAAATTCGTTGCAACCATTTTAGAGAACATATGAAAGATAATGCAGTTGTCAGGAGTTACTTAAGGATATAAGATTATTATTGGCTCATTATAATCAAATTTCTTTTCATATTATTTAAAAGAAACTTTAGGAAACTTATGTTTGAAAAGTGAAGACAATTTTAACTCCTTTTTTTAAATTCCTCTTCGTTCAATTAGAAAATTTAAACAATCATATTTTAACAAATCACTATGCAAGTATTTTTTTAACAATAATATTTTTATAAATAGTTTATGATAAATTGCAGAAAAAAAAACTTCTTAAGTTTTTTTTTTCACAAATATTCAAACAATTAACATAATATACTTAACTTACTTAATGTTATGTTATTAAAAGTCCATTAACAAATCATAATTGATGACTTAAGTACCTAGATTCATCTGTATAATTTATAGTCAAAGTTGAAGACTTTGAAGAATAGCTTAACTTGACAGTTATTAATTCCCCCAGACCTAGATACACAACAGAATTGAGAGGTATTTGTTAAATGACGTGTAAACCTCTATGGAACTCACAACACACCATGACAAAATATTAATTGAGGATAGAGCTTCTCATTATCTTCATCATAACTTTAGCGTAAAATAACTCTTTGATTTTAACTGTCAACCATCTTCGTTTTGTGTAGATTTATGTTTTTTCTAGCAAATAAGCTCAAATATAATTATTTTCTTGCACAAAAAATGAGACTAAGATTGACAGTTCACCGAATTCTGTCTCTTAAAAACGAATGTACATAATTATATAGTTAAAGGTACATTAAAGTGCAGTTGCTATATGGCAAGTTGCATTCGTAAAAAAAAAAACTTAAGAGATATTTTTTTACTAATCTTGACATTACGGAGGATTACGTAAAATTTTTGATAACAAAACTCAAAAAATGTTTCTGTTTTTAGAAAGGACGTATTAGTCTAGATGTATGTATGTACGATCGTGTGGCTGCAAATAAAGCGAACAAGAGTCTCGTCTAGATTCAAAAAATATCTATTTGGAAGTATATGTATGTATGTAATTAAAATTATACGTGATTCCCATTCCATGCACTTATTAGTTGAGAGCAAATTAAATGAATATTAATTTAAATATCACTTTCTTCAAACCACAGAAAAAAAAGAGAATATCTATAAACTTTATGGCGAACAAATTTAGGCTATAAATTTCTTTAATTCTCCATTTTATTTTATTGCAATTCAACCAAAGTTTATAGACATGAGCTTGAAGTATTGTTTTGGTTTAATGTTTTATCGAAGAAATCATACAGTGGCATCATCATCGCGATCATCACAACACATTGTTTGTTTTATGTAAATTAAAAATGTTTTGTTTAAGATTGCATGACTTTTAAATGGATTTATACTAGAAGCTACCGCCATAAAACCGATTACTGCGGCGCGGCGCATGATCGCACGACAACGATCGCGACTAACGACATTTATGTAGATTATATATTTTTTTTAATGGGATATTTAAATATATTTTTAATTCAACCCTACAAATTCGATCAGATGAGATAATAATATTATTAATTTGTTAATTTGTTGCTTTAGGCTTTTATGTATTATTTATTTTATTAAAATTTCTGTTAAGATATACAAATTTTATGCTTTATTCGTCAAGAAAATTCAAATCAAGTTAGCCTTAAATAAATTTTGTGGTACCATTTTCTCAAAAAGTATTCGATGGATTTCGATAAATTTTACATGGTTGGAAAGCCACAATTGCGGAGATGTGCAGAATATATTTGAAATTGAAAGTGTCGACACAGGGCTATACTATAGTCAAAACAAAAATACTTCACCACTTCTGTTTTTAAATAAAACTGTTTAGAAAACTTTTTTTTATGTTAAGTTTCCTGTTTCTTGTGACCACAGCCTTTGAAAAAAATAAAGACGTTCTAAAATCCCTGGTGTCTTTTGTATAAATACTTCACTTTATGTGCGAGGACACAAGAGCTGATTGCTGATTGAGGAATTGAGCTTAGTTGCTTCATATGTCCCACTTAGTTGCTTCATATGTCCCATATAAATCTCAGAAAAATGTATTAACACTACAAATTTATAAAATAATTAAGATTTGGTTGCGATAAAAATTCCTTTCGAATTTCTTCTTCTTTTTTGCTTCAAATTCTTTTCAGTTTAACTTTCTCAATGTCTCAAAAACAGTGTTTCAAGTCCTTATGAGTCATTTGGTAAGGAATATAGATGCAGTGCCTTTATTTTTTAATGATCCAGCTACAGCAGGCATTAATTTAAATTTATTTGATTTAAAAATAGTGGTATTTTTATCTGTTTGTTTGGAAAAATTAAGAGGAATTCTTTAATTTTGATTTATCTGAAAAACATTTTCCTGTATCATATACCTAAATAGAACTTATTAACTTTAGCAAACTTTTTACTTTAATGTGTCAATAAAATTTTTGTTGTCATTAATTTTTTGTGTCCCGCAAAAAATCTTTTAAAATAACCCTTGTCTATTCAATAACGTGGAAAAATATGGCATATCTGATCATATGTCAAATTTGATCACATAATGTCCTGTCATTCTAAATAGCAAATTCAGTCAGTTAAATCAATCAATCTGTCATAGCTTGTCATCATCAACCACTCAAATTAGACATACAAAAAATATATATAGATACCTTTGTATCTTGAATTTTTGCAACAAATCAAATAAGTTTTTCATGCTTCATAAATCGCCCACTCGCACTGTGTCACTGACAAAATGAAAAACTATAAGAATGACAAGCTCTCTCAAGACCTAATATTACCAAATTTGGACACAACAACTTGTCTTGAGGTCTTATTTCGTAGACACATTGTTGTGGTTTTGAAAAAAAAAATGTAAGGTACATTTTATTATATTTATGGACCACACATTTCATTCTCCATACGTAGATCTTAATCATAAAGATCTATGACAATGACCTCCAGCGACATCTGTTGATGCCGATCCCTATTTGTGATTTTAACCTCGTTTGAATGAATAAAGCAAATGCTAAATCGATTAAGTCGTGTTTAATTGCTTTACATATGTTTTATAATATTAGTTGAAGAAATCATAAATGGGAAAACAGTCTCTATATGGAACTCATATTTTCTTACACTATACAGTGGGATAGTAGGTACATACAGCAGAGTTGAAAGTTCATTACAAAAACATTTTATTCAAAAGTTAACTTTCAGTTTAAAATGAGAAATATTTTTTTAATTTGAATTTCAACCCAAAACAAAAATACTGAAAAGAACAATCCATTACATTTACAGTTACAGAATTTAATCAAAATATAGCTTTAAATGAGGCCCAGATTTGTTTTTGAGTATGAGATTGAAGTTCGGGCTTCAATCCGTTGAAAAGACAAATTTAGTAAATCTGTGGGCTTGAGGTTGCATTTCCAAATATAAGTGTATAAAGTTTTACATTAAGAGATTATTTGTTTATCAGTTTAATTCCATTTTTGTTATTCTTTTTGTCCACTGTAATACCGCAACGATGATGATCTCAGTAGCGCATCAAGGACATTATTTATATCGTTTTATACTATACTCAAAGCCACAGACAACTTTTGTAATTAATATTCAACAAATTAAATTCAAATCAATTTAACATTATTTGCATTGATTTTTTTTATTGTTAAACATTAAACTCATTCATGCTTATTTGAAAGATGAAGGTGTTAGAAAATTATTGTGCAGTCAGATTCAGGTAGATGAAGTAGATTCAATAGCTTCAAGAAGGTGTTATTTTGAAAAGAGACTCTTAATAATGTATAGGCTTTAACTTAGACTTATGACGCACCTATAACGAACATATAAAATTTTATTGATTAAATGGGAGAAAACGTAGCCTTTTATTTTACAAGCTAACAAATCGTGAGACTATTTTGTTTTGAAAATAGTTCACTTGATATCGATATGTTTGAACGGACTTCAGTTTTAGTTGACTTTGAGAAGCAAGACAATTAAAAAAGAAGTCGTACCTAATTAATGATTTGTACAGACTTCAGACTTCAGAGTACATACCCACCTGTAAGTGTGATTTCTGATGGACACGTACTTTTAAATAGGTTAAGTTTTTATGCAATTTTTTTTATATATGTATTTTTTCTAACCAAAGGCCAAATAGTATTAAGAGAGTAGGGCTGGCAACGAGACGAGACCAGGCGAGACTTTTGTTAGTCTCGTCTCAGTCTTGTCAAAATCGAAAAATTTCAGTCTCGTCTCGGTCTCGGTCTTGTCAGTCTCGTTTTGATCTCGGTCTCGCCTTTTTCTCGTGAAAATTTTAATGTGCCAGTCTCGTCTCGGTCTTGGTCTCATTCTTATAGCCCTGGTTTCTTTCGTGTTTTTTGGTGGTAAAAAGATGTAGATAAGACGCCTGTTTAGATTGAAAAGATAGAGTACGATACCTCGGCAGTTTGTTGGTAAGAAAAATGCGGGGTGTGGAGTCTTGTGTGAAGCACGAAGAAAATGTATAAAACAGACTCGTGAGTCTTAAATGGCGGAGACCAACATGGAGAAATTAATATTAAACTCGTATCTTCACCCAAAAGGTCTAAAATCAACTTTTTCGGGAGCAAAAAATAAAATCGGAAAACCTTTTTCCGGCAGGGAAAACAAAGTCTGAAAAATGAGCGATTTCTATTCTAACGACATGCATATGTATTTTTCTCTGGATTTTCGTATTGCACCTGAGTATAAAACTATGTGTACATATGTGGATTTTATATTTCGCAAAAAAAAAAAAACTTGTGAATATTATAAAAATTGAACATGAGTACCTATTAAAAAATAATTAAATAAAAAAATATTTCTTCTAGCGAAAACCGAAGCCAAACCACCGAGACCGGTGCTCTCGGCGAATTTCGGTGCCAAAAATACAGTCTCGTCTCGAGTGCTTTTAAATTAGTCTCGTCTCGGTCTCGGTTTATAAATTTGATGGCACAACAGCTCATGAAGAACTAGGGCCTAGTGACTTACAACTCTCAACCATTCCTGTGTGCGTGTCTGCAGGAATGGAGGGGACCTACAGTTTATTGCCGAATCCGAACGGCTAACGAGCGGCACTTTTCTGTGACAGGAGATACTCTTGGAGGATTTGTCAATTCCTCGCAAGAGGCAGTAGCCGTTTTTTCTTTTAAATAAATAGGTGGCGAGGCTGGTGATCGAACCTTAGACCACGAACCTTAGACTCGGTCTCGGTTTGGGGAGAGTTAATTATAATGAGCTTGACGGCTTAACTACATTCAAAACTTTTTGAAAAAAGTAGGGCAAAAACTGAAAAGGTTTGTAAGGGTTTGACCCACACTAATAACTTCTCATTGGTTCCCTTTCAAACTCGACACACGATGTTATTTTTTATAAGAAAATTACTAATAAAAAATGTCTTTGAAAATCTTATCAGTTGTGCAATCAAGCGCCGTTTGCTCTAAATATATGCGACACGAAAAATTTCAGCAATTATTAGCAAAATAGCTATATCTCCAGGAAAACAAAAATAAAACGAATTAAAATACCAAAAATTAATTCGTAAACAATTGGTGGTAGCACCTTTAAGTTGTTGTTGTTGTTTAAAAATTCAATTATTTAGGAGTTTTCGTTGGCCTAGAATAAAACCGTCAATTGAATTTTTTTAAAAACTTTACCAAATACTTGTAATGGTATTGTGTGTAGACTAAAATTATCCGAGGCTGTTCTCGAGATATTCGAGCCGAAAAACATTTTTTAACAATTTTTTAGCAGTTTGTTAATTGAATTTTTTTACAAACTCTACCGATTTTTCACTATAACTTTGTGTACATTAAATAAAATTAATACGAAGTTAATATCTTTGTTTGTTCTCAAGACATTCGATATTTTCTAACACTTTTTAATGTTTTTTTAATTTAAAAAAAAAAAACAGAGGGTTGATTTGACCTATTACCAATTTTTAACTACGTCATTATGCATAGAATGAAACCGGGCCGAAGTCGATAGCATTATTTGTTCTATAGATATCGCGACCTTAGGACAAGAGGGTTCTAACTACACCTCCACCACTTTCGAGAAAATTAAATCGGAGTATTTCATGTTGTATAACTTTTGTACATTCATTTTGATTGAAACCTTTTTATGGTTTACTTTAAATTTATTTTTTGTTGAATTGTTTACAATTAATAAATTCAAAATTTATTCAATAATTACTCAGTAATTCAAGTTTAAAAATATCTATAGAACTTTGTTGCTCAACGATAAGGCACTTAGACGTAGGACAACAAGGTTCTATTGGCTGATAGAACTTTGGTTCACGATTTACCTATAAATTTTACATCACACTTGATTTTAGTAATGGGATGCTTGGAGCAAGAAGGTTTTATCTGCAACGTCAAAAGGTTCTATCTACGAGATTATTTATTTTTTCTAAGTGCGCAAGGTTCTATCTGGCTGCTTAGAACCTTGTGAACTTAAGATCGAACTATATTTGTGTAGATAGAACTATGTTCTCTGCTTTTTCTTCCATTATTTCCGAAACCGTATGAGATAGAGAAATTTGGATAGCGTCAATCGAAAGAGCGTAGGCATTTTAGTATGACTGAATATATAACTCAATTTTGTCAAAAATGTCAGTTAGAACCTTGTTGTCCTAAGGTCGCGATATATTTTACAATCAAGCCATTTTACAATTTTTTTTTTAAATTCCTGTTCTAAAGGAAACTGCTTATTGAATTTTTATGAAAATCCTTTCTGCACGTTATGGGCTTATTATCTATAAAATAAAATTTATTTGAAGTCGATATCTCCATGCGTTCTTGAAATATCGTCGGCGAAAAAAAGCTTCCGAACGTACATGACATATCTCTAAAAACAGTGTAATCTGACTACAGAGACCTCTAAACATCGAGAAATGTCAAAATTTTCAATTTCACAAATCGGACCGATTACAATAACTTCCAATAACTTGTGCTAAAATGCACAGAAAATCACAAAGTTTCAAAATAAAAGAACGAACCTATTCATATATGTATGTATAATAATGTAATCAGATATTTAATTAGTAAGTATTGACGTTGTTTTTAAATAATTTTTTTTTCTATTTTAAGTCGATTTTTTTGAAAATTCTCCCCCCGCCTAAACGGGACGGGATGGGGAGGGGGATAGACGCCCTTCCATACGAATGAAACACAATACATTTCAAAATCAATTTTTTTTATTTCCTTTTTGTGGCAATTGACTAATTAATGAAAAGGAGAAGGAAATTGGTTTTGACTTCTAGAGGAGAAATTCTTCTATGTTAGAAAGCTGTATTCGCATATCTGTGGAAGCATCCAATCTTGATCTGTATTTAGTTTTTGCATAAGTTTAAGTTAGAAAGCCTGCTTCACAGCGATACGTTATGCCAAAGGTAGCAAATTTAATACAGCCTTTTTGACAAATAAATTCGTTCAATGATACATATTTTGATGAAGAAGAACTGTTGCTGGTTATTTATTATACATTTTGAAAAAAGCGAAAGCAAATTGAGGCATTTATGACCCAGGACAGGAGCAATATAGAAGTAAATAGATAGGACGCAAATTTGGAAGTTTATTCCAGTTTCATTCTGACTATATTTCCAAGCGTCAAACATTTTTTTTGCGCAAAACTGTTTCTAATTATATTCTTACAAAAATTATTTACTTCTAGATAATCGCGGAACCCTGAAAACTCTTCCACCGAACCCCAGGGTTCCGCGGAACACAAGGTCTGCCATATGGACTAAAGCCGTTAAAAGCTATTTTTAATCAAATATTCAGATTTTAATTATTCCTTCTTCATTGATACTGCAAACTAATTACTGTCAAATTAACTTGTAATTGTATTTATTAATAATTAATGATTGAATTAAAATAGCTTTTGACGGCCATACAAATTGGCGTTTCGTCCCGGCGATCTCACTTGGACTCATCAGCTGACTAGTGAGGGCCTTGTCAATACGCAATTTGTATCAAGTTCAGTTTATCTTATATGTATAATGATTAAGTAAATTATTTTGCTAAACATTGAATTTCAATTTAAATATCATTCGTTCATTTGCAGCCCCGTCATAGAACTAAATAATGCAACACAGTCAATAAATTTTAAATTAGCGTTAAAAAATACTACATACCTATACAAAAAGATGCCACCGGGCTTAAGGTTGATTGACCATAAATTCGAAGGACAAGAAGATTTATTATGAATGAAAAAAAAAAAAAACAAGTAATAAAATATTTGTTGTTTATCGAATTTTAATCAATATTAACACCTTTAATCATAAAAACAAGTTTATTTTTCAAATAAAAAAAAAAAAAAAAAATAACTGCAAGTAAAAATCCAGATTCAGACTTAAAAGCCATGTATGCATGCCAATGATGACTTAATAAAGGTGTAAACATCACGTAGATATTTGTGCGCACCGAAGTAATTAAACAAAAATTGCAAACAAAAAACGAAACACGCAAAAGTGCGCGTATCAAATTTGTTCAATTACTACAAATAAATTGACAGCAATTAAAGTAGTAGAAATTGAGACAACAATAACAAAAATATAATAATAAAAATATTTTTTATCTTTTTGATCAAAATTGCCCCCAAGCCTTATACTGAATCTAATGACCACAGAGACTACTGGTGGTCTGTATATTTTACAATTAAAGCGTAGGTCTTGAGTTATATTAATTTAGTTTGTTTTGTTTGTGCTGTTTTAATTGTTCCAAACATTTAATGAATACAATTTTTCTAATGTTTTGTCTAGAGGTCTAGAGTCTGTGGGGTGTTGAAGTTTAAGTTCCCATGTATTCCTATTAATTTATATTGCTCTAGAATTGAATGAACAACAAAAAACGCACCGTATTATAATTTTTTGTATGTTAATTTGCAGTTAAACTTGGAAATTGGAAAGAAAAGGCGGAAAAGTTTTCAGCAAGGTCTTGAGATTGCTTTCAAAGTCTTATTGGTACTTATTGCAAATATTTTGTTTTGTCTATTATTTGTAAATAGAACTATTAAATTGTGTCTTAATTTATCGTGGAAAAGTCACAATATGGAATTAATTTTGTTTCATTTGTTTAATGTTTTGATATACATGTATCTGGTCTTATAAAAAGCATAAAATGTATCTCGTGACGTGATTAACAATTTGAGTCAAATGACTTAGGGAAACGTCAACGCGCATTAGTAAACGGATTCAACTATAATATTTACTGAACTGTATAATTGACCCAAAGAAACTTAATAGTCTTGTCAGTAAAAAAATAGGCGATATAAAATTAGAGTATGTGTTTAACGATTACGTTTAATTATGGGAAACAATCAACTTGACCCCTTACTGTCAGTAGTGAGTTTAATATGAGTTAGCTTACTTACTATAAACCTAGATTAATCGACAGATGGTTTAAGAGTTACTTTTTTAGTACATGATGTCATACAGAAGGACTTAACAAACTCGGAGGATAATTCATTGTACATAGGAACGGTGACCATCTGTACTGGGTTTTTTAGGGATTGTCTCGTATTTATATAGCCTGTACCGGTTTTTTTTAGAACACCGGGACCATGATGTACAAGTGTCCCGTGTTTAGTTTTTAGTCACGTATTTGCGCATTTGCACGTTTTCTGTTTTTTTTTTTTTTTTTATTTAGGCCGTGTGCGAATTCGTTTAAAATTTCGATTAAATTTTATCCTAGATTAAATTTTGACATTTCTACGTACAGATTCACCTCACTAGTGTCAAAAATTAATCTTCGGATAAAATTTAACGCGATTTTAAGCCAATTCACACACGGCCTTAAAAGTTAAAGTGATTAAAATTTAAAAATTTAATTAAAAGAAGTATTAAATAAAAATCGTTTCATCGCTTCATGTACATATATTAAGCTTTAAATAATGTACATTTAACTTATATTATTAAAAGACTTATTGCTTTGTTGTTACCGACGAATTTCGTGAAATAAACTCAGCTCTTTAATTTTAAATACATTATTGTTTGGTAACTTAGGCCTTATGTCGCTATTGAAAAGTGACATAAGGCCAAACACCCAAATTGGACCTTATGTCACTTGGCCTTAAGTCACGGCACCGTCATCCGCGACAAATTAGAATAGGTATGTGCCTTTACTTTGAAACTCTGAGATTTATGTGTATTTTAGTGGCATTTTATTTTTTTATATGAAATTTGACAGAAAGTTTAATCACAGAGCTTCAAAGTAAAGAAACTAAACTAATATTATTCGCTACCATTTTGACCACATGTTCACCATAAAAACCTAAATATCTCTGGGAAAAATTCAAAGAGGATTTGAGCGAAGACATTTTGCAACGATAATATTTCTTTTTCGGAAAACATTTTCAATATATTTAGTTCTTATAGAAATCAAAGACGTTGATTTGGCGTCTTAGAAAGGTACGACAGCATCTAACTGATGAGCCCAACTGTCGTGCCTGGGCGAAACGCATCGGACTAAAGGTCGAACTATAATAGGTGGACGCTGTCGGAAACTAATGTCATAAACGAACGGAAAATTTCTTTCCGAAACGTCAAATGCACACGTAAACCATAATGCACGAGAGATTCGAGACTAGTTTACTACAACAATTTGCATGTAGCTGTCAATTTTCTTCCGTAAGGTGCGCTCGAGAAGCGCTCTTCCCCTCCGAAAGCAAAAATGAACGAAACGTAACAAAACGCAATTTTGTGTGCGTCTATTGAATTACTTGTATTCGTGTGGTTTCGTTAGGCTGCGTACGCTGCGTTCCAACAATTATAGTTCTACCTTAAAGGTCGCAAAAAATCTTCCATTTGAATTTAATTCAATACAGTCCACTAAAACAACAACAAAAATAATTTTCTTTTATTTTTGTTATTCGTCTTCTTCGTTAAAGACAAATATGCGGGTACAACTTTAGCGCAATGCGTCGGATATATTTTCAAAACAGCTATCGGACATTGGTAATGGAAAATGGAAAATTACCAGCTAATGATGATACAAATCAGATTTCATTTCAATTGAACTTTCGTGTCAATATTCCATCAGTGAAACAACTAATTTTTCTGTTGTGCCACCTCACAGATTGTCACTTAAAACCGGTGAACCAATAATTCTTTTGTGCAACATTAATCCACCTAGATTTTGCAATGGAACTAGGACCCATGTTCTGTAACTTCTCGCATACATAAAGTCGGTCGAGAAACGATGGAAACTAAAACAAAATACATGAGTTTTGTTCCATTTTTCTGCGTTTCTCGACTGATTTTTGTCGATGTGGGAGTTACAGAATATGTCAAAAAAAATTATACCAATGCAAAACGTCACTGAAGATTCAATTATTCTGAATGGCAAATCAAAAGGAGAAGATGTGCTGATTCCACCTATTCCAATAATTCCAAATGATATGCCATTTGATTTTAAAAGACAACAGTTCCCTGTTCGTCTTGCGTTCTCAATGACCATCAATAAGGCACAAGGTCAATCACTTGAAGTGTGTGAATTAAATCTTGAAAGTCCATATTTTTCAAAGGAATATGTTGCATGTTCAAAAGTAGGGCAGCCGAAAAATGTATTTGTTTGTTTTTTTTTCAGAAGACGGAAAAATAAAAAATATTTTGTATCAGAAAGCTCTTCCATTGATTATTTTAAAAATTAATTTTAAGGAAAATGGAATTATTATTTTGTATTTACTTTGTACATAATGTAATGCTTTGTACATTATGTATGTGTAGGTATGTATATGTATGCATGTGTACATACCTTAAATACATTAAAAGCAAAACATTGATAGAGAAATCGGAACAAATGCAGCTTTATCTATACATATGAACATGTTTTTGTAACAAAAAAGAATTTTAAAAATGCGAAGCAAGGCGAGCACGGTCCTGCTAGTTAAACAATAAAACAAGAGAATAAAAGTTAAGTACCTAAAGAAACTCTTAATATTTTCTTCATTTTTTTTTTCAGTAAACATATATTTTCAAGACCATTTTCTATTTTTATAGGTGTATGAGATTATAAGAGGTGTTTTAAGCTTATTTCTATTACCAATAATCCGGGTTTTATATTTTTATGTACTACTTATACTTATAATACCCATAAGGCACTTACGGCATAAAGTGTTTGATTTTAAACTAGTTAGACTTGAGCGTTTAACGTTGATTCTTGCGTGAAGACAAGCTTAATCTGCATATTATTAAGCCTTGCCACCCCATTGACCAATTAACATTATGCTTATTATTATTTTTATTTTCAAATGAAACAAATAAATAACTTGACATGCACTCAAAAGTCTTATAGCAAATATTTGTCCTCCCCATGTGGCACCTCATAACCGAGCACGATTCCCTGAACTGAACAACAATAATAAAATACATAGTTGAGCTATGCGATCTCACTTCTGATCAGTTTAGAAGTTTTAATTTAAAATAGTTAATTCTAGGACTCGCGACATGATTTCGTTTGATGTCGGCCAATTACATCACAAAGACGTGCAACATTTGTTCTTATGATCTAGGTCTTGGACATGACATTGAAGAATTCTACTATAAAATGTATATACCTAGCTACTCTACTAGTATGGTCCAGCCTCCGGGTGACGTGATGTGTAAAGTGATGTGATCTCTATTAGTTGGTGATGCAGTCTTGATATTGCATTGAAAAGGAACGTCATGCCTCGTGTAATAGAATTCAAGTTGCTGCAAATAATGCGGTTATGCCTGTCACATTAAATTTGATCTGATTGATTCAGAGTGAAGAATTTCCATGAGAAGAAATTTGACTGGTTTACAGGAATTTTTTTTTTTTATTAATTTTAGAGAGGCACACTAAACGATTATAAAATACATATTTAATAACAAACTGTCGGCTTCTTTCTTGTTAATCATTTCTTCTTTCCACACTCATTTCAATGTCAAAGTTGAATGGTATTTGATTATTAAATTGATAGATGGTCCAGAGGGCATATAATATTTAAATTCGTTATTGAACAATAAAGATGTTAACGCCATCAACCATCATGGCTTCACACAATGTCTGAGTGAATTGAGTATAAGAAATATTTGTTTTTGTTTTTTTTTTTTTTAATTTTTCTTTGAAGGCGTCTTGTTAAGAAATTAGCCGAATACGAAAACAATTTTTATGCAATGACAAGCTTTGGGTTGTTCTATATGGTTTAACGAAAAATTGCCTTTCGTTTGAGTAATTTATTGTGATGCAATAAATTAAGGTATATTTTTAATTGATTTGCGTTCAATTTAAAACGTTGACCCTAATTGATCGAGTTATTCTGAAGGTTGAATTGATAATTTGTCGAGACGAATTATTTCCTTTAATTGTGACCTAGTTTTTAAATTGCAGAATTGGAGTAGTTTTAGAAAATTCAAATTTGAATTCTAGCCTGTGGATAACTTAAGTCTTTACAGGTCAGCACTTCTATACGTACGTAATTTTGTCCATTTTTTTTTAATATATCCAGGGTGATTGGATAAACATGTGACTAAAAGTTATGACATGTAAGTTTTTAAGTTGGTTCAGAGAAAAGATGGCAATAAAAAATGAAGTCGGTCTCAAAAATAATTGCGACGAATTTACAAATTTTGGTTATAAATACTGAAAACTGGTTTTTTAGGAAACAATTATTTTTACTTGCGATAGGTACTACATATGTATATGTATGGCAAGTTTTGGATTCGTAAAAAAAATTGAACTCGAGATAACAATCAAATTTGACATTACGATGATAAAGAAGACGAAAAAAGTGGGTCTCGCAATTCTGTTCGTCTGTTTGTCTGTCTGTGGACTCGCCTACAGCCTAAAACCATTGGCCGATTTTAATTAAACTTAGTATAAAGTGTTTTTGAGACATTACCCCGACCCGTTTTTTTCCTTTTATTTTTAGGACCAAATATAACGGTACCTGCCATAAATTTTTTTTAGCATTTTTGGAAAATCTTATTTTCTCAAAAATGGCTCGACAGATTTTTCTAAAAAAAATTAGGTAATATGCTACCTTTAAAAAAAAAATTAAATTTGCAAAAAATGGTTTTAAATGGTATCTCCCATAGAACCATTTTTTTTTATTTTCGTTTTTCTATATAGAAAAGGAATAAACTGATTTTGATAATTTTTTTTATGGAGAATCTCCTGAAAAATTTGTATAGTTTTGTATACCAAAATTTTCCAAAAACTTTTTTTTCGATTTTCAAAAAAAGTTTTAAAATTTTTTTTTTTGAAAACCAAATATTTCGAAAATCATTCGGTTGATTTCTATGAAACTTAGCACCAAGCGATTTTTTAACATTATCTAAATTATTTTTTACAAAACTTTGTCTTATAGTCAAAATTAACGGTACCTTCCATAGAAATGTTAAAAAACCGTTACAGAAAATATAAATTTTCTCGAAAACGACTCCTACGATTTTGATTAAAACTATTTTGAAAACTAATATTAGTATGGTCTACAATCTGCCAGAAAAAAAATTTACAGTAAGCCATTATACCGTTAATAATGGCTTTTAGAGAACCATTTTCTTTATTTTGGACTATCTCATTATGTGTCTAACCGATTTAAATTAAATTTTTTATACAAAAGCTTCTCAAAATTTGAAATCATACTGCATATCAAAATTTAAAAAAAAAAAACAAATTTTAGATTTTTAAAAAAAAATTTTAAATTTTTGTTTGAAAATTCGATATTTCCAAAACGGGTAGATAATTTTTTTCGAAATTTAATTTTTAAGTCGACATAAATAAATTCTAAGAAAATTGTGTACCAATTTTTTTTCTCTTAAAAATGTTCACAAAATTTTATATATAAAAATCTAATTAAAAAAAAAACCGCTCCTACGATTTTAATTTTTTTTTCTCCAAATCAAGTAAGTGGTTAATTTATGTATGTAAACCACAATTAATTGGCAACTATATTAAGGGTTCCAACTTACATATAACTTAAATCTTGTATAAGAAATGTAGTAACTTAGATATTCCAAAAATAATTTAAGTGTAAAAATTAAATTGCTTTTAATTTATCATTACTAAATTGTTAAGCAACAAAAATACTTTCAAGCTTAACACAAAGATTCCACAATAATTGCATCTAAAAATCAGTTGCATTCCATTACAAACACTGCACTTAAATACAAAGCCTGATGCTGATGTGAGTAAATCAAACGGTTTGTCTTGTATTATTGTTGATTCATATAGAGCAAAATCCATATAAATGTAGAAGCACATAATGTATTGCAGAGACTTGATCAATCAAAATGCAAGTTTAAAATTTTAACATTTTTTGGTAATTAAATTATGACGCCGATTAAAATGTCCATATAACATGCTACACTGGTCAAACATCATTTTTATACGCAACATTAAGTTCGGAAGTTTTTTTTTTTTATTTTATTTTAATATTCACCAACTCAAGTTGTTTTTGACAGTTAAGCATTACGAATGATTAAGTGATTTATAAATCGAACTGGGTTAATTGATTCAATGGTCTCTTTTTTCAACTGTCAATGCAATTGAAGGTTATAGCAACGCCATTTTGATTGATTCCGTTACTCGAAACGAAATTCTGTTAATGATTTTTTTTTTTTAGTAAAATTTCAGAAACTGCTGCAACGGATCTTCTGGCATCAATATCAGTGATAAACAAGGTCAAAAATTCTCTTAACTTAAAATTTCCACTCAATCAATGGTATACCTTCAAGGTCAGTTTTGGCAATGGCGTTGCATGATTTACAAAAAAAAAAAAAAAAATTGAAGTAAATGCAATTGTCAATTATTAGTAGTCTAACACATTTTTATCAGATTAGAGGTGTAGCCCCAGGTTAATATGTTAATCTTTTATACTTATGAAGACAAAATAATTATGGACACCAAGGTATATTGGCTACTTACAATATAACCGCAGTCAATGCGTGATAAAGTAAGCACGTTTACCCTCTGGCAACCGGCTTAGCTCTTAGTAGTGTGCATGCCAATCATATACAAGAATCTGACAAGATAATTCAAAAATCTTAAAATGTTCACCAAAGGGATCAACATCATAAGACAATTATGATTACAAAATACAATTATTTTGAAAGGTTTAAAAATAAAACCCGAAAAGATTGTGAGAGCTCCAATTAGTGGTACAATACGGGTTATTCAAAGTGACGATGTCGGTATAATGTGGACTTTGATTGAAATGTATTAAGGTTTGGTGTTGTGAATTATCGGTTAATTCAATTTTCATTAAGCAAAGTAGGTAACATTGAACTTGTCAATATTGTTGGATTTATTAAATAAAAGAAAAGGATGACTGACAAATGCTTTTAATTGTGTATGTGTTTTTAATCTTCGGTTTTACTAAGGCCCATTTAAAGCCGCAGAATTATTTCTTTATAAAATATGATTTACAGAAATACTACCGATATAGGTACCGATTATCAAATTTCCTAGTCTAGGATCTCGCCATAATATAAATCGATCTAGTGGATCAAAAACTCGCAGGGCCTAGTGACTTACAACTCTTAACCATTCCTGTGTTCTTTTTTATTAAAAGGAATGGAGGGGACCTACAGTTTTCTGCCGAATCCATGACTTCCTTGCTAGAGCCAGTAGCCGTTTTTATTTTTAGGTGGACGAGGCTGGGAATCGAACACAAACCTCCGACACGACAGTCCTACGCGTACTAACCATCATGTCTCGCTTAGATATTGAATTTTGCTTTCTTGACATCTCCTCAAATAAACCACAATCTGAAACCTTATAAGCAAGAATATCAGAAGTAGGAAGCCCAAGCCAATAGAAACCTAAAATATTTAAAGATTATTTTCGTATTCATTTGAATCTATGCTGATCAATTTTGTTGACTAGAACTTAGCTCATCGAGTAAAAGGTTCAAATTGCACTCAAACGATAGGGCTTGACGAGACATAACGAAAAATATAGGATTGTCTAATTTAAAATAGGTGCGTGAGCGTGGTGTTGGCAACCCTCTTTAAATATCACTATGTTTTTGGACCATGACTTAGCTTATCGGGATGAAAGATAACACCGTACTGAAAACAAGAAAAAAAAATAGGGTTGCCACTTTTAAAATTTTAAGAAAAAATTGTGATAAACACGTTATTGCTCACAATAAATTTATTTTATTTATTTGAGCCATTTTTATATACCGAATGAAAGCTGAAAATCTGTAGAAAAATATTAAAATAATTTTAAATTTTGAAAAACATCTTGAAAGGTTTTTAAAAAAAAATATATATTTTATTACAGATTTAAAAGTTTCCAATAAAGTTTTATATAAAAAACAATGAATACCCTTCTAAAGACTCAACTAAAACAGAGACAATTTAATTTAAGCCCAATTCTCTAAGTATAAACACAGATATAACGGCAACTCTTACCAGTACATGGCAACTCTGTTAATTATATCAATATACCGAAATCACTACATTTCTAGATCAAATTCTTATAGTCTTTCACTTCCTGTTGAAAATTAATTAAATTAAGTATCAGAATTGCAAATACTAAGTCCACCAAGGATTTATTTCTAACCTGTCCTAAGAAAATTTTATCTTTATAGAATCTGAGAAACTGGCCTTGTTAGTTGTTAATATGAAATTTCTGTTAAGTTTCTCGACGATTATCTAGTCTGAACTATGTATTATAAAAAAGAATTTTTTTCAGGCCTTTGGGAAAAAAACTCTTCAAGCTTTTAATGGTTAGGAAGTCTGATCTTGTTAGTATAATTCATGTCAAGTCAAAATTTTCAACTATTTCGTTAAGAAAGTGGAAAATCTGAAAAATACAGACAAATCTGCACTTGGCAACACGTCTTGTTGCAGTTATTTTCGAGAAGAAATTCTAATCAACGGTTTTCAACAATTATATGGAAGGTACTGTCAATTCAGGCTATTTTTTGTTTAAAAAAATAGTAACTTGGGATTGTTCCTTTCGCAAGTGGATTTGTTTCTTATGGATTGCCATTTACCTCTTTTACTTGAAAGCTATTCTTATGAGGCCAACGATATACTCTATTTTGGCAAAAGTATCTACGTTAAGGCCAAGTTATCTTTTCTCGGAAACGCCTTCTGTAATCTTGAAAACCTTCTTCTGTTAGTAGCATTTGTTAGATTTCTTTTAATAAGATACTATTTTTATAAGACTTTTCATTTTAAATGCGTAACATAAAATTAAGCATGAGAACTCAATAGAATCAAGAACATTTTAAAAATAAAATCTCGAATAGTTTATTCCACTTGGTCTTGTGATGACATTTTTGATGAAGATATCTCAAAGTGAATAAATTTAACATTGTAACCGCACCTTTAAGTGGTGGAAGTCAATGTTAATCATTTTGCTGTATCATGGCTTATTTACTCCACTCCACTTAATTTGCTGACCTTCATTTCCTTCAGACCAGATTGACTAATGTGCGCGCATGTTCACTCACAATCGATGGGAAATTTATATGCCCGGATTTCCATGCAAAACAATAGACAAGTCTTAGACTATGACGAAGATTGACCCCTGGGGTTAATTTATCTGACAACTAAGATCATATACTGAATGCCATGATATACATTTGAATTGTAGTAATGGGTTGAAGAGAATAGTTTTTAAGAGCATAGCAGCCAAGCAACGCTATATATATTTTATTCTTTTGTGCTTTTAAAACAATGTCAGGTTAGAGTTTAGTGTGGGAATGATCTTTGAAGTTTGCAATGAATTCTGTTAATTTGTGTAATTAGTTTTAATAAATGATCAGTAATTACTGGGAGTTTGCTTTTTTTTTTTGATATAATCTTACACCACTGCGCCACCGTTTTGGCAAGGTGAGACCAGTTTTTATGGTTCAAAAATTTTTGGCATGTTATTAATCATGGTTTGAAGAGTTTCAAGAACAAAAAAAAAAAAAAAAAAAACAATTTACATTTTAAAATGATACAAATGTGCAAAAAGAATAATTGGATTGTAGGTTTACCTGAATTTAATTGATATCTTTTAAGGCTTAACGTTCACTAGGTTTTGGATAATTTTTCATAGCAAGGTTTCAGATACATTTTTAATTATAGTTGATGAATAAGCGTAGGAAAAGGAATTTTTATTTGAATATAATTTATTCCTTATTATTGAATTACAGCCATATTAATAAAAAAGGCTAATTCCACCCTTATTCCACGAATTTACTATACACCATGGAATAAGAGTTAAGCTAAGGATTAAAATTTTCCATTAATAAAAATAAAATTTTCGTGGAATAGCAATGTAACGACGTTTACTGAAATTCCCTTAAGAAAATCTACTACAATAAGTGAGATGCATGTTTGGTAACTTGAAATTTTCACAAAGTTTCGCAAACTCTGTTTGGATTCTGACAGCGAATTGTGATAATCTGTAAAAAAAGAACAACAAAATAAATCTCAAGTTACCAAACACATCTAACAATTCTCGTGTATATATCTGTCAAAATTGTTATCATTTTTCAATAATTGTATGTGTTGTATCTGTTGATTTTGTTTTGTTTTGTTTTTAGATTAAAGCTTAGTATGCTGCTGATGCGAAATGAAAAATCCTATACAAAAATGACACAATGAAAAATTTCGTTCTGCTTTTCATTTTGTGGTACGCTTTTCGATGAACGAAATCGATAATTGTACTAGATTATTTGGAGAGATCTCCCCTCTGGTTTCGCACATAATTAATTGCCTGTATCATTAATTGTGTGCGGAAAAGTGACATTTGCTCTCTATTCTTGTTTGTATTTATTGTTTCTTTCACCACGACATTGCTTTCTGTGATTTTTATGCGTTTGTGTTTGTTTTTTGTTTTTGTAAATGGTGACACTTTCAAGGGGTAATTTTTCGTTATGGTTTTCGTAAGCATTTCGTTGTAATGTTGGAGACCAACTAAAAATTTCGTTTCGTATCAGCAACGTACTAGGCTTAAAACTGAAAAACAATTGCTATGAGTTTCCTGATATATGTATTTCTTGAAAAACCTTTATTTGGATTTGTGTCTGTATACTTTACTTTTTCTTGTCGTTGTTGACTGATTGTGCAATAATTGCAAACTCAATGAAAAGGTGTATACGACATGTTTATTTGTATTCCAAATCAAATCTGCAATTTTAACTTATATTTCAGAATAAATCTACACATCTGGCTCTTATTCCTTCGCAAAAACCACCTTCTTCGGTGGTTTAGTCTCGTATAAACGTCGCT
Source organism: Epistrophella euchroma (assembly GCA_947049315.1). Lineage (NCBI taxonomy): Eukaryota > Metazoa > Arthropoda > Insecta > Diptera > Syrphidae > Epistrophella > Epistrophella euchroma. The sequence continues at coordinate 102,805,252 of OX346247.1, read as the reverse complement.
TAGTAGAAGTTTTGTTTAATTGATAACATTAAGTACTTAGTCCACGGAATAAAGTCTAAACCTTCGCTATTCCAAGTTTATTAATTGGGCTGTTAAAGTTTAATTACTCTGTATGGAATAGAATACCTTTGTACATACTTTTAGGTTTTTTTTAATTAACTGTTTGTCTATAACTTTTCCTTTAATTTCTGAACTGTTTTTGGGAACAACTCACAATCATACTTTCAGACATTCAACTTTTTTTTAAATATCTTTGGTCTGATCTGATCACTGTAAAATATTGACTTTCTCATCCTAAGGATTAGTTAGAAATTCCAATTTTTTACCAAAAATCCGCATTCATATTATCATCCATCATCCTAAAGACTTAGACGCCGCGGCCTTTAAGGTAAATAACGGTTATATAAATTGTATGTGGTTTTTTATCTTTAAAAGGTAGGCTTAATGGTATATTAAGGGGCCGGTTATAGCTATCATTGAAATTCATCATTGAAAATTTTAATGATTCATTTTAAGACGTTTAGAAGTCGAAACCTTTTATTATTTTGATGGCAAAATAAAGCTTATGACTTAATTAATATATCTGGCAAAAAAAAAAAAAATTTCATTTCGGCCCAACCTTTCTCATGAAATGGCTTTTATTATTTCAATGATTATTGATAAGGCAGTTAAATCATTGAAATAATGAAAGTCAAATTATGTGGAAGGTTGGACCCAAACGAAATTTTGTTTTCACAATAAATATTAATTGAGTCGTCAGCTTCACATTGGCATCAAAATAATTACTGATTTTGCACCGGATCGTGAATACCCCTAATGATTTGAAAAATACCTTCTTACAGTTATTTTTTAAAAATTAGGAACACACATTATTACCAATACCATTATGCATTTCGCAATGATAATAAATTTTAAATTAGTTTTTCTTTATTTTTTTTTTCAGAGAGTTTGCAATCACAACGAAGTGGGCTTATATATCAAAGATCAGACATCAGTGGGCTATAACTTGAACCACTCTTTAATTTGATTGAAACGCATTAAACAGGTGAGTTTTATCATTAAACGTATTTAATATATGTAGGTAGAGGTATACATATATGCAACTTCAGCCATATTCACAATCTCTAATTGACTCTAATTAGACATTTTGATTAAGCAGTGTGCCCCAATCAATATAATGAAATAGCACCCCACTCCCATTCGATGATATATGGCTAAGTTGTCTTTTTGAAAGTCAAAAGTGCACCTCCTTATATATTGCACTCAATTGTCTGCCAGGTTTTATTTCGAATGGGAGTTACCACCAACATTGCAGCCTCGATCCCAAGATAATATATAATTGCCATCAAAAAAAGTTGCATATATACAAACTTACATATATGCATTTGAACAAAATCAAACCAAATGGAAAGGCTCGAAGTCTGACCGAACGAATGTCGACCAACAAACTTACTACAACAGGTGACCGAAAATTTATTATTTCGTTTTCCCGAAAAGAAACCAATTCTATTCGCCATTCCTAAATGGGGAGCAGCAGTTTTTCGCCACCGATACTACAATACCGACAGATAATGAAAACGTTTTAATCTTCTAACAACAACTCTTCACTTGCGGCTTACCTAAGCCAAACAAAGCTCCCATAAATCTAGCCACCATTCAGTCTTCATATCTGATTCAAAAAAAAGTGTATCTCTCGAAACTCTTAATAATGAACTTTAATCCATTGATAGGGTTTGAATGCAAAAGCCACCAACAACACCGTTAGCACTCAGCAAAAAAAAAAAATGGCATACGTGAGCGGCTAAGTGCGCTCAGAACGGGTGTGTCGCTTTTATGGCCAAAAATGCACATTTCATGCCCGTTGAACCGTTAATCGAAAAAGTCGGTACACTGAACCTGGGTTTTTCATCTAAGACCCCCTTTGCACTGTTGTTGTGTATAGGACCATAGGAATTTCCTTTAAAGCAACGGTTTGTTCGGAGTTGGTTGTGGCTAACTGAAAGCGTGCAGATCATTTCTACGATTGCAGGGATTTCTTTGTTTTCGGGTGCAACTTTTGTTTGGGTCCTTTCGTAAGCCGTGCGCACACTTAAAGGTTAAATGGTGGGAAAATGGCGATCTTTTTAACGAAAAACAACTACATACTGAGTACTGACACTTTACACGAACAGGTACTTGCACCTACGCGTATTTTGGGCGAGCAGAGCATGCGAAGTTTGATTGATTACGGTTAGAATTGATTGTGAGGTAATTTACGTAGCATGACAAGAACAACGACGACGAAATGACGACGAGACGTCGCATGCCATGGGTGTCAACTGCACTGCAACTACTTGGCAGGCGGCTACAACATGTTGAATTTGTTTTTTCGATTAGGCGAAAGGTGCACCTGAAGTCTAAGTCGTTTTTTTTTCTGTCGTACGTATAGCATGGTGATTGTGCGAAGTGTGTGGATATTTTAAGACAAATACATGCAATGTGTAGGCCTCTTGTCAACAGCAGGCTTGAAAATTTTTTGGGGTCAAGTTAGTAATTGGCTGACAGGAGTCAGTTTCACACAACTTGCCACTAAATCACACTTATTAACTGAAATGCAACGATTTCTGGTTTTTGTCAAGGCTAGCTGCGAACAGAAGGGGTCTATTTAAAGGTGTTGGCTTAGTTGATAGAAAATTCTTATACCGCAAAAGAATGTTTGTTTCTGAACATTGAATAATTTGGGTAAAATAGTAGGTTTATACATAAACAGATAAAAGATTCTTAGTCCCGTAAGAATAGACGAAAATATATCAAAGAAAGGAAATAGTTAGAGGCTGACATTCGGCATGGATTTTGGTAATGGGACTCTTTTAAAACTGAAAGAGTTCCTCATCGATCCGATGACCGCTAGGTTAGTTATAAGGGGTCCAACGGTTTAAAAATCAGTTTTTTTCAAATATCTGTAAAAAGGTTTGTGCTAGAGAAAAATGTAGTTCCTCAACCTTATAGCTGAGGCAATTTCCCATAAAAATGGCTTTTACGGTTTTTTCGTAGCATAAACCGTTTAAGAGTTACAGCAAATGGAAAAGTCAAAAAATCTCTAAAAAAAGGGGCAAACATTTATGAAAATGGGAGTCTTTGGCAAATATCTCAAAATCTGTTTGTGCTAGAGCAAAATGTTTTTCCCTAATCTTGTAGCTCATGTAAATTTATACAAAAATAGGCCAACTGGGGGTACCACATAAAAAAACAAGCACCTGACACTCTAAGGTGGTGTTGAAAAAAATGCACAGTTTGATTAATTTTGCGACATTGCTATGTTTCAAATGCTATATCCTTTTAACGGTAAATGCTACGAAAAAAGTGAAAACCCATTTTTGATGAAAATTGTATGGGCTACAAGTTTGGAGAAAAACATTTTTCTCTAGAACAAACCGTTTTTGATATATTTGCCAAAAACTCCCTATTTCATGACTTTTCCCCCCTTTTTAGAGATTTTTTGACTTTTCCATTTGCTGGAACTTTTTAACGTTTAATGCTACGAAAAAAGTGAAAATGCTTTTTTGTTGGAAATGACATGAGCTACATGATAGGAGAATAAAATTTTTCTATGAAAACCCGTTTTTTGAGATATTTACCAAAAACTTCCAATTTCATGACTTTTTGCCCCTTTTTTAGAGATTTTTTGACTTTTCGATTTGCTGTAACTTTTTAACGGTTAATGCTACGAAAAAAGTAAAAATGCATTTTTGTTGGAAATGACATGAGCTACAAGATAGGGGAATAAAATTTTTCTATGACAACCCGTTTTTGAGATATTTACCAAAAACTTCCACTTTCATGTCTTTTTGCTCCTTTTTTAGTTATTTTTTGAATTTTCGATTCACTGTAACTTTTTAAAAGTAAAAAGCCTCTTTTGTTGGAAATTACATGGGCTATAACATTGAGGAATACAGTTTTTCTCTAACACAAGCTGTTTTTGAGATACCTACATATTAGCAAAAAACTCCTATTTTCATGACATTTGGCCCCTTTTGAGATTTTTTAACTTTTCATTTGCTGTAACATTTTAACGGTTAATGCTACGAATGAACCGAAATGCCAATTTTTAAGGGAAATCGCCTCAGCTACAAGATTAAAAAGCTAAATTTTTCTCTAGCACAAACCGTTTTTGGGATATTTACAAAAAACTCATCTTTAGACCCTTGGACCCCTTATAACTGACCTAGCGGTCATCTGATCGATGAAGAACTTTCTCAGTTTTTAAAGAGTCGCATTAACAACGTCCATGCCAAATTTCTGCCTCTAACTAATTTTTTCTTTGTAAAATTCTATTTTTCCTGGACTATCTATCCCGTAGTAAAAATATTACTCCAGAAAATCCGTACATTATTTTCTCGTAGGCCCAGTTTCACTGTACAAGAAAGTGGCACTTAAGTGGGCATAGCGGTAGATAAAAGCTCAATATCTCATTGCACACTGACTTTAATGAGTTGCACTTAAGTTTCCCATATTTGTCTTTTAAGTGACATTTACTTTGACCATAAAACTGAGCCTGAAATCCCAATATTGGAAACTTAAGTGACTTCACTTTTTTCAGTAATAAGTATGGGCCTTGAAACTTAAAGCTGACCTGTATTCCCGAAATATAGTTAACTTCTATTAACTACTTATCCAAGTTTCTACTATCAACAACGAATATTTTTTTATAAAGAAACTCATAATACAAAGTAATCTTCTTACAAAGTAATTCAAGCTGAACATGGGATTAACAAAATAAAACAATTAATCTCACAGTTTAATCATGTCTGATGCACTCTCATTGGAAAAGCAAAATCTTTCTGTCAAATTATAAAACATCTGCTAATATACTTTGATTGACAAATCGACGAGATTTTTGTCTCCTCTTTTCATCTATCGATCTATCTTTTGAATTTTTATCAGCTTATTCATATAGAAACAGATGGAAAGTGGAAAGTGTTACTGAGTAAGTAGTTAATTTGTTTTGCGATATATCACGATATTGATGAATTATTGTGCTTTGTGCATAATAAAATTCAATTACGTTCATTTATAGTTTTTTTAATTTTATTTTTTCAATAAATTAATGTTTGTGCTATGCATTACTTACAGTCTAAGAATTTGTTTTTTTTTTCTTGGATGGTTTTGTATAATTTTCTACGCACCTGAATTTGAATTATAATTGAGCGTTGAATGAAAAAATGTAAGTAAATTATATGTTTGCATTTTTAAAAATAGTTTGATGATCGAAACAGTGCCTAAGATTTATATTATTGGGTGCGTTTCACGTTCCAATATGTTTTCGCTGAGTATTCTTATTTCCATGTCTCCACTGCATGTTCATAATTGTATGTCTTTCTTAATATTGACAGAGGTCGTGAAAAGTTGGCTGGCTATAATATATCAGCAAGCAGTTGAGTTTATTGCCTTATAGGTATGAAAAAGCAGATATATTTTGAAGTATATGGAGCATTAGGTATAAAATTTGACTGGAAGCACTAAAATCGTTTGATGGATTTTTTAGTGGGACATATCAATTTTTTGTAGGGACGGGCTTCAGGTTTTCCTTTTTTCGCATTAGAAATATCGTAATTTTGTTTGTGACTGAAAACCAATCGACAAGTTTGAAGTCATTTATCTTTCAACAGTTCCATCTAGTAGTAGCCGTGGCGTGATGGTTAGTGCGATGGACTGTCATGCCGGAGGTCTAAGGTTCGATCCCCAGCCTCGCCACCTATTTATTTAAAAGAAAACACGGCTACTGCCTCTTGCGAGGAATTGACAAATCCTCCAAGAGTATCTCCTGTCACAGAAAAGTGCCGCTCGTTAGCCGTTCGGATTCGGCAATAAACTGTAGGTCCCCTCCATTCCTGCAGACACGCACACAGGAATGGTTGAGAGTTGTAAGTCACTAGGCCCTAGTTCTTCATGAGCTGTTGTGCCATCAAATTTATTTATTTTTTTAACAGTTCCATCTTTCATTTTCAAGACCTTTTGTCCAATTTTGCATTCACTCATTTACTGGCTTATTTACCGGCACTTTTTTTTAATTTTAAGAAGCTTTGACATTTGAAAAGAATTAATGAGTTTTTGGTAATATATAATTCCTTAAAGGTGTTGGTTTAAAATGTTAAAGTCAGTCGTATTTATTAGATTTTTTACTACTTAGACAGTGTCTAAAGTATTTCGAAATGGTCGGATATCTATGCTTTATTTAATAAAAAAAATATTACATTTCCACAAAAATCGGGCAGAATATTTTGGGGAATGATTCCTAGGATCAGTCTGAGAAAAAATTGTATTGTGAAAAATGTCTAGCACCCCCCTGAGTCAGTTAATGAAAAATTGACTTAAAATGAAATAAAAAAATAATACAAATCGACGAAAGCTTTTTTGAAAGTGAATTTTCCATTAATTTATTTGCATTTTAAATCATGGTGTGTAAGTGAATAGTTTTTGAGAAATCAAACTAAAAATTAAAAAAAAAAATTGTTTTTTTTTCAAAATTTTGCGAAATGTGGTTCCACTGTTTTTTCTTATATTCAATGCTCTTATCAATTTTTAGTCAAATACTGAAAACCAGATGAAAAAATTCGATTTGATTTTGAAAAAACCAAAGGTTCGGGGAAATTGAATTTTTCCACCATAATTTTTTTTTTCTCAGAATGATCCCAGAAATGATCACCCAATATTCTGCATGAATTGGCGGACAACCTGTATATTTTTTGTTAGATTCAAATTGCATTTTGATTTTTGATAAGAAAATTTGGGCTCTAAAAATTTTAATAGATGTATTAGTCTATCGAGGTACTAGATAAGAAGTATACAGTTTTTTAGGTATCTACTGTCTAAATAAATATATTGCGCCAGGGTTGCGTAGCGTAAAGTAGTCAAGGCATAGGGTTGCCACGTTTTAAAGGTAATTTTCTGGGTTTTTACAATTATTTGACATAGCTCGCAATTTCAATAGGGTAAATTAGGGTAAACAAAGATAAAAATCTAGAATCTATTTTCTCAACTAAACATGATAGATTATTGGTTGTTTTTATAATCGATAGATTCTTTTAATATAAATAAGTCATGAATGTATACAAAAAATGTTAAAAGCCTAGAACTCAAGATATGAACATTTAGAAGCAAAAATGTAAAAATAGAAGTTGGTTGTAAATTACCAGGAATCAGGGTTTTGTTTTCTGGAAATAAGTTTAATATTTTTAAAAATCCAATAAGAAATAAATTGACTCGTATTTGCCAAATTTTCGATTTTACTTCAATTTTTTGTTAAGTGAATTTTTGAATAATATAATATAATTTTGAGTTTTTTTTTCAATTTTATGCGCATAGGTATTTTTATTAAGAACAGTATCAGCGCAAGGACATATTAATTACGAGTACGATAGTACCATATTGTTTCCAAAAACGTTCTTAAGAACTCAAAATTGTCTCAAAGAGGTGGACAGCAAATTTAAGGAGGTAAATAATAACCAAACTGTAAGTACGTTGGTACCTCTTAACCAACGAGTGTTATGATATCGAATGACACTTGACCTATCAACTCACGTACTGAAGACTGTATGATATTATGTTAATGTAAGATTGCCATTTTTTTTGATCAATTATTAATTTTGGTGCACCAAAAGGCTAGGGCGAGTAGGTTGGGTTAAGATAAGAAAAAAAAAATTGTGTAGGGGGGGAGTCTATTTTCCCCAGTTTAGGTGGGAGGTGCAATTTTCTAAAAAATCGATTTAAAATAGAAAAAAATATTATAAAAAAACAACGGTAACACCTACAATGTCATGTTATACTTTTTGTTAAAGCCAGAAATTCATTTATTTTGTTCTTAAGCCGAGTTACTAGAGAGAACAGTTTTTCAAAAATTAATTTTCAAACACAAAATTTTGACAAAATAATGAAAAAAAATTGTATTCAAACTAATTTTTTTCAAAATTTTACGTAAATTGAGTAACAGTTTTGTTTTTAATACTCAAAGCTCTTGAAAATTTCTAGTCAAATACGGAAAAAAAACTCAAGTGTGTTTTTGTTTTTGAGAAAATTAAAAATAAGGGGAGGAAAAATTTTCTAAAAAAATATGACTTTATACAGAAAAAAAAATTTAAAAAAAAAAACAGAACTCACTATTACAATAGCATGTTATACCTTTCTCCAAGGCCAAAAACTTTTTCTTTTACTTTTTTTTAAATAAGTTATTTTAGTAGACAGTTTGTCAAAAATTAATTTTCAAACTTAAATTTAAAAAAAAAAATCAAAAAATTGTGTTCAAATTAATTTTTTTCAAAATTTTATGTTATTAAGTAATATTTTCGTGTTTAATATTCCATGCTCCCATCAATTCTTCGCCAAATACTTAAAACTAGATGTCAAAATGTATTCCAGTTTTTGAGAAAATTAAATATAACTAAAGTAAGTTTTCCTTGAATTTGACTTCCATCGGTTGTTTTGTTGTTCCAAACATTTTGTTTCTACTAATTAAGTAGTAAAGTAGATATCATTGTTTTCAATTTTCTCAATAACTAAAAAACATTTTTGCATCTGGTTTTTAGCGTTTGACTCCAAATTAATAGGAGCATTAAATATAAAAAGCAAAAATATTATTTAATGACGCAAAATTTTTAAAAAAATTAGTATAAACACAATTTTTTTCATTATTTTTAAAAAATTTTGAGTTTGAAAATTAATTTTTCAAAAACTATTCTCTCAAGTAATTTTAACTAAAAAAAATAAAAGAACAAGCTTATGGCTTTAATATTTTTTGTTTTTTAATATTTTTGTTCCTATTTCAAGTCTATTTTTTAGAAAATTTCCCCTCCCGCCTAAATGGAAGGAAATAGCTATCAAAACGACATAAAGTTAGTTGAACTATTATTTATTTATTTAGCTTATTGCAAGCGTAGTACTAATTATAATAATTATAATATACAAACTTAACTTATCCATATATACTTAATGCTAGTAAAAAATTAATAAAGTAGAATGAGGTTAAGGAGAGGTGTATAGAATTCTTCTAAGGGAAGGGGAACTAAGTGAGAAATCGAAAATATCTTGTGCTGTATTGGCTAATCGAAGCATTCTGCTCATTGGATTAAAATGGCCGTAGTTGGTGCGGTGAATGGGGAGGTGGAAGAAGGGGACAGCTCTTAGGCCACGTGGATTAGTATTAATTTTAATCCATTCAAGCAACGCCGGAGAATCTATGGCTCCAATGATAAGCTGATGGACGAATATTATGTCAGCTATACGGCGACGTTGAGAAAGGGTGTACATGCTAATTAGTTGCAAACGGTCTTCATAAGGGGGTAGAATAAAGGGATCAGACCAAGGTAGACTTCGCAAAGCGAACCTGAGAAATCTCCTCTGAACAGCTTCAATTCTAAGAGATTGAGTGATTTGGAAGGGAGACCAAACTTGACTAGCATATTCAAGGATAGGCCTGACGTATGTGGTGTATAGAGATTTGGTAACATGGGGGTTGGAAAATTCTTTAGACCATCGTTTGACAAACCCGAGGGAAGAATTCGCTTTCGCGATGATATGATCAATGTGAGAGCGAAAATTTAACTCTTTATCACATATTACCCCGAGATCACGAATATATGAAACGATAGGGACAGGTATATTACAGAAGTGATAAATTCGAGGATTTGAAGGTAAGCGTTTACGGGAAAAAGTCATAGATTGGCATTTACTAACATTAAGCTCAAGAAAGTTTTTGTTACACCAGGTTAGAAAAGTATTTAGATCAAGTTGGAGTAGTGAAGAATCATGAGATGACGAGATTACTTTTATTATTTTAATGTCGTCAGCATAAATAGAAAGGTCTGAGAAGGAGATGATTCTACCGACATCATTTATAGCAAGCACAAATAGAAGTGGACCGAGATGGCTACCCTGGGGAACACCAGAGGAGGCGAGGATGGGATCGGACACTTCATCTCTAAAAACAACCCTGTATAAACGGTTCTCGAGGTAAGATTTGACCCACTTGATGAACGATGGAGGAAAGCCAAAGGCTTGTAGCTTTAAGTAGATAATTTGGTGACTGATTTTGTCGAACGCCTTACTGAAATCAGTAGTAATAACATCAACATCGTAGCCTTTTTCCATTGCCAAGAGTGTCATGGAGACAAACTGGGTAAGGTTAGTCGTAGTGGATCTTCCCTTTAAAAATCCGTGTTGAAGTGGGGAAACAATTGATTTGCAATGGAAATAAAGGGAATCATACACTATAGATTCAAAGAGCTTGGGGATAACGGAAAGTTTAGCAATCGGTCGATAGTTTGAGATTTCATTCTTACAACCCTTTTTGAAAATTGGAAAAATAAAGGATTCTTTCCAAAAAGAGGGAAAAACTGACTGTGAGAGCGAGAGTTGAAAAAGATTAGTGAGGGGTTCACAGAGTGCGATAGCGCAATTTTTAAGAAAAATTGCTGGGATACAATCGGGACCGGGAGAAAATTCGTCATTCAGCGATTTTAACTTTTCACGGACGGTATGGGAACAAATGTTAAGCGAAGACAGAGACGTGTGCGGGGTATTTGAAAGAAATTTGTGGTATTCAAGGTCAGGTTGATTTGAATTATTGCTATAGGATTGAGAAAAAAAGGTAGCAAACAGGTTAACAATTACTTTAGTTTCGGAGGAAGATGTGCCGTGGAAATTGAATGTTGAAGGAAGACCGTCGGATTTTCTTTTCACGTTTATGAATTGGTAGAAGCGTTTAGGCTCAGTGATGAGACAGGTTTGCATTTTATTGAGATAGGTTTGGTAGAGAGATTGGCAAAGAACTGAAAACTCAGAAGATGCTTGTTGGTAGAAAAAATAGTTTAAAGGTGTTTGGGATTTCAGGTAAGTTTTCCATAACTTATTTCTATAATTACGGATGTTTCGCAACTCTTTTGTGTACCAGGGAGGAGATGATACGTAAGTTTTTTTAACTGTATAAGGGACACATTGAATGAGACAAGCAAAGATAGAGGTGTAAAAGAAAGAAAGCGCTATTTCGATGGGAGTAGTGAGGTTGATGAACAGGTTGAAGTTAATGTTGTTAAGGAGGTTATTAAGTTTATTGAAGTCGGCCTTCCGAAAGTTGAAACTGGAAGAGTTCTCAGATTCATTAGTTGGCGAGCTATCTTGTAGCCCGAATATAAAAGAAAGAGGAGGGTGATAGTGATCTAGAGTGGAAAGAAGATGGGGGCTTTTAGAGACAGCTGAGTTAAATGGATCTGAGGAGAAGGCGAGATCAAGTTGTCTCCCTAAATTGTTGCAGATACCGCTTATTTGGAAAAGTCCAAACTCGAGTAAATTATCTGTGAAAATAAATTCCTTATCAGAAGAAGGATTAGAGGGCACAAAGCATGATTCATCCTCTGATGGTATCCATTTCAAATCAGGAAGGTTAAAGTCGCCTAGGATAATAAAGTCGTCATTGGAAGCTGCCCCCTCGACCAAAGAACTAAGTGAATCGACAAATTGCTGATAGACAGGGCTAGGTTGAGTAGGACGAATGTAACAACAAATAAGATAAAAACAACGTTTTGATACAGATAACTTTATGCATACGAATTCAAATAGGGGTGATCTGGAAGTTTCGACAAGTGATGCGTTGAGACGATTGTGGACAGCAAACAAAACACCACGCCCAGTAGGAGCAGTGTCACTAGTTAGGCCATCCGCACGAAAGACAGCAAAATCTGATGTAAATAATTCGCTGTCCAGAAAATCAGAGCATAGATTTGTTTCTGTTAGAGCGAAGATGTCAAAAGGAAGGTATTGGGAATTAAGATAAACGTTTGAAGTTTTGGTACGAAGACCTCTTACGTTCTGATAATAGAGAGATAAGGTAATTGTAGACACAGTCTGTAAAGCAGCATTACAGTTAAATATATTGTTTATTATCACGACGAGCGAAAGGTAAACATTTTGAGTGTATGTGCGAAGCGTATGTAACAAGGTCTTTAGATACTGTAGAAGGAGAGATATTTAAGGTTTCGTGGAAGCGAACATATATTTTTTTGAGAGCGGCTGGGTCAATAGGAAGGCCTTCTTTTTGTATAGATACCAAAACATTCATTTTGGTTTTGCCGTTAATACAAACATTATCAGACTTGTTATAAAGATAGGAAAGGTATAGACGAACATTTTCATAAAGTTTACTATCGCGTAATCTAGCCATCAAATATCGACCATCAAACTCATCACCGTTAGTAATAGGGGCGGCAAGTTTAGTGGTGAGCTTCGCAACGGGAGAAAACATTGGATCGAAAATTGGAGGGGGTGAATGGTCAAACGTAGCGTTAGGAGGAATAGGAGTCCTGGAAAAAGGACGGGGAGAAAGAGATAAAGGTGTGGGGTTAATGGTGTGAGAATGGAGAAAGTTGGAATAAAGACCAGTATCAGTGTTAAAAGAGATACGTTTTTGATGCGGAATTGTGGATTTTTTAGATATATTGGAAGTTGAAGTATTTGGGAGTGCGGAAGAAGAAGAGTTATTCTTAGATCTAGTTACAATTTTTTTCTTATTACTTATTACATTCGGCAAGGAAATTTTAGGGGAAACTTTAGTTTTTGTATTTGACCATTTATGAATTTTTATATTATTTTGTATATATATGGGTTTATTATTAATAGAACAAAACAACCATTGATATTTGGCTGGTATATAAATTTTAAAGCTTGAAGAGCTGATCTTGCGGCATTCACCAATTGTAATTTTGAATTTGCGAATAAAAAGATTCTGGATCCAGGGGCTTCCGACATTGATCGGCGTATTATTTAAAAAGTAAGGGTCGAATTCATTGAGGTTTTTCAATTTGTTAAGCCTATTGTTCCACTCGTCAACAGTCCACGTGTTGTTAAGGCGAATGATGGTAGGCACGGGCGAAGTAGGACATTCAGTCTGGGTAGAAGTAGTAGCTTTTGAAGCAACGTTGATTAAAGGAGGACTGAGTGAGAGAGGTGGATTGAGGGAAGACTCAGTTATTTCGGCAAGTATCGATGTATTATAATTGACTTCAATTGGTTGAATGTTCATTGGAATCTCATCAATTTTTCTTATAGTAATTTTTAATTCGTCGATTATATCTTCAAAAGAAGTGCGTGTTACGGTTATTTCACTATTAATGTCATTTATCTTTGATATTAGATCGAGGAGGATTGAGTTTAGTTGACAGGAAGCTGAAGATGCAGAGTTCGATGTTGATTGAAGTGATGTTTCGAGGGTGGACCGGATATTTACAATATGATCAAATAATTTGTCAAGAGGATATGAGTTTAGGATGGAAGAGAGAGTAGAACGAATTTCATCTTTAATATTGTCAAAGCGGCAGTGAGAGTGCTCCACTCGCGAATTAAGAGACTTCTCTATAGATGATAATTGTTTTCCCAAAGTAGATTGGTTAGAGAAAAAACGTTTAACGAGGGTCTCGATAGAACACTCCAAGGTTTCAATGCTCTTAGAGAAGTCGTCAAAGTGATGAAATTGCGCTAGTACGTTCTTATGAAACCGATTATTATCAGTTAAAATTGTATTTGTTGAGTCACTGACACATTTGACGGCGAGAAGAACGTGAGAGAGTGATATTTCGGAACATTCTTTGCACAGATAAACGAAATAGTTCAAGTATTCTTTGAGATATGGACATGATTTTTTACTGAGCCCGAGACAGAGAGGATGATAAGATTTACCGCAGAGACCCCGACACGAAATTCTTTGAGTATATTTGCTGTCTAGAAGGCAATCGCTTGCGTCACACTGGGAATCCATATTTAATTCCGAAATAAAATGCTCGTGTCGACAGGAAGGTTAAATTAGGATTGAACAAAACCGCAATATATAGATTTATTATTTTTAATTAGAGTTTTTGATTTTTAATTAAAAATTCTAATTTTAAATTTAGAAGCCGGAAAGTTTTTTTTTCCACCGCAGTGTACTTATTAATATTTTTTTATTATGAAAATTTTTTTTTCACTGGAATGTACTTGTTATTATTATTTTACAGAAGTATTATTTCTCTCTATTGAGAATAGTGCGTGGGTAGTTGTTTGTGTTGATAACGATGAAAGATGATGTATCAGTAGTTAAATCATGCAAAGAGAACAAGACCAATTTTTTTTTTTTTTTTATATTAGAGTAGAGCCTGAGTAAGCTTGGCAGAACTATACTAAAATGAACTCACCTATAGAGGTAAGACAAAAAAAAAAAGAAAAAAAAACTTTGTTATAGTTTTTTTTTTTTTTTTTTTTCTTTCAATTGTGTATAACGATCACAGTCAGCCTGATGTGGAAAGCAAGTGAGAGAAGTGAGCCAAAGATTTTTTTCAATTCCGATGAAGGCTTGTGCGTAATTTAATTGTCACTCTGGATACAGGTACTCGCGGGTCGCGGGTTGTGGACATGCAAAGTAGAAATACGTTTGTTTGATTGTGTGTAGCACCAATCTGCTTCAGAGGCAGAACATATACAACAAATGTTTCACTCACCGGCAGAAAAAAAAATAGACAACTTAACGGGAGCAACTTAGGATGTTGATATGCAAAAATAATGATTAACACTCAATAATAAAATTATTATAAAAAAAATTAATTCAGGGGTTTAGGCAAAAAAATAAACACAGAGTAAGGCGGCAGATTTTAAGCCAATGTAATTACTGATTAATTAATGAAAAAAGTATGAATATATTATGAAAATTTTACTGATATTCAATGAAAACACTGGAGCTGAATTCAAAAGCAGGGCGGAGGGCGTGCTTCACTATGGTATGTTCATATATGTAGGTATATTTACTTTATGTAGATCTATAGCTTGACGTTATTATCGTCATGTCATAGGTTTCACCAGTATTTTTGCTATTCAAGTAAAAATAATCATAAATCCCTTCGTCATACATTCCCAATATAATAACACATATTGTTTGAGATAAAATTGAAATTACCCAAGTATTATACCCACAGTCAATTGTTCCAGCTGCGCTAGATAGTATACCTCATATAGCGGAGCAAATGACAGCTTGAAACTCTTTCAAATAACAGACATACGTGACAACAACAACAAAAACAACTACGAGACAGTAACGAACGGCTTCCCCATTCTCACTATTTGCAATTGTAGGTGTCAACTAAAAGTTAAATAATCGAGAATTAATGCAAAATGCAAAATAGCTTGAGGACCAAACTATGTGAAGGCATATGTACGAGTATCTTTAAACCTGCCAAACGCCTTCTTCTTTGCCAATGTATCTGACGGATTAACGTGCACAAAGGTATTCCTCCAGCATGGAGCAGTAAACTATACAATTGCCATGCTGAGACTCCAGCCTATTGTTTGGGGCAATTACGGAACGTGGGTGAACTGCCATCATCACACTGCAGAAGTGAATGAAAATGAATGGTAATTTAATGGAATGCAGAAGGTAGATTGACGGATTTAATGGCAAGATATAGATGCAAAAAGTCGTTGATATGCTTTCATTGTAATTTCCGAGGATTTTTTCGATTCGATATGTTTTTTTTTCAACTAAAAGTCTTCTCGCGTGTCAAACAATAAATATAAAAAAAATGTATACAATATACTCTATTTATAGCCCTCAAAAGACCTAATCAAGACATCATTAAACATTGTGAATTGATTTAATTAAGGAATCTCTTTTAATGCTTTTGCAACAAGCTGTCAAAAAATATCCATTCATTTGTATTAAATGCATTTTATTCAGCTTTTTTTAGAATTGATTTTATAAAAACAGATCATCATTAAGTTTATTATTGTTAAGCGTATTGCTTAATAAGTTTGTTAAGTTGCCCTTTTATTTAAAATATGAAAACATGTGCCTGACTTAAGACATTTTTGAAGAAATAATAATGTCAAAGTCAGAGGTCAATTTGGATAAAGTTAAAGACATATTAAATCTCATGCCCTCATTCATCTGTCACGTTTTCTAAAGCAATCAACCATATAAGTATTCAAGGTTCAAAATTTATGTAGGTATATTGAAAGAAATGAGAAAATTGAAACATACATGCTAATTGTTACTATTCATCTGACATTACTGATGATGGTATTGCAAGAGCATCTATATAATTATTATGAAACGTCATGAAGATAGCGGGTGACCGTGACATCGTAGAAAAAAAAAATCTTTATATGTCAGAAAAAATCATTTATCTTATAAAGGAACATTCAATTGATTGGAAAAATGTTAAGATTTCATAAATTAAATATGTACGTGCAGAAGTAATATGAAGAAATATTTAGCGTAGCTTCGTATGAATAACATTATAATAGAATTTTCGCGCACCTAAAATGTCTTAATTAATTTTAATTTATTATTTACATGTACGTACTTAAATAAAGGTTAGTTCTATAGGTTTGAAAAGTTATGCGTTTGCAAAAAATTAAACTCGAGTTTTGAATATAGAAAAGACCCAAAAAATGGGTCCCCCAAACTTGTTTAAGCTTGACAACTATTACTTTTTCGACATTCTCTGCACGAGTTTTTAAAAAATTATTTTTGGATTAAAAATGAAGGTATTTTTAGAATTTATTCACAAGTTCATCTTCATCTAATTATAATAAACAGGTTAAAGTAATATGTTTATGCGAATTAAAATTATGTGATTAAAAAAATACAACTTTAAAATAAATAATCAATTAAAATAATGTTCACATTTAATTTACGAGTTATCGGTGTTTTAAAAACGGTGAAAAATTCTACGTTACATTTAAAAATCCATTTACATAAATTAAAAGAATTGAATTTATTTTGAAGGACGCAACGTCAAAAACATTCGGTAAACAATCAAATAAGTTGTTATCAACAAGAAATCCTTGATTTCTTTTCATTCAATAGAAATAAACTGAATTGGTTTTCTAAAGTTATGCTTATAACGTAATATTATTGTTTTAAAAGAAAATTATAGAATTCGAGCAACACCAAACCAAGGCCAGTCAATAAGGTTGAATAATTTAGTAATACAACTGGTGATTGTATTTTGATATGAAAATATTATTTTCAGGAAGATAAGCACTGACTTGTTTAGCAAAGATCCTTCAAATATGCTTTTATCAATAAATCAAATCTGGTCACGTCTATAGAAAACAGTTCTCATGCGAAAATTAGTCTATGCGAAAATTCTCGCATGCCAAGATTATTTAAGTGAATGCAAATATTTCGTTTGCATTCACTTAAAAAAAAAAGCATTTTCTAATAAGTAGGTCCACTAAATTTGAACCAGGATTAAAGATTGTATAAAGGTTAAAATTTAAATTTGTTTGTATGTATTTTTTTTTGTATTTTATTTATATGTATTTCGAAAACTATAATACAAGCTATCAGATACAATTTTAACATTTTTTAGTAACCTAGATAAATGGATTTTAATAAAAAAAAAAAAAAAAAAAATTAAATGCAGGACTGGATCTTGGTCTTAGGGATCACACTTTGATTTTAAAGTTTGAGAAATAGTTGAAATTTAATTTTGTACATATTTTTTTTCCAATCATCAATCTCTGAAAATACCTGAAATTTTATTTAAATTAAATAACCGGTTATGTAATAGTTTTTTCGAATATCCCACATATTAGGTGCCAAAAATCGCTAATGACCTACTCCCACAAATAGTAAATATATAGTTGCAAGCTTGAAAAGGGGGTTTTAAAACATTTATGAATTTAAATATATATATGTACATATAAAAACACCGTGACTTGAGAACGACTTTAACGAATTCATTCATCTTTTTCATTGCGATATAAATAAGTTTCTATAGTTTTAGATTCGTTAAAAAAAATCTAACTCGTATTTTGATCAAACTTGACATTACGATGATAGGGAAGACGAAAAAAGTGGGTCTCGCAAATCCATCCGTCTGTCTGTCTGTTAACTCGCCCACAGCCTAAACTCATGGGTCGATTTTATTTGAACTTGGTATATTGTGTTTTTAGGACATTCCCCCGATTTTTTAAGAACGAAAATAACAGTACCTGCCACATAATTTTTTTTAGAATTTTTGGAAAATCTTATTTTTCTCACAAGGCTTTACAGATTTTTCTTTAAAAAAAATCAGTAAATTTTATTAGGTATAGGGCGCTACCTTCTGATGAAAATAAAAATTGTAGCTGATCCATATAGAACCATTTTTTTATTTTCGTTTTTCTAGAAAAGAAATAAGCTGATTTTAATATTTTTTTTATGGAGAATCTTCTGGAAAATTAAAAGAGAATTATGTACCAAAATTTTCAAAAAAAAATTTTTTTTGATTTTTAAAAAAAGTTTAAATTTTTTTTTTTGAAAACCAAATATGTATTTCGAAAACAACTCGTTTCATTTTCACGAAATTTGGTACCGAACGGCTTTGTGTACATTATCTAGACTATTTTGAACAAACATTTTTCTTATAGTCAAAATTAACATAACCTTTCCATATAAATGTTGAAAAACCGTTACAAAAAATCTAAATTTTCTTGATTTTGATTTAAATTATGCTGAATACTTATATTAGTACGGTCTATCATTAATCAAAAACAAAATTTAAAGTTAACCAACATTAACAGTACCAACATTAACAGTACCTCTCATAGAACCATTTTTTTATTTTATAGACTATCTCTATCTGAAAAAAAAAATTAAATTAAACTCTTTATACTAAAGTTTCTAAAAAGTTTAAATCATACTAAAAAAAATTTAGATTAAAAAAAAAATATTTCAATTTTTTTTTTTGAAAATTTGATATATCAAAAACGGGTAGATGAATTTTTTCGAAATTTTTTTTATAAATTATTATTTTGCAAAAAAACCGCTCCTACGGTTTTCAATTTTTTTTCTAAAAAACTAAGATTTGTTAAATAAATCAGATGGTGTACTTTTGTTAGCTCTAAAAACAATTTAAGTAAATTAATTTCGAATTATGTTGATTTTTAATAATTTTTCTATTTATTTCCATGTATTTTTCAATTTTTGTATGCATATGGATAAATATATACAAGTACATATAAAATTATTATTATTAATAACATCTACTTATAATAAATTTAATCTTTAAAATTCAAAGAATCTTTTATTACAAGAGCAAGTTATTTAAACAAATTCTGACTTAACAGTCATAAAGACTTATTATGATTTAAGAGGGGTTTGCTATATAAAATGAACTGTAAAGCTGTGTTGTACATATTTTTAAATCTCATTTAAACTGATAAAAAATTACGTATACGCCACAGTGACCCTGCTAATGCTTATTTTGTATGATTTATTTTAATGGGTATGTCTGTAATATTATAAATAATAATAATAAAACAGGCAAAGACAAATTTCGAGGATTTTTGAATTTCTCTCTCTTTTTGTATTCACATATGTAATGGATAATAAGGTCCCAAAAAATGGAAATGGAAATATAAAAATGTATCATTTGTAACTGTATAACACGTTTGGGTAGATTTTTTTTATGAGTCATAACATTTGGTTATTTCCTTCTTCACCTGATGTTTTTCCTTAAATTTTCTTTGCTTGTTTTATTTTTAATTTAATTAATTAAGATTATCTAATTGAAGATTATCTCTTATTTTTTAAGTTTTCATATGGACATTGAAAACTATCAACATTCTTTATCCATTAGAAATAAAAACTAACAATGTTGTGACGGTATCAAAAAGCATTAAAATAAAAAAATGTTTTCTAGAAAATGTGTTATTTATTCCAGTTCGAATTGACTATTCATTTGGGTCAGCTACTAAATTATAAAAGCAAATATTTTCAAAAAAAAAATATGTACATATACATACATACATTTAAGAAAAATCAAAAATGTATGGACTCAATTGTTAGGTTCAAATAACAAATTCATAAATTTAAATCGAAAAATTGCTTTTACTTTCCTGCCAATAAAATTCCCATATATATTTTTCTCTGTATGACTTGGCTAAACGCAATAGTATTTATTTTGTAATGTTGGTTGGTTCAGGTCAACATTCTATGAAGTATGAACCATGAGCAAGCAAGGAACCACTCAAATTTTGCCTTGAGGCTATTTTAAATTGAAGCTTGTTTAAAAATTATGATAAAATCAATAAAGTATTTCGATTTATTTCCCTATTCAATCTGAATCCAAATAATAACAAGTTTAACTTCCATGGTTTATGAAAAATTTATGTTTCGATTTCTAATAGCTACACCAAATGAAATTCCATCACATATTATACGTAATTTCCAAACTTCTTGCATGCTATGCTCATAGATTTAAAGTTGCCCAATTTATTATGTAGTCAAATGAACCGTAAACTGTAATCACTGCTCTGATTTGTTGGTTGTAAGTCTATTCCTTAATACGAGTATTTCCAATTAAACGGACTAATATTCACTTAAACTACTAACAAGAAAACCGTATTAAGTGCAAATGTTCTTATACCCTGCTATCATGGCTACTTTACCAGAAAATATTTCAACGTTATCGTTGGAAATCGTCGTGGTCGCCGACATATTCACGTTCTATAGGGGTTTGTCTGCACAACCTTGAGACAGCTTAGGTGATTGCCAACTTGAGTGAAAAAAAAAAAAAATAATAAAACATATATACAGTGTGTGCGCCTATGTACGTATATACCTACATAAACTTGAAGCTATTATCTTTTAAATCATTAGACCATAACCAAAAAGTCGATTGGTGGGTGCATTGCACCAAACCATGTGGCAGGATTGCAAAACGCATGGGCATGTAGTTATAGATTTTTACAGTAAGTATATTCAGCTGTCCAAAACGCCCCGGGTCCCAGAACTAACTGAAAGTTCATATAAATATGACCAATGTACTGCGGCACATTAAAAACTAATAAACATATCGATTCTCAGCCAACATGGTCTTCCAGTGACCATGAATGGCAGTTAGTTTCTAACATTAAATATACGTTTACATTTTTTGATTCATTTTGATTTGTTTTAAAGGCCAGGTATTGGTTTTGTCTATACATAATTAATACTCAAATTTGACATACTGTGGAGAAGAATATGCAATTTGTGTCAGAAATGCCATATTAGAAAAGATGAAGTATTTTGTTGGACTAGTGAAAAATTTTCCATCATGGGACTATTTTAAGTATACATATCTTCAGTGCGGAACAAACCTAACATAACTGGGCAAATATATACATATTTTCAGGAGAGAAAAAAAGACTTAAAAAATGTAGAATTTCGGTTAAACTATAAAAATAAAACGCACAAACTTGCTCCTGTAGTAAAAGTTTTATCGAAATTGAAAGATTGAGTGTACTATTTACACACATAATTTTTTATGTATGAAATTTTGTAAACATTTAAAAAAAAATTTGGTGAACTATTTAAGTTTTAAGAAGCTTTTGTATAAAAGATAAGGAGATAATCAAAAATAAAAAAAAAATTGTTCTATTAGAGGTACAGTTAATAATGGCTAACTGTATATTTTGTTTTTGATAAATCATACATAGACTGTACTAATATAAGTATTCAGAATAATTTTAATCAAAATCGTAGGAGTCGTTTTCGAGAAAATTTAGATTTTCTATGACGGTTTTTTAACATATTTACATATATGGATAGTACCGTTAATTTTGACTATACAAAATTTTTTGTTTAAAATATTCTAGATAATGTTAAAAAGCCGCTCAGTATGAAGTTTCGTAAAAATAAACCCAGTCGTTTTCGAAATATATACCTATTTGGTTTTCAAAAATCAAACTTTTTTCGTCTTCCCTATAATCGAGATGTCAAGTTTGATCAAAATCTCGAGTTCGATTTTTTTTACGAATTCAAAACTTTCCAAATATATCGCAAGTAAAAATATATAAAAACGACATAAAGTGCCAATATCTCAGTAAAATTCAATTAAGATTTCGAAAGATTCCAACGAAGCTAGATTATTTCTCAATTTAACCATTTAAACGGAACTTTTTATCTACCCCATTTGTAGGGTAAAAATTGCAAAAATATACTTAAAGTCATACCCTTATAGTTATACATATAATAGCCTTTCAAGCTTGAAAAGAATTTTTGAAATCGGACATGTGGTTTCTGAGATTAGCCTGAACAAACAAACAAAGTAAGGCCAGGCGCGCATATGCAACTAAACAGTTTGGTTTCGATTTTGAGTACTATAGGATTATATGAGAGTCCGCGTACATAAGCCGGCGCGCACTCCCATATAAGCCCATTGTGCTCAAAATCGAAACCAAACAGTTTAGTTGCATGTGCGCGCCTGGCCTAAGTTTTCCGATTATTTCATATAGAAGATAATTGTTGTTTCGATATTTTTTCAACAACATTAACAGTTTTGGAAATGTTTCCAAAAAAAACAAATCCTTAAGCGGTCCGTAGACGCTCAATATTATTGTGCAATATTTGGTATTGCACAATATTATTGTCCGTCTATGGATAATATTGCAAGGTTGTGCAATATATTGAAAAAATCAAAACCCTTTTGATATTTATTGCACAATAAAAAAATATTGATCGTCTGTGGCTACAATTGCACAATATTTGTTTATTTAATTTTCAAGTGTGAAGAGTAAACACCTCCGCTAGTGATTTTAATAAGTGAAAATGTTAAAACACAAAAGAGGATGAGAGAACATTTGTTTTAGAATCAACTGTCAACTAAATTATTGGATAAAACATTGAACCGTCTGGGGCCCATAGCCAATAATATTGTACATATTAATATTGAGCGTCTAGGGACCGCTTTATAGGGAGGGTACTTTTCTGAAAATGAGACGTCAAAACAAAGCTCTACCCTAAAATTCATTTCTGTTGGTTCGGTACTGACCCAAAAATCTGTGTTCTGATTTTGATAATAATTTTTACGTGTATATTATAGGTATGGTCTCCATTTTGGTAAAAAAAAATTACTAAAATTTAACTTACTGTATTTATGTATTTGCATAAATTCATACATGTATTTTAAAGAATTCAGAATTTGCGGGGTGAAAAAATGCAATTTTTTAAGGGCCAGTTGTACAATCGTGGTTCAAATATTGATCAGTGGTTCAGGAATTTTAATTCACCTATTTCGGCTGATTAATTTAGGTTCAACAATGGTTCAGAGATTTAATTGCCTTTATCACATACTTGAATCTTGAACCATCGTTGAACCTCAGTTCAACCACGGGTTAAAAATTGAACCACATTTGTACAACTGGACCTAAGTTAATAGGCGAGTTCAGAAAAATAAGATCTTAGAGACCTCAGCAATCTCAGTTACATGAACAGGATTTCTCAGCAAAATTTTTCAGTTTAGCAATCAAAACTCTGAGAAAAAAAAATTTTGGATTCGCTGCTCACATTTTTACATAGAGAAATCTCTGAGATCTCATTTTCCTGAACACGCAAATTGAAGTCTGTAAATGCAACTTCAATTATGTTGAAATGCCAACGAAAGCTCCTCAAAAATTATTTTTCATTAGTGCAAGTGCCATGTGTTTGTTGTCAAAATGTATTTAACAGTTAATATTAATACGCATCCTTCAGTATGTACGTGCGACCCTAGAATGCATTTATTAAAAATTGGAAAACTTGCAAAGGGGAGCCAAACTGACACCAGTTTTTTTATGTTTTTTTTTTTAAGTTAATATTTTTTATCCACAAACAACATGCGTTAGACTTTGATTAAGAACTTACTGATTCCAAGTTAAATTTGATATTAATATTTATTAGGAATTTATTCGATATCTTGTCGTCAAAAGCTTGTAAAAAGTCATGTTTGAAATAAATCATTTTGGTGTGTTTTATTTAACTGAATGGTTTATAATATGCTTTGCTTAGTTATAGATAAAGAAAGAATGTGATTACAAAATGAATTTAAAGTTTTTCGGTTGTAGTTATGTTTGTGAGTTATTTTTTACAATTTTTTTCAATGTCTTATTATTAAATACGTACCTATGTATATTTATTCGAATATGTTTTATGAACAAAAAAATAATAATAATGTATGTATACATTCCTGCAATTACAATAAATCGTACAGTAAAAGTGACGACTATCCTAATTCCCGATACGATTGTGGTTCTGTTTTCATGTTGTTTTATAGTAGGGGAGGACGGGGCACAAAGGATCAGCGGAGCACAGCGAATTTGTTTATAAAACGATAACTAAGTGACTTTACGGAAAAATGAAATAGAATAAAAAAAAAGCCCAAATCTAAGTCCTCAGTTGGTTATTGTCTATCGTATTCACGAGCACTCGTGAATTAATCCAAATTTATTGTTTTTAAAGGAAAGTTTATAAAAAAATACAGAAAATTGTGCTTGTTTACTATTTAAAGACTTTGGCAATAAGAATTTAAAGTTTGTATTTAAAGAACAGTGAGTTAAGTGGTGTTTTGTAAAATTTTAATTTTTTGAAATATTTGTGTTCAAAGAGGTTGATAACACTTTTTAAAAGGCATTCATATTGGGGCAGAAAGGATTTGTATAGCCTGATTAATTTTTTATTGTTTTTTTTGTAAATCAAATTTTTAATTCATTTATTCTATAAAAAGAATAAGTTAATTGAAATACCTACATAGTGAAAGTCTATTCATTATTATTACTTTTTAAGCAGAAGATGTTTCATACGACGACCCAGTCGTCGGGGCACAGAGGACCAAAAGCACTTTTTTTGCATTTTTAATTTTAAGAATAAAAGTAGGTACTACAGTTGCAATAGAAATTAAATACCTATTTGATGTTAACACTTTAAGGTATGCAAATCCGAGCCTTTTCTCTTTGTTCAATTTATTTTAATAAATCGACAAACTTTAAGTGGTGCTCTGTGCCCCGTCTTCCCCTAATTTCTGAGTCCTGACAGAAAATCATAAAAAAGATAAGATTTTAATGGTACAACATTTCTCGGATAAAAAAATTCACTTTTATTTTATTACCTGCTAGATTTAGATTATCTGGCGTGGTATTTGCGCAATGAGATTATGTTCAATTGTGAATAAAGATAATGTAGTTGTTTCTTTATTGTTTCCAAAACTGCTGGTTGAAGTAAAGTCCGGTGAAGATTTGCAAGCTTGAAGCTGTCTTGGGATTCGTATACTAAATTAAAAGTTTAGATGATGATTGGGCTCAGGCGTTACTTTATGATCAGGACTGTTTTCTCTTAGCTTAGTCTGAATATATATTCTTCGCATCAGTACTAAATTGAATCTTAGCAACTAGTAGAAAATGATCCCCAGCCACTTTGCCTTTGAATGCAATTGTAGATACGTCAGGATGTTTAAAAACCGGGATTTAAATGTCAGTCGTTTAATGCTGTGTGACTGCCTCTACTAATTAAGGGTTCGTTGTACTAGAAAAGTTTTAATATGACGGCGACTATAGGTGTTAATATGGATAAATAATTTCTTTCCTTCTTCGAAAAACTATTAATGGAAACATAGATGTGCCAAAAGAGAAGGTTATTGTCTGCAGTGTAAAAACGGGTATTTCAGAAATCAGATGTCATCAGGCTGTTGAAGAATAGGCTTCATATCCGGATCAGAAGATTCGGACATGTAGCTTAGATATAGTATATTCGGAGGCATTATAATATTTTTTGGCGACATGCATCGCTTATTTTTTTATGAGACAATAATTAAAAATGATACAGAAGAAGATCACATTCGTAAAATCTAAGCTGTCTGACTGATTTCCTTTAAACATGATACATTGATACCAGATAATTACTTGGAGATACTGCAGATACCTTTTTGATACCTTTAAATCAAAGAAAAATAATGGTACTTATTATTAAACTTATTAACAGCCAATAAGAAAAAAGCCAACTTTTCTCACATTATTATTTATGCTGGAAAGGAATAACGAAATGTATACAAACTGTTTTAAAAAACTATTCGAGTCAAACATAATTTTACATTGTGCAACCTGGTTCTTCTAACTGGGATTCATATTATTCCTATACATCAAGAAAATATGTTCATTGATCTCATTACCATAGTAATTACTCATAATTTCAGTTTAACTAGTCTTTCCATAAGTGCGTGTTTCTTTTTAATAAACCAGCTGCTTATTGAATAGATCATCGTTCTATGTTATTAGATGAACGTACTAAATTCTTCAATGGTAACAAAAATAATTGCCTTACTAATTTATTTAATCTATTTAATTATGGTTTCTGACACATAAACTGGTTAGTCTTAATGAGCAACAACATTATACCTAATGTGAATGTGGTTGGTGTTTTAAATAGAAGATAACAAAATTAACATGTAGAATCTAAAAATGCCTCTTGAATATATTTAAACTGTACTTAGTTTATGGTGGAAGAAAAATATTAAATAATACGATATTTTAAAAAAATAGATATGTCACTGCTATTTGTCAAAAAAAAAAAAAATAAGAGAACAAAAAAAAATCATTTTTTTTAGTGTTTTTTTGAAGAGCTGTATCTCTGCGAAAAGTGGTCGTATTAAGATGAAACAAAAAGAATTCTGAAGCTTTATATTTTTTGTATTGAGAAATTTCAGCAAACGATTTTTTTAAGGTACCGTTATTGCGAAATCATAAGAGGCATCATGAGCCAAAAATTTATTTTTTTTTTTTAGTTTTTGAACATTGTCATTTTGTTGGAAAGCCAACTTAATATATTTTTTGATAACTTGTTTATTTATCTTTAAGGTCGTCTTTTTTCGTCATTCTACAATTTTTGTTCAGAAGAATATCTAACTTTGGTTACTAATATCTCAGTAAGGAATGTCGACAAGGAAAACTTCAGGGAAGTTTTGAAAACTGGAATCACTTTTCTAAATCTTGTAAAACTTAATAACAATTATTTTTTTCTTGGCCCCTCACCGTAAGATTAAGAAAAGGTAAAAAAAAACGGGTTTTTAAAGACTTTTAGTAAATCTTTCACTGCTTTACAAATATTGGTTGCAGGGCTTAATTTGGTTAGGCATTTTAAGAGCTATAGACCACCAATATATTTGCAAAATCGATCCATTGAACCGTTTTCTTGTACCGAATGATCAAAGTCATACAAACCAACTAAAGGGACAAATTGTATGGTTCATAAACATTGTGAAACCGTCGTCAAAAGGTCGTCTTAAAAATGTATCATCTCAAATTATTAAGTTCGTTCCTATAATTTGAAACTGTGGGTTTCTGTGCATTTGTGTAAATTTCAGTTCAAAGTTCTGTAAAAGTTCATATTAAATTTTATTAAAATGCACAAAAAATTACAGAGTTTTAAGTTAAGGGAACAACTTACTTTTAATATTATTATTAAGGTATAATAATAAATCATTTAAAAATAAAGAAAAACAAAATTTTTGTCTTGGTCCAGTAACTTGAATAACCCTATACCTTGAACACCCCTGGTTTCATATGTGTTCAAGTTAACGAGCGTTCATTAACCAAAATTCAAATACTTACATGTCTGCTTAGGTGAACGCGTTATTATATGAAATTCAACCGTTTGGCAGCTTTTTTTTCAACCGTGGTGGGGGTGGGATAGGTGTTCGAAAATGTCTGGTATTTTTAATCATTGCACAATCCTTTATTTTTTGTATACAGGGTGATTCGCATAAGATTTGATAAAACACTAGAGCCTAGATATAGTTTGGGTCGGGACAAAAAAATTCGTACGGGAGGGGGGTCTATTCCCCCCGTTTTTTTAAACAAAATTACTCAAAACAGAAAAAAAAAATATAAAAAAACAACGGTAACTCTTACAATATCATGCTATACCATTTTGTAGAGCCCAAAATGTCTTCTTTTAGACAGTTTGTAAATAAAGTTGTTTTAGTGGAAATAACATCTTTGGAGCACCAAACTAAGGGATTGAAGTCGAATTTAAGGAAAACTTCCTTTTGTTATTTTAAATTTTCTCAAAAACTAGAAGACATTTTGACCTCTGGTTTTAGTATTTGACTAAAAATTTATAGGAGCATTAATATTTAAGACAAAAATACATCTTAAATACGTAAAATTTTCACAAAAATTAGTTTGAACACTTTTTCTTAATTTTTTTTTAATTTTGAGTTTTAAAATGTATTAAAAACTGTTCACTAAAGCCCATTTGCTGAAACGAAACTTAAATATTTAAGTTTAACTTAAGCGCTTTATGTTCTACTTTTTCCTCAGTGTAAACTGTCACATAAGCGTTTAAGTTGAACATAAATATTTAAGTTTCGTTTCAGCAAATGGCCCTAAAACAACGGGTGCCAAAGAACTTTATAAATATGACAGATATGAAAAATTTAGTCATAATCTATTTTGTAGAGAATTTTCTAAGCTATTTTTTTTTATCTCAGATTATTTTTTGAAAGGACAAACAGTTTATAAGAACGAAAAACCGAATAGGATGACATGTTACACTTTCCTGCCGCTAGAGCTCGCCTCGGATTCATGGGGACTTTTGTACACTTTATATTTAGGCCTCTCTAAATAAGTGTGCCAAGTTTCAAAACCGTTGGATTTTTTTCCAGGTGAAAACCTTTATTGACTGGAGTGTCAAATAATTTAAATTAAACTTCTTTGACAACTTCGAGGGAGATGCAAAGTTGGCTGAGTTCCGCTGGGAATGTGTTAATAAAAATTGCAGAATCATTTTTGAGATATTGTTGGTAATATTTTTTTTAAGTATGGTAACACTCCTGTATGTAGTTGTTTTAGGTAGTAAATCAAATTATATATCGAATGTCAACCATTGATAAATGCATTTTGTATACAAGTTTTTTTTGTTTCTTCTTGTACCAAGGTTAAGGTCGAAAGTTATAACGTTTAAGTGATTTTCAAATGAAACTTGTTTTGCTTCTTTTATCAATTAAGTACTCGCAATTTCATAAAAAAGTTGTATTCTTTATGATAATATTGTTTCAATTTACACTTTGAAAAGCAATTTTTTTAGAATTATGAATTTATAATATACTCGTAAAACGCAAGTTGTCATAACATTTTTTACTGTTTTAATTATAAGTAGGTTTAATTTTGCATATGGAGCATTAAAGTAAATAGAATTTACTTTTTTCAGACAATTAGCATATTTCAATTAAGATATAGTTTTAATTAACATCCGATTTTGAAATTTATTATGACAAGTCCTTAACAAAGTGTTATTATATAAGTGACCAAAGGTTTTCCGTATGCTGTCCTGGTGAATAAGTGGTTCAATTATATAAATTTATAATAAATATAATTATGCATTTTCAATGATTTGCATATTTTATTTTGTTTTAAACTTTGGTTATGAAGATTCATACGTTTAAAGTAGATAATAACTAGATTCTACTTGGAATGAATTCCATTTGGATGTGTTCATAAAAGTTTTACGTAATTTGCTATCGAATTTCATGCAAAGTCGGTTTTTTTGAGATTTTATTGAAACTGAATAACTGTTAAATTAAATTGAAGTATGCATGACTTGCATTATTGAATCGTTCAATAGTGTTTTAATATCTTTAACGAAAAAAATGTTAAAAAATCAAAATAACCTAAAAACTTATTTTGTTTAAGCAAAAATATTTTCAAAGTTGAAATTGAACAATTTATTGAAATTGAACAAGGAAAAATTGGCCCAATCAATAAACGAAAAATGACCCCAAAAATTCATATGAAAGCAACAACAGCAAACAATTGATTAAGTTTTTATTTTTTCGAGGTTAGATTTCATTATGAAAAATAGGCCCACTTTTATATGTTGCTTCTGCTTTACGTTTATATTTTGAGGGCCATTTTTTGATTTGGTTTTAGTTATTCTTACTTTTTTGGGGCTTTTTTCATTAAGTTTTTTCATTTTTCCATTTTGAAAATGGGACCATTTTTCATTATGGAAAAAAGCCCCAAATTTTGGGGTCATTTTTGATTTGAGGCAATTTTTCATTGGGGCCAAATTTCATGTAGCCAGCTACTCAGCAGTAAATTGAAAAATTTCAAATTTGCCTATTCTGAATGAGCTTTATCAATAATTCGGATCTTCCCTCTACACAAAAACGTACGTCTGTACCAAATTGAATGCAAATTGTCTAACCTATTGAGGCTCTATCTAAAATTACTGATGCACAGATAGACGGTTAGACCATTGCGAGGAACGGTATAGTAGTTAAAAATTGTATTACAACCTCGAAATTTTTTCTACACGAAACCAATACTTGGCCTATAAAAGCAAGTAGAATTAACAATTTGAAAACTAAAATGAGAAAAATTATTAAATCAAGTGAATACATATTTATTTTAATTGTTTTAAAAATTATTTACAATTTGTTGCATTTTTTTACAATTAAGATGTTTTTTAAATTTAATTTTTCTCAATTTTTCTATCAAACTTGACATTAAGATAGGGAAGAAAAAAAAAGGGGGTCTCGCTATTCCGTCCGTCTGTCTGTGGACTCGCCTACAGCCTAAACCCATGGGCCGATTTTTATTAAAGTTGGTATAAAGTGTTTTTGGAACATTCGCCCGACACGTTTTTTTTTATTTAATTTTTAAGACCAAAAATAACGGTAACTGCCATATATTTTTTTTAGCATTTTTGGAAAATGTTATTTTTCTCAAAAATGGCTGCACAGATTTTTCTAAAAAAAAATCAATAAATTTTTTTTGGTATATGCTACCTTTTTGTGAAAATTAAATGTCCAAAAATTGGTTTTAAATAGTAGTTCCCATAGAACTATTTTTTTTTGTTTTCGTTTTTCTCGAAAAGTAATGGACTAATTTTGATATTTTTTTTTATGAAGAATTTTCTGAAAAATTTAAATAGTATTGTATACCAAAATTTTCAAAAAAAAATTGTTTGGACTTTTAAAAAAAAGTTAATTTTTTTTTTTTTTTTGAAAGCCAAATATTTCGAAAACGACTTGGTTGGTTTTTCATTAAATTTGGTAACAAGCGGTTTTTTAACATTGTCTAAAATATTTTGAACCATTTTTCAATTCAACATAAATAAATACTAAAAAATTGAGTACCAACTTTTTTTTCTTAAAAATTTTATATATACAAAATTAATTTAATTTTTTTTTCTCTAAGATTAGTTAAAGAAATCAGATGGTGTACTTTTTTTAGCTCTCAAAACAATTTAAGAAGATTTGTTTACTAAATTTATTTCGAATTATGTTGATTTTTAATAATTTTTCAATTTAAGCTCTAAGTTACATGTTTAATACTATTTTTAACATAAAGCTCCCATACAAAAATTATTAACTTATAATACACTCAATCTTTATAATTCGAAGAAACTTTTACTACAAGAGCAAGTTTGTGCAATCCAGTGGTGCGTTTTATTTATTAATTGATTTCTTAATTTATAATTTTTAACAATTGTTATTTTTTTTTTTGTAATTTAGTACAGTGTTAAAATTTATAAAGTTCTGTTAAATTTCTAATCCCAATTGTAAATTTTTGTAGTAAAATTTTAAAATTATGTATAAATTTAAATTGTAATTTTCTACAAATTGTGAATTTTAAAAGATTAAATTGTTAGTTTTTAATTTTTACATATAAATTGTAATTTTAAAAATTCAACAAAAAAGAGTTTCTATATAGTAAATCCTGTCTTTAAATCTCTATCGAATACTACATTTTTCACTTTGTGCGTTAAATTGTTTAATCTATAAATCCTCTATTTGATTAAAAATTCCTCTTGAACAAACACTGTTTAACCATTAAAGCATTAAATAATGTAGCTCGTATCTATGTATCTACATATTGAATCTCTCCATGTTATAAACATGCCTGTTGCAGTTATTAAAATGTGCGATAATCAATTTCTCAGAATATATTTTTATTTTAACTTGCACAAGGAATTTGGTTTTTTAATTTATTAATTTATCAATCTGAATATGTCATTAAATTGATAATAATCCAAATGCAAAACATAACAACCTGACAAAACAATTTTCCATCGGACCTGCTGTGTGCGCGCATTGCTCGCGTGTTTACAAATCATAAGTTGCATGTCGTTCACTGGGGCGTATACGCACTATTTTTCGCTACACTGCTGATTTGATTTCATCGTTGTTGCTACTGCGTCAGCATTATGCAATAATACCACTGATCTGCTCTACATTAAATAAACCTCAAGCTCTTCTGCTAAAAGTGGTGATTTTGTCTTAAACATCAATTGAAATTCTGACCTGATACGACCGTTAGTTTAGTTATGAGGTAAGTATCGAATTTTCGATGTCGTAATGATGTACATAGTTTGGGCATTTCTGTTGAGACAATTAGCGATTCTATGCTAAACAAAAAAGCTTTGTCCACAGAAAGTCAAACACAACAGTGTGTTACGGTTCAGTTCGCATTATGTGAAGCCCCGAAAAATAATGAATTATGCAGGGGGCGGTCTTGAACTGTTTTTTTTTTTTCAATACACTTTCTCAATTTCTTTGTATTCTAAGGCGCACCAAGTTTTAACCGATCGTCCGACTTGATGAGAGTAGCATGATCAGAATTTAATTACAAAACAATTTGAGGAATGGAAAAAATGTTTTTGCGATATGACCATTGTACACGCGGGCGCGGTGCTGGGAAAAGTGGTTGCTCATTGCGGTTGCATGCAATGATTTTGTTAACATACACACACCTTGTTGCTTGTTGGTTTTCCGATGACAAACGGACTGATGAACGGAACGGACAAATGCAACACCAGAAGCAGATTAGTTCCCATCGAGCCGGTTATGCGAACGTACCAACAATCGGACAACTATTCGACGAGCTAACGAAAGATCTATCAGGTGTATGGTATTTTGTTGGTAGATTCAAATTGTGGCGGGATATAATTGTGATTTAAAGCAAATGTTTGTCTTCGTTTCTGAATCATTTGGTAATTTGACGGATTGCTAATTGAAAGAATAAATAAAGTGAAGTGTTTGTAAATTAAGTGGATACGAGTAAAACGATTTGTTTTATTATAGTGCTGTTTAGAGAATTGCCGCTTGGTGGGCAATATATCGCGATATTGCGTACTTTGTTCTTGTTTAAAGCAGATCGATTTGAAAGCGGATCTTTTGTTGAAGTAATTTAAGAGTGAGTTTTGTTTTGTTAAATTAAAAACTAGATTTATAGAGAAATTGCAAATGACTGGGGATATTATTATAAGAGCCAAAAAAAGTCATTTTACTCTAAGCTTTGTTCAAATTCTACAAAATTTTTTTAGTTATTTATTTTTAGTCATTTCAATGAAAGTGATAAATTATTATTTATAAATTTTAATATTTAAAATTCTCAAGTTTTTAAGCTTTTTTCTGTATTTGGGATAGAATGGCAATCTTATAAGCAACTGAAATTTTATGAACACGACGCATAACCCAAAATGAAATACGAATTTAAAAACATGAATTTATAATTAATAATTGCAGCAAATTATAAATAGAAATAATTATATCTTGTTATTCACAATTGTCCAAGGATTCTTGCTAACCCTTGTTACTCATTTTATTTTGTAATGATAAAATTTTTAATAAAACAGAATTTGTTTCATTTTTCTAATAATAGTGATAACAAAAAACATAACAGGGTTTAACAAATCAATTTGAGTTATCAAAATTTTAAAAACAAAATAGACATGTTTCATTAGATCTTAATTTGCGATAAGATATACGATTTGTATGAATTCTGCGTTTTCTTGAAATAATTGTTCACGCTAATTTCTTAAAACATGAAAACCGCTTCACTTTTAAGTATTTTACTAATTGCGAAGTAGTGCTACATGCAGAACATACATATCCAGGAAGTCAAATATGACCAAATAGATTTATTACCAATGTTTAGACTATCGTAGAAAACCCCTTTTAAGCCTTTAACAGGCTTTTAAATCTTTAAATCTTTGTTCCATACAATATACATAAGTCATTTAAAAATTTTAAAGTTTAACAAATGATTTTAAATTTAACATAAGAGCTAACTGTCGAAGGAAATAATAATTTAATTTAATTTTTGAATAAGTATACTTACTAACTGAGGTTTAATTGGGCCATGAATGAATTATACTTTGGGTTTTATATTGCACTGCGACCTCAAGATCTATTGTGCCCGCATTTAGAGCCAGATGAGGTTGCTCATTTACGAAGAAGAGAATTAACAAAAACAAAAGAAAATTATTTTTGTTATTGTTTTAGTGGTTAGTTGCTCGTTTACAGCTCTTTCTCCAAATTTATTTCTTTGAGAAACTTAAGTATTTGGAGTATTTTTAAAGAGGCTATTTCACTCTCCTCTATCTGGTGGCGACCCAGATATCTATGTCTTTGTTGCACAATTGCTTCACAACTACCTAACATGTGGTCCGGTGTCTTTTCCTCGGTGTTGCAGAATCTGCATGTGGTACTGCTTACTAAGCCAAGAATCCTGAGATGTCTCTTTAGCTTGCAGTGGCCGGTTAGTAACTATTCTAAGGTTGTTTCTACTTAAGCTAATACAGGAAATGAAACGTTCTTGGTTGTATTTCCCAAGTAGTAGTTTTGCCTACTTAGACATTTCTTTCCAGATTTGTAGTCTTTTGGCCTCCTCTTGTTTTTTGATTTTATTTTTAATCACGTTTTCTCCTATTCCGCAATAGGGCTCTAGACCCAGAAGGGGTGTTATTGCACCCATTTTTGCTAAGGAGTCTGCCTCTTCATTGCCTTGGACACCAACATGGCCTGGTCACCAATGGAGTGTTATACATTGTTGTTTTTGCCCAGTTCGTTTAGACTGCACACACAGTCCCATACCAGTAACCAGTTTAGAACTAATGGTGTATGAGCTAAGTGCTTTAAGTGCATCCTGGTTGTCTGAGATAATGGCAATATTTTGGTTACGGTAGTTCCTTTCCAGATTTTGTTTTGCACATTTTCCTATGGCATTGACTTGGAAAATGCTAGAAGACTGCCCCATATCGGTAAGGAAAGTTTGGTTCTTGACCCAAAGATTCCTGCGCCAGTTCTCAATCCATCAGTGTACCACTTGATGGCATTATAGTTTGAGTGTATAGTTGACTGATTCCCCTACCCACTCTTTTTTGCAACTTAACTCCGTTTGGGCCATACAAAGTTTTAATAAAACTTGTAGTATAGAGTTAAATTTTTTTACTACACAATTTTGTATTTTATATTAATTGATTAAAAGGCAAAAAAAATAACTTTTTATAGTTAAATTTAATTTTGATTCATCAATATACTTCAAATATCGAATGCATTTTGGGTAGACAAGCATGCTCATCCTCGGGGTTTTACACCAAATGCATTCAAGATTAAAATATTATTTTGAGGGAAATAAAATAATATTTTTCTATAAAAAGTTATTTTTTGATCTTTATAAGAAAATCGTGGTGATAAAAATGTAAACCCATAGTATTTATTTAATCGCCTTAGTAATTCCTTCCATGTTAAATTTTTTAAATTAAATTTTTATGTGATACAAATTTTTGCTTAGATAATCTAAAATGGGTAGCTGCCATACAACGATTTCGGTTATTTTTCAAATTTTCTAAAAATGGTTCTTTTAAGAAGATTTTAACAAAACTTCATAGCTCAAATGACTTAAGTGATTGTAAGAATACAGCGTCTTAGGCTTTCTCCAAATAAAATCTCACTACGCGAATAGGATTTTGGTATTTTTTGTAACTGCCTTATTTGTGAGTATCTACTCTACACAGTTATTTAATAGATTTACTGATTTTTTTTATATATTTTTCGAATTTAGCGCTTTTAAATATTTCATCAAAATTGCATTTAAAAATGTTTCAAATAATTTTGTTTTTAATCAAACGAAAATTAAAAAATTTAATTTGTTAGTACTTTTGACTGTTTTTGTAAAATGTTTTCATCAAAATATATTTCTATTGTTGCGTAATACAAGAACACGTTCGTATGGGTATATTATTAAACTATTTGGTGTCAATATTTAGCTCAGTAGCTAAAACACGGCTATTATAATCTCAAAGACAAATGAAGGGTCCTGGGGATGAACTGCAAATATTCCCTTAAATTCATTAAAACAAAACAATAAGTTTACTGTCAAAAATTGATTGATTACGTTATTATTAGCGAGCTCCAATTGTTAGCACGACTTTTTCGGCCTAATTTTCCAGTTTTTATTTCCATAGTATGCTTATCTGGTTCAATACAAACCCAAAAATCCAATTTGTATGATGTTTAGCCGAGTTTTCACGATTTTCTGACTTTGTTCTAACTTTCGTTCGAATTTTTCAATTTTCGGCTCCGTTGTATGTTAATCTGGCTCAATAAAAATCCAACGAAAAATCCGCAACCGAATCGGATGATATTGAGCCGAGATTATGCGCGTACGAACACAATTTCACTTCAGAAATTTTAAAATAAAAAAAGGTTTTCACGATTTTCCCAATTTTTCGGTCGTATTTTCAAATTTTCGGTCGAATTTTTAAATATTCGGCTACGTCGTGTGTTAATCTGATTCAATTAAAATCCACCAAAAAAATTATAAACGGTAAGAGCACAAATAGAACACAAAATTCTCGAACACAATTTCTACTGCCTTGAAAAGGTTGCAGAAATAGTTTCATTATCAACGAATCAACGATCAAAGAATCCTAAAAAATTCTTCCTCAGTTTTTGACAGCAAAACTGAGGAATTTTGATGAGGAATTGTTTTTATATTTCTGAGAATATAGAGTCCTCTGAAATCTCTGAAATATAAACTAGCCAATAGTCTGTATCATTGTAAAAACAATTTTCAAAGCTGCATTTGAATAGACAAATAGCAGGTGTGTATGTATATTTTAGCATTGATTTGGTTTTCTCGTGATTTACAAGAATAATATCATAAAGCAATTTAAAAACTTGTCACCAAATGTCATGTTTACATCAATATGTCTCAAAGTTTATTACAAGTTTGATACAATTAATGTCTCATGTTTGGGCTTTGTCAACTTTAATAAAAGGAAATTATTTATAAAAGCAGCTAGGTATTAAAATACTTTGACATCACGCCAAGTATGTAAGTTCAAGAACTCATGTTATACAGCACGTTTATTGTCTACAAAAAATTACAAGAGTTGCACCTTTTTCTGCTTATATAGTAGGATACAAAATTATAAATTATAATTAATAAGGTTTTAATATGAACTGTGTTCTCAAGAAATATTTTTTGCATTAAATAATAATTCACTTGAGTTGACAATGATTAAAACTTTCAGAGTTCCTTCCTTACATGGAATAAATAAAATCAAAAAAATATATAACAAAGCCTTTAGGCTTCATGTTTTGTTGAAAAAAAAAACAGTTGAATCATTATTCCTGTAGAAACTTAAAGAAATCGTTAAAGCTCAGACAGTAAATCTTAAGAAATAAATTTAGCTTGCGGAACTTTTGATCACATTAGTCACTAATTTTCTGTAAATTCCTTTTTTATGGTCAAGACAATTAAACTTTATCCACTTTAACTCACAAAATAAACACGAAACTCACATTTACTTAAGAAAAAGGAAATAAAATTCTAATTGATCTTGAAAATAATTATACGACTGCAATCTTGTTATATTAAAGTCGTCGTGGTTCAAGGTTTTGTTTTCGGGGATGCCCTGATGAGAACCCTACTTGGCTTCCTTTTGTTATAAGTTAAATGTCGGTATCTGTCAAAATTAATTTGTTTTCTTAACACAAAAACTCCACATGAGTTAAAGTTGATGCACGCGAAGAGGTGGGGGTTTGTCCACATAAATATTATTTACACCCGATATAAAATCAGGAATTTCATATTGGTAATACTTTATGTCCTATTCATGCTTGTTTTGCATGGCATCTTACTTAAGATGGCAGCAACTTTTAGGCATATACCTAGCCACTTATGTTATGATTTAGTTGTTTGTTGGAATTGAGTTTTCGTGATTTGTCTAAGCAAAGGTTGGGGTTGGTCACGTTTTGGTAGAAATAAATTCTGGCAGCGCATAGAGCAAGGCGGGCAACTTTGTCCACCATCATGGGAGTAGTTGCTGTTAACTGATTGAAAGTTTGTCATAATATTTTGATGCAAATATTTAAACTCTCAACTTTTCAAAAGTATTTGTCAATGAGTCGCACTCACTTTTTTTTTTGGTGACTAAGCTGAACAAAAATGGTGACTCCATGATGATTAAAAGGTCAAAATATACTTCAAGTCTTCTTATTAAAACTGAATTTTATTCAGGATCTTGATAAATCTGAAAGATGGTTCATTCATCTTTTTCGATGACAACATGTTATAATACACTTTAGTCACGTATATTTTAACTCAAAAAAAAAAAAAGTTTAAGTGCGGCAATCAATAATATTTTGTATATTTTTATATGTAAACACTCGAAAAAAGTACTTTGATGCATACATTTCAACGCAAATGAGAATTTAAAAATTTCATTTATTCAAATTTGTTCTTAAGAGGGAATATTGGTTTTGTCTACAAAAATAATTTCGCATTGAAAAATTGTATAAATTTCTCAAAACTTAGTGTTTTGCAGTCTTCGGTCTGCCTAATGGTTAAAAATTCTTCACAATAAAATAAACAGAGAATAGAAGATTTTTATTAATATGTGTATGCACACATATTTCCAATAATTTATACACTGAGAGGCTGTTTCATAATTTCTAAGTACGAACCCAAACGCAAAACAGTTGGACTACCTATGATAAAAAAAAATCTGCTGATTCTTAAATTCCATCGGAAATAAACTCAATATTTTGGTATTCTCAATAAGAAATATTTATTTTGAATAGAAATAAGTAACAAAAACAAAATAAATTACGATATAGAGCAGTCTTACAAAATGAAATAACGATTGATACATTTTTTTAAGCGAAAAATAGTTGGCCTATGGGTCTTAATTTTTATTTTACCATGGTGTTACGTCGCATTTGGCCTTGATCATTGCATTGTATCAACTAATTGTTGATATTCTTCGGCACCAAAAGATTCCCAAATATTTATGATTCTTGCTTCATTTTATGCGAGACAGTTTCAATTGGTGAAAGGTCAGAGCTGCCGGAAG
Organism: Epistrophella euchroma; assembly: GCA_947049315.1. Lineage (NCBI taxonomy): Eukaryota > Metazoa > Arthropoda > Insecta > Diptera > Syrphidae > Epistrophella > Epistrophella euchroma. The sequence continues at coordinate 102,766,335 of OX346247.1, read as the reverse complement.
GCAAGTCCAGTAAAGGAATTGCTTCAGCAGATAACCACGCCATTGTAGATCTTGCTGTATGGCAAGAAGCACCATCCTGTTGGAAAATATAGTCTCCATCACTTGTAAATGGAATTGTCAATGCTGCGAAGTACCGGAATATTCTGGAAAATGAGTTTCTCTTCTCCCATCAATACCACGACTTCAAGGTATTGATGGGAGAAGAGAAACTCATTTTCCAGAATATTCCGCTACTTCACAGCATTGACAATTCCATTTAAAAAATGTTAATTGCCCGAACCCCGTCCAGACATGCATCCCCATATCATTAGAGATGCTGGTAACTTGACCGTTTTTTTAAGACAATCTTTGTGAAAAGCTTCTTTTGAATTTCTAATGACGCGTTTTCGTTCGTCGCCCACGCAAATTTCAAACCTGGACTCATCACTCCAAATAACGGACCGCCATTGACTTAAAATCCAGTTTTTACGTTGTTTGGCCCACTATAGTCGCCTTTTCTTTTGTTTAGGTGTTAAAAGAGGTTTTTCTTTGGCCTATGTTTTAAACGAATTAAAATAGCTCTAATTTAAATAAGTCTAAAACAAACCTTGTAATATTTGTATCCAATTTTTTTCATTGTCCGCTTACATGTGTCGACTGAAACACTTTTTTGGATTCTTTCTCTCCATTGAACAGGTATTGCATAATGCAGCGGCAATTTGACGTCGATTTTCTTTTATTATTTTCTTTAAAACTCGGCAATCTCAAGGTTTTGCAATTGGTAGGCGTCCCGTTTTTTACCAACCTCCTTATTTCCGCTATTTTTGAACTTTGAGATAATGTTTCGAAGTAACGAGCGAGGTAAATTAAATTGTTTTGCGATTTTATAGCTCGATATTCGCGTTTCGAAGGCTTTAATTATAAATTCCTTAAGGTCTCGTGATAATGCAACGTCACGTACCATGGTTGACATTAAACTGTTACTGGCTTGTATAAAACAAGAGGTTAATAAACAACAAAACAAGTGCATGTCATTTTTTTGATAACGGTTAACTGAAAATCTATTTAAATCATCATAGCCCAACTTATTTGCATCCCAGAGAGAGTAGTCCAACTATTATGCTCTCACCTTTGTTTAAGAGAAATGCAAACTGAAACCATCATATTCATATGTGCTTTCTCATTTTTTAGTTCTGTTTGATCTAATTTACTTATTAAATGTAATTTTTTACATTGACAAAGAAAAATTTAAGCAACAACTGCTTGGGACCAGAAAATTTAGGTAAAAAGGGTTAATTTGTTAATTGATGAGTAGGCCAACTATTTGGCGTTTGGGTCGTATAGTAATTGTTCTGGTCCAGAGGAGAAAAGATCACAATTGCCTTTGACCCAACTGAATATAGCTTATTATAAGTCTACAAATTATTTTGTTTTGGATTGGGGAATTATGACCTTGGTCCGAAATTGTGCGTCGAGTAATTTATCAGCAATCGGGAAGTAGGCACTGAATATCTTTAGGTCATTATAGAAAGTTCCTTAAAACGTGACCCTATCAGTCAATTTCAATTTTCTATTTAAAAAAAAGTCGGATGGCTATCCAATCCAGTTAATATTAATCGAGAAGTTAGTTTAAAATCGATTAAAAAATTTATACAGAAATGAAAAAAATAAATTTTAAATTTCCCAAATAGTTCTGTCACAATTATTATTAAGAGTTTTAAAATCAATTGCTAAAAAACGAGAAAATAATTTATTATTATTAATCTAACATGATTTTAAAATTAACTAAAAATTGTAAAATAAGATCTCCTATTCAATTAAAAGAAAATATGGATCGTGCATGCCTGTCCCTATATTTCTTACTTGTATATCTATTGCATGCGCTCTTTCGTTTTAATTATGTAGGACTAACGGCCAATTTCTTGACAAAGTTCTAACCCCTAGCTCGGTTTATCGAAAAATTAGAACTTGATTGAGTTCTAACTAATTTCTTAACCGATTTCTAAAATGTTAGAACTTCGATTTAGATATATTTAGATAAATTTAGACCCTCAAAACTAAGTTCCAAACCCAGAGTTACTGAATCGAGTTTTAAATTGATTTTAGAACTTTGTGAAGAAATTGGCCGTAAAAGAAATTATTTTATACTTATTAGTTCATTTTAAAAACGTTTTTAAAAATTTTATTTTATGGAATTCGTTATTTTTTATTAATTTGAATAAAATATATTAATTTAAATTGAAATTAATCTAAATTTGATTTTAAGATATTTTTTGTTATCAAAAACAAATTTTTTTCATTTAAATAAATAAATTTCTGCAAGTGTAGGTATGTATAGGATTGAAGGTACCATATATCATCGTTAAATATTCATCATGATTCATGAATGACATTCCACTGGCATCTCTCTCCGTGGAAAAGTCAAAGATCGTATTATTTTTCATCATTTTTCAATTTTCAAGCTGGTCTAGCTGACGTCAAAGTTATCAACTCGACAGTAGTTTGACATTTTCTGAATGAAGCAAACCTGACTTAAGTTATTTAACTCACGTTTCTTTCTAATGAAAGTGAATACCTAGTGCAATCTGCCGTTTTTTTTTGTCAACATTTTATTTTTATACCTACCACGTTTTTGTTCAATACATTACGTACACTACACATACATAACATAAGTATGCACCTAGAAATATAAATTTAATTCATCTGTCGTAGAAAGCTAATTATAAAATTGAACCGGACAAAAACTTTGATCCCAGGGGCAATTAATGACACATAACCATCCAGACTTTGGATACAAGATAATGTTAAAGTTAAATGAGATTTTTTATCTGTTAGTTTAAGTTGGGGTCAGAAGTAAACTGAAATTGTGTTTCTAATGTAGAGATACTGATGACCCGAAAAAGAAAGCTTAACCATTTTAAATAAAATGCAAGACGGGATCGCACAAACTTGCTTCCATGGTTAAAATTTATTGGAATTTTTAAGATTGATTATTATAAGGAAAAAAGCATCAAACACGTTTTTTTTAAATTGCTAAAACAAGTACTTAAAATGTTTTAATCTCAAAATGAAGAACTCCGTCTGAATTTCTTAAAAAATAAATGAGTTTTGTTTAAAAATAAGCGAATATTTTCAAGAAAAATATCGGTGACGTGAAATAAACCCGAATAAAGTAAAGTCAAAAATAAAAAAAAGCTTTATTTTGACTTACTTTATTTCGCTTAAGAAATCGAAATAGGCTAAGGAAGCGCGCACAGTATTGCGAAAAGCGATGCGAGAACGTTTGAGTGCAATAAAAATGTTTCCTTTAGAATAAATCAAAACAGACAAAAATAAACAACAAATTGAAATCCCACTTTGTCGCAAGAAATATAGCTTCACTGTGTTTAGCTTCATAAGAATAAACCTACATATGTGAACACATTTCTCGCACTCGCAACGCTTCTCGCATCGCATCGCTTCTCGCATCGCATCGCTTCTCGAACTATTAAGTTGGGTTTATTTCGTTTTCGCACCCTTGTTCAAGAAAACTGTTGACATTGGCACTTCACTGGCGACTCAACTGAACCCACCCTTAGCAGGGCAGCGTAGTTAAATGAGCGATACAGATGACTGAAAAAGGGATATAAGATACTTGGACTCGCAAAGCGCCAGGTATAGGCACTTTTGTTGATGAAAACTGTTGGCAAATGTCCAGAAAAAAAAAACTTCGAACTTTTACCAATATTGCTGAAAAATTTCAATTTCAACCGCGGTAAAATCTAGAATTTCTACTTTTCGGAGTTTTACAGAGATGGTAATATACTTTTATGGATTTTTGTCTTAATTTCAGAATGCATGTTATTTGCTTTACAAAGGTGCTGATATAATGCAAAATGTTTGGTTTTCTTTCCAAAATTTTGCTAACTTTTGTTTTGGACATAGAAATAAAAACAATTTGGCCTTTTTTCCAATTAGATCAAACTTGATATTTTCGGCCTTATTACGTTGGGCCTTATTTCATGTGACCAAAAAATTCCATGTTAGGGTTTTTAAATTTTTCTGGAAGAAAGTCATTATGTTTTATTTTTGAGAATTGTTTAGGTCCATTTGGTGAGACGAAACTTTAGTTCAACATAAGAGCTTATGTGACAGTTAACGCTGAGGAAAAAGTAGAATAAAAGTTGAACATAATTATTTAAGGCCCGTTTGCTCAAACATTATTTTTAGCGTAGATTTTTACATGCGCTTTTATGTTGAACTTAAGCTCCGTTTCAGTAAATAATCCTTAGAAACATAGTTGGTTCTAGTGCTCGCATGCTCTAGGCTAGATACTTAATTTCAAAAAAGACAACTTAAATGCAAACCTTTTTTTTTTTTTAAACTGTAGGTCCCCTCCATTCCTGCAGACACGCACACAGGAATGGTTGAGAGTTGTAAGTCACTAGGCCCTGGTTTTTCATGAGCCGTTTGTGGCACCAAATTTATTTTAACTGAAAGTTGAATGAAAATTTGAATTTCTAATAATCTGTTAAAATATCAAGACCATACAATAAATAGCTCATTAAGTTCTAAATATTGTAAAGTAGAGTCTTGTGTTTTTCCACAAAATTGCAATGTTAGCTTAATTTTTTTTTCTACCGAACAGATGATATAATCTGATTTTTCCAGCAAAAAATATTGAATTTTTCTGGTTGGAACCAAGTACACTTAGCTACATGTGCATCAACTTAGCAGGTCACTTTTTCCGTTGCAAATTAAAAAGTATATAGTAATTAGTTGCTAGTTAATTGACAATTAGTTATTAAAAAAAAAAAGTGGCTATATATTGAGAACAACTTAATTGCTTATTAGTTACGCAAAAAATCAAATTAATTGTTCTGTTGGTTTGCGAAACATGGGGTGTCCTGCTAAGTTGACGTCAACTTAGCAAATCAAATTTCTCAAAACTATAATATAAATGGTTCAGAAGTGGATATATAATGAAAACTTATTACTAATTAGTTGCTTGAAAAAAATTTATTGCTATTTTGATTTGCGAGAAAATGAGTGTCCTGCTAAGTTGACGTCAACTTAGCAGGACAACTTTTTCAAAACTATATATAAACGGTCCGGGAGTGGATATATATTGAGAACTACTTAGTTGCTAATTAGTTACGCAAAAAAAAAAAAAAAAAATTAATTGTTTTGTTGGTTTGCGAGAAAATCGATGTCCTCATATGATGGCGTCATCCGTATTTATTCGAAAACGAAAAAAGTGATTCAATCTTTTTTTATATTTACGCAAAATTAGCAATTAAGTAGTTCTCAATATATATCCACTCCCGGTCCGTTATCTATAGTTTTGAGAAAGTTGAAATGCTAAGTTTACGTCAACTTATTATTATATATACTTTTTTATCTGCAACGGAAAAAGTGACCTGCTAAGTTGATACACATCTTAACTACATCACTTAACTACAGCAGCCCAAAACTTCATTAAAAGCAATCAGGTATAGAGGTACCAGTTCAAGAATACAAGTTGGTTTTTGTAACTCATAGGTATTTAAATAACAATGTATAGAATTCTGATTTTTAAATAATACGCTATAATTTTTGATTGCTCATATTTTGCTGAGGAAAAAATTGTATCGAGAAAAAAAAAAACAAATTCTAAAAAAAATAAGCATCTGAGTTGATGCCTTTCCGTGATGTTTAACTTTGAAACCATAATGCAGGATTTTGCAAAAAAAAAGCGTAGGAGTTTTAGTAGTTTCCAATTTCTTTATTTTATTTTTTTTTAAACTCTCTTTCAAATATTGCAAAAGGACGAAATTGAGAGCGGTTTAATCCGGAGAACGCAGTGGATACTTAAATTTTTGTCTGTTAATATTTTTTGTCGGATAGAAATCGCCAAATCGAACCGCTGCTGGCGCTGCTGAAAATGAAAATCTGCTGTATATCTGCTGATTTTCCGTGCTCGCTGAATATTTTCTTCAGTGCGAGCTGTGCAATATGTGAACTTCCAGTTCAACGAAAGTCAAAGACACCGCATTCTTGTCTAAAAGGAGCAATCAGACGGATTATCCTTGATTCCTACAATTGAAAAAATGACGATATCTTCATTGCAGAGCTTAATTATTATTGAAATTGCTTTCCAAAAAAAAAAAAAAAAAAATTCCATGGTTTCTGACAAAAATAAAATATAAATACCTTAAAAAATGTACAGATTATCATTTTGTTTGTTTTTCCCCACCATGTGTTTTTAAATCATTGGTATATTTTTCTCATCTCTTAAGCTGGTCATAAACGATCGATCCAATTGGCTCGGTTTAAATTAGATTCGTGAATTTATAACTTGTTGAAAAACCAAATCACACGATGTCCAGTATAAAATAAATTTTAATAAGTTGCATACAATTGTTATTTTAATCATTTTTAATTAAGACTTACAACAGTGGGTTAGAAATTAAAATTAATTGTTTCTGTTGAACTTTTTGATGTGAAGATTTAAATTTTCATGCAAGCTCAAGGAAATCATATATCTTATCAATAATTAAATTGATTTATTGTAGTCACATAATAATTTTTTAATTTTTCTTAAAATTTAGTTATACAAAATTTTATTTTGCAGTTTGTATAGCAAAATGTTCACTATTATATGTAAGCCTCTTTCAATTCATTCCATACTACACTAAAATATATAGTTTTTTCTTGCAATGCATGTGAGATAAATTGTAGGACGGTCTCTTTGTAAAAATTTATTGTTGCATTCCCTAGAGAACTGGGCTAGTGGAATACAATTGTGGCTGTCGTGTAGACAAGCCTGGATTAAGATACAGATTTGAATGTCATAAATTTTGCACTGTATAGTAAGACACACATCAAACTGAATGGTGTAGAGATAAGGAACTAAGATGGGCGCTGAAAATGAATGCCTGATATGTAAAAAAAATATATATCGCCAAGTAAAACTGTGAAACTATAAAGCCTGTTCTCACCTATAAATGCAAACAATAAAAAATGTTTCACAAGTTTCTCTACTGAGAACTTGCTTTTACTCGTAATTAAAGTTTATTGTGTGTGTCTTATAGCAGTGGCGTGCAATTCAATTTCGCGTGCAAATTTGTTTGGTGAGAATTTTCAAGGGCTTTATAACTTAAACACGAAATGTGTATGATAGCCATACAATTGAAAGATTAAGAAGATTTATGTTGACACCTTTGCTCTTGATATCACTTTTAATGATATGGATATTACTTTGAAACATAAGGGGTATTCATGCAAAATCGTATATGCCCCGTAAATCTCGTATTCTGCATGAGTTTACGACCTCGTAAATCAAATGTCAAAATTTGTATGAGAATTATATACGCAGGGTAGATAAGTTTGCGCGATGATTTTGCTGCGCAAACGAGATAAATTTACGCGAGTTAAAAATCAAGGAACTAATATTGAGAGTTTATGCTTTATACGCAAATTGCTTTATAGGTGCTTTATAGGAGGTTTATAGGAGATTTACGGGGCACATACGATTTTTAATGAATACCCCTATAGTTAAAAAAAAAAAAAGTTTTCTGTGACAAAATTAAAATTTTGGGCCTTTCAATTTCCGATGGAATATGAAAAATGGCCTTCAGTAATATGTTTATGTATGTAGCAGAAAAAACTAAAATGAATTCTTCAATAATTTCAATTCCAGAGAAGAAAAAGAAGAATTTACTAATTTCACAATTAATCCAACGAACGACTTTTAAAAGTATGTGTGTGTTCAGAGTGCACTCCTTAATAAAATTCGGAGGGAAAAAACACTCCTAAATCATCAGTCTGAACAGCAAATTTTTTTTTTTTTTTATAATTTGCGCGCACACAAGGGGTTTCTCGGTACCCTTAATATGTCAGAGACACAGTGCGAGCATTAGGGCATTAGGTATGGAGGAGGGGATTTAAAAGGAGATGTCGGTGTACATTGATCTTGAATTTCTGAATATCACAATGAGAGGGAAAATAAGAGCTTGGAAGAGCATTCCACATTCGCGTAGTACGGCTAAAGAACGAATCTATGTATTTGACAAGGGTAAACTGATGGGCATTCCTCGAAGCGCGAGTATTACGGTTGAATTGTTTTAGGGGAGGAATGCAACTGGCTATTTCACTAGAGCACTGTCCAAGAAATAACGATAAAAGAGAGAGAGACAGGAAACGTTACGACGGTGTTCGAGGGACGTAAATGAATCTATAATGTTCCTATCACCAATCACTTTGAAGGCACTTTTTTGAATACTGTCCAAAAGGCTTAAATAAATTGCTGGAGCACCAGCCCATAGATGGGAGTTATACTCAAGCTTTGGACGTATATAACTTTTATAGATAATAGCCAGATCAGAAGGGGAAAAAAATTTCTTGCATCTCCAAAGGAAACCTAGACATCTTGCGGAATTTTTGGCAACGTCGAGTATGTGATCGTTCCACAAGAGGTGATTTGTGATGTACATCCCGAGGATCGCAAGCTGTTTGGTTTCTTCGATGCAAGTGCCACTCATAGACAGTGGCAAGGGCGGTAAGTCTCGCTTTAACGATAGAAGACAGCATTGAGTTTTCGAAGCATTAAATTCTACGCGGTTTTTTATTCCCCATTGTACAATGCTGTATAAATCAGAATTTAACGAACTAATCATATTTTGCCGTTGCAGTTCCACATCCAAAGAGCAGGGATGTGAGTCTGGAAACGAATATGAAAAGCTAAGGGTACTATCGTCAGCGAAACAGTTTGTTGGATTCGAAGTTACAGACAGCAGATCATTAATAAAAATGAGAAAGAGGGTCGGGGACAAAACGGAGTCCTAGGGCACACCAGCATTTATGTTGCGGGTTTCAGACTTGAATCCGTCCAACACAACTTGTATAGAACGGTTCGAAAGAAAGTTTCTAATCCAACGAAGAAGGGATTCATCGATTCCGAAAGCACGCATTTTCGATAAGAGAGCAAGATGCCAAACTTTATCAAATGCCTTTGAAATATCAAGTGCAATAATCTTACTTTCTCTAAAACGATGTAAAGATTTGTTCCACTGTTCGGTGAGATAAGCCATCAGATCACCAGTGGACCTATTGCTGCGAAAGCCGTACTGCCGGTCATTAAGAAGCTTTCGGTCTTCGAGATATTTCTTAAGCTGATAATGTATCAGCGTTTCCATGACCTTGGAAAGAAGGGACGTAAGTGCAATCGGTCGGTAGTTAGAGGGTGAAGAAGATTCGCCTTTTTTGGGGATTGGCTGGGCAAATGCTGTTTTCCAACTGCTCGGAACAAGCCCAGAAGAATAGGATAGATGGAAAAGCTTACGCAGAAGTTTTGCCAGCGTGGAAGAACACCTCTTCAGAATGATGGCGGGGATACCATCCGGACCGGTGGATTTATGTGTATTGAGATCTTTCAGGACTCTCGCCACAGCACGAGTGCGAAAGTAGATTTGTCCCATTGAATCGTTTCTCAATAACTGGGGGAGTCATGACACTATTTGGCAGCGTAGAGTTTGCGGCGAACTGCCTAACAAATACGTTAGCTTTCTCCAGAGAGCTAACGAAAGGAGTGTCATTGACAACGAGCGTTGGAACCGAGGAAGACGATGTATTCCGAATGTTTTTTACAAATGACCAAAAATGGAAGGTTTTTGGAGTATTGGGAGTGTGAGAAAAGGTTGTTAGGAGTTATCAACGGAAAACGACATTATAGTCTCTTGTCTGTTGGGGTGGGTACATACGTTTTTAGGTAAAAATTAAGAATGATATTTAACACCCCTATAGAATATGTTATGTACATCTATTATTGGATTCCAAGACTCAAAAAGTTTGCGGTTAATTAACGTAAGGTATACTCAAGACTTTACACACAAGATGTAATTTAGTCAATTAGTTGTTGTTATTCGATGCCCAGATCTCTGTTGTACGTGACAATTCAGACGTGCAAAATTTCGTGCTGATTAATTATCACCAATAAACATTTTTTAAATAATTTTTCTGCTAAATATTTCATGTACCTAACTGCAATAGAATCTTTTTTTGCGAATGATTAATGTATCATTCCTCGCTTAAACTGGAAAATTTCAAAAATTTATTCAAGCACATACCTACCCCTTATATCCTTCATGGTAAATATATGAATAAAGTTACATAATATATTCATTGAATTTTTAGTTGCGACAGACCTAATCATTCTGCGCAAAACAATAACCAGCAAAAATGCTATATGAGTAAAAAAAAAAACTAAAAACAAATCTATAAAGTCGCAATAACATTTCCTACCGGGCCCATATTAGGATGAGTTCCCTCACATGCCAAGCTAAATTATTCTAGATGAATCTTTTTAAATAATATATGATTTTCCTGTGATCAATAGAACTATAGATCAAAGATACTCTGTGATATAATTTAAAGTGAGCGATGCTATCTATTTTTAAATTGTGACAATTTTCAATGTTACGTGAGAAATATTTTTCTATATTTGCATTTCAAATATAAATTCGAGGGAAAATCCCAGCTTGGAAAGTGTTTATTTTATTTTTTTTTCTGTAGGACTATTGTAACGGATGGTGATCGTATAATTGAAAATAATTTGTATGTATATGGTTTAAGTTAGAGATTTGCGTTGTTATTTTTGTCAATTTCATTAATAATTGTGATGAGGCATCGTCCGGCATGTAGGAATGTGGGGGTGGCAGATGAGAATTTCACAAATATAAATAGATCTCATGGATTTGTTTTTATTAAATGAATAATTTATTATGCAAGATTAGTTTTGTTTTTACTTCTGAAAATAAATAGGTATCTTGAAAAATTAAATTTTCTTTAACTGGTTCTTCTTAATTGCTTTTAAGCTCTAATAGACAATGAATAGTGTTCATACAGATAAATATTTAAGTACCATGAAATAAAGTCTAATGCAATAAAGTTAAAAACGATTTTGGGCTTTTTGCACTCAATTTTTAAAAAAAAATCAACCAAAATATGTATTTTAATTTGCTGGCAGGCCTGCTGCCGTATATTCGCCTGAATTTTTAATTTTTACACCTTAATTTTATCTCTTGAACAAAGTGCAGTGGGCAAAAGTTTTGGTGAAAAGAAGATCAATTTGGTGTGAAAATTAAAAATTCGCGCGAAAAAATTTTGTTTCCGTAGCGGTATAAAAATTTTCCAGACTCAAATGGAGCAATTGCTTTTATTTTGAGTACGGAAAATTCTTATTCTATGGTGTAGTTTCCCTGAACACAAGAGCTGAAATAACCAATTTTTGTTTATGAATAAGACAGTGAGTGTATTATAAATAAATATTTTTTTTTTATAGGAACCTTAAGTTTAAACTAGCATTAAACATGTAACTTAGAACTTAAATTGAAAAATTATTAAAAATCAACATAATTCGAAATCAATTTATTAAAAAAATCTTCTTGAATTGTTTTGAGAGCTAAAAAAAATAAGTCATCTGATTTCTTTCACTAATCTTAGTTTTGGAGAAAAAAAATTCAAAATCTTAGGAGCGGTTTTTTTTTAAATTAATTTTTTATATATAAAATTTTGTAAACATTTTTAAGAAAAAAAAAATGGTACACAATTTTTTAGTATTTATTTGTGTTAAATTAAAAATGTAATTTCGAAAAAAAATATCCACCCGTTTTTGAAATATCGAATTTTCAAAAATAAAATTTGAAATTTTTCTAAAAATCCAAAATTTGTTTCTTTGAAAATTTTCATATGCAGTATGATTTCAAATTTTGAGAAGCTTTTTAATCAAAATCATAGGAGTCGTTTTCGAGAAAATTTATATTTTCTGTAACGGTTTTTTAACATTTATATGGAAGGTACCGTTAATTTTGACTATAAGAAAAAAATTTGTTCAAAATATTTAAGATAATTAAAAAAAAACGCTCGGTTCCAAGTTTCGTAAAAATCAACCAAGTCGTTTTCGGAACATTTGGTTTTCAAAAAAAAACAAACAGTGAAACTTTTTTTAAAAATCCAAAAAAAAAGTTTTTTGCAAATTTTGGTATACAATACTATTTAAATTTTTCAGAAGATTCTCCATAAAAAAAATTAATAAAACCAACTTAACCAAACCAAAAATGGTTCTATGGGAGGTACCATTTAAAACCATTTATCGGAAATTTAGTTTTCACAAAAAGGTAGCATGTACCTACCTAATAAAATGTATTCATTTTTTTTTTTAAATCTGTCGAGCCATTTTTGAGAAAACTAAGTTTTTCCAAAAATGCTAAAAAAAAATTATATGGCAAGTACCGTAATTTTTTGGAGGAATGTTCCAAAAATACTTTATACCAAGTTTGATTAAAATCGGCCCATTGACTTAGTCTGTAGGCGAGTCCAGAGACAAACAGACAGACAGACCCACTTTTTTCGTCTTACCTATCATCGTTATGTCAAGCTTGATCAAAATCTCGATTTCAATTTTTTTTACGAATCTAAAACTTGCCATATCGTACCTATATACATATATCGCAAGTAAAAATAAATAGTAGGTAAAAAATTATGGAGAAGCTCTGGAGCGCGAGCGGTAGTACGCCAAAACTTCTTTTATGGCATATGACCGATTTCATAAAGCCCTTTTTACAATTAAAACGACTTTTAAATCTTCAAATAGTTTTTGTTCCATACAAAATATGTCATTTAAAAATTTAAAAGCTTTTTAAATATTTATGAAATTGAACATTAGATTATGAATAACAATACAACGCAAAGAACAGTCCGTTACAAGTTCATGTGATGTACATAGCTCTCATTTTGTACCTTGAAGGACCGAATTTTTGTGAGCCAATGGAAAAGTCTAAAATTTCTCTGAAAATCCAACGAAACTCAATTCATAAAACGAAAATTATTCATACATATTCCAAAAATCCATCAACACAAATTGCTCTATAAAATGTTATAAAACTAAACACAAAAAAGCAATTTAATTGCGGAAGATTTCCTGCCAGACAAAATAAAAAAAACAGTAGACTCTACGGTAAATACTATCAATAATTAACTATGCAGTCAGAGTCCATCGAAGGCACAAGAAAAAAAAAAAAGAAGTGAGCAATAAAAACCTCAACTAACACCACTGATGACAATAATTTGTCTTTTCCATCTGCACAAAGCTTACCCACTGACAGATTTAAACGCGCATGCAAAATCATGTCACGAAGAAATGATAAAAAAAAAGTTTAAAACAAATGCTTACACAACATCCCTGGTGTTCATGTGACATACCACAACGTCATTTATGATAATAATCAAATAAAATTATAAATGCCAGTGGCTCCGCCTTGTAGTGTCACCTGTGGAATAAGACTTCCTCTTGGCCCGAGGCTGTATAGAGATATCAGCCTTTTACTTATTTGGCAAGATTTTTGTTTTTTTAAAGTTTATATTGTTTTTTTTTTTTGCTTCTAATTTGTATTCTTCACTGGATTGGATATAGATACTGTGTGAATGTAATCTAGACTAAAACTTTTCCTTTCATTGCAGGTCTGCATTATGTAATCCAATCGCAACAACGGACAATCCACAATAAACGCGCCTAACTTTAACCCAGGACAAGAGTTTTGATATTGCCGCAGTCTTTCCTGATTATCTATTCAACAATTCTGTGATACAATAAACCAAAAGGTAAGAAGATCAGTGAGTGACATTCCTGGTTTTTATCGGTATTACAAAAAACTGTCATAATTTCTCCCATTTTCTTAAAATTTTTTATTTCATCGTTTAAATGTGCACCAATTCAGAATTTTGTGATCTCAGAGTTCTCACCAATCTAAGAAATCTAAAACGTTATTTGTCACTTTTGCTGTCAAAAATCCAAGACAAAAATTCTTTGGATTCACTTTTTGTAAAAAAAATATAGGGCTTTTAATTTTTTGGCGGGAAGAAATATTTTCAGGTTTCTTCCCCACCTAAGTCAAACTGACGGAAAATTTCAAAAACGTGAACTGAATTGGCTAGTTTATATTCCAGAGATTTCGGAGGTATCCGTATTCTCAGAAATATGAACACCTTTCCTCACAAAAATTCCTCAATTTTACTGTCAAAAACTGAGGGAGGTTTTTTTTGGATTCGTTGCTCAATTATTTTTTTATATCGCAGTAAATCAAATAATAAAGAAAGGAAAATAAACTGTTTTTGAGGAATCTTGTTTATATTTAATGCTACCGCTCTGTCAAAGTGACGGATGAAGATTAATCTGACAGTTTTAATTGGTGATTACCTGTAGATTGAAAAAATGACAGAACATCAGAATGGTATTAATTGGCTTTGGTTTAAAAACGTTATTAATGGATCAATATAGCGTTTGTCACGCAAGAAATGTGATCATTCATTTCAGATGATGTTTCAGTTCTAAGGAACAATGTCGAAATACAATATCTCTTTCAGACTTTTGTTTACATCAGCTCTCCAATACCATTCTTAAATTCAGCAAATGTATAAGTCGCAGATGTATTTCGATTTCGATTAGCGAGATAAAGCCCCCTGGGACACATGCCATGCGCAGTCCATTTTGAATGACATAATTGACAACGTAATTATATAGCTTTCGTTTAACAACTTGGTTTTGAAATATGCTGACAGGCTTTAAGATAAAGCAGGTTGCTCAGATTGTTCTTAGACATCGCATAAGTGAATGCGGAAATCTATATTCCATATAGCCCACGAACTACTTAAATTAACCTCCTACTTGCTTACCGATCCGGCAAAGAACTTAGCTAAATCTATATTATCTGACGAAGGAACGCATACATGGGGCATTTACAATAAGGCACTCATGTCGTGCACTATTGTAGCCACACCATAATGACTGCCAGCAGTTACTGCCGCACCACGCCGACCCGCCGCCGCGTCCCGTCACTGCAATCAGCGTGGAAAATATGTTTCGACAGTATTTTTTTTTTTTGTTCAATAAATTCTCGGATCGTGTTGTTGTCTAATTATTCCAAATAGTAAGCGGGGAGGTGCAGTCCCGGAGGAATTTATCGTGCAAAAAAAAAACTCTTTTCGGTACCAAATATAATACCCGCATGCTATACGTGGCGACACTTTATGGCATGTCTTGGAGTAAATTTTGTACCAAACAAAAATAATTTTAGTTTTAGGGTACTAAAGCTTAATGCTGTTTGGCAGTTTGTTGATTATGGCCAATTGATAGTGGGTATTTGTATGAAGTGGTGGCTTTTATGTTATGGGAACACATGTTGTGCAGTCTCTCTCTAAAGC
The DNA here is from genome assembly GCA_947049315.1 of Epistrophella euchroma. Taxonomy (NCBI): domain Eukaryota; kingdom Metazoa; phylum Arthropoda; class Insecta; order Diptera; family Syrphidae; genus Epistrophella; species Epistrophella euchroma. The sequence continues at coordinate 102,751,140 of OX346247.1, read as the reverse complement.
TTTCAACTGTATTTTTGAGGTGTTAATAGTTTATTTTTAATTTTTTTTTTTTTTATTAGTACTTTCCATATTGGAAAATGTTTTTTGTTTTGAGTCAAAAGTGTGACAAGGCTAATACAATTGGCACGTAAGGTGGGTTGGTGCCAATATCCATTAAAATTGATATTTGGAATGATGAAATAATTGGCCCGCTGAATTGAGATCAATTTATATACAGAACTAGCTGACCCGAAAGACGCTGTCCTGTCTTAGCTATGAATTCGAACTTTGAATCTTGTAATCTCTTGCATGTGGATATAAGGAGAGAGAGAGGTGAAAAAATCCTCTTTATTATTCTTTGCCTGTTTTTAGTTCCTATTTATAACATCACAGACCCTTTGAAATAAATAATAAAAAATAAGCATTAATGGGGGCACTGTGGCGTATACGTATTTTTTTATCATCATTTATTAGTTAGATTTAAAAATATGTATACCACAGCTTTACAGTTCATTTTATATAATAAGAGTTAATTCAGAGCTTGTTGTTTAAAAAAATTGAAATCGATTGCGAATTTTATCCTTTATTTCTTCCTTCCATTTATTCCTTACTGTCCCTTATTACTTCCGTCGGCACATATATTTTTTTGTCTTTTAATCACTGACGAAAAGGGCAAATTCATCGCACAATTTGTATATATTAAGCGTTTCCTAGTACCACACCTATATGAAGAACTACCATATTTTCAACATTAATAGAAACAAATAAGTTATACTTTTTTAAAAAGACTAATTAAATTATGAATGTCCCTTCCTATGCAAATCGGTTGATGTTCAGCCGAATTATGCACTTATAAACAAAAACTCGTAGTAGCCGTGGCGTGATGGTTAGTGCGATGGACTGTCATGCCAGAGGTTTAAGGTTCGATCCCCAGCCTCGCCACCTATTTATTTAAAAAGAAAAAAAAAAACGGCTACTGCCTCTTGCGAGGAATTGACAAATCCTCCAAGAGTATCTTATGTCACAGAAAAGTGCCGCTCGTTAGCCATTCGGATTCGGCAATAAACTGTAGGTCCCCTCCATTCCTGCAGACACGCACACAGGAATGGTTGAGAGTTGTAAGTCACTAGGCCCTAGTTCTTCATGAGCTGTTGTGCCATCAAATTTATTTTTTTATAAACAAAAACTCAATTCAGAAAGTATGGTGATTACGATTTACCGGCTTTTCCGGGCAAATTTTACAACTTTCGGCTTCGTAGTGTACTTACCTGTTTCAATACGAAACGAATTAACAAAAAAATACCTATATATAGGTACATATACAAAATAAATATTCAATTCAAAATACTTTCGTTGTGTTAAAATTTGAAAAAACAAAAAACAGCAATATTTTGTGTACAATTGGCCTTATAGTGAGAGTCTATTTGGAGTAAAACAATCAATACACATTTGAAATCAAATAGAAAAATATTAACGATAAGATTTTTAATATAACAAAAGCATAAATTAAGTCTATTTGAATAATCTATTTTTAATAGACTCTCGCAATAAGCTTATGTATTGATCCACTACGTATCAATCGCCAATGTAGAAACACCGTTCGAAAAAAAAAACAATTTTCCAATATTTATCTCCGTAGTGTGTTTATCTGGTTCAATACAAATCCCAAAAAAAATACCCATCCAATTTGGATGATCTATAGCCGAGTTATGCACGTACGAAAAAAAATAATTAAGAAAGTTGGAAATTTCAAGATGTTTTTACGATTTTTTGATTTTGCCGTTCGAATTTTCTAATTTTTGGTCAAATTTTCGGCTCCGTTGTGTGTTAATCTGGTTCAATACAAATCTAACAAAAAAATTCCCAACCAAATCGGATGATGTTAAGCCGTGTTATGCGCGTACGAACAAAATTTCATTTTAAGGTGTTTTTACGATTTTCCCACTTTTTAGGTCTAATTTTGTGATTTCCGATCAAATTTTCAAATTTTCGGCTCCGTTAAGTTTTAATCTGGTTCAATACAAATCCAACAAAAAAATCCCTACCCAAATGGGATGATGTTTATCCAAGCTATGCGCGTACGAACACAAAAAGGCATTCATTTTTATATATATGTATAGATTTTGTTCATTATGATTTTAAAAATGGCCTCTGGTACAAATATAATATAGACAGAAAGTTTAGTTTTAAAATTCTACAACAATTAAATTCGGATATGAAGAATAAAAGAAATTAATACTTTAAACAAAACAATAATCTTAAATAAAAGGATGTCTCAATAAGAGTGCACTATTTAAATTTTTGTGTATTTTGTCATGCATGTGGCAGCTCTGCAATTTGACAGCTGCCGCCTATAATTGTTCCGATTATTAAAAAGAGCTACACAAAGAGAAGAATGCGTCATTATTGTGAAAATCCATGGAAAAGTAACAATGATGGTGAGACTGCACATTCAATGCAACTGCATGAAATACCGCACTGTTATTGAGATAACCCTTTATATAAAAATATCTTGAACGCTTTGGCGCTAGAAATTTTTTTTTTGAAATTCACACGATATTTTTACTTGCATGTTAAATAATATTGTTTACCATTTATGGATATAAATCCTAAATTAAAAAACTTCTGCATACACGTGTACTTATAAAAATTAAAAAAATTGATTACCTAGGTGAAGATACTTAAGTCTAAAAAATTCTATCCGAAAAGGAACCTACCAGCTAATCTTTTCAAATGTTTACATAAGGTGTGATGTGTAATAAAGTGTACCATACAAAAATTTGAGGCTAGATTGCCTTAAATTATGTGTCTTTTATGACAAAACAGTTCTCCCAGGGTTATTTTGAACCCAAAACATTATACTTCTGTAATATTGTTTTATTTTAAAATTTACGATCATGTTGGACAAAAAACTTTGAACTCTTGACTTTTATCGTATTATGATGTTATTTTATTACTATATTTCAGAGGCAATTAAAAAAAGGTTAACTCGCAATTCATCAGTCAGTTAGGTGCATATGCATTAATTTATTTGATTTTCACAAAACAAATAAATAAACAGTATACAGGGTGTCCCGAAACTCAAAGTCAACCGGGTACGGAGTGATAGGGCAGGTTGTGCCCGTTCTGGGAAAAGTTAGAAAAAATAATCCATCTCGATTGGTTTAGTAATTATAGCAATATTAAGAAAAATATTGAAAATCGATACCCTAGCTCACATTTTACAGTGGTCACAAATTTTAAAATTTTGCGGTGTTTTTTTTTTTTACGTCATCCTTAATAACCATGCTATTGATCGCAATCACAAACCCGAGAATTAATATTGTCAGTTTTGTTAGAAAAATAAAGTTTGACAGAGTCATTGTTCAAAAAAAATTTTTAAGCTAACTTTGACACTTCATATTTAAAAAAAAATGTACTACAATGCCCTAGTTCTTCATGAGCTGTTGTGCTACCAAATTAATTTTTTTATTTATAGGGGTTGGAAAAAAGCCGCCATATTGAAACAGCTGCTCATTTTGTTTTCATATAATAGCTTGCCTGGATTTTATTTTGAAACAAAATGGCTAATAAAATCTGTTAGAGAATCAAAATACCTACAAAATGGGGTATTAATGATCTCTGGGACTTTTTTCATCTTTAAGTATTATCAAAGTTCACCTATGTCTGTAATAGGGTTGAATGGAATGTTTTGCTTTAAGACACCCCTACTGCCTCTCATGAGGAGGGTTGGTAAAATATCTTTATCAAAGATTATTTTTCAAAACTTTTTCGAAAATCAAATTGAGGGCGGATTCAATTACCCCTTCTTTTAGAAAAAATGTAGCCCAATATTCAGGCTTATTTTAAAGACTCCAACCTTGAAGATCCGATTACTAAGACAAAAGTTATAGCTCCGAAAGCGAACCATATTGCTCTATTTTGAATTATATTTGAACTGAAAAATAATGAAAAATAATTCAAAATCGAGTGATGTTTTGACTATAACTTTTGTTCTATTTATCGGATCTTCAAGGTTGAAGTCTTTAAATTAAGCCAGAATATCAGGCTACCTTTTTGTATAAAAAAGAGGGGTACAAAAATTTCGTACTAGAGAATGAGATCTCAGAGCCCTCAGCAATCTCAGCTACATGAACAGGATTTCTCAACAAAATTTTTCAATTTTCCTGTCAAAACTCTGAGGAAAAAAAAAAATTCGCTTGCTCAATTTTTGTCGTGGAGAAATCTCTGATATCTCTTTTTCCTGAATACGCCAACTGACTTAAAACAGTAGACTTTCTCAGCAATTTATTTTACTCTATTACTCAAAAATTGCTTAGCATAAGTATTTAAAGAAGTCGAAAGAATTTAGTTTTCAAGAATTCCAGTCGGATGATTAAAAAATTGAACCAATATTTTACAGAAGAATAATGCAGCAATTTAGAGCCAAGTTTAAAAAGCCTTGTCATTTTCAATGCATGGCAACGTAAACATTATCTCTCATACTATTAAAAAAAATTAATATTTTTCTACCGAAGCGAAGGTGTGTCTTTGGTAATTTCCAGAGAATAACCAACTACCTGGGATCGCTTGACATACATGTACTCTTAATGGCATTTCAATTTCCTTTGTTAAAATCGATTGTTTATTAATTTGAACCAATAAATAACCAAGAATCGATTTATCATTTAAAAAGAAATCATTTACACTACTGAATCGTAGAATAAAAGAATTCCTCTCAAGTAAAAAAAAAAAAACTAGTTCACACGATTGAATCGATACATAGAGTTCAAACAGGAAATATGATAGCTTCATTGATAGTTGGGTTGAGTTATTTCATATGCGGCAATTTCAGACTCAATTGGAGATCACCATGAATCGATCTGCTGTGCATAGATGAAAAGATAGATATAATACCTTGCCACTATACCATAGCCACCGGTTTTTGAATGACGCACGTAACGCAATAGTGAGATATATGTACATACTTCATAAAGTAAGTCATCGCCATGGTCTGGGAGTGTATAGCAAAGTTATGGGAATATGCCTCTTGGACTTGACAAGATCATTCGGCACTGCCACCGCCATCATCCACCGTAAATGGTTGTGACTATGGTAGTGTTTTTCAAACGAGCTTTATTACGATTGAATATAAGGTGAGGTCTGTTATGGACATAACCATGGGTCATGCTAAAAGGCATGATGGAAATTGCGTGAATCGCTGCGGGACATTCTGAATGTAGAACGTCATTTTCCAGGAAATATATCATAGAACGTTATAATCCTTAAATGGATAATTGGAGTTTTATGACATTTTGCCGTCTTTAATGGAAAACCTTTCAAGCATTGAGGTCAAAGAGAATAAAAAGTAACATATAGGATTTAAAAAACATAGTTAATCACTTTACCTTTTTAGATGGTTGCAGCTAGAAGAACAATGTTAATAATTTTAGTCGAAAAGGGTTTAAAATGTTTGATATTAAGACGTTGTCTTCTATACAATGTAGGTAGGTAAGTAGAAATGGCGGCCCTGAGCAAATCTAGCTCAGAGACCCAACTAGCGCTGATACCATATACCATTTTGATACCATAACTCGCGTGACATATAAAGAAAACTGATTTTTAAGTGCAACTTGCCAGACAAAATGCCAGACTAGGCAATTTGTAGGCTTCAGTAATCTATATTCACTTGCTCGTGATCTCAGCAACCTGACTAACAAAACTTGGAAGACGGTGTAGACGCAACCGAGCTTGGCTCAGAGCCACTTCGTTGCGTTGAGAAAGGAGATCAGGTCTCTGATCTTCAGTTCAGAAAGTTCGTCGAGGTCAATAAAAAATGCTTTTCCCAATGATTGTGATCTCGTTTTGGCCAAAGCGGGACATTTCCTTTTCCTCCTGGTCCCCCCAGCTACGACAGTGAGTATTGTGAGGAACAGCCTCGCCGCATGTTCTCCGATTGGCCAGTGACCGGAAAAAATTGCAACGACCCTGGCTATGTCTCGCCTTGGTCTGCCTATCAAGTCGTTTGTTCGAGCTTTATTGTAGGTGGGCCAAATTGTTCTATAGATATGACGCAGTTTGTAAGACTATGCCACCTACGATTTGACTCAGTGAGGAAAATTGGGAAAGTATTGCCCCTCATAACTCCAAGAGGAATGCCGAATCTTACCGCAAGTGAGCTAAGAAGGGCCGATCCTTGCCTGGCCAGATCGTTTGCTCGTTCGTTTCCCTCAGTGCCACTTTGACCCGGAACCCAGATCAGAGTGACCTTGAGGTTAGGATTTAGGTTTGAAAGCTCATCTCGGCATTGACGAACTAATTTAGAAGATGATAAAGGCGAGACAATTGATTTTTAACGGCTGCCTGACTGTCTGTCAGGATGGCAGTATTGCGGTTTTTGTTCCCCACCTGAAAAACACTGGCAAAGTTGGGTAGCCGATAAGATCTAGAGATATTTAGAGATTTGTATACGGTGTACCTGTTTCATATAAAGAGAGCATCTAGAAGTAGGAGCGGCAAACTGTTATAAGTCGAAGGGGAAACAAAAACAAGAAAATTCGTGACTGTGGGACACTTAAAGGTATAAGATCTTTCATACAAAAGAGGAATTTTTTACATTTCCCTTGTTTTGCAATATTTACGTAAACAGCTAAAAATTCACTTTTTTAAGAACTAGAAGGTGATAAAAACAAAATAAATATTAACATATTAATTTCATTGAACCGATTTCAATAGCTAGATTTTTGATAAGTATTTAATTTACAAACATAAAGCAGATAAGAGGTGAATATAATTAAAATATTATTATTTTTTTTTTATTTTACCTCATCACAGTGGCTCCGCAAATTACTGTAATCTTGCTGTTAAATTAAACAATCAAACCTAAACACCGAGACGATACAGACAAAATTCAATAAATAATAACCCATGTGAGCGCCAATAATACACCTCACCCTCACCCTCTCTAATATATTCATTCAATTCCTGGTAATTTTCAATCAGAGAACCAACAAATCGCGTCACGTCACGATTCTGCCATAATTTCAAAATAGACATAATAATCATCATCCACTCGTCATTATCGACACCGAACACCATCACCAACGCTACATCGTTTAAATTCCCACATATAATGTGCAACGTCCATAAGTTTAGGTTTAACGAAGGCAGGCATAATTATGTTTCATATATAGCGCTTAAAGCAAGCCCGGCATATAGCTTAATTACCACGTTGCACACCCATACCTCTATGACTTATAATAACGTATGTGGCTTTGGCTGACCTGCAACAGAGCCTCAAATTAAAATTCCAACGCTTCCATGGCTTTGAGTGTGGTAATATTTTGTTACGCCAAGCTTTATCCTATAAATTGGTAGTTTAAAAGTTTAAACTGCATTTATGATTTTTATTAATGGAAATTGGATTTTTGACAAAGTGATTTTTAAAACTAGTTATCTTTTTTGTGTATTTAGTAACCCGCTTAAGAGAAACTGCAAAATATCACAGTCTTTCTTACACTTAAGCGGGTTTTTCACTTAAAGGAACTCGCGCTTAAGTGAGAAAATATTTCGAGTATTCAAAGCGTTCATATTACAAAAAAATAACACGTCTTCTTTACCTTAAAATACTAATTTTTTATTTTGTTTATGAACTACAAAAGTAAAGAATAAATATATTTTTATAACGGGGGGTACTCAGGGCCTCGAACATTTTAAAAGGGGTACGGAAATGTCTAAAGTTTGGGAAACACAGCTCTAACGTGACATTCCAAGGCACTAGCCATTACACCACGGGTACTTTATAGATACAAAATAAGTCCAAACATTTTTTATCCGTGCGTCGTTCTGTTGAATTGATGCCTATGAGTCGTGAAATGACCCAGTACCTGATCCTCTACACTTTAAATTTCTTATACTTGCATGTCTGTTGTACATTACAGCTGGGGTTGAACATGGAAGCCTTTCAGATTAATGTATTCATCAGCAATTCTTATATGTATGTTTCGAAATAATGATGTATGCAGCCGATAGCTCTAAAGCTCTAGGAAACGTCTATTTTCCGTCCATTTTGCCTTTTCTGATTCAGTAATTTTGCTGGCGGCGTGCCTAACAGTTTTGTAACTGAAATCCAGGTTCGCTACAAAATGTCCTAATTCTTTGCTCACAGATATGTGCCCCTCCTCTACGATCTGTTGAGTTCTCTTTAAAATAATAAACCTATGAAAGTTGTCTTCAGTAATTTTTGATCTTATAAAATCGGCCATATTTGCACTATTACCAAGAAGAATTCTGATAATAAGAACTAGTCAAAGGGGTTTCTAGACAGTGGTCTGAAAGAATCTTGAAATTTTTGTAAACAAAATAAACTGTAACAGATAACAACACTGAAAAAAATAGAAAATTTAATTAAAACAATACACAATTATTTCAAGACTACGACTTCTAGAAGGATGCATCAAGGATTATAAGAAAAAAAAATATTAAAAATATTAAATAGTCCTGACTACCAATAACTGTTTAACAAACAAGTGGCTCTATAAAGAGATGAAATGAATTCAAAGGTGGTACACTGTGGCGTATAAGCATTTTTTTATTTTATTGAATCCTTAACAAGTCAAGTTGGCTTACATCGATTGAAAAAGATATTTTGATATAAGTATGCATACATCAATGATATGATAAAAAGGTGCGGTACGGCGGCGTTTGCGGGCAAACGCTATCATTTTAAAAAGTTCTCCTTTCAAGATAAGTTTTGTTTGTTTTTCTTAAGCTTCAAAAAAGCCACTGGTGGTGCAAACAGCTGTGATTATTAATTCTATTCTTTCTAGACATACGATATCCCTATCGTCAATCAGCTTGGGAAACCATAATCTGAGTAGCTGCAACCTTAAGTACTTACAACCTCGAGCAGTGAAGGTAGAACTGTTGTGTTATAATTTTCTTTGATTAATCGTTTATGTCAAAGATGTGCGACGAAATTCTGTCAAGGGTAGGGGCGGCAGATTTTAAATAGTCTAGGGTGGAGAAAATCTTGTAAGAGAGTCTCTTTCGTTGAGAATCGTTTAATCCATTCTTTTCTCCGATGATACTTTCTTGATAAATTTGTTCATACTCCTAAGAAAGTAATCACCACGCGCCGGTCATTTTGGATACCTCGGCAGCGAGGTCGTTAGTTTCAGTAGAAGATGTCAGATTAACATCATCAGTTTTTCATTCATCCGTGTAAAAATTGATTGATTCGTTTTCCAGTAATGTCAAGTCCTCCCAGATAGATCTAGAAGTGATTGTAAATTGTAACCTGAAGGTTTTTATCAAACTGTAATTGTGGAATGGTGTGGTCTCTGCTGCTTGGTATGTACATAGTCCACTGCAAGAAAACTTTAAGTCGAATGACTGTGATTGCATTCGCTTGTTTTCCAAAAATATCGAGGGGTGTTAGATGGAACAGAATGTCAAGTGTGGAGGAGGAAGTCGTACGAAGTACTCCACCCATACACTTACAGGATGAGCGTTGCACCATGTTTAGTTTTTCCCTGTTTGTTGCTTTATCTAAAGCGGTCCACCATTCTGTCACACCGTAATGCTAGAATCAGTCTGATTACCGAAGTGTGTATAGCCAAGGGGTAATATACGGGGTTGCAAACCCCATTTATTTCCAACGGTTTTTTTGCAAGAGAAGCGTGCCACTACACTGGTCTATTAGAACTTTTCATTTAAATTAGGTTTCTAGCTATGAACTTTTTTTTCTAAAAGAAGACCCAGGTTCAATGGTAACTATACAATGTGTCTGACAGGAATAAGCTTCATAAAAGTTTTCATAAGATTTAACTTTTAAAAAGATAACAAAATCAAGAAGACGTCTTTCCCTTTGTGGTAGTAGTTGTCATTCTGTAAACACATAATACTCATAATATCGGCTCAAATAACTCAACATAGGGCGTTTTTCTTTTTTAGTTCAGAGTAGAGCCTGAACTGTCAAACAAAAAATCGTGTTTCTTTTTTAGCTCCAGAGTGTATAACAGTTCAAATTTGTGTTTATTTTTTCGTTCAGAGCGTGTTCAGAGCGCGGTATAAAATAAATAACCGAGCAGACCGAGTAAAAAACTGAGCGCGGCCAACTTCATACAGTTTCCATGTAATTTGACAGATGTGACAATTGAGTGTTCGGGTGTGTTTCGTAATTAAATCGGAGTGCTCTGAACATACTCTGCTCAGAGTTTACTCCGTTCGCTCAGATCAGAGTCTACTCAGTGCTCTGCTCTGAACCAACTCTGAACTAAAAAAGAAAAACGCCCATAGGGCGTTCAGAGCAGAGCACTGAGTAGACTCTGATCTGAGCGAACGGAGTAAACTCTGAGCAGAGTATGTTCAGAGCACTCCGATTTAATTACGAAACACACCCGATTACTCAATTGTCATATCTGTCAAATTACATGGAAACTGTATGAAGTTGGCCGCGCTCAGTTTTTTTTACTCGGTTTGCTCGTTTATTTTATATCGCTCTGAACAAACTCTGAACACGCTCTGAACGAAAAAAGAAACACAAATTTGAACTGTTATACACTCTGAGCTAAAAAAGAAACACGATTTTTTGTTTGACAGTTCAGGCTCTACTCTGAACTAAAAAAGAAAAACTCCCATAATAAAACAATACAGTATTGAATGCAGATATCAGTCAACCATCAAGAAGATTGTAGATACTATCTACTTATCCACACTTAACGATAAAAGTCCAATAAAAGTGAAACTAGTTATGCTATCATACCATGAATGCATACATACCACTCTCATATGCAAATTATTTTTTTTTAAAGTAGAATTTATGATCGCTGAGTGCTTCGATGAGTGCGTGTGAAAATAACCGTAAACATTAGCTACTGACAATTATAAGCCGCACAGAAGCAGCGCCACCGGTCTCTACTCTACTGAAGCACCATTTTGTTTTTGGAAAACGGATGTTATGTTATGTAAATATTTTTCTTTTGGCATCACTGATTGATAACAAACAAAAAGTTTGGTGATTCAAAGTACTAGAATTTAAAGTACAAACTTGAATTGTAGCTCAGCGGAGCGGTAGTTGTCATCAGATGGTGGCGAAAAAAAAATAAACTGGCAAAACAATTGTGGTAGGTTTTTAAGTGCCTATAGATACCACAATTTACGTGAAAGCAAAAGTTATGCCCTAGATACCCGGTTAGCATTACAAGTGCGTTAAAAATTTACCTTTATTCGTATTTATGTGTATACATACCGTTGTTGCCTAAAGCGTATAATACAGAAACACATTGTTATTGTTTTACAAATTCTCTTTTGTTGGTGTCTTCTTTGTTTTTGTTTACTTTATTTTTTTTTTATAATTTAAAATTTTAAAATAAGGTGCTTCATGTGTGTTATGCCATATATGCGTGTTAATAGTCTTTTGGCAATGTTTTATTGGCTATAACGGGTAAAGTGATGATATACCTAGCAACGATTAAACATTTCACGTTATGCTAGAGCAATCAGTCTAAGTAAGTTATTTCGTGAAATGTTTATAGTTTTTGGTAATTTAGATTAAATGATTATAAAAAAAAAATGATTTGAATTTAAGATAAAATGTTTGAAATGTTTTCATTTATGGTTTATACGATAAATAATACAAATTTTTATCATATAGCTATGAAGGTTAGTTTGTTTTAATTAGATTGTCCGGGTATATCTATATGATTTAAGTAATCTATCTGTTTTCAGGATTTGGTCTTGGTATATTCTGGTAACGAGAATCTTGACTTTCTATAATTAAAACAATATCTGGAAGAGTCTGCAACTAGGGGCGTATACTACGCCCCTAGTGGCAATGTTCAGCCCTTAGTAGGCTTTCGCTCTGGTAGATCAGCAGGTACCGAAGCCCCTGCTGGTGGAAATCAGGACAACTATCTTCTAACTAAGGTCCCTTACCACTGGTGGGAGGGAAACCTAATAAAGAAATAACTGGACAAATTTGACCTAACTAGCCAGTTTTTTGAAAAAAGTTCTTTAATCAATTTAAAACTCCATCTAGAAACTCTCGTTTTATCTTTGGAACTTAGTACTTGATAGTTTTTTCATTTCTAATCATTTCATTATAGTAGAACTCGGCTCTCGGTCTAAGATCAATATTGAGTTTTAAGTACTTTTGATCTTGGTTTATTTTAAAATTTTCGTAGCTCCCATTTTCTGACACAAATTCATTGATGTACAGAAGTAAACTTTTGTGTAACAGGATACCTAGTTGTACGGATTGTCAATGCATCATTCCAAAAAGATTGTGGTCAAATGTATCCCAAATTGATTTCAATTTCATTCATCTTTAAAGTCGAACATATAGTATAAATTTCTAACGAAACAAGTTTTTGAAAAAATAAAAATTCTGTTCAACGGCGTCGCTTAAAGACCCTTAACACCCGAATTTGAGTGTCCAAATTTATAGAAGCTCTATCTTAAACTGAGATAAAATATCTAAAACAAAGATCCAACGTCTTAGAACTTAGAACTTTGAAAGAAATCAGTAATTCCATGATAATGTACTTAATTAATTTCTAAGCAACAGCTGGTACTGGTACTCGTACTTCTACTTGTAATTAAAATTATCTACACAAAAGAATTAAAAATTTCGTACTGCGATTACTTAAGTATTTAATTGCTGTACTGAAATACTTTTCAAATACTTTTAATTCCTGAAGTACTTTAATTCCTTAAGTACTTTTAATTACTTAAATACTTTAAATTCCTTTTTAAATCCCTAAGTGCTTCTAATTCCCTTTTGTTTTCATTTTATTCAATTCCTCAATAAGAAGGAATTCGAAGTACTTTAGGAATTAAAATGGTATTAAAATAACTTGAACAGTAAAGTATAATTAGTACAAAATTTTTAATACTTTTGTGTAATTTAAATTATACAAGCACAAGTACCGGTACTGGTTTTAAGTACAATCACCATGGATTTGTACTTGTACTTAAAACGTTAAAGTACCCACAAGGTAATGGTACTTAAGTTCTACTTAAGTCACAATATATTTTAATTATTTTACAGCTCTGCTTGTAATGTCGGTCGTATCGCTAACAACGTGTGAAGTGAATTCAATTCAATTCTCTGTAACCAATTATTGTTTTGGCGTGACATGCGTTCAAAATTAAAAATCAGTTTAGAATGGGGTATTAAACATAAGGAATTCTTCAATTTTGCTTTGATATAAAAACATAGTGACTTAAGGCAAATAAAATGGCACTGATTCTGACACAATTATTGCGTACAAGCTTTTGGTATATTGCAAATATGTATCTACATAATTTTTCCAATCAGAAAAATTTCGAACTAAATTACTTGGTTAATTCACGAAAATCAAATAGGTATCGAATAAATAACCAATCATTTCGATTTCGTAATATTGTATTTTAAGAAAGAGTTAGAAAGAAAAATATGATTGACTGCGTCTGACTCTACCCTCACTTTATAAACAAAATAAATTTATATTAAAAAAAAAAACAACATTGAGGTAAATATTTTTTATCAATTCAGTGATCAGCAGGTAAGCATTTTTTGCTTAAAGCAATTTTGGAGTTTTTTTTTTAGTTCATATTGTGAGAGCAAGCGGCAACAACAGTGACTTACTATAAACTTAGTACCAACCTAACCTACCTAGGCATATTTATGGAGATCATGAAGTAATTGAATTGGAATTAAACCTGCTCCCATTCAACAGACACAGAACATAGCAGATTATATGGTATAGTTGTGGCGGCCGGCGCGGCATGGCATGGCGGCGAAGGTGGTGATGCTGGCTGATGGTGGCATAGTCAACTCGTGTTCACAATCCGCTAGTAAGATCAAGTTTATTGCGATTTTGTAACCACCAACAAATTTATGGGTGTCTCAGTTACCAATGGTTGTCTATTGAGTTGGGTGCGAGCGGGGTATTTGGAGGTGCATTTTTATTTACCGTTAAGGTGGGTACTTGCACTAGTTTTGGGTTGGTATAGAAAAATAATAGTCATACAAAAATATACGGACTCAGGGATAAGGTGGCATATTCAAAAAATTGCAAAAATATGAGAGTTATATTTTCGCACAAATGCTATAGATTATTAACTAAACATAATGAAGCACATTCATGGTGCCATGAAATAAATTCCAATGCATTAAAGTCCAAAGCGAAATTTTGGACTAAAGAATGCAATAAAGCCCAAAACGATTTTCAGAATTTATATTAAAAATTCTTCGAACTTTATTGTAAGTACCTATATTTTTGAAATTTTTGTATTATTAAGAGTATCTCCTGTCACAAAAAAGTGCCGCTCGTTAGCCGTTCGGATTCGGCAATAAACTGTAGATCCCCTCCATTCCTGCAGACACGCACACAGGAATGGCTGAGAGTTGTAAGTCACTAGGCCCTAGTTCTTCATGAGCTGTTGTGCCATCAAATGTATTTATTTATTTTATTATATTTTTGAAAAAAGAAAAACTAAAATAAAATACATATGTATTTTAATTCTAGGTAAGTACCTACATAATGTCAACACGTTTTTAACAACAGCCCGCCTTGCGTGTTCAAAGGATTTTAACTCCCTTTAAGCCCCTCCAGGGAATAACAAAAAAAGAGCTGTACCTACCTAATGTTAAGCGAATAGGCCCAAACGTTTAGGCTCAAATTCAAGTGGACGCAGAGACAGACGTACAATTTGGCAAAAACCAGTTTTGGACTCCCTTAGGACCAGTTTTCCAGTGTGAGATTTAAGTTAAATCCGAGTTACATCACCAAATTTGGTGAATTGACTCGGGATTTACTAAACACATGCTTTTGATATTTTACTCTCCGAGTCTTTTAGGTCGATTCGTATATTTTTCTTTTTTTTTTGTTTAAAAAAAAAAAACTGTTTCTTGAGTCAACTGTGAATAAATTTATGTATAGGGAGTTAACTAACTCTGGTTTTATACTCGCACATTGAAAAAATGGGCCTTAGTGTCAATTTTGATTACAACTTAAAAAACAAAACAAAATTGAGTAGATTTTTACAAAAAATAATTAAGTACTAAAACCAAAATAGATTTGGCCATTTTTATATATAAATCAACATATTTATTTATTTGTAAAAATTTAAATAAAAAAAATAAATAAATATGTACATCAAATTAAAATTTAATCGTTTAAAATATTATGTAAGTATTTGTGTCATCTTCTATGAGCCTGTATGTAAGCTTATTTCGTGATAACATTAAACCAAACATACTTTCATTTCTAAAGAATTGACATTGTCATAAAAATATTATGTAGATATCTTTACCAAATAAAATAATAAGATTTTTAGGAAAACAAAAATATTTTCTGAGAATTGAAACGCAATCTTTTCTTTAAATAGAACATAAGATTGTCTATTCTTTCTGTTATCTAAAAAAAAAAATTAAAATTAGAACTTGAAATAAGGCATTGAAATTTATTGCAAAGCAAATTAAATATCACATTTCAATCTAACCCCTTACTGAAGAGACAAGTTTTTTATCACAAAATACTTTTAAACAAAAGTGAGTTTAAATAGTTCCTATTAATATAAGACACACAGACATAAAGATGCATAAATCAGACACACAGACAAAAATGTAAGTTTACAAGAATTCTTAAAATATCTTAATTTAGTACATTTGTATCTATAATTTCATGCATGATTGAAAAGCCTATTTTGTTCCTGTTTTACAAGGTAAAACGCTGGCTGAAAGAAAATCTTAGAATACAACAATTTGATGTCGCGAAAAAACTGAGTGAATAAATATCTTTTAGATAAATATCACAAAAAATTCGGTTATAAATGGGTTGGATAAATATTTTACATTTTCAGACTTGCCCACTATTAGTACAAAGTATCTGAAATATAAATACAAATAATTTTTTTGTTTTCTTAAAAATTAATGCTTTTATTACTTTGTTTATATGTGAACAAATTTTAAGTCAGAGCTATCCTACAGCAAAAAAATAAAATTGTGTATTTTTTTAAATCACCCAGTTAATAAATTCAATTAAGATCAAAGCAGGGTTGTCTGAAATTGTAAGTATTTAAAAACAAAAATAAAATTTGATTAAGGGCAAATTTTTAAGTAGCCAGTTAAACATCAGATTAGTATTTATCTATTTTTTAGATCAATAAGCAAACATTCGTTCATATTTATTTCATTGACAGTTAACAGAAGGTTTTACTGATGTTTGAAAAATCGACTCTTCTATCATTTCACATTTTTGAGATATTTAGTTAAAGGGTTTTTCAAATTATAAAGTGGGTGTAAATCTTAGCTTCATCAAAATACATTATTCGGTGCCTATGATACACTAAAAAACCATAAAAAGGGCCGGTTGTATAATCGTGCTTTAATATTTAACCCGTGGTTCAGCCATTTTAACTCGCTAATTTCGGCAGATTCTGAGGTTCAACGATGCGATGGTTTAAGTTCAAGGTTCAAGTATTTGATAATAGCCTCTGAACCATCGCTTGCCCTCAGTTAATCAGCCGAAATCGGTGAATTAAAATTTCTTACCCACGGATTAATATTTAAACCACGATTGTACAACTTTCACTTTTATACGGTTTTCAGGGATAGAAAATAGTTTAGGATCAATCAGAAACGCCTTTCGCTATTAAATATAAATTATAAAATTGATTTATTCAATCACATTATTTAGCAATTTAAATTAATTAAATTTTCTTTTTTAAATCTTTTTTTAACCAAATCGAGGTTTTATGCGAAGATTTTTTTTTTATTTATCAACACTTAATGGTTGTCCAACGAAAACGCACGATATGTTAATTGTATAAATAAAACAAATAGTTTTCAGAGAATTATCTTGATATTTTTTATTATGATAGAATGATCTATGAAAATTATGTGTGAAACAAAATATTGGCCAAATGCTGGTATGCCACAGCTTTGGTAGCATACCTCTATCCGATGGTCCATATTTTAAATGACTTTGAGACATAATTGAGGTTCAATGTCGTTAATCTGCCGAATTATCTCATCCTTTAGCTCCCGAATTGTTCTTGGTTTATTGACGTACACTTTTTCTTTCAAATATCCCCAAAGAAAGAAGTCCAACGGTGTCAAATCACATGATCGTGGCGGCCAATTAACATCGCCACGACACGCGACGTGAGATAACACGGCCATTGAATTTCCCGCCCCAAAAGAGCCATTGTTTCGTTGGCTGTGTGGCAAGTGGCACCATCCTGTTGGAAGCACATATCATCGTCCAGATCCATATGCTCAATTTCTAGCCACAAGAAGTCCGTTATCATCTCGCGATTGCTGGGCACGACGACGAGTCAGGGTTGACGGCTCGTCTGCCACACTATCGCGAACAACAGCAATATTTTCGTCAGAACGAACTAAGCGAGCATGCACAGGTGTTTTCACATTTCCTACAGACCCGGTTTGCTGAAATTTGCGCACAATTCTGCCGATTGTGGACACACTTGGTCGATTATGCTGAACAAAAAAACCACGAAGAACACGAAATGAATTTTGGTTTGAACGCCCATTTTCGTAAAATGCTTCACAATCTTAACGTGCTGCTCAATAAATTGTGTACCTCTCCATGGTTGAATTTGTCAAACACTGAAACAAAGAAATGTCAAATTAAGTTGGGCAAAAAACGTTAAGGTGTGACTCACAATTAATATCGTGCATTATGGTTGGACCACCCTTTATTGCATTTTTTGCATTTTTTTTCATTCGCTGATTCCGAATCTGGCGCTTGGATTGAAATTAATCAATTTTTAAAACTTCTTTTCAAACAGTTAAATAGTGAAAACAATAAAGCCTCCATTATTTTAAATTTATCCAAAGCATTAAGATTTTTAAGACCTATAGCCGATTTTCATAAAGCCTTCCTCTTTCCTTATTTACAGGCTTTTAAATCTTTAAGTGACGTTTGCATCATATTTTAAAATTTTAAAGCTTTATAAATATTTTTGAAACCGAACATTAAAATCTTAAACACGTAGACAAACCTTTAAATAAACAAAGCACTAGAAAGCACATTTTCGAAGCACATTTTAGATCTTCTTACAACATGAATTTGTGTTAATCATACCTCATGCCAATATTTTTATGTAATCATATACACAATTTGCCGTTATAAATAATAAAAACCACTTCACACACCCATATCTAAGAAATATACATTTAAAGAACGATTTACGATCAGGCTTTTTTGTTATCCCTAATTAGTCACAGAGAGTACCTTTTCGCAAGCCAGGGTCTTTGATTTATGATCTTGTCCTTGATACACTTCTGTCAATGACTGACGTTTGAAGGAGTTTTTAGATTTCACAGAAAACAATTTTTATAGTCCATGCAAACAGTCATATATAGACACACATATTATAATAAATTCTTCACGGAAAGGATTGGCGGAATAGCGATGGCGGGTGCAAGCATAGAGATCCATAAGATAAAAACCGACCAAAACGGTTCTAGGTTTGGCATTTGGTTCTTTTTTTTTGTCTCTACCGCTAGAGGTGGATGATTGGATTGGTGTATGGTATTTTTTAAGCAAGAAGAATAATAAATGGTAAATGTATGAATAAACTTTACGAACAAACAAAAAACCTTATTCGATTCGGTTGGCAAAAAACACAAAGATTTATGCATTTTAATTGCAATTTACTTGTCCGATCGAGAAAAGAACAAACATGAACGTTCACATTTCTTTGGAAATAAAATATGTCAAAAATGGGTGTTCGTACAGAATGGATTACTTCGGTTTGGATGTTGACGGTTTTATCACCCTAGGCGTTGTTGCCCTCTACCGTCACTAGATGGACGATGCATAATGAAGCCAACGGCAACGACGACAACAACGGAAAACGATGGACGAATAAATAAATCTATGAGGGTAAATCGGAGATGGAATTTTATTTCTTGGGTGCAGTTGGAAAATGTCAATTCAAAATGAGCAATTAGGATCAATCGGATTTGCAACGCTGGTTGTTCAAACAATTTTAATAGGTTTTTTCCAAAAATGGCAACCTATGGGGTGTGTTCGTATGATGTCGTGTCTTGCAGCGAACAATGATGAATGGAATGTTTGTTATTATTAGGTGTTTGATAGGAGATAATTGAATCTGTTGGATTGTTATTGATCATTCTAAAAAAATATGTCC
Source organism: Epistrophella euchroma (assembly GCA_947049315.1). NCBI lineage: Eukaryota > Metazoa > Arthropoda > Insecta > Diptera > Syrphidae > Epistrophella > Epistrophella euchroma. The sequence continues at coordinate 102,732,015 of OX346247.1, read as the reverse complement.
CTGCTTGAATTTATTATGCTTGATCCACATAATAATTGTACCTACATAGGTACGAATACACAAATAAGGTGTTCATTTATTTTGCTAAACGACCTGAAAATTGAGTTTGATTTTTGTCATTTTGATTGTGTGATTTAAATTAGGTAATGGGTGGGTAATTTATTTAATTTTAATTGAATAATTTACGATGGTTTTTTTCGAGGTTTTTTATTTTTTTTTTGAAGGAAAGTCAGATTTTAATTTAAATACCGGTAAATGCTTTGGTATGAAACCTTATGATTAAAATTATAATTGGAAGCACTTTTTCTATATTCCATGAGGAGGAATCTGTAATTTTTTGTTGAATTAAAAGATAGATTGAAAAATATGAATATGTAATTAATAGAAAGGGCCAATTTGAAACCTGTTATTTTAGCCTTAAAAGTTCTGATTGATTGACAATTTAGGGCAATTTTGTTTATTGAACATTATATACAATTTGATTATAAAGACTTAAAACTATTAGAATATAATGATTATAAATACATTTTGTTGGCACAAAGGGAGTCTAACTATATACATTGACAAACTATCTTAAATTATGGTAACATAATATAAATGGCTTAAAATTAAATGTTGCTGGCAAGGTTCATCTCGGGTTGTTCAACCCCGGTTGTCCAGATGATGGGTTAGTGTTGAGTGATAGGGTCGCGCTAGAATACTGACTCCAGGCAGCATGGAAGGAAACTTCATCGTTGTCAGTTGGCATTTTCCCCAGGATATCCATTCCACAGACATATCTCGGTTCGGGATGTCGTTCCTGGGTGTTCATCCTTCTCATCAGTAGGTTCGGGTGGCTGGCGACTTCCTTGCAGTTTGTGCAAGGAACTGGTCCAGTAGCTTGATGTTCGCTTCTTCGTAGATTCTCCTGTTGGTGTAGTGCTTCCTTCTTTGATGGTCGAATTGTAGTCCAGTGCATATCCTGGAGTATCTTCTTCTCTAATACTTGGAGTTTTTCCATAACAGTCTTCAATATGGTAAACCATACCGGAAAACTGTAGCTGATGGCTGGTCTTAGTAGCTGCTTGTATGTCAGCAGCTTCGTTGGTGTACTCAGTCCTGTTTTCTTCTTCAAGAGAGGGAATGGACTCGGTGGAATGCATAGTTCGCCTTTGTTAGCACTGCCCTAGAGTGTGGGTTGACTGGCTGAACAGAATAGAATGACGGAACTGGAGCCGCAGACGGAACTGGAAGAGCTGTCAAAAAGTTTCGTACGTTATTTTTTTTTTACATGTCCACAATGGAGCTGTACAGCTTTAAAAGTATTTTGAAGAAAAAAAAAAAAATATTCTTGTGTACAAGCTCAGAATTCACATTTTTTGTTTCCAATAATTTTCCTTTTAATAAATATTTTTTTTGCGATACAAATACCCACAATATTTTATTCCGACCCAAAAAGGAATTTTTTTCTTTATACAATTTGAAACGTCAAAAGTGCCGTACGTGAAAAGTTAAAAGTTGGTGAACTCTTCCGTCTGCGTCTGCAGCTCCGTATGCGTCTACGTTCCGTTGTGTTCGCAACATTGAATTTGCGTGTATTCAATATTTTGACAGCTATTCCAGCTCCGGCTCCAGTTCCGTGAATGAATATAACAATTTTTATCTAAAAACATCGTTTTTGTGTGCGGAATTTCACTTAAAGTTTCTGTTTTTACTTTTTAGTTAACTTCTGAACTTTGTTTTATTAAAATTAATACACGAGATAGAAAATCCTCTCGACGAGGAGAAAAAGAAACATTTTACAACTACCTACTGTTTTCAAAAATTTGGAAATGTTTTTTAAATCGTTAGAAATATATAAATTTCCATAAAATTTGAATAAAATATGAATAGTAAAAGGAGCCTTTTTGGTAAAAGATAAGCCTCAAAGCCTCAGGAGATGAAATAATGCCTAAAACACATGAAAAAGCCTCAGTTGGCATCGCTGATTGTGACATTATTTATGGAAAAAAAAAAATAGTGATACCACGAAACGCAACAAAGATAAAGCGTGGGAGAAAATCGCGATTGCATCTACTGCCCAAAGAAATTGATAGCCAATTTATCAAAAGTAATTGCTTCGGAACATAGCCTGTATTTTGAAGCTTTTTTTTGTCCTGAATCTGAAGCGAAAAAGCTTTAAAAACAAAAATTAAATGACAAAACAACATTATTATGTAAGCTCTCAAGTTTGCTCTGTCAAATTCTAATTTTTCTGGGAGGTGAGAAAATCTAGATTTGAAAATCGAAAGTTAAAAATGACGAATTTGTGTGAATAAAAACAAATTCACAAGTTGAGAATAAAAATCCTTAAGATATGTTCAACTTTGAGTGAATAAAATCGGCCTTAGACTTAACTTGAAAAAACAACAGGAAATAGGGAAAACTTCAACAAAACATTCTTAATGAAATTAAAGAAAACTCAATTGACGTGAATTTAGTTAATCTTGATTTCCATTACTTACATAATTCTATTTACCAGCATTCAATTAAATATTTATCAGTTTTAACCGTTGTGTTTGAATTTTCAATAAAAAAATAAGTACAAACACAAATCATTTTTGTATGTGCTTTTAAGATTGTTGTTTAAAATAAATCACTATACGAACACCTACTAATTTTTTTTTTAATTCTATTGGGATGTACATTTTAAAAAGATATTAATTTAATGACCTATACACTTCAAAACAAGTTTTGAAATGTATTAATATAGTCTTAAAGATTATTTTATGATTTATTTGAAAATTAAATTGATTACACAAAACAAGATTAAAAATAATATCATATGTATTTTTTATAATTGATTTTTTATTTTTTTTTTTTATTTTATCTTTAACTAGTTTGTTTATTTTTAAATTATTTATTACATATATTAAAGACGTGTTTTAGAGTGCTCCTCCATCTTATTATTTCATACCCTATCTGGAACATAAACATAAATAATTATTTATCTAATAATTTATATAAAAGACCGACTATTTCATATACAATTAAATTTTTTTTAAACCTTACTATTTGTTGGCCACGTAATTTTGTGTATTTAATTTTTGAACAAAAGGCCAGAAAAATAGGAAATAATTTAAAATAAAATTAGCCCAGACTCGAAATCAGAGTTTGTTATCGAAACACCCTATTCCGGTGAAAAAAAAATTGCAACAATTTTTATTAGTTTCAATGGCAGTGAAATATACAGTGACAATATTTTTGTCCACTTAAGGAAGTTGTCTTGGTCAAAGGAAACATATATATTTTTTTTTTAATAATATAAACCTATTTGTATCTTAAAAGAAATCTGTGCTACATTATTTAACCATAAATATTAACAAATCAAACAAGAAAACAGAATACTAATGTTTTTTTTTTTTTTACTAAAATATGAACATGAATTTTGTCCGATTTTAAACTCATTTGCAGTTTCACCGACATTTTTATTTTTAATTGATTGATTCGAAAAATTGGACCAATAACAATAAATTTCAATGGGAAGACTTTAAAAGTCACGCAAAACTAACAATAAAACAAAAAATAGTATAATTACTACCTGTACAAGTTTAGCACTATGGTTAAGTAGATTTGCAAAATAACGGAAATTTTTTTCTAATCTTGATTGTTTCATCTGGCCCATTAGCTCAGTTGGTTAGAGCGTCGTGCTAATAACGCGAAGGTCGTGGGTTCGATCCCCCCATGGGCCAAGTTTTTTTTTCTTATGATAACTGTTTTTTTTTTTATTTAATTAAAAATAATGATGAAAATTACTATTGATTTACCTTTTTTATTTTTTCTAAACAGATATTTTTGGAATTGAAAAAAACGTAGATCTTACGAACTTAAATAATATTTTAAAGTTAGATAGATATAGTTTAGAGGCTTTCAACTAAATATTATTAGAAACAATTTTTATTTTCTGTTTTGTGTAATAGGGAAAAATATGTTCATTTTTTGAAAAGTTTTGAAATTAAGGTTTCAGGATATCGTGAAATATATTGATTAAGAGGTAGTTTTTGCCTCGTTTTAAAACAGGTTTTAAAGTGATGATATTGCCCGCCTGGAAAAAGAATCTAGTTTTCAAGAAGGCCCTGGCAAGTTTTTCATAGTTACTAACAAGGTTCGAGCAAGGGTTACTATAGGCATTCACTAGGCCATCGCCAGTTATGAACCTTTTTGCCTCGTCAGTTAAATTATGCCTAAGCCCTAACATGGTTTTCCATTCAGCCATTTCAGATATGGGGGTCAAAGCTAGAAGTTGTCAGTCGCTCTACATTTTATTTATCTAGATAGACATCCAGTTCCTGGTTGTACTCTAAAGGCCACGACAACGACCAGTCCATGTCTATGGAAGAATGTTGCTTCGAAGACTTAAGTGTACTCACCCCTATCAGATTCCGATGGTCATCCTGGTTGGTCCTGTCTAAAACATAGTTCTTATAGTTCCTATATTCATGCCGTTTGTGTGCATTTACACCTGTTTAAAAGCATGCAGCGCTCGTTAATGTCATCGTTTGTGATTCTGTGGCGGTGCGATTTATGTTTCTTATATTGCGAGATTGGGATTCAAATACACGTTTTTTCTTGTTAAAGATGATAGAAGTTCACTAATTTCACTAATTAACCGCAAATCCATTGTATTTTATTTTTATTTTTATTTTTAATTTAATTTTTATTTTTAATTTATTATAAAAAACTGACCACTTAAAAATTCTTGCGCATGCAATATTGAATAAACTGACGTTTAATTTATTGTTATTTACTTTGGTGTGCATGCAAGTATATGTGAAAGACTATAGGTAAGTTCAGTGAGGATCCTCGGAACAGTTTAGAATAGGAAAGAACAAGTTCAATGAGAAATTTTCTGTTCTTAACTATTCTGGCTTGCTGTTCAGTGAGTCTGTTTGCACTTGCTTTTTAAGTAGAAGAACTGAGAACAGATTTCTGAGAAATGTCAAAATCAGTTGTGGTTATGTCTTATTCTGTTTTGTCTGCAGTTGCGATTTTACTATTTGACACACCGATTCCCAATCCTAATTTGAAATTTGCACAGTTAATTAACACACAAAGATTATTATTACGATATAATAGAATCCTGCTTTTATTAATTTTTGTAAGATGATTTCACATAGTTGGTTACCATTAAAAGCCTCACCAGTACTTTTTTAAATAAATGTTCTCAGCGAGGCACTAATAGGGGTCTGTCATGTTTTCCTCGTCCATGTTTTCCTTTCTGAAAACTTGCTAGGGCCTCGCCTAAACTTGCCAAAAACTTACCATTTTTCCTGTAATATTTTAATTTGTCTCAACCTCAAGCTATATGCTAAAGCTTTTTCTCTCACCTTATGCGACTAACCCTGTACTGTTTGTTTGTTGTCTGAGGAAGTACACCGCATCAGCAACAGTTTATTAAAAATAAAAACTGATCTAAAGCCCACAAAGGTACAAACATAATGTACATATTAAATTGCAATCAATCAAAACAATTTGGATATAATTTTGATTTTTAAAGGGAAATTCTACTTTAATTTTGGCTTTTGTTCACTCTGGCGTATGAGTAATTTTTTTTTTTTTCAGAAAAAAAATAATTCTATTTCGATAAGCATCGGTATATTTCACCCAAGCAAATCCAGGCATCGATTAATTAAATACACAAATTCCCCGGCATTTCATTCAAATCCAATTAGCATAAATTGTTGAGAACTCTGATCACACTCTCGTGCCTACTCAACCAAAACTAAATTAAAGCACATTGCTATAATTCAATCGTGCGCTACTTCTTTTTTTTTATAGCTCATCGCTTATAAATGTTTGTTTTTTTTTCTCTTTTTTTTTTGCAGATGAAGCCGTTGGCCTTGCACTTGGTTGTGATTCTCTTTGTGGGATCACAATTGCTTGGCACGGTGGTTCTACAGACGACGACGGGTCAGCCACAATCACTACCGTCCCCGCAGCGATCACAAGCTACAACAATGATGACGCCATCATCATTGACATCATCCATAAAACTAATGGCCATCACTAGCACACCTAACAGCACAGCCAGCACCACGAGCATCACTAGCAATAACAGTAACCAGAGATCAATGGCACACGACCAGTCAACGGATGATGGTTCAGACGAAGATTCCACTCCACCATCATCAGTTAATGGTCGTAATGCTGCGACGACGGTGGCGATAGTGCCGGCTCGTGGCCGTTCCATTGGAAGTGGCAGCATACCAAGAGAGTCTCCTCAGCATCAGCGGCGGCAGTTGCATCCACAGTATAGGTCACCATCGGCATCGTCATCATCCTCATCGTCGAGTATACAGCAAGTGCAACAACTACATCGACACCAGTTTCGACGTCAATCTGAGTCTTCAACTAGCCAACCAGTCGTGGCAGTGCACCAGCTACAGACAGCAAAAACGTGAGTAGATCGTTTATTGCTTAGGCTCTGCTGGGAAATGAAGAAGGGGAATAGATTATGTGAACGTGTGAGAAACTTTAAATCAAAGGAACTACACTATTGAAAGATATGATATGACACTGTTTTTAATTCTTATTATTATTTTTTTTTTTTGACGTTTAAAAAATGACAGATACAGAGCCATATCTGTATCTGTCATTTAAGAAAACATTTTGCAGTTCTTTAGCAGTTTATTTCTTTCTGAAAAATTTCAGAAATATGTCAAAATGTTGTGTCTTCCTGTGTAATATTAGGCGGTTTTTTTGCAAGCACGGAGGAAATTGGTTGAAAAAACTACATCAGGGATCACTAACCAAAAAAATATGGAGTTTCCATACAAACTATCGATAATATGTATGGAATTCCTGTCGGTAACACAGTTTTTCTCCGTGCTTAAGTTAAGGGCTAAGTTGTTGTTGCATTTAACATGTAAACTGTTGGGGCCCAACATAGTTTTTTTCATCCGATTCCCTTCGAGCTTACAAAAAAACACGGCCATTATTTGCACTTATTTCAGTTACAAAATTTCAGTAAATGAAGTTTGCAGAATTTTGTAAAAAAGAATACTGAAATAAAAATAAACAAAATTTTGATCCATAGGCAGAATTTTGACCTCAACCTTCAGACATACCTTTAAATAACTTGTGGGCACGCTTCAGTTTTTCTAAATTACAAATATAGTAGAACATACCCCAAAAACCAATCTACGTTACTATTTCTTAAGTGTAAATAAATTTAAATTTAAAAATTAATTTTATATTTAATTTCTCATATAAACTAGATTTAAATTTTCTCTTTAAAACATTTTATTTGGAATTATCTTTCCTAACTAATAAAACATATTTAAATTGTTTAATTTTCTTAGACCTCGAATGATTCATCGAATGGTTGGGGGACATATACAAAATACACCTTCAGTAAGTGGTTCAGTTTTGACAACATTAAAACCATCAACACAGACTTTTATCAAAAGAACCCCAACCCACCTTAGCAGTTCTTATCGATCGCCTAAGATTAGCCAACCTGTTGCAACAACAACACTAAAACCAAATGCCGAACCATTCGATGCTGAAGACCGTGAAGATATTGATGATGCAGCATATCTCGATGATCCCGGTGATTTTGATAACTGGGACAATGGTATTCTGCGACTTAGTGCCGGAAGTGGCAAGGAAACATCCACAAAAGGAAAAAAGAAGGATGATTCGAAAAAGACCCTATCCGATCAAGTTCGTGACGGAAAATATGGACTCATCGAAAAGGAACTATTTCGCAGGGAGCCTCAACGGCCAGGTGTTCTAAGTTACCTGCCAAATAAAGAGGTTCCAATTGATAACGAACGTAATTATGGAGGTCTGAACGAAGAGGATATTTGGTTGGCCGAGGATCATCTGTTAGTGATAAAAGGTGGAAGCTTGAATGAACCAGATGCGTCGGAACCATGGCCACCATTGGACGATTATGATGCTCCAGGTCGTCAAATAAAAATTCCTCCAAATCCAAAAGTTCCGCCACCATTTCCCGTCCAGCTCGAAGAAAATGGCCCGATACAGTTTATCGGAAATAGTAAAATATCGATCGTCTATCCAATCGCGAACGAATCGATATCCCTATATTCCGCCGGCCCAGAGTCTCAAAACCAACCATCCGAAATTGATGGTACCAATGAGAAAAATCTACTTACCCGGCCCGGAACGTCTAGCGGCTCTGAAAAAGGCCAAAATGATCCAAGCTACTTCTACCCGAAACCCTATCCGCCATGGCTATTTCAAAATCAGACAAATGTAAATCCGTTCTTGGGTGCCCGACCTTTGCCATTCCCAGGAATTGGACCATTTACAAATGGTTCGTTGGAAGCTTTCAATGGCACTGATTTTGATGAGGATGATCCATCGTTGTACTATCCTCCACCATATAGTTTCGTCTATAAAAGTAATTATTCGAATCCCGTTCCTCCAGGTCCGTTAGTTCCGGGAATAGTATTACCACCTCCACCAGATGCCTTCGCACGATTGGAGAAGCCCAGAAATAAGTTCCCAGCATATTCGACGACAACAACCACAGAAGTTCCATTCGGAGAAATACTGACCAAAATTTCGGAGTACACTCCGAAAACAGTTGTGGTCAATACACAAAAGCCAACAAGACCACCTCCTCATCTGACAACGTCGCCCAAGTTGCAACCAGCACCTTTACAGAAAGAAATCTACTATTCAGCACCAACACCATCTTCTCCCCCTCCCAAGGTGTATTCGACTCAGAACAGCGTATCATTTGTTCCTACGACAAGTCGCCAACCAAATATCAATACTCCAACTCTCACCAAATCCAATCCAATCTACTATGAATATTATGAAGCCCGTAAAGAGCCACCAACCACACCAAGCTATGTTCCAGAATTCATACCAAAACCTGCCGTGTCACAGCAAAGACCACAACACAAACACTCAAAGAACTACAACAAGTCGAAGAACAACAATAATCCTCAGTACTATTATACAACTACAACAACCAACCGGCCTCCAACTAAACAGCAATACATCCCAACTAACCGACCTCAATTTGTCTACGAAGACTATGTCTACATCACTCCTAAACCTGAGATCCGCCCTAATGGCATCTCGAATACCAACCGCAACTATATTCCCTACCAAGCTCCAGTCAAGGTTCCACCACTTCAGAACAACCTTCCGTATGAGAGTTTTGAGCGCGAGGTCAATGCTATTCGTGAAAAGCTTCAATTCTATCAAAGTCAACATCTACAAGACAACAGTATTCCTCGCACTCCGAAATCTAAACCAAACTACGATTACAATTTTAACACCGCAAAGCCCACGAACCGCAATTTCAATCCACCAGTGGAATACGATGCTGAACCATTCAAACCGATGGTGCCCTACAGCCCGCCGGTTGATGATGCAAATTCCTTCAGAGCTATTGCCTTCGAGAAGGTTGACAATGACCTATCCCCAGTGCAGGGCTACTATGAGACTTCAACTACTATTGAACCACCTCCTGAGGTTCAAGTGAGACAGCAGAAAAAAATTCGTGTGAGTTCAAAGTATTTGCAGCCTTTGATAACGCCCTATGACCAAGAACAGCCAGTTAGTGGCAGAAATATAGAGTACAATTCAACACCTCAAACAGTCCTAACAACGCCGAAACCATGGATATCGGTTGAGAAACAAGTCGTTCAGGAAGTGGCAGCTCCCCAGAAATCAGCACGATTGCAGGTGGCCAGCAATCGTGGATTCCAAGGACAATTCCCTGGCTACTATTATAATCCCCCAATTCGTCAAAATAATCGATACTACGAGGAACCATTTTATCAACAGCCACCTCCAACAAGAAAAATTATGAACAATCGGCCACCACCACCGGTGCGCCCCCACAAGCCTCAACAACAACAAGTTTGGAGCTTGGAGAATGACACTTACGTTAACTATGCTCCAAACAGGCCTCCCCTTAACCCCGAGGCCGAATTTATCAACCCATATCAGCCTTTCAATCAGTATTCAAAGCCTCAATATAGTCAGCCTCAACGGTTGCCACAGGTTCAAAACCAAAATCCCTACTTCCCACCACCCCCAAGTAGGTTGCCAAATAGACAGCAACAGGTATCACTGCATAGAGATACACTTGTCAACTATCGTCAGCCATTGCCACCCCTTAACCCCGACAGTGAGTACATTAGTATTCCTAGTCGAAATCAGCCCCAGCAACAATTACAACAGTTGCCCTTGCCAAGCTATCATTCGCCAGTACAATACCGAGATCCACAGCAAAATGGAAATGCATACTTTATTACGCCGAAGTACAGGCGATATAGTGGAGGTGGTGGTGATCAGTAAATAAATCTGTCACTTTCTTCTTGTGTAAAAATTTGTGGCATATTATCTGTCAAACTTGTCAAAAATGTTAAATGGCTTTTACTATCCTACCATTTAATGGTGGCATGTTAAATGCCAGTTAGATATTAAATCAAATAAAGTATTTTAGAGCTTCTTTTTGCACAGCTTTAAGACAAATAAATCATCCCTGACATTCAGAGCTGTCAAACATTATTGCATAGTTTTTTTTTTTTTTTTACTCAGATCAATATCTAACAGGCATTGAACGCGGCCAGTGACAATCACACAAGCTATGTCAAACTACACAAAAAAAATGTACTTGGGAATTTTTGTTTGTGTCTTCTTAATTTTAAATTAAATGTGATGAGGTTATTATTTCCAGTGTTATTTAATTACTGTAAGGCGGTTTTTTTTTGTGAGATTAGTCGATAAAATTAGGCTGGGAATGACTTTCTTTAACTTTTGTCTCAAACAATGGGTTGAGGCTCGGGAAATTCCTAACAAATATAAAATGGTAGGTATACTTGCTCAAAATGCTCGAATTTTTCTATTAGAATAGAAAATATCAAATATTTTTAAGAATACTATTTCATACTTGTAAATAATAATAATTTTTCATGTGGATTATAAAAATAGCTTTTATCATTATTTTAATTTTATAGACGGGAATTAAGTGGTCAAAAATAAATATGTGGAAGAAATTAAAGTTCAACAATAAATTTAAGCCTTTTTTTTGTTAAAAATAATAAATTTTTTATAAATTATTGTATTTAAATTTTTTTTCATTTATTTCTGGAAATCAACAAAATTAACAATTTTATAAAGTCTTGATCAATTTGATTTTTTCTTAAATACTGTGCCCTTATATCATAACTTTGTTATCAGCCATATTTTAGGTAAAATCATCGTGAACTAAAAAATAAATAAATATACCTATAGAAATTGCACGTCATAAGCTTAAGTAAGATATCCATCATTTTATTCATTTTATTCAAAGTATTATTGCTGTTAAATCAAATTAATAAATATAAACAAAAATTAAAAATTTATACTTATAGAATTTGTAAAATAAAAAAAAACTTGTGGTATATTAAAGTAATAGCAATTATTATTATAATAATATTAGTGTAGCACTAAAAAAACATTGAAATAATGTTTAATTGTATTTTCATGTTATTTTTTTAGAAAATAAATAAATTATTTAAAATAAAATCTTGACTTTTTTTGCTTTTATTAAATAATATAATAAATACCAAACAACACCATGAATTTGTATCAATTTGGAAAATGATTTTAGATTGTTTTTAAATGGCATAACTAGAGAAATGCCAATTTATAACATATATAATAGTTTATAGCCACTTAAAAAAGTATTCTTTAATAGCCCTTCACTTCACAAAAGTTACTCAAAACCACTGCGCATAAATCATGATTTGAAAAAAAAACTGTCTGAAAACGCTCCCCCGAAGATACAATATGATATACAGGGTGTTTTGCATAAGAAGCAAAAAAAGCAAGAGTGTGTAGGTTGGGTCGAGGCAAGAAAAAAATCGAATGGATAGAAGAGTATATTCTTACCGTTTAGTTTGGGTAATTTGTTAGAAAATAGACTTGAAATGGAAAAAAAAATTATTTAGAAAGAACGGCAACACCTACAATGCTCCTATTAATTTTTAGTCAAACACTAAAAACTAAATGGGCCCTATCAATAATCAAATTTAGTTAAAACTTTAATATTTTAGTAAAATGGACCATAATGGAATGACCTCTCTAAATAATAAACCGTGCATAGTATTACCTAAATATTTACGTGGACTATAAATAATGAACCATTGTATATACCTAGAATTGACTCCAAAAACTTGAGAATATAATGTATGGTTAATTATTAAGGATCCATAATTTTATGGTTATTTTCACGGGGGGTCTATTTCCCCCTGTTTAAGCGGGAGGGGCAATTTTCTAAAAAATTGATTTAAAACAGAAAAAAAATTATTTAAAAACAACGGTTAAACTTACAATGCTATGCTAAACTTTTTTGGAAAGCTAGAAATCTCTTCTTCAATTTTATTTTTAAATTAATTTGTGTTAGTCAACATTTTTTGAAAAATTAATTTTCAAACTCGAAAATTTGAAGAAAAAAAATTAAAAAACAATTTCAAACTTTTTTTTTTCAAAATTTTACGTTATTAAGTACTAATTGTTTTTTTTTTGCAAAATTCAAGCTTTTGTTAGTTTTAAGTCAAATACAGAAAACTGAATGTCTTTAAGTTTTTGCGAAAATTAAAAATAACTGGAGGAGCAATTTTCTAAAATAATTGACTTAATACAGAAAAAAAAGATATTAAAAAACAACAGTAATGGTTAAGACAACATGCTATACTTTTTTATTAAGCTAAAAATATTTGCTATCATTCTGTTTTCAAGCTAAGTTAGTTTAGTGAACAGTTTTTTAAAAATTAATTTTCAAACTTAAATTAAAAAAAAAAAAAAAAAATTGTGTTCAAACTGCTTTTGTTCAAAATTTTACGTTATTAGTTAGTATTTTTGTTTATAACATTCAATACCCCCATCAATTTTTAGTCAAACACTAAAAACCAGGTGTAAAAATTTAGTCTATTTTTTGAGAAAATTGAAAATAACAAAAGCAAGTATTTCTTAAATTCGACTTCCATCTATTATTTTGTCGCTCGTGCTCCGAAGATCCTAGATTTGGTTATTTTCAATTTTCTTAAAAACTAAAAGACATTTTAGCATCCGGTTTTCTGGTTTTGACTAAAACATAATAAGACCATTGAATTTTGAAAACAAAATTAGTAGGTACTTAACTACGTAAGATTAAAAAAAAAAAAAACAAGTTTGAAATTAGTATTTTTTAATTTTATTTCAAATTTTTGAGTTTGAAAATTCAAAAACTATTCACCAACACAACTTAATTTAAAAATAAGATTAAAGAAGAGATTTCTGGCTTTCCAAAAAGGTTTAGCACGACATTGTAAGTTTAGCCGTTGTTTTTAAATATTTTGTTTCTGTTTTAATAATTTTTTTTTAGAAAATTACCTCTTCTGCATAAACGGGGGGGGGGGGGGAATAGACCCCCCCACCAATACGATTTTTTTCTTGTCTTAATCCAACCAACTCGCCCTAGCTCTTTGGTACACCTTATACGGAACACCCTGTATAAACATTAATCCCTTCTTGTGTTCGTACGAGCATAACTTGGCTGAACATTATTCCATTTGCATGAAAATTTTTTTGTTGGATTTACAATGAACCAGATTGACACATAATGGAGCCAAAAATTGAAAAATTAGAACGTGAATTAAAAAATTCGACCTACAAATTCAGAAAATCGTGAAAACATCTTAAAATTTCAAACTTTCTGAAATAGTTTTTTGTTCGTACGCGCATAACTCGGCTGCACATCATTTAAATTGGATCGTTATTTTTTTGTTGGATTTATATTGAACCCGATTAACACATTACCGTTGATAAAAATTGGAAAATTAAATTGAAAAAATAGGAAATTCGTGATAGCAATAAATTGCATACTTTTTGAATTGTTTTTTAATCGAACTGTCTTTCAACATTGGTGATTGATAAAGACTTTCCAAAGCAACATTATTAATTTAATCAATTATAGGTGGAACGAAGATTGCCAGGTCAGCTAGTTTAATATAAAAATATTAGACATTCGATTCATTTGTCTAAATTTAGATAAAAAGTTAGGTCACTTTAGTAACAATTAAAAATATTTATTTAAAACTTTAACGGCTGTCTTAGTTTAAGCAGCGTTTTATAAATACGGGTACTGGTTTTCAGCGTTTGAGTAAAAATTGATAATAATTTGATTTGAACAGAATCACTTTGAACACACTTTTTTTCAAATTTGTTTTAAAATGTTGAATTTAATAATTAATTTTTCAAAAACTGTTCGCTAAAACAAACTGAATTAAGAAAAGAATACAAAAATGGATTTTTCTCATGATATTTTAATTTTTTAATAATTTTTTCCATTACAAGTGGTTATTTTTTATATCATCGCTCCTCAACGGGGGAAATAACCACGCTAAGCCTTATTTTGCATCTTATGCAAAACACCCTGTATAATGTTGTATATACAGGTTTTTCTTGAGGTCTCTACTGATTTGTGTAACTTTAATTTGATGTGCCTTGTAGTTTTCAAAATGCTTAAAAAATGGAAAAAGTAACTAATACCCTGAAAATAGCCATATTCATACATATCCAACATATTCAAACATCACAAACAAAATGAGAATAAAAAACCACCACAAATTCTGTCTCAGTCTCTAAGTACATTATTCTTACTGAGCACATTTATTTTAAATAGTTCAGTAAAAAACTGAACAATCTTAATCTTCTAAGGGCCATTTGCTGAAACGAAACTTAAATATTTAAGTTCAACATAAGAGCTTATGTGACAGTTTACGCTGAGGAAAAAGTAAAACATAAGCGTTTAAGTTGAACATAAATATTTAAGTTTTGTTTCAGCAAACGGCCCTTAAATACATACATATTATGTACATAGTTGCCTTTTTTTCTGAATCCTCTTTTACCATTTCTTTTGCATTACAAAAAAGAATAAAAATATTTTCTCATAATAAATCGATTCGATATCGATTATTATGAAGGTTTTGTAGCCAACAGGCACATAATTAAAGCTGCCTTTAGCATGCTTCTCACCCTTATATCTATCTATTCATAATTTTCCATCACATTAAATCTCATTTGCAAAAGGCAACAAGGACATAATACAATCTATGAATTCAAATGAGACTCTTCCAAGTTAATGGCTATGTCATAAAAGAATATTGATTATATATCTATGTTTATTGCTTTCTGTAATAAAAATATTTTTAATAGCTAATCAATAATTTGATGAAAAATAATTCTTGTGGAAAGTTGCTTATATTTGAAAAAAAAAAACAAAAAATAATAATAATTTTACAAAGAGGCTGGGTTGACCCACACTGATAACTTTCCATTGGTTCCCTTTGAAACTCGACACCCGACGTTATTTTTTATAAGAAAATTACCAATTAAAAATCTTTGAAAAACTTATGAGTTGTGCAATCAAGGGATGGCTGTTTGCTCTAAATATATGCAACAGGAAAAATTTCAACAATTATTTGCATTTTTTTTGGCATAGAAAAAACTAATTATGGCATTGTGTGTAGACTAAAATTATCCAGGAGTTGATATCATTGGTTGTTCTCGAGATAACTTTGTGTATTAAATAAAATTAACCCGAAGTTAATATCTTTGTGTGTACTCAAGATATTTGATATTTTTTAACAATTTTTAATGTTTTTTTTTTAATAAAAACAAAAAAACTGTGGGTTGATTTTTTTTAAGTATTACCAATTTTTCACTACATCATTATGCATAGAATGAAACCAGGCCAAAGTCGATAGCATTATTTGTCCTAGAAATATTCGAGAAACAAGCCATTTTATAACTTTTTTTTAAATTACTGTAATAAAAGACCGCCAATTGAATTTTTCAAAAATCCTTTCTGCACGTTATGGTCTTATTATCTGCAAAATAAAATTTATTTGAAGTCAATATCTCTATGCGTTCTCGAGATATGATCGGCGAAAAAAAGCTTCCGAACGTACGTACACAGACATCTCTTTAAAAACAATGTAATCCGACTCCAGAGACCTAGAAACGTCGAAAAATGTCAAAATTTTCAATTTCACAAATCGGACCGATTACAATAACTTAATATCAATGATATAATCTGGAAAACTTTCCTTCATAGATCTTTTTCGAAACTGAAATTCGTCAAAAATTACTTGCGTTGCGAATCACAATGGAAGATTCGCAGCTAATTTTTGATTATTTTAATAAAAATTAAATACCTATTAAAAAAAAGAGCAAGTGAGTTTTAAAAATCTTAGTCTTAAAAGACTTACATAATTTAGTTTCAAACTGTAAATCAAAGAATTAATAAAAAAGGCCAAACTAATTTGATTTTAACGTTTTTCTCATACTATACATAAATTAAACTTAAGTGGCCGTAAAATATGAAGAAACAAAAATAAACACACTTTAAAACTACATTCAACTATTCTGTACGAACTCCACTTAACCATTTCAAGTTCCCGCCATCATCGGTATAAACCTCTATATTCACACACCCATCATTATGCATACATATACATAATTCCCTCATAAGCCATAAGAGTATACAAGTAAACATCTTCAATAAAAAAAAAAAAAAAAAAAAAAAAAAAAAACAAGGAGATATCCTTCTCGTCCATTAAGCAGTCTACTATTTTTGACCTAGGCTGACTCGAGGAAGTCCACTTTGACTTAACCAAGAAAAAAAACGTGTACAATGTTAACAATATAAAAATATGCTCTCAAATAAAAAAAAAAAAATATCAAATCCGAGGAGTACCAGTAGATTTTGTTTTCCTGCAGAATGCGCAAACTCTTCAAATGAGAAAGAAAAAAAATAATACAGAAAACATCCTTCCTTTTGCCTGATAATCGATTCATGTTAAAAACTCGGCGAAACCATAAAACTCCCCTCTCTATATGGCGGAAGCCTGGTTGACATTTTAGACGTTTCGCTGAACTTGAGGCACGACAAAAGGATATTTGTTTTCTCTTGAAAAAATAGTGTTTGCCTTTCGGTTCCTGTTTTCTTATTTAGTTTTATTTCTTTAATATAAATAAATTCTATTGAGCAAACAGCGTGTTTTTCTAAAATCTATGCAAATATATTGAAATAAAAAAAAAATTGGTTTTACTAAATTCGACGAGAAAAAGTCCGTTTGCAACAGTGAAAGTCAGGACACGGCCTCCATTATTTTCCTATTTTCTTGGAATAATTTTTTTGTTGCTCTCTCGTTTTTTTTTTTTTTTTTTTTTACAAAACTCGTGTGTCACAGTGGAAAATTTATAACATATAATTAAACGAACAAAATGTCTATTTAGAAATTCGAATGGTACCTACCTATAAAGTATCCTTAGGAGTTTATTAATTTTATAAGTACATTTTTTGTTAGTGTTCTTTTCTTTTGAAGTAAGAAATAAAAAAAAAAAATAGTGTGCACGATTAGAGGGGTGGATACATTAATTTTAATAGAAAAACATGGTAACAATGACCTCCGAGCTGGATAAGAGTCATACAACACAATCGAAGACAGCATCATGCTCAGCTCATACAACTATAGCAACGTGTTCTGGAGGAGCACCAGGAGCAGGAGCAGCCACTAGCAGTAATTGTAGTGTGCTTAATAAAAGTTCTCTAAACAAACGGAACGAGGATGCTCCAAATATTTTAGTTTACAAAAAAGTAAATATAAAAATGTTCAACTTTTTTATTTTGTTTTTTGGTGACCCTTGTGCTTATTTCTGAGGGGTGTTTTTTTTTTTTTTAATGTATGAAACCTAATTATGTGTGTTACAGATGGAATCCATTATCGAAAAGATGCAAGCTGAATCAACTGGTGTTGCTGTGCGAACGGTAAAGGGTTTCATGAGCAAAGTTCCATCGGTATTTTCGGGAGCGGATCTTGTAGCGTGGATTTTAAAGAATTTCGATGTCGAAGATGTAACGGAAGGGCTTCATTTTGCGCATCTACTGGCATCACATGGTTATATATTTCCTATTGATGATCACGCATTAACGGTGAAAAATGATGGCACATTTTATAGGTGAGAATATAGCTGATAAATTATTATTTAATAGAATTTTCAAATTAAACTGTCACTATTTTCTCATATAGTTTTATATGGATTCAAATTTGTTGCATACATTTAAGTGCAAATAGGTTTTTTTTTTAATTACCTTTTTGGTAAACTAGGCATATCCTAAAGGTAGAAAAGAGAATATCGGATGTAATTTAGGTGTTACTTTTATTTGTCTACTTTTAGGAGTTTTTTTTTTTTCAGTCCAGACCAGAACCAATGAAATTCAGTTTTCTTCAGATGGTGAACAAAAAAAATATTAAATAATTTTTTTATTAAATTAAAATCAAATTAAATGCGTGACTATGGGCCGCACGTAGATACTTGCTCTTATGTACGATCACACAGTGGTCAGAATTTTGTAAACCAATGGATCCTTATTATATTTTTAAGAATAAAATTTGATGTGCCAAGCCAATTTCGGGGGGTATACAATAATAATGTAGGTACAGTTTGAAATGCAATTTTAAAAAATTTACGTTGGCATAACTTGGTCGTTTTTTTATAAAAAAAAAATGCTCAAGATCGGGTTAACTGTTTACGAAAAGGTGAAAATAAAAAAATTCTCTTTGAAATGGAAATAAACCCAGGAAGTAGCAGGAATATCATCTCTTAAAATATTATCCTATAAATTCCTAAAATAAAAATAATTTATTATCCTTGATTTGAAAACTCAATCTATTAAGTTTATAAACTTAAAAATAAATCATATCTAATAATGATTTTTTTATTTTTAAGATTTCAAACACCATATTTCTGGCCGTCAAACTGCTGGGAACCCGAAAATACAGATTATGCTGTGTATCTTTGCAAACGCACAATGCAAAACAAAACACGCCTTGAATTGGCCGACTATGAGGCTGAAAATTTAGCAAAACTTCAAAAAATGTTTTCCAGAAAATGGGAATTCATTTTTATGCAGGTAAGATATAGAAATGCAAAATAATCTCCAAACATTAATTTTGATTTTTTAAAGGCGGAATCTCAAAGTAAAGTAGCCAAAAAACGTGACAAACTAGAACGCAAAGTCTTGGATTCACAAGAGCGCGCCTTCTGGGATGTCCATCGTCCAATGCCTGGATGTGTGAATACCACCGAAATAGATATTAAGAAAGCCTATCGTCGTGGTGGCTCAAGTCATGGTACTGGGTCAGCTGGTGCATCGTTAACGAAAAATCCTGCAGAGCAATTTAGTCGAATTATTGCACTGCGAAGGCAAAAGCTCGAAAGACGCACAATCAAAGTATCAAAAGCTGCTGAATCGTAAGTCATATTTTTTTTTGAAGTGAATTAATCTTTGTTCTAATATAACTTTCATTTCTTGTTTTTTTTTTTTTTTTTTACAAAATTTTAGATTAGTTTCTTACTACGAACAATATAACGAATTTGATAATTTCATAACAGAATTGCCTAATCCATGGCAAACGGATAATGCTGAAATTTGGGAGGCTGAAAAATTCACGTGAGTTTATTTAAACCATTATTTTTTTTCCTTTTACTGATCGGTTAATTGTGCAAGTGATGGAAGTTATTTTTTGTTAAATGAAAGGCCAATTTTTTTCTTCAGAAAACTAATGTGGTTATCATTGGTAAATTCAGATTTTATTTTAAAAATTAATTTTTTCGTGGTGAATGGAAAACGATTTCAAATTCATTTATTTTTGCGAGTATATTTGTGTATCTACTTTCGTTTCTGTACTTCCAAAAAAATTTCCATTTTTAAGTCTACGTTGACCACAGTACACATATTAAGGCCCATCGCCCACTAGGCAACTTTTTGATGCTAGCCCCAGCAACTTTTTGTTGCTCCCAATCCAATTACATTAGCTTATATGGGAGAGCGCCCACTAGGCAACTTTTAGTTGCGCAACTTTTTGTTGCTCGGAGTTGCTCGCGGAACTTTTTTCCCGGCAACTTTTTGTTGCTTACCCTCGCTCACAGGGCAAATTTTTGTTGCCGGCATCCTTATTTGTCAAAAATATGATGTCAAAATGGCGTTTCCGCTTAACATTGTGGATGCCAAAATGGCGTGCATTTCCTTTTTACCCTCTGTCATTTTGGCCAATTTCTGGAAATGGAATTTGCTTTCCTTTTTTTCAACAATGTAAGTACCTACACATTATAATAATAAATAATATAATATTTTATAATTAACAACGACCGGAAAGCAGCCATCACAAAAAACAAAATACAAAAGTCAAAGTCTAGTCCCACAAAGTTGCTCGGAAATTGCCTAGTGGGCGATGGCAAGCAACTTTTGTTGCTCTCTGTTGCCGGCAACTCCGAGCAACAAAAAGTTGCGCAACTTTAAGTTGCCTAATGGGCGATGGGCCTAAAAAGGTTATATCATTAGCGTTTGCATTTTTGTTCTGTTCTGCGTACCTATCAAAATCGATAGAAAATGGTGGATCCAATGCTCCTTTGCTTAGCAAATTTCGAAATTTTTGGTTGATTTTACTGATGTAGTGTGAAGTTATTAAGGGCACTTGAACAACCATTTTTTAATTTTTGACAGTTTTAATTTTGACAATATGCGCGATATATTACCTTATGTCGAATTGGATTTTCAGAGTGTTTCATTGGAATATAAAAAACTCTCTTCCGCAATATGTGTATCTATGTAGAAGTAAAAACTAAAATGAATTCTTCAATAATTTCAATTCCAGAACATCCCAACAAGAAGCATATACTATTTTGAGTTTTTCATATTCCATTGGAATAAAAAAGGAGTGAAACACTCTGAATATCCAATCAAAAACGACATTCGGAGTGAAAAAACACTCCTTAATCATCACTCCGAACAGCAAATGGAAGGTTTTTGGAGTGGTGGGAGTGCGAACTACTTATGAGTACTTTGGTGCAAATTTTCAATGGAACGCACAAATTTCACTTCCCTAGTAGCAATCTACTACAATTTTAAGTGATTGATAATTATTTATAATCTATGGAATCTGTACCATCAAAAAACATGCGAGATTGTACACACACTTTCTCAGTTTATATGATTTTTCGACGTATGTATATAAAAACTCATACAAAATGAGAAAATGTGTGTAAAATTATTTATGGAAATAGGGACTCTCACATCCTTATGAATTGCTTTATTTTGTTTATTTTTGTTATCGGTGAATGGTGAACGTAAAAATGGTAAACAAATTGAAATGAAATGTCATGCACATGAAAAATCTCTTAACCTAGCCAGACGCCCTCTGGGGGATATTAGATGCGTAACTACTCTGCTCATCTACTTGCGCATTAGAGCTTGAGTAGATGAGAGTACTAGATTATAGTTTTCATCATAGTTTCATGAGTAGTTCGCCATCCCCAAAGGAACACGGCTATTAGACTTGTGTACTGTGTACGGAGACGGCTTTCCATGACTGTTGTGCACTCAATTTCAATTGAGAAAACAATATATTTCAAAGAAATATACTCAGGCTACCTTCTTTGACGTAGAAGGAGCTTTCAATAATGTCTTAACGGAATCCATTTTTGAATCATTCTTTGATTTCGGTGTAGAGGCCTACATCAGAGAATGGGATTATATCCACACTCAACGATATCAAGATACGTCAGGAAATTTAAAATTGACCACACTCGTCAGTAGAGGAACACCCCAGGGCAGTGTTCTATCCCCTCTCTTATGACTTTTAGTCATGAACCAAATTCTGGTTAAAGCCTAGTATGCTGCTGATGGGGAACGAAAAATTCCATATACCCCTAACACACGCCACATCGAACAACCACATCGACAAAGTATTTCGTTTTTGTATGGGCATTTACACGCCAATACGTCGATGTAGAAGTATATGCCAAAATCAGCTGTCTTTAATTATTTCCAATAAAATAATTATTTCGTTATGAGTCCAAATACATATTTCTTGATCATTTTCCATTATTATTTGTGTTTAAGATACTTTTAATGAAATTATCAAAAAACTATTCAGTGAATCTAAGATTAACGGGACCAAAAACACTATTTGACAACAAAAACCGAATAACAACATAAAAAACTGTGTCGACGAACTAGTTCGCTTCTTTTCACACGCCACATCGGCTTATCGGCATACTACTTCGACTGCCAGAGATCGCACTGCTGTGTCGACACAATTTTCATTTCACACGACCAAAAACCTTACCGACAATATGCTTCGGTGAAGTAGTTCGTGTCGTGTGTTAGGGGTAGGTACGAATTCACAAACGAAAAATTTTATTCTGCGGTATGCTGTTCGACGAACGAAATCGATAATTGTAGTAGATTATTTGGAGAGATCTCCCCTCTTTTTTCGCACAGAATTAATTGTCTGTACCATTAGTTGTGTGCGGAAAATGACATTTGGTCTCTATTCGTGTCTGTTTTTGTTGTTCCTTTCATCACAACATGGCTTTCTGTGACTTTGTGTGTTTGTTTTTTGTTTTTACCAGCAGCGATGTCAAGGGGTAATCTTTCGTTGTGGTTTTCGTAAGCTTCACTCTACCCCGACTCAATGTCCAAAGGCTCTAAGGTGAACTTGGTAGCTCCTGCACCATTTCTTCCGTCAGACTCCCTAGACAACAAGCAAATGGACAATGGATTTCTGAGGTCGTTAATTTGCCCAGCTTGGCACTTTGACCCACGAATCACTCTTATAAAATCACTTTCGCAGCTTATAAGTAGGTCCCCGAGTTTTGATATCGAAACGCTGCGGTGCGCTTCAACGCTAACTTGGTCACCAAGCTTAATCTTGCTCGGGGCCAGCCATATTATATCTGCCTTATAAAAACACTAGCCGATAAAACCCGGCGTTGCCCGGGTCTTCTTTAGTAAAACCTTATGACAACCAAATATCGACCAAAAAGATGATTTAAAATCAGCACTCGAAAAATGTTCAGCTTAAAGAGCCCTACACACCATCCATGTTACTTGTCAGGTAACATTGACGTTTTTTTTGTCAGGTAACGTTGACAATTATTTTCCTAAAATTATGCGTGTGGGTTGTGTGGGCTTGCATTTGAATAAAAATGTAATGAACCTAATTATGTACCTACCTACCTGCCTGCCTATAGTGTAATTTTAAGACAACTTTGAAAATCAGACTATTTGTATGTTATGTTATACCTACCTCCCATTACCCCCTAAGGAGCGAACGACCGTGAATTTTGTTAGTAACCACTTGATAAAGAAATTAATAATTTATCAATGAAATGTTAAATTTTTTCTTCTTCTCTACCATATACCTACCATATTCAAAGCATTTTTTCCCAGCAAAGGTTATTGCCGTCTATAAAGAATAATTCCGTGCCAAAAAACCGGAATACATTTCTTACCACCCCACGCATCACTTATCAACATCAAAAAAATTTTACCACTAAATAAAGTAGGTACCTACCTATTAAAATAAAAATACATATGTAGGTAGGTATTACCTAAAAAAAAAAAATTTTGAGCCGATTCTGGAAACCAGATCCCTCCTTGCGCACGTTCTTGTCTTCTTGTGTTTCCACATTACATTTAATCTTCATTTAAAATCTCGAACCTTGAAAATCCGATCATTAGAACTCAAGGTGTAAATTTTGCTGATTTGAACGTAATAAGCACCCCCACATCACCTTTGCTTACCTATGCCTTTGACTGTGTAGTTACTCAACAAAAAGAATTAGAAAAACAAATGTATTAGTGATTCAAGTGCCCCCTTACACCTTATTGTGCACGCTCTTGCAACTAAATAAGTTCGTTTCCATTCACCGTCACCAACCACCAACCGCCAAACCAACAAAAATTTCAGTCTTACCTTAAAATCCAACAATTAGAACTCACGTTGTAAATTTAGTCGATTTTCATGTAATAAACATCCCCCTATCCTATTTACGTGCGCCCTTGATTGTGTAATTATTCAGAAATTGAATTATTTTTTTTTTTATTTTTTGACGATGAAGAATAATTCGCTGCCACAAAAAACCTGCATACATATTTTTACCACCCCACCATCACATCACTTATCCTCATGAAAAAATTTGTACCTAACCTAAATAAAGTATATTAAAAAACCAACCACCCACCGCCAAACCAACCAATTTCAGTCTTACCTTAAAATCCAACAATTAGAACTCAAGTTGTGAATTACCTAAGCCGATTTAGCACCCCCTATCCTATTTACGTGCGCCCTTGATTGTTTAATTTACTCAGAAAAAAAAATTAAAAATAATTTTTATTAGGGGTGCATTAAATGCCCATTACCCCTCCTTGTGCACGCCCTTGCCTATAGTTCGTTTCCATTTACCATATCCAGCAAACACCCACCACCAAACCAAACAATTTCAGTAGTAAACATTTATTTTTGCTGCAAATATTATACCTACCTCTCACATACCACTATTTCTTACTAAAGAGAAAATCCCTACCGTTGATGTTTTTTTTTTTTTTTATTTGAACTTTTCCCTATTACACAAAAACATCAACACAATTCGTCGCCGGTGAAAACAAAACTCACTTCTCGCTCCCACCTACCAAGGCACATTTACTGCACATGGCTTGAATCGTTTTTTTTTTTTTTTCGATGAAGATTTTTTACTACCCACCACTTAATTTTCACCAAAAATGTTCCCTAAAAATAAAAAAAGAAAAAACAAAAATACTACCCTACCTAAAAAAAAAAAACAACTCTTTTTTGAGCCGATTCCAGGAATCAGCCCACCAAAAATATGGAATTTGACGATTTATCGTCAAATCCACATGCCACAAAAGGCAATTTTCCATGGCAAAACAACTCCTCCTTATAAATAATTGAGCTTGAAGTAAATGTGAGTTGAAAATCTATAAAGCAGAATTTTTCAAGGAAAATACCTACATGCTTGATTTTAGAAAATTTCCATACGATTTTTTTTGTGGTAAGTTTTTAATTTGTTTATTATTCGGTATTTAACAAAAATTTTTTTTTCTGCTGTATCCTATAGCATACCAGATAAGTGAAATTTGTATTATATCTATTTTTTAAAAGAGTTTTTTTGTTTTTTTGTGAGTTTAGTGCATACATTCAGCACTACTGACAACCAAAAAAAGTTACTCTTTTATATAATAGTATAGAGTATAGAAGTATAGATATAGATATAGAAGTATAGATAGAAGTATAGATATAGATCAGCTGCAAATATTGCGTAATGCGTTATTAGAACGAAGTTCTTAAGTGCACGGTTTGTTTATAAATCCAAGAAATCGGCAGAAATTTACATCAGATGGTGGCGCAATGGGATAGGTACTTGCTTCTTAACCGAGAGGTTGGGTGTTCGATCCCTGCTGACAA
The DNA here is from genome assembly GCA_947049315.1 of Epistrophella euchroma. Classification (NCBI taxonomy): domain Eukaryota; kingdom Metazoa; phylum Arthropoda; class Insecta; order Diptera; family Syrphidae; genus Epistrophella; species Epistrophella euchroma. The sequence continues at coordinate 102,706,705 of OX346247.1, read as the reverse complement.
ACTGGCAAATAGTTTTTTTTTTTTTTTTTTTAATTTTTCATATAATTTGTATTTTTCTCGAATTTTTTTTGTCATTTTCCAAAATAAGTAAATTATTTCACTCATTTAACTATAGTGGCGTAGAAACTTACATACAATCATGAAAACAAATGCGAAACGATACCTATTTAGGTATCGTCCAAAAGCCATCGTTTTGAAGATATGGTTTTGACTATAATCGACTTACGTGAAGCAAATATTTTTGATCGTCAAGACGATAGTCATTTTTTGGTTACGTGAAGCAGGACTATCGTCGAAACGTTATCGTTGGGTGATAATCGTTTTACGGAATGAGTCCCCTGAGCAATCCATTCCGATTGTTTATGTTACACACCGACTTCACAGTAGATAATTCATTTCAGATTGTTCATCGTGCCATGAAATATCTTGTGGAGTCGCGATATCTGATCTTATGATAATCAGCGATCTATCTCTGATATTTTCTCTTGACATGGCATTTGACAGATGGTTGTTTTTTGTTGCTTTTTGTCTAGAAATGTTATTTTTTGTGTCTAACGGAATTTTTTGGAAGTCAAAGTTTAATTTTCTTGAGCTAGAATACAACAACCGAAGAGTTACACTTTTATCTGCAAAAAAATCAACCATCAAACTCCCATGCAGTCGAGGTACGAAATTATATATCATGACATGATTTGCCCAGCGAAGATATATGAAAATGTCTTAATATGGATATCAGATATTTAGTTGGATGTTATTTTTATATGAACTTATTATACCTACATATACACAAATATAACCTAGATTTGCTGCCGATGGCACCACGCATATACACATGGTTTGAATTGTTGTTTTTTTTTTTTTGTATTTTCTTATTCTCCTTCGAAAAAGTTATGTTCCCTAAAAATGCAATTTGGATTTTAGTATGAAAATTTTTGGAATTTTGAAAAAATTATATCTGGTATTGAACGGATATTTCATCTTTCTAAATATGTAATCAAAAATTAAATCTGACAATTAGAACGAAAGCTAAAAACCAGTTCCAAATCGGCTCTTTTTCACATTTCACGTGGACAACGAACAATTATGCCCATTTTTCAAGATTTTTGTGAAATGTTGTATCGAAACTTTTTAATCTATTCTGGGGGTTGTGTAGCTTGTAGAATCATGATTCAGATATCAATTTAAACGTTAGCTTTCGAAGGTGCAAAAGAAAAATTAAATTTATAGATGCATCCAGTAAAAAGTTGTGAGGGCATAAAAAGATTTCATTAATTTTGTAAATACCTCAAGTTTGGGGTATTCAAAAAATTTGAAATTTTTAAAATGTTTATAAATCAATAGTTTCCATCAGGTGTAGAAATTTTAGATTTTTACAACCACCCATAAAAAAATGAAAAATAAAAACCCACCAAAAAATAGGTGAAAAAAATGTCTGGTTTTCAAAAATCAAAAAGTGGGTACAAAAAATCCCATTAAAAATTCCTGAAACATCAATAATTTTTTTTTCATTACCTTTATAATAGTATAAAATCTATGTCCTTAACTAAAACCCCCAATTTATGGCGAATTATTTGTCTACGTCTATTTTTCAAAATTCAACTTTTAACATTTTATAACTCGCTTCGTAGATTTTATAGAATTTTTTTAAATTAAGCACTTCCTTGTATTTAAAAGATCTATCGACTAAAATTAATATGAATACTGTTTTTTTACCTTTAATCAGAAAACCCCCATTAGGGTAGGGTAACTAAAAATTTGAATTTCAAAAATTCCGTCTAAGTGCGCCTATACATAAAATTCTCTATTCAATAAAATGTATTATATATTTTTATCATATACAGTATAACCTGTGCAATGATGAGTCAGATGAATGAATGGGGGAGTCAGTGACCGACCTTTCATTTATAATATTTTGGCCCCTTACAACTTACCCCTCTTTGTGCACGCCCTTGTGTTTCATTGCATTTATTCTTCAATCAAAAATTCTAACCTCGAAAATCCGACCATTTGAACTCAAGTTATAAATTTAGCGTCCCTTGTTTGTGTTATTACTGGTGTTTTCATAAACTTCTGACTAACCGATTTCTGCAATCACAAAAACGAATGAAAAACTAATTTTTAAATGTAAATATCACCTCTGTTCTGATTTTCGTTCCGAATTAAAAAGAGTGTTCTGAATTTCGAACGAATTCAGCTTGGTAAAACCTCTTACCAGATCTGGGTGTTAAATAAAACTTAAAAAAGCTGTAAACTGTGTGTTGTTAGTATTTCTTCCCCTAGTTCAAAAGAAAAAAAATTAGTTTTTAGAAATATAATGTTTTAAAAATATATTACATTTTTAGCTTTACGAATTCAAATTCGACAACCAAAAACGAATCGAATTGAAAACTTCAAAATAATTGAGTAAAGAACACCTATGTTTTTAAAACGAAAGTATTTTTTACTGAAGCGAAAATCAGAACAGGGGTGTATATATTTTGGTTCATGATTTTAAAGTATTTTAAAAAGAGTTATTAAAATCGAAGCAGTTAAATGTATAAACCTTTAAGAAATAGATAGTTTTTTGTTATTTTTGAAATCGCAGAAATCGGTTAGTCTGAGATTTATGAAAACACCCTATATACATCAAAAATAATAATTTTTATTAGTGGTGCAAGTGCCCCTTGAATTGAATTTGCATTGAATTTTCTCTTCATTTAAAATCCGACCATTTAAACTAAAGTTGTAAATTTACCCAGTTTGCATGTAATACGCATCCCCCTATCACCTTTGCGTACGCCCTTGATTGTGAATTACTCAGCAGACAAAAATAGAAAAATAATTTTAGTAGGGGTACAAATGTCCCCTTACCCCTCCTTGCGCACGCATTGGCCTCTAAATAGGTTCGTTTCCATTCAACATCACCAATCACCCACCGCCAAACCAACCAATTTCAGTCTTACCTTAAAATCCAACAATTAGAACTCACTTTGTAAATTTAGTCGATTTTCATGTAATAAGCATCCCCCTATCCTATTTACGTGCATCCTTGATTGTGTAATTACTCAGAAAAAAAAATTGAAAATAATTTTTTAAAGGGGCGCAAATGCCCCCTTACCCCTCCTTGTGCACGCCTTTGCCTCTAAATAAGTTCGATTCCATTCACCATCACCAACCCACCGCTAATAAACCAACCAATTTTAGTAGATTAGATACAAACATTTTTTTTCTGCTGCAAATACCTATTATACCTACCTACTCATACCTATACCTACTCCAATCATTTCTTACTACACTATAGAGAATACCTACCGACTGCTTATGTTTTGTTTTGTTTTACCATACCTTCCTATACACAAAAATATCACCACGATTCATCGACGGCGAAACGCGAAAACAGTCAACTCTACTCACTATCTCGCTCCCACCTACCAAGGCACATTGCACATGGTTTGAATTGTTTTTTTTTTTTTTATTTTTTGACGATGAAGAATAATTCACTGCCAAAAAACCTGCATACATATTTTTACCACCCCACCATCACTTATCCTCATGAAAAAATTTGTACCTAACCTAAATAAAGTATTAAAAAACCAACCACCCACCGCCAAACCAACCAATTTCAGTCTTACCTTAAAATCCAACAATTAGAACTCAAGTTGTGAATTAACTAAGCCGATTTACATGTAATATAAGCACCCCCCATCCTATTTACGTGCGCCCTTGATTGTTTAATTTACTCAGAAAAAAAATTAAAAATAATTTTTATTAGGGGTGCATTAAATGCCCATTACCCCTCCTTGTGCACGCCCTTGCCTATAGTTCGTTTCCATTTACCATATCCAGCAAACACCCACCACCAAACCAAACAATTTCAGTAGTAAACATTTATTTTTGCTGCAAATATTATACCTACCTCTCACATACCACTATTTCTTACTAAAGAGAAAATCCCTACCGTTGATGTTTTTTTTTTTTTTTTATTTGAACTTTTCCCTATTACACAAAAACATCAACACAATTCGTCGCCGGTGAAAACAAAACTCACTTCTCGCTCCCACCTACCAAGGCACATTTACTGCACATGGCTTGAATCGTTTTTTTTTTTTTTTCGATGAAGATTTTTTACTACCCACCACTTAATTTTCACCAAAAATGTTCCCTAAAAATAAAAAAAGAAAAAACAAAAATACTACCCTACCTAAAAAAAAAAAAACAACTCTTTTTTGAGCCGATTCCAGGAATCAGCCCACCAAAAATATGGAATTTGACGATTTATCATCCACATGCCACAAAAGGCAATTTTCCATGGCAAAACAACTCCTCCTTATAAATAATTGAGCTTGAAGTAAATGTGAGTTGAAAATCTATAAAGCAGAATTTTTCAAGGAAAATACCTACATGCTTGATTTTAGAAAATTTCCATACGATTTTTTTTGTGGTAAGTTTTTAATTTGTTTATTATTCGGTATTTAACAAAAATTTTCTTTTCTGCTGTATCCTATAGCATACCAGATAAGTGAAATTTGTATTATATCTATTTTTTAAAAGAGTTTTTTTGTTTTTTTGTGAGTTTAGTGCATACATTCAGCACTACTGACAACCAAAAAAAGTTACTGTTTTATATAATAGTATAGATTTAGTTGGATGTTATTTTTATATGAACTTATTATACCTACATATACACAAATATAACCTAGATTTGCTGCCGATGGCACCACGCATATACACATGGTTTGAATTGTTGTTTTTTTTTTTTGTATTTTCTTATTCTCCTTCGAAAAAGTTATGTTCCCTAAAAATGCAATTTGGATTTTAGTATGAAAATTTTTGGAATTTTGAAAAAATTATATCTGGTATTGAACGGATATTTCATCTTTCTAAATATGTAATCAAAAATTAAATCTGACAATTAGAACGAAAGCTAAAAACCAGTTCCAAATCGGCTCTTTTTCACATTTCACGTGGACAACGAACAATTATGCCCATTTTTCAAGATTTTTGTGAAATGTTGTATCGAAACTTTTTAATCTATTCTGGGGGTTGTGTAGCTTGTAGAATTATGATTCAGATATCAATTTAAACGTTAGCTTTCGAAGGTGCAAAAGAAAAATTAAATTTATAGATGCATCCAGTAAAAAGTTGTGAGGGCATAAAAAGATTTCATTAATTTTGTAAATACCTCAAGTTTGGGGTATTCAAAAAATTTGAAATTTTTAAAATGTTTATAAATCAATAGTTTCCATCAGGTGTAGAAATTTTAGATTTTTACAACCACCCATAAAAAAATGAAAAATAAAAACCCACCAAAAAATAGGTGAAAAAAATGTCTGGTTTTCAAAAATCAAAAAGTGGGTACAAAAAATCCCATTAAAAATTCCTGAAACATCAATAATTTTTTTTTCATTACCTTTATAATAGTATAAAATCTATGTCCTTAACTAAAACCCCCAATTTATGGCGAATTATTTGTCTACGTCTATTTTTCAAAATTCAACTTTTAACATTTTATAACTCGCTTCGTAGATTTTATAGAATTTTTTTAAATTAAGCACTTCCTTGTATTTAAAAGATCTATCGACTAAAATTAATATGAATACTGTTTTTTTACCTTTAATCAGAAAACCCCCATTAGGGTAGGGTAACTAAAAATTTGAATTTCAAAAATTCCGTCTAAGTGCGCCTATACATAAAATTCTCTATTCAATAAAATGTATTATATATTTTTATCATATACAGTATAACCTGTGCAATGATGAGTCAGATGAATGAATGGGGGAGTCAGTGACCGACCTTTCATTTATAATATTTTGGCCCCTTACAACTTACCCCTCTTTGTGCACGCCCTTGTGTTTCATTGCATTTATTCTTCAATCAAAAATTCTAACCTCGAAAATCCGACCATTTGAACTCAAGTTATAAATTTAGCGTCCCTTGTTTGTGTTATTACTGGTGTTTTCATAAACTTCTGACTAACCGATTTCTGCAATCACAAAAACGAATGAAAAACTAATTTTTAAATGTAAATATCACCTCTGTTCTGATTTTCGTTCCGAATTAAAAAGAGTGTTCTGAATTTCGAACGAATTCAGCTTGGTAAAACCTCTTACCAGATCTGGGTGTTAAATAAAACTTAAAAAAGCTGTAAACTGTGTGTTGTTAGTATTTCTTCCCCTAGTTCAAAAGAAAAAAAATTAGTTTTTAGAAATATAATGTTTTAAAAATATATTACATTTTTAGCTTTACGAATTCAAATTCGACAACCAAAAACGAATCGAATTGAAAACTTCAAAATAATTGAGTAAAGAACACCTATGTTTTTAAAACGAAAGTATTTTTTACTGAAGCGAAAATCAGAACAGGGGTGTATATATTTTGGTTCATGATTTTAAAGTATTTTAAAAAGAGTTATTAAAATCGAAGCAGTTAAATGTATAAACCTTTAAGAAATAGATAGTTTTTTGTTATTTTTGAAATCGCAGAAATCGGTTAGTCTGAGATTTATGAAAACACCCTATATACATCAAAAATAATAATTTTTATTAGTGGTGCAAGTGCCCCTTGAATTGAATTTGCATTGAATTTTCTCTTCATTTAAAATCCGACCATTTAAACTAAAGTTGTAAATTTACCCAGTTTGCATGTAATACGCATCCCCCTATCACCTTTGCGTACGCCCTTGATTGTGAATTACTCAGCAGACAAAAATAGAAAAATAATTTTAGTAGGGGTACAAATGTCCCCTTACCCCTCCTTGCGCACGCATTGGCCTCTAAATAGGTTCGTTTCCATTCAACATCACCAATCACCCACCGCCAAACCAACCAATTTCAGTCTTACCTTAAAATCCAACAATTAGAACTCACTTTGTAAATTTAGTCGATTTTCATGTAATAAGCATCCCCCTATCCTATTTACGTGCATCCTTGATTGTGTAATTACTCAGAAAAAAAAATTGAAAATAATTTTTTAAAGGGGCGCAAATGCCCCCTTACCCCTCCTTGTGCACGCCTTTGCCTCTAAATAAGTTCGATTCCATTCACCATCACCAACCCACCGCTAATAAACCAACCAATTTTAGTAGATTAGATACAAACATTTTTTTTCTGCTGCAAATACCTATTATACCTACCTACTCATACCTATACCTACTCCAATCATTTCTTACTACACTATAGAGAATACCTACCGACTGCTTATGTTTTGTTTTGTTTTACCATACCTTCCTATACACAAAAATATCACCACGATTCATCGACGGCGAAACGCGAAAACAGTCAACTCTACTCACTATCTCGCTCCCACCTACCAAGGCACATTGCACATGGTTTGAATTGTTTTTTTTTTTTTTATTTTTTGACGATGAAGAATAATTCACTGCCAAAAAACCTGCATACATATTTTTACCACCCCACCATCACTTATCCTCATGAAAAAATTTGTACCTAACCTAAATAAAGTATTAAAAAACCAACCACCCACCGCCAAACCAACCAATTTCAGTCTTACCTTAAAATCCAACAATTAGAACTCAAGTTGTGAATTAACTAAGCCGATTTACATGTAATATAAGCACCCCCCATCCTATTTACGTGCGCCCTTGATTGTTTAATTTACTCAGAAAAAAAATTAAAAATAATTTTTATTAGGGGTGCATTAAATGCCCATTACCCCTCCTTGTGCACGCCCTTGCCTATAGTTCGTTTCCATTTACCATATCCAGCAAACACCCACCACCAAACCAAACAATTTCAGTAGTAAACATTTATTTTTGCTGCAAATATTATACCTACCTCTCACATACCACTATTTCTTACTAAAGAGAAAATCCCTACCGTTGATGTTTTTTTTTTTTTTTATTTGAACTTTTCCCTATTACACAAAAACATCAACACAATTCGTCGCCGGTGAAAACAAAACTCACTTCTCGCTCCCACCTACCAAGGCACATTTACTGCACATGGCTTGAATCGTTTTTTTTTTTTTTTCGATGAAGATTTTTTACTACCCACCACTTAGTTTTCACCAAAAATGTTCCCTAAAAATAAAAAAAGAAAAAACAAAAATACTACCCTACCTAAAAAAAAAAAACAACTCTTTTTTGAGCCGATTCCAGGAATCAGCCCACCAAAAATATGGAATTTGACGATTTATCGTCAAATCCACATGCCACAAAAGGCAATTTTCCATGGCAAAACAACTCCTCCTTATAAATAATTGAGCTTGAAGTAAATGTGAGTTGAAAATCTATAAAGCAGAATTTTTCAAGGAAAATACCTACATGCTTGATTTTAGAAAATTTCCATACGATTTTTTTTGTGGTAAGTTTTTAATTTGTTTATTATTCGGTATTTAACAAAAATTTTCTTTTCTGCTGTATCCTATAGCATACCAGATAAGTGAAATTTGTATTATATCTATTTTTTAAAAGAGTTTTTTTGTTTGTTTGTGAGTTTAGTGCATACATTCAGCTCTACTGACAACCAAAAAAAGTTACTCTTTTATATAATAGTATAGATTAAAAAAAAGCACATGCATTCGAACATGATACCAGGGGCCAAATTCTCGCATCAGGGAGCTCTTTAGGTCACTGAATTATTTCAATTGGCAGTACTGTTTACAATTGAGAACTTCCACCAAACGTCAAAAACTCTAGATGGGGGGAAAACAAACACACTATTAAAGGCACGAACAGTATCGGTGTGTTATTTCTATTTGTTTGTATTGTTGTTTTCCCCCCATCTAGAGCTTTTTTTCGATTAAAGAACTGTCAAAATTAGAAAGAGAAAAGACAGAGTCAGATTCTGGAAAAGCCCAATTTACCTATTTTAAATGGAGCAGTAATGCCAATGTAAAATATTTTAGTAACGTATTGCTCACTCACTGATGTGGGAATTCGGCCCCAGATTAAAAACTGACCGTGCATATTTCAATATCAACTAAACTGATTTGATTATTAAAGTGAAACGTGTGATTTATATTTTAATTTCAGGAAAGAAGTACCACTTCGTCGTGTCAAACGCTGGGCATTTAGTTTACGTGAGCTCTTAAATGATCCTATTGGTCGAGAGCAATTTACAAAATTTCTCGAAAAAGAATATTCGGGAGAGAATTTAAAGTATATTTTACATAATCGAATTGTTTTCTATATTTAACCACTTTCAATGATTTTAAGATTTTGGGAATCCGTACAAGAAATGAAGGCACTACCACAGTCTGAAATCAAAGAAGCAATAAATAAAATATGGATAGAATTTTTAGCACCCGACGCCCCATGTCCGGTTAATGTCGACTCGAAATCAGTTGAGTTGGCACGTGAAGCAGTTAATTCCCCACAGGGTCCCAATCGTTGGTGTTTCGATGTAGCTGCATCACATGTGTATCATCTGATGAAGAGTGACTCCTATTCAAGATACTTACGTTCCGACATGTACAAAGACTATTTAAATTGTTCCCGAAAGAAAATCAAATCAATTCCGAATTTATTCGGAGTGAAACGTTAAAAGGATAAACATTTTTCTTTTGATATAATAAATATATAGATATACTATTATTAAACATTATTGTTTTAATATTTTATAAATAATATGTTTAAGTAAATTTTGCATGCAAACAATATTGTCTTAAGTTTAAAACTTTTTTAAGTTTTTACTTTGTTGAAAATTGAAGAATAGGTAAATATTAAATGAAATGGAAATATACAAAATATTAGATACAAAAATACAATATTAACACAAAAAAAAAAATACAAAACAAAAATTAACAATAACATTAAGTAAACGTAAAAATTAAATGTTGACGTATAATCCTACATAAACAACTGCCATTGTTTATTTTATTATTTTTGTTTTATTTTTATTTAACAAAACAAAAAAAAAACACTAAATAAAACTATTAAAAAACGGGCAAAGGGTGTTAAACAATGAACACATTAAATCAAAACATTTATTCTTAATATTAATTACTAAGTTTGTTATCCTTAAAACTTATTTAAGTTACAATATTACTGTTCTATAGGTGAATGTTATAGCCACAGTAAAAAAAAAACTACCTAACTAAAATCTTGATGAAAAATAAATAATAATTTTACTGTTAATTAAATGTCAACATATCTAAATGTGATTTCCTGTGTCAGAGAGGAATGTAAGCAAAAAAAGGAGATTGATGGAATAATATAATAACACTAAACAAAAAAAAAAAACTAATAACTAAAACTATAATATTATTATAAGTAATGATTTAAGTCATATATTTTTTTACTTATTTTTATTCGTAATAGAGAGTTTCTGTTATAATTTCGAATGGGTTTTTTGTAATTTTTGTTGCATTGACGTGAAGATAATTTCCCACCGTATTCGAATGAAATGACTATTCGTTGTGTTGCTTTTTTTTTATAAAAATAAAAAATAATATGAAATTCAAGAACAAAATATTGATGAACGTAAAATAGAAACAAAAAAAATTAAAATATGAAAATTATTATAAAAGTATAAAAATACTTCCAAGCAACTTGTTATTGTATGGAATGGTGATGTTCATTTTTTATTTATTTCAATAAAAATGGAAAAACGTGGAAAAATGTACCTTTTTTTTGTCAATAGCTGACATTTTTGGGGAACTTTGATACTCTAACTTTTAAGGCAATAACTTTTGATTGATTGGTATATGACCAATAATCATATATCCAAAATAATCGAATTTTATCAACTTTTTACCATAAAAATAATTGGAATGGAATTAAATCAATTGTTTTTTTTTTTTTTCAAAAGGGAAAAATGTTAGGAGAGAATGCAAAAATTAAATTACCTTAGATTTTGTAACCAGTGTTGCCGCTCGAATAAAAATTAATTATTTTCTGAAAAAAACGTGCCATTCTCGATCTATATGAAAAATCCGCAAATTCTCATACACCTGCGAGCAAAAAAACCCTTTTGTTCATGTAAAGACAATAATTGCTCTCAATTTAATTATTTAAGAGGTAATCGTCATTGTTTAAGCATGTTAGGAAAAATAAAGTGAAATTAAGACAGGCAATAGCTCGAAAATTTAACATTTGCAATCAAATTAAGCGGAATTTATTGTTTAATTATATTGATTGCCCACCTTACTTCTAATTACGACTTCTAAACAATTTATCACTAACCTGGATACATTTCTTGTCTGTTTCTTGCCGTATTCTTTCTCATTCGTCTACCAGTGCCACTTTCAGTTCATTAATTGTTTCAGGAGCTGGATTTTTGGCTCTTACCCTTCGCTTAAGTTCGTCTAACAAATGCTTGTTAAGGTTTAAGCCTGGGCTTAGCGCCAGCTAGTCCTCAATTTTCCTTCAA